>CM038050.1:159863402-160463402 GCA_021397845.1 Areca catechu
TTGTAGGAAGCTTCTTGTCCAGGGAGAACGTGAACCTGGATGAGCGGAGCCCCCTCTTGAAGGTCGACATGGCCACCGCTTCATTTAAGTCAGGGATCTCCATAGCGGTCGAGTTGAAGCGGGCCATGTAGTCCCGAAGGGTCTCTCCCTCCGTTTGCTGGATGAGGAAGAGGCAGTCGGTGTTCTTCGGAGCCCGGCTGCAGGTCCTAAAATGAGAGAGAAAAAGGGTCTCGAGCTGGGAAAAAGAATGAATCATACCTAGACGGATGGCGGAGAACCACATCCGCGTGGCTTCTTCAAAGTCGTCGGGAAGGCGATGCAGTGGAGGGCGTCGGACGCGCCTTGTACCATCATGTGGGCTTTGTAGGCGCCCAGGTGATCCAGGGGATCGGTGGTACCGTCGTAAGGGTCCACCTGCGGGACCTTGAAATGACGGGGGATAGACTCCCCCAGAATCTCCGTGGAGAAAGGCGGGCGGGTGTCGTGCACCGGCCTTCCCTTAGTGTTCTGCCGCTCGACTATCTCGGCAATGCGCTTCTCCATGCGCACGATCTTGCTGCCGTAGTCGTGCAGGTCGACAGCAAGGCACCAGCCGCCGGGATGAGCAGAGTCAGCGAAAGAGGGGGAGGCTAACCTCGCCCTCTTTCCTTCAGCGCGGGCCCTCATGGACCCCTGGGGTTCTGGGACTACGGGGGACGGTGGCGGAGGTGCGTCCGGCTGCTGGCTGACACCGGCGACCGGCTGATGATTGACGCAGGAAGCCACCGATGACTGCTGCTGACGGTCCGCCATCTCCTGGAAGTGCTGGACCGCCGAGGTAAGCGTCTCGTACAGTTTACCAGCGTCTAAAATTGTTGCAGCCCAAGGGTGATGGTGGACTCGACAGGGGCGGCGACATTGCTTTCCGCGAGGGGTGCATTGGGCCCTTGGTGGGAGCGTCCTCTCGCGGAGACGCTCTAGATTCTTCCTCTTGCCATATAGCTGGATCCTTCCCGTTTATCTTCCCTTTTAGAGTAAGGAGCGCAATGAAGGTTCAAAGCGCCCCTTCCTCTAGTACCAATCTGTTACCGCTCTTCCTTCTGAGCCGGGCTCAGTGGACGCGTTGGAGGGCTCCTCGACCGGATAACCTGCAAGAAGTCCCTAGACGCCGGAGGGGGCTTCAACGGGAAACACTCCGATGCTTATGTTAAAGGAGGGTTTGAGCAACAAAATGGAAAGAACTCGGGAAGAGAAGTCAGAATGAGAAAGAAGAACCTTACCCCTCACGGAGGTCCCCCGGGTGCCTTTTGTAGGCACGGAGCGCTGCCAAATTCTGTTGGGGAGCAGGCTAGGAAAGCCCAGATATGCCCCCAGGAGAATAGGCATGGAGGCGAGACATGGATGGCAACGTGCCAGGTGTGTCAGAGTAGTGGCCATGCGCTAGAATTCGTTACAACAAAATGTCAGAACTGTCGAAAAGAAAGAGTTCCTAAAATCTTCGGGCGATCCCTTCAACAGTGGGTCGGCTGGCTTCCTAGAAGCCGACCGAGACGTCCAACAGAATCTCCAGAAGCCGACCGTGGCAATCAAAGGGATCGTCGCACGGGCAGTAAGGAACCTGTCGGCCCTCAAAGCCCCCGGATCGGTTTTTTGAGAAAACCGACCAGGAAGTCGGACTCCGTGCGGGGACCAACCAACCGAACACCGGAAACCGGTCCGATCGAGGACTAGCCGAATGGACGCATCAGTAACAATTAGATAGCATAGTTAACATTCTCGGTCGTCTTGATTCCAGACTTCATTACAACATGCTTGAGAACAAGAGATTGCTAGTCTCTTAACTGTTCTACAACCTTCTCTCAACTTTCTCCAGTGAAACAACCCATCTAAACTAGTTGATTTCCAGCTTTGCAGATGATAGAGAGAAGTCAACCCCACTTCATTTGCTAATTTCATAATAAGAGCCTGTTAAAAGCAAAAAAGTTAGAAATGGGAACATCAAGGCTCTACAGATGATCAAGCACTTGGCCCCACTTTGTTGTTAATGTAAATGCCACAACAGGAAACCTAGTTAAAAGCAAAACCACCATAATTTCATAAAAGATACAACTGTTTTAATTAACAACCTTTCTTATGAAAGGCTGGTGATGATACCTGGAAAGAGATTTTCTCACTATGATCAACAAGATTGAAAAAGATGAAAAGGATCTGTAACTCGCCAAATTTCTGCATCAAAATCAATTATAAATAATGCCCATTCCACAGTCCAACAATACAGAACAGAATATGCATTGGCACCAGGTGTACTCTTCACCATGATTTGCACAAACCGGTTGGATGCCTCCTAGTACTTGAATGGTACCAGTTTAGCTGAGGTGGTGGCGGTATATGACCTTAAGCTCTTGAATTTCCTTGCCAAACAAGCCCATGCATTGGCTAACTCATTTGTGCTTTCTGCATGCAATCACATTTCTTTAGGTAGTTGTTCCTATGAACCTGAGATACAGTCAGCTCCAGCAGCCCCATCCATTGGCTAGCCCATCATTGTGAAATCTCAAGCATACTTAACCTTCAATGCTCAAGGAACTTTTTCTCTCAAAGAACCTGCAACAGGAAAATTTTAAACAGACTAAAAAATTACTTAATAGCAGTTCCCCAAGGCATTAAAAACCCAATCAAGATCTGTCGTGCACAGCATAACTTAAACGTAAGGATTAAATCATAACAGACAGACACAGCAGTTGGCAGAATATGCTAGCCCAAAATTGTTCTTTGAATCTTAGATCTTGTCTTGCATGAAGAGAATTCAACTACTTTCTGGGGGTGGGAAAAAAAACACTTCTTTACATGAAGGACTTCAAGTTCTTTTCTTTTCTGGTAGGAAAACAAAGAACTAACATGCATCAAAAGATTTTTTTGGAACAATAAATTCAGCAAAAAATAAACATATTTCTAATGTTAGATCAGGATCACCTAGGACATAAATAAAGCACTTGGTCCAACTCTTCTGTAGTGTCAAGGTAATAGCCACGAATAGCTGATTCCTAGAAAAGTGTCAAAGAATGGAACCTATTATGGGATATACAATGCATTACAGGTGAATTTGTCAAACAAATTGTCATATTCCACCTCTTGTAAAGAAAAGAACTTCAACATTTATTGAGATGTCTCTAGACTCTCTCTCTCTTCATCTTAAACCAGACATAACATTGATTCTGCCTCCATTTCTGGACAGGATCTCTCTCTCTCTCTCTCTCACACACACACACACATTATGAGAGAGAGGAGGGATGGAGATAGAAGTTCAGGAAAAAAAAAAGGATTGGGAAGTATGCATAGGCAACTCTAGCTATTTTAGAATTGAAGGAACAAGATTCTTTCACAGTGATTGTTCATACCTTCATATTCTAACGATTGCTTATCAAAGTAACTTATTTTTTGCAACCTACAACTTCACTTTTTTGAACCTATTCCATATACCTGAGTGGAGGTCTGTAACAGAACCCAGTCCTAGGACCTAGCAATGCTCTCCCCCCCCCCCTCTCCATTTCTTAGTTTTCCATATACCTGACTGGAGGTCCGTAACAGAACCCAGTCCTAGGATCTAGCAATGCTGTCTCTCCCCCCCCTCCCAACCTCTCCGCCTCTCTCCCTCCCTCTCTCTCTCCATTCCTTAGTTTTCCTTTCGTTTTTTACTTTCATTCTCTTTCCTTTCACTTCAAATCCCTCTTAGCTTCCACATTGTCATACCTTAATAATCAAGTGTCTTTTATTAGTTGCATTCCCACTTCTCCTCCTTTCCTTTTTCCCTCTACTTTTTTTCCTTTTATTCATCTAACTTGTCTTCATAATCCTTTAACCTGTTTTCTTAATCCCTTTCGATCGTTCTGTTCTTCTCTGTTACTGTGTGATTTTCTTCCTCCTCATCTCTCTCTCTCTCTCTCTCTCTCTCTCTCTCTCTCTCTCTCTCTCTCTCTCTCTCTCAACACCTCAGACACTAGGCAACCGCCTAGGCATTAGCAGTCTTCATTACTAAGGGACCTCCTAGCCACCTCAACCCAGACACAATAGAAATTAAATAAGCTGATACATTTCCAAAGCTTGGGAATTATGTTAAAGCTATCCTTGAGAGCTTGAGGTGCCATGAAAGAAGAAAGCATTTCACTACAGAAAGCTTGAAAGAGGGGGGAAATTTTACATTATCATATGCAAACAATGAAAAGATTTATGGTAAATGGTACACTTGGATGCTGCGAAGTACAACAAGACCATTAATCTGCTGAGGATGATCAATAAGATGACTTCTAAAGATATCAAATGAGATGGAAAAGCATCTGAATTATATTATGAACAATTTTCAAATATTAATACATGTAAAAAAAAGGGCAGTCTAATGAATGAAGCTCCTGCCATTGCAGGATCAGGAAAAGATCAAATGTCCGTAGCCTTACCCCTGCATGCAGAAAGATCGTTTGTGTTTCAAACATATGACCTCCAGGTCATGATGGAGCAGCTTTATCATCACACTAAGGCTTACCCGCAACCTTACTTCATACAGGCAAAAGAGCTTCATTTTTTAAATTTTCACCTACTACCTCACATTTCCAGAGTAGACCTTCCACATCATTTTTCATTTTTATAGACAAAACAATAGTGTACATGTTACTTGTAAATGCAGCTCCAACAAAAACATGGAGCAATAAAAAAAGGTTATGACAGGTGGTTAGTCAGCAAATTTCTCAAAAAACAGATTTGTTTTTCATTTTTTTTATGAGCAAACATGGGACTAACCAAAGCACTGGATATATGTACATGTGTGTGCACATTGTGTGTGTATGTATATGTATTATTATCTTACTTATTCTTTCTTGGATGAGAACAACATGCTCCATGCTGTTGTCCTTCCACGCATATTGGAGAACATTGTTGTACATATTGAGCGATGGTTGAATTCCTGAATCCTCCATCCATTGCAACACCTGTGCATGCAAAACTTACATCAATACTTTGTAACCAATGCCTAATACAAGCAATACAAACAATAGCCAGTTAGCAAAAACTACTACTACTACTTTGATGATGGTGATGGAAATAATTCTGAAGCTGCCGTAAAACATGTAATGCTTGCTCTAAGTAACCATTACATCAAAGGCTATCACCACTCAACAAGACTTACTGAAACCAGATTCTCAAGGAATGAATCAACTCAAGATAATTTTCTTTAACATTTAAATGCTGGGAATAAAACTTGTGTCTTCTCAATATACAATTCTTATCATGCAGGGAAAGGTGGAGAACAAGAAACACCAGCATTTTTTTATAAAGTGAGCTCTCCAATGTTTCAAGGAAAAAATAAAAGCAGGTTTAAGATATTTCAAGGCTTGGCTTGACAAAGCTCCTTATGTTTATTTATGGTGCACATGGTCCTTGCAGTAAATGATGTAGTAGATAACAGAACTGAAGTTATGCCATTGTCATTGTAGGCAATATTTAAAAATTAAAATGGTGTCTTTTGCTTTTTGTTTCGAGGGATGCAAGCTATGATAGAAGACAAAGAAGTATGACAGGAAAGATATAATGGAGGGCCTAACTAGGAGATTCATCAATCTGTAAAAAAGTACACGAATTTTATCCTGTGCTTTCTTTTATTCACATAACCATATGTGATTGTAAGTGAATAGATACTAGTACCACCATATCATTAATTAAAAAGGTTTCACTAAACTAAAGATCAAACAACATTTGCATGTTATTAGGTGTAATACACCCAATTCATAACAAGTTTATGCACCTCAATATATTTCCGCCACTTCCCAGCAGCCAAAAGGTTCTTCAAGAGAATCGAGTAAGTTGCAGAGCTGACATTTGAACCTGAGGCCACCATCTTGTAAAAAACCTGCATACACAAAAGGTAAAAGAGCAATTTATTGTAGAAGTCCCACAATCATTTCATAATTAATAGTTGATACAATAAGTAATGGACAAATATCACAACATCATAATATATTAAAGCATCATTACTTCAGGTTAAATTAAGCTTTTCAACAGAGTCTATTAAGTTATAAGCTCACAGGAAAATAATCACTAAATCAATCCACCTACTAGAGCTTGGTAGTTGTCACTGAATTGTTAGAACACAGAGATTACTCATCAAAAATAGCCTGAAATTGACAGCTGCTTGGATAGGTGGGAAAGCCCAATCTTACAGAGAGCAGTTAGCTTATAGTTCCACATTCAAAAGGATCTCCTACCTCTAAATGCCTGGGAAATTATAAATATCTCAAGATAAGTAATACGCTTGTTGATTGACTTCATATATTAAACAGATGAAGAGGTAAGGACAGGTTTTCTGAATATAACCCCTTCCTGTTATGTTAATTGCATATAAAGACCTTTCTTTTATATATTTTAGATTAGTTTCCTTCATCCCAGCAATCTCCAAATAGGCCCCAGGTTAACTTTTCATCAGCCATAATGGAAATATTTACTGCAAGTTTTCCCATTTCTCTTCTCACTCGACCCTCTAGAGTGTGTAGGTAGTAAGCCACTCCAACACCACCGTCATTAAACTTTGACTTGCTAGGTAGCCATCATGGAGAGAATTATGATCTTGACTCTGTCTTGCGTTTAGAGATTAAAGTACTCATCACTAGCTTGAAGCTCCAAGGACTGAATGAGAGGACTCAGAAGAAACTGAATAGATCTTTCATCAGGGGTAATATAAAATTAATTTGACTTGTATCATGGAATTTCTAAGCTAACGGAGGTCTTGATCTGCAAATATGTATATATCCACTTTATCCATTAAAAAACAAGTTATAACTTATGTGGAGAAAACCTTTTCCTTTTACCTGAAAATATTCACTTGCTCCATTGATCAGGAAGGACTTCAAAAGTGGAATAGTTCAATAGATAGCATGAATCTGTACTCTACTGTTGCATCTCAACCTGGTCTTTAGTAAAATCTTGGGGCCATTCTACACTGCCCCCTGCTCCCAAAAATAGGAAGAACTTCTGTTTTTTCATGAACATTTACATATAGCACCTTTTACACGTATCTTCTTATATAATGGATAATGCATGGAGCAACAATGGAATATGACCAAAATGCTGTTTTAGCAAATCTCTATTGCATGAACCCTTTTTATCAATATAATTTTAAAAAAATTCTTTTCACAGTTTGGTCTTTCTATGAGACCAGCAGTTAAATGGTCATCTTAGTTTTTTTCCTTACCAAAACTTGAGATTGATAGAATAACAAGTTCAACATTCAGGAATTCTAAAACCAAGTTCCTAAAAGGTTCAGAATAAACAGAGAAAAAAACAATTAACTAATAAGGATTTGAAAGCTGCACGATATCACTCCATTTATATACTAGAGCATGTGAAGCAAGCATAAGAGAGTCAAAAACAACAAACAATAGAATCTTCACAGAAAATAAAATTATTAACCAATAATATGCAAGTAGCTCATCAAAAAATTGTTAATCATTTATTATTGTTTGTGGTATTGAGAATAATTTGAAAATTTTGTGAATTATTGGACTCTCTTGTAATTAATACAGAAAGTCATTTGAACAATTTGAACTAATTAAATCTTTTACGAATTTAATCACTAAAAAAAACTAGGGTTATATTTCAATGTCACCATGCTCAGTGCTCTTGCAGTTTTTTATTCATACCATTTCTTTTCTTCCTATTCCATTTAAACACTTGGAAGTCTAAGGAGACCATAGAAGGTTAACCATAAAAACTATATGTCTCACTTCCCTTTGGATGATCTTTAAGTTTCATGGGAAGCCACTCCTTGCAAAATCTGCCTTGATCAAGTGTTCCACATGATACAGGGCTGGTGTTTAATTGAAAGCCCATATAGAAAGTTCTCGACTTTTGATAGATCGTATGTAACCATAAAACTGAACTCATGTACTCAGGAAAGGATTTGCAAGTTAAGATAAAGGTGATTCAAATGTTCTACAATAACTTATAGAATATTAATGCTGGAAAATCATATGCAAAATAAGTAGTCATCGGAAAACAATGGCAATTAATGTCAATGAATCTTTGTCCAGCAACTTGACTTTGTTTATGGAGCACAATTCAAGAAGGCTCCATGAAATATTTGGCAGAATATTGCAGCTGCTTCAACCTGACACCTGACCTTGTACAGATTGTGCTCAGGTGTTATATAATAGTACCACCATTACCACAAACTTCACAAGTTACAAGAAAACGATATTGGAATATCTGTGACAATGCCATTTCACAAATTCTAAGAAAACAATATCCGATAGCCTGATACAATGTGTGCATTTTGTGAACCAATCATGAATGTGACGAGAATGAATGAATTGCTTTTAATAAACTTATTCAAGCAGAACAGAAGTATCTCAGGTAGAAAGATTGTATTCACATACCTTAGTGCAGAATGTATATGTCTCTTGTATAAACATGGATTAAAATGATGTCAGCAGGGAAATGTATGGTGCCAGTGCCTCACCAGCATGGCACTAGCACGGTACAGGCTGCATGGCAGTACCTGGCTTGCTGTTATGACAGTGCATGCTAAGCACTGGCATGGAATAACCCACCCAGCATAGCATGATCCGTACCATGCTACCCGCACAAAATTCATCAATCCTTGGTATAATAATAATAATAACCAGACTGCAGACATGCCACCTGATACATCAGATCTACTTGTGGAGCTTTTGATATGAAATATCATCCATTCATAACAAAAACATGAGTAATGGCAGGAATAAAGGGAGAGGCATACTACCAGTGTGATAGTTAAAGTATAAAAAATTTGACCAATCTATCAGACAAAAGGCTCCTAATAGAACCATTATGAATCATATAGCCAACCCAATTACATGGGCAAGGCTTGTAAGTAACAGTGAATAAGCTATAACTAACATCCATGAATGCACAGGAATATTTAGTCAAAAATATGTTGGTATCCCTTATATTACCCATAGATATATCTGAACTCAGTACATTTGATAGTTTGATGACAAATTCAAGTGCTAAGAAATGCATAATTATTTGGTTCCTGAAGAAAGTTTTTGACAAATGATTCAACTAACATGCAATAGTTACCTTTATCATAGTCTCAATCTTCCCACTCTTTCCAAGAAAACAAAGAAGCTGATTTAAAATCCCAACTGAAAGTGATGAGAATAAGGAGGGCTCCATATGTTCAACTATTTCGCCTGCTTTTTTCCAGTCCCTTAGCCTTGAACAGGAAAAAACAGTAGTTAAATTTCTGGATAAGAAAGAAGAATTATCAAATTCAAGACAAAAAATTAATGATACAGTGAAGGAAGTTTAAACTACAACCTAGTTGGAATGATTTGCAGCAGTCAGGTATTCTGCTACATACTTAAGAGAATTCTAGGAAAGATTAACATGTATAAAGTATAATATCAGGTGAAGTAGGGATGATAACCTAAGATGTCCGAAAATGGAAACAATTTTAATGAAACTAGTGCAGATTGAAAGGCTCCAGTCTGTTGAACAGACATTAGAGAGAAGAATAGAGAAATAAAAAACAAGCAAGAAGAGCAATATGAAAGATATGTAGATGTCATGTCACATCTAAGATTGAAGCTTCACGCTATCATAACATGTGTGGATCTACAAGTGATGGCCAGCCCTCTTTTAGAGGTTTGAGGAGATCTACAAAATGGCATCCCATTGCACAAGGCTGTAAAGCTTGGGGAGGGTCAGATGTACACAGCCTTGCCTCCATATACATCGAGAGGCTTTGAGGAGGTCAACTGCTTGCACAAAATATCCTGAGGAGTGTGAACTGCACATGGGATGACATTCACTTGTTTTCTTTGAGGCAAAAGAAATGCCCACTCATGCAATCATATATCTAAAAATTAAAAAAATCAGTTGCGTTGAGGGGTTTAGAAGGCATTAGGAAAAGGTCTCAAAAGGTAGAAACAAGCTCCACATGGTTAACATTAGGTGGAATAACACCTTTGATTCTGGTGACAACCCGGATAAAGAAGGTCGAGGGTCAACAATGGGTTGATAGGCAATTGTCAGAAGCATCTCAATTTATAAAATAGATTTGTAATTAAATGTGAATTCTAAACTGCATATCAAAGATGAGAGAATGTGTAAAAGTTACATGATGCTCCTAGATTATCAAGCATGCTTACTGTATGCCATAATAAGTAAATGCCAGCAACCAAATTAGAAGTTTTAACAGATTTCCTGGAAAATATCCGTCTTTCTAGGCCAGAAATCAACCATATGTGGGTAGGAAACTAATTAATGTTTGTACACTTGTTAAAAAAATCATTGTCATTGTCAAATGTATTTAATTGTCAACAGCACTGGCAAAGAAACATATTTAAGAAAATTCTGAAAAAAGAGAAACCGGACAGAAGGTTAGGCATACTGTGTTAAAAAAAGTTTGATGAAAACTACTCTTGTGTCAACTGATGGAGCAATATATGATGGCCTTCTGAAATAAGAACCAAGGTGGAAGTGAAATTACTTTTTCAGAGGCTATCTCAAAAAAAGAAAATGCAAAAAGTGACCACATAGTAAATCACAGCCATCAACTGCAGTCACAAACACCATGAATGATAAAGAACAAACAAAGGAAAAGTGAAAATTGGAAGCATTGAATATTTCATCTAAAAAAGAAAAAAAGTACTAGTTCAGTACTCAACTCGATAGATAAACTGGAAGAAGTTTAAGTAATTTTTCAATTCCAGAAACAAGTAAAAAAGTCCATAGAGTATAAGCTAGTATCAAGAAAACAGAAACCATAGTCTTCTAAACATCAAACAGTCATTAATAATTTCCACATTAATCAGTTTCTAATCATATATAACAATGTCATTGTTGGCATAATGTTATTGGTCTTAGATTAATAAGCTCAACTACAATCAACATCATCTGAAAAAGAATATAAATGAGAACAAAGACAAGCAGCGATCAATAATTACCATTTAGAAGGATCAATTCTAAATTAAAGCATTACATTTAGTAAGAAACAGGTAACTTACATGCTGCAAGCAGAAATAATCTCAAAAGAGGCACTTGAGTTTAGAGGAATATGCTTCTGTCTCATCAACTCGGCCATCTGAAGAACCATGGTATGTTGGCATCCTCTATTTAGAACTTCCATAAGGGATGAACATGCAATAGGATCTAGCTGGATATCATTTTTTTCCATGTCTTGAAAAATCTCCCAAGCTTTCTTCCAGTTCTCTAAAGCAGTCCACAATTAATATCCTGTGAGCAAAATTTTCTTACCAACATTTTATCCTTGTTACAGATCAAGGAAAGATATTACCTACTATACTATAGGCATGCATCATGGCAGTGTATGTTATAACATCAGGGAAGCAGCCTGTCTCCTTCATCATATCGAAAGTAGATTCTGCTTTTGTTAGCTGACCCTGAAAGGAACAGCCTTATAAGGCATCATAATTT
Organism: Areca catechu; assembly: GCA_021397845.1. Lineage (NCBI taxonomy): Eukaryota > Viridiplantae > Streptophyta > Magnoliopsida > Arecales > Arecaceae > Areca > Areca catechu. Next base: position 159,874,845 of record CM038050.1, read on the forward strand.
GTACTTTAGTAGATCCAGAATCGAAAAATATCATGCTGTCACTAGCACTTGCCTGTTTGCTGTACATGCAGATCAAAGATGAGTAAACCTCCTTAGATAAAGGAATCTGCATATCCATCATCTCGTTGACAAATTTCTGAGATTCCATGTATCTTCCTGCCTTACATAAACCACTAATTAATATATTAAAGGTAACCGCATCAGGTTTTATTTTATTTTCTCTCATCAACTTGTATAATGTTAAAGCTTTATCATATTCCCCAACACTCAAATAGCTCCCAATGGCCGAGTTGTATGCAACTGTATTTAATTTAATGCCACGGGATTTCGCTGCAAAAAGCACTGAGTCAATCTTAACAATTTGACCACATCGGCCAGAGGCTGCCAAAAGAGTGCTTATTGAGACATTATCTGGTTGAATACCATTTCTTTCCATCACATGCAGCACTTCTACAGCTTCCTCCAACATTCCTGCAGATCCATAAGCATCAATTAATGCATTATAACTAACTCTATTTGGCTTGCATGAGTTTTGTTTCATAATGTCAAAGACCTCTCTGGCCTTCTCAGGCTGTCCAGATCTGCCATAGGCGTTGAGTAAGGAAGTATATGATACAGCATCTGGTCGGAGTCCATTCCGCTTGATTAACTTAAAAATTGCTAACGCCTCCATATGCATTCCATGTGAAGCATAAGCTCCAAGAAGTGCATTATAAGAAATAATATTAGGTTTCAATCCTTCAGCAAGCATCATGTCAAATACTGCCTTGCAATTTTCAATTTGTCCACAAGTAGAATATGCATGAATAACACTGGTAAATGTTATGATATCCGGGGGGCATTCTGCTCTTTCTTCCCTCATTGAGTTGAATATATCTACAGCTTTTCCAAATTGTCCAAGTTTGACAAGGCAATGTATAACAATATTAAGAGTAATTGTGTCAGGCAATATGTTTGTCTTTTTCATAAGTTCAAAATAAGCTAAAGCTTTTGAGTATTGAGCCCCATTCTTGAAAGCCGATAAAACAATGTTGTGAGTCACCAAATCAGGTCCAACACCATTTTCTGTCATTGTCTTGCAAATTTTAAGAGCCTCTTTCCAGTTACCACCAGATCCACAAGCACTGATTAAATTATTGTATGTAGTTCGGCTAGGAGGTATCTGTATCAGTGATTTAGAAAATATTAAACAGAAAAAAAAATTAACATAAAATACTTAGAATTATGGTTCATAACTTGTAGATCTGTAAGAGGGAAAGGAATATCTATTTTGATGGTAGAACTTGTCAGAAAAGCTGAAAGATATGATCAACAATATGCATATTCACGTGACATCAAAACAAGACACATACTAGCAAGTTTCTTAACCATAACGATATCTAAATATTTGACTAGTAGTCTACAGAAGAGGGATTTATAGATCACAGTTCGCCGAACTATGCCAAACCGGCCGGTTCGGGCTAAACCGAGCCGGACCGACATCCAATCGGCACAATTCGACTTATAAATTCGGTTCACCCTCTTCCATTAAAAAAAAATAATGAATCAGGCCTGAACCGGCCGGTTCAGTCTAGTTCAGTTTTTTTCTTGCTACAGTGATGTGGGTTGGGAGAGTTGATATGAAGCAACTGAGAACCTCTCAAGCACTCAGTTTTGACAAAAACGGGGAAAGAAGGCTTCATAACCAATTTTTGCAGTATTTTAAGCCAATTAAATGCTGAAATAGCAAGAAAGAATGTGAATTCAAGGTACACATGCTCTCCTCTCTTTCTCCCTCTCCCCTCTCTTTTTTTAAATTCACGAAAAAATAAAAAAAATAAGAAAAAATGCTATCAATTTTTTTTATTTTAGCATGAATTTAGAATATGTTATAGATCTATGAAAGATTTGTACAATGATGCTAAGATCATGATTTTTTTGTTAATTATACAATTTTTAAAATTAAAATTTATTTTTAGATTAAAAAATTAATAAAATAATAAAATAATTAATTATAAATTATTGTTCTAGGACTTGTAAGCTACTTTCACTATAAATTTTGTATCGATTTATTCAAATTTTGATGCGACTTATGAACAGTGTTCTAGATCTAATATCGAAGAAAAAGTGATCTTTCATGCATGCCCACTGTCTTAAAAATATATATATAGCATCTATGATAGAATCCTACATGAATCTAAGATCAAATTATTTTTTCATAATATTATAATTTTTATACTTTTTAAATCTAAAAAATTAAAAATATATATTTAATTAAATAAAAAAATAAAAATATCATATAAACAAAATACTAATTAATTTATATAATTATTGAGCTTATGTACTTTTTAATATTCAGAAATGGATCCATCGAGAAGAAAAAAGGATTCAGAGCGTGACATTGGTTGGGCGTATGAAGAAATGCTATCGGATAGACATCATTGGAAATGTAAATGATACAATATAGAATTCAAAGATGGTAGCGTAACAAGGTTGAAACAATGCTTGGCTGGCGGCTATTCTGATGTGTCTGTGTGTTGACAGTGTCCACAAGAGATATGTCAGTTAATGAAGCATTTTGCTGATTTCAAAGTAAGAAAAAAATATTGAAGAAGAAGGCGGGGAAAGACTGCAAAGCTGCAAATTACCTTCTTATCACTACTGGAAGTCAGAGAGAGCATCTATTCTTTTCAATGAGGAGGCACAGATAGAGACTACCATTCAAACGAGCGTATATGAGCAAAGGCAGCTAGAAAAGATAGTCAGGAATAGAGAGCAATTTGGATCATTAGCTTTTGAGTTACAATCGGGATCGGGCTCTACGAGTATTGCAGGAAAGTCTAAGACAGTTTAGGAGGACCTCCTTAGTTAGAGAGCCCATCGGAGGGGCACCAGCCATATTGCATCCATGTTGGAAGCATTTGGTAATAGAAAGAAGTCTTCCAAGGACACTCCAGTATGAGCCACTATCCACAGCATCGATCCATATGCCTTTCCTAATAAAAATTCCAAGCAAAAGAGAATTGATAATATATTGAAAAATGATAAGAAAAAGGATATGTGGCGGGCTATCGGATCCTGATTTTATTTCAATCATATCCTAGCACACGCAGCAAACAATCCAAATTATCGCTTAGCTATTGCATTTATACAGGTTGTTGGTATAAGTATAGATCTTTTAGGATTGAGAAAAATTTATGGTCAACTTTTGGACAGCAATAACGAGCTAGAAAATTGGATTGCCTCCTATCAGAGTAAATGGCCTATATATGGATTGACAGTGATGTGTAATGGTTGGACTGGTCCTACTAGACAGCATCAACTTCTTGATTTATTATGATGAAAAAACTTTTTTCATAAATCTATTGATGCTTCAAATCTGTTGCACAACAGCAGCTATATCCTTACATTGATGAAAAAGGTGATTGATCATATGGGAGAACAGAATGTCATGCAGGTCATCACAGATAATGGACCATAGTATAGGACTGCATGGCAGCTCTTGATACAGCAGCGACCGTATATCTTCTAGATTCCTTGTGCTGCATATTGTATTGACCTCATATTAATGGATATTAAAAATATCCGTAGGGTATAGAAGATAGTTGAATTAGCACAGACTATTACCAGATTCATCTATAACCATACATAGATCTTATTATTGATGAGGAGTTTTACTGAGAGAGAAACATTGAAACCAGGAGTTATATGATTTGCTACAAATTATATAGCACTTAATAGTTTTCTTGGCAAGAAAGTAGAGCTGCGTCAAATGTTTGTCAGTCAAGAGTAGCAATAGAGCAGATATGCAGGATAAATACTGAAGGAAGCACTATAGAGAATTTAATGACGAGACAGACATTCTGGCAGCGGGTCGAGAGGATAATTGAGGCTATCAAATTTTTATATGGGGTACTCGGGCCGTGGACCTTGAGCGATATGCTCAAATGGGCTTCCTTTATTACATGATGAAAAGGACAAAGAAAAATATCTAAGAGACAGATCCAGCACATGCTAATGAGTATATCCAAATCATTGATAGACGGTGGAGTTATCAAATGAGTTCGAATTTGCATCTAGTAGATAGACAGTAAATCATAAACGTTCTAGAATTTTAAATTCAATTATATTTGTATAAATACAATTGACTAATTCTTAAAATATATGTGCAACTTACTATCTTCTAAATTCAAGATTTCAGTACTCCATACCGAACATCGTTATAGATGAACAGCTTATATCTGTCATATGCAATGTTATATATAAGATGGAGCTCGATCCAAATGTTACAACTATGTGCCAAGAACAAATTGAAATTATTGAATGATTTTTATCAGCACTAATTTAATTTCAATAAGTAACATATTATAACAATAATTTTTTTCTAGATAATTTTTTTTAAGAATGGCACAGATTATTTTGGATCCAATATAGTCATCAGAAATAAATCAAAGATGAATCTGATATGTACTATTAAATTAATATTAGATTCAAATTGATTTTTAAATTTTGTTGAATCTGAAATTCTAAATGATTTAATATTTTTTGCAGCTAATGGTGGATAGATTTTGGTGGATCAACAAAATATTTAAAAATTCTTAATGTCAAGATCATTTCTCAGATGATATCATCCAATGGATGTGAGCATAACTGGTTTACCTTTGACCTTATCCACTCCAAGCAGAGAAACTGTCTAAAACAGAAATACCTCAACGATCTTGCATATGTACACTATAATTTAATGTTGAGGTTAAAGTGCATTAACAAGGAAGTTGAACTAAAATATTCCAATCTTATTGCAAGTAATTATGTTGATGAAGATAAAGATCCGATAATTGAATGGATCATGAGTCAGCAATAGGAGCCAGAACTTGATGAGCTAGGTCGCCTCCTCGACTAGCCAGTTTTGTAGCTAGCGAGGCTGGATTAGATGCTGAATAATGGACAATAAGCAATATTTCTCACAGGGCTCCAACAGATATATCACATCATCCTTCCCTGCCATCTATTCGGCCTAGAGACAAAAAAGGAAAGACAGTTGCACCTCTACTAAAACACTCAATTCATTCAGATTCAGATACCAGAAGAGTAGTACTAGTGCTTCTTCAAATAGTGAGGGATATAGTAATCAGAAAGGGACCGGAGGACAGGAGACGCAGCCGACTATTTATCTTCGATTTACGAGTAAGTCACAGTTTAGTTATGCCATACAGGATACAGACCATAGTGCACCGGTTGATAGAGCCCATGGTGATACGATTCCATATAGGCAACGGGCTCCGCGAGGTCGTGCAAGACACGATGCAGCTACAGATCTTGCACGTGGAATAGGATCCATGCATGTATCAGGATCATTCTCATATTCCAGATCCTCTTTCCCGCAGACAATGGCAGCTTGTGATCCATATGGATATGAATATGCTGCATCCGAGACATCATCTTCTAGTGGTTATTATCTCATGCAGTCCAGAGCATCTTACGGATCTGATTGTGCTGCCGGTATATTTGGATGGGCCCCTGCATAGCCATATCATCAATCTTTGGATATCTTTCAAAGTCAGGATATCAACAAGGAATCTGCGATGAATTACGATCCATATCACATATCTCCTAAAATGAACTTACAGGATTATTATGCTACCTGATTAGAGGAATTTACTGATCTTCCTACTGAGTAAATTAATAATCCCGATATTTATAGACATCGACACTCGACCCGATTTTAAATATCGGTATATAATTATATTTATATTTCACCTTTCATTTTAATTAATCCTAGTAATCTTACTCTATCGAATTTTTTAAAAAAATAATATATCATGACCGGAGGCTAGATAGTATTTTGTAGTATTTTGAAGTGATACAAATATCAATTAGCATCAACATCTATTTAGATCTAAAAATATTTAATAAACCTTAAAAAGATCAAAACAAAAAAAAATGAACATGGCAGTACGATACCAGCACGTCTCACCATACCAAGTGTCGATATGGTACCGGTACCATACCGGCCAGCTGTCGATATGGGTTATGCAATGCAAAAAGGAAGGAGATGGGTCACATGACCTGAGCTCTCGCAAGCTTCCTTAGCTTTCTCCTTCCATCAATCTCTTCTTTCTGTTCAGATGAAGAACAGGGAAAAAAGAAGCTGGGCTACTTTTGATTTGTTACTGACCAGTATCAAGCAGAGGTGGTAGCTGCTGGTCTATGCCAGTAGGCTCTAAGCATTTCAGAATCAGACTGAGGCAGACCAGTTATGCAGGCAATCAGTTACCAACACTATACAGTGAACCAGTTTGCTACCAGTCTGATATGGTATGCCTGGTAGGGAACAGTAACCAAGTATTCAATCCTTGATTAGTTATGATATATTCAACTATTAAATGACGCTAGATACCAATGAAAAGGGAATATGCAGTAACATGGATTACTATTATTGTACTAACATGTAACAATGCTAGACGTAAGCAAGACACCAAGGAAACATAATTCTGAACATGACTGGAATCAGTGGTTCGAGTCATATAGTTATTTATCAAGAGACTTCAGATATCTACTTGACCAAAACAAGCTCAAACACAACCTTCATATAAAAATAAGTACAAAAATATCAGGTGCAAACCAATAAGTGCAATCAGATATGAAAAATACAGACACATACAGCAGCTTGAAGCATATCTTCCATTATATTCAAAGCCCAGCGCCACTGACCAGCTCGACCATGTGCATTTATGAGAGCATTGTAAGTTTCAACATCAGGTTTGCATCTAAAAAGAAAACGAGGAATGCTAAGCCAACCCATAACAATAGGCAAGAGAAAATTAAACATAGTTCAGCAATTTTATCTGTCCTATCAAATTAATTGAATGAAGGATGACATCCGCATTTAAATTTTATAATATTATGATAGAAATAGCATTGTTTTCTCAAAATTTGCACAATAGAATTTGGAAAATAAAATAAAACTAAGTGATACACAATTGGATCTGTCTTCAGAATAATAATGCTTCCCAGATGTAAAAAAGATGAAAAAATAACTAAAAGAAATAAAAGCATAATAAGCAAAGCATATTGTTTCTCCACAAAACCATAGATGTATCACATGGAACTGAAATAGAAATTAATGTATTTGCAAAATTAGTTCCAAAAGATGGCTAACAATACTCTTTCTTTCTTTGGAGGGTGCAGCTAGCAAAACATTAATGACTTGCTTTATAGGACTTATAATTCAATTTCTCAGATATGCTATTCAAGATCTAAAAATGATGCCACTATCACATATATAAACTTCATGTCTTCAAGTTTTAAAAACAGCAGTCCAAAATCTGATGCAATGAAAAATATAGGATCACTAAACCACTCAGGGCCTGTTTGGATGATTGGACTAAAAATTCTATGGGATTTGTGTGTTGGGCTAGGTCTATATATTTTTTCTCCCTATGGGCTCAAAATCAAAGGATTACAGGCTGGGCTAGAAGATCTCTTTTTCCTCCCTATGGGATTCGGGCCAGCCCATTCCAAAGTGTTGACTTTGGTGTTGATTTTGATGATTGACGAAACATTTAAGTATATATGAGTACTAATGCATGTTAAAAGTATTTATCAGTTTCAGGTACTCATTAAATATTGAAAAATTGAAAAGATTGTCATTCAATTGAAGAAGCCATGAAATTTCAAGTTATGGACCTTAGAACATATATTGAAGACCTTGAAGGACTCAAATATTAAATTTGGACAAGTTTTGACACATGAAAGTGTCAACACATGGAAGTGTCGACACATGGACTAATACGCAGAAAAAAAAATTTTCATCCAGCACGCTGAAGTGTCGACACATAGAAACCAAGTGTCGACTCAAAGTATCGACACATGAACAGTGAAGTATCGACTCAAGGCCTGAGACCAAACAGAAGACAGAACAAGGTAATTTCAGGATTTGGTCAAGTGTCGACTCACAGACTCAAAGTGTCAACTCAAAGTGTCGACACACCAGATGAAGTGTCGACTCACCAGTGCAGAACAGAAGACTTCAGAAGATATTTTTTGATCAAGTATCGACTCACTGCTCCAAGTGTCAACCTTAAGTGTCGACACATGACCTGAAGTGTCGATTACCTGAACGGACGACAGCTCTGCAATGGCTAGTTTTCTGAAGAACAGAACTTCCCCAAAATGTTTGTAACGGTTAGTTTTTCCTCTCCAACGGTCTCTAACGGTCATTTAAGGTTTGGAAAGCTATATAATCAACACAAATCAAATGGAGAGGTAATCCTTCGAGAGAAAAAGTTCTATACACCTTAAGGATTCATATTTTGAGAGAGTTGAGCCTTTAAGCATCCAATTTCAAAGAGAGCTTCCAAGTCCACAACATCAAGCTTCATTCAAAGGCTTCAACAAAATGAATACAAGCTTCTTCAACATCATCCAAGAGCTTCAAAGAGATATTTGCTTTATTTTAGAAAGCTTTATTGTATTCTTTACTTTCATTCTTATTTTGTTGTAAGGGTTCTTGGTTAGCCTATTGTAAAATCAAGGGAGGTTATTGGTGAGCCTTTGAAAACCAATTAGGTTGGTGGTTAGCCCGCAAAACCTCTTAGGTTCTTGGTTAGCCCGGAAAATCAAGGAGGTTGGAGGTGAGCCTTAAAATCATTTAGGTTCTTGGTTAGCCTGTAAAACCAAGTAAGGTTTTGACTTGTTGACCTTGTGAAAACAAGTTGGGTTTTGATTAGTGAGCCCGGAAAACTAATCGGCTGTAATCAATTGAGATTATAGTGAATACCCATGGAGAACTTGGGAGTGGATGTAGGTGCCTTGGAGTGCACCGAACCACTATATATTGTTGTGTTTGTACTTGCTTCTTTAGTGCTTATTTACTCTTGTGCATTTACTTTATTAATTCCGTTGCATATTATTTTGAAGCACACAAACACTTTGCCAAAACACAAGCATTGAATTGATCTAGCACATACTTGCTTTAGTTTATTGCAAATAGTTTGAAAGTTTTATAAAACCCAATTCACCCCCCTCTTGGGTTGCATCTTCACTGGGCAACACAAAGCTATTCCTAAGTGGTTATGAATATAGGTCTAGCCTAGTCTATAATCTTATAATTATGCTAGTTGTACTGGCCCAATCCATAAATCTCATAGGATTTTCAGCCCAATCATCTAAATGGGCCCTTAGGGCCTGTTTGGACATTCTTGCACGAATATCCAGCACGAATTGGGCTTGTTGGCCACCCAGCCAGCAGTCTTCTAATACTCACCTAAGTCATAATCTAAATTCTAGCCTATAGGCCCTTTGCTCTGCAGAAAAAAATATGAAGGTCTTTTTCTACTTCCCACAAGATTTGGGCTACAGGGGTGTTGTGTTGATAAACGTCACATTCAAATAGGCTTCCCAATACATGAATCCAATAGGCAATCCAGCTGAATTTCCCAAACAGGCCCTTAGTGTAACCCAATCATTCCATGATATGACTATAAAAATTCATAATGATCTTTATTCCAGAACTTGCATCCAGCCATCCGGGCCAGCATCTAACATTGCAGGCAGTACCTTGTAAAATAGTTAGAACTTTTTATATCCATACCTCCACTCTTGCATCTCAAAGAATAAGCCACGTGCTTGATCAGTTCGATTGTATCTGGCATGTAACCTTATCATCATGTTGTATATGTCATTCCGAGCACAATAGTTCTTCTGATTTTTCATCCAGTGAAACACATGAACGGCATGTGCAAGGGATCCTGTGTTCGTTATTTCCTACAATAAATTCCAAAAAAAAAAGCATTTCTCAATTCCCCCTATAAAATGTTTTGTGAAGATATTTCCATAATAAAGAAGCACTCTGGTAATATACATATATGTGCCTACATGTAATGCAAGGTCACATGCTGACCAAAAGCATTTGATTCATTCAGGAAGCCCTACCTAAAGGATTAGTGCATTATGTTCGTGTAACCATACATGCCTTGCATTACTTGATACAAATCAACATAAGCATGATTGGCATAGATTACTTGACTTGTTTAGACACCATCAGATATCCACGAGGTCTACTGAATCAGCTAAGTCAATCCTTCTACAAGTGACAAACAAAACACACAAAAAAAAAAAAGGGAGTCAATTTGCACTACATGGTGACATTGACAATACACACTTTACATGACTGCTGTGAATGTATTAAGATATCATGTAAATTTTATTATATTCAACACCATATGAATGAAATGCAACTCCAAAAGATGAAAGGAAAATGATATGCTATGAGTCTAAACAACAAATCAGAGTTTCGCACAAAAGTTGGACTTTTATAAGAACTGGACTGATTCACTGAATCATGTAATGATTCTCAGCTATCCAATTCCAACATAACCCTAGACAAAAGATGCAATTTAAACCACCATATTTTGGAAAAAAAAAAATCTAGTTGCCTAATTTATATATATATACATTTTAGAGCACCTAAAAAATTGTTATGTTGACAATCTGTGTTCTTTCATATTGCTATGCATCTATGCCGGTCTGTATTCATCAGAAGAGATAAAATTTTTACTCTACCACCAACATCACAACAAGTCATAGCACATTGTGGCAATACAGTCCAACATGAAGAAATACAGGTGTCTAATTACTATACACACGGTAGAACCAAACATACCCAAAAACAATTACCATTCAGTTGAATTCTTTAATATATTCTAACCTTCAAATCTCCCAACTTTGGAGCTCTTTGTTTTGCTTGTTCAATCCAACATGCAATGTTAATATGTTCATTCAATTTTTTTTTAAACTGCAATACACATGATTAGATACCGAGCGTTACCAATATTAAGTTCTCGTATCATGCTCCTTTCTTGTTCCATCATCTTCGCAGGTAATTAACCTGAATCCAAATTTTAAGCTCCAACCTCTTTAACACAATAGAATCAATAGATTCTCACATCATGTATATATTTGTCTAAAAAGCACGCTTGCTCCTCTAAAAATCATTGATATAACACCAAATGATCTTTTTTTTTCGTGCGACCCTTGCCAGCCTGTAGATTAGATTGGCAACATCAATTTCCCTCGCTTAATACTTAGCTTTTGACTTTACAACAATAATATTCCATCCATCATGGTGAAATTCTACTTGAGTTATTTGATAATATTGCATCTAAAGATTAAGGAAGTACAAGAGAAGAAAAGGATAACAAGATACTCTGATGAGAATGGGGAAGTTCTTCCTCGCGAACCGGCCGACCCAGCAATTGAGCACGCCCTCGATGTCCTCCCAGTGGTTGACCCTCAGCACCTGGTCGACAACCTCGGAGACCTTCCAATCCTTCTGCCATCGGCTACCCTCGACGCGGAGGCGGTACCTGGCGGGGATTCGGTCCTTGCCGACGCCGCTCACCTCGGTGGAGACATAGCGCCTGCCCTTGTCGTAGTCGACGAAGCCGACCAGCCTCTTCTCCTCCCATGAACGGTCTTGTTTGGTTCTTGGGGTGGGTTTTATCCATATCGGGGGCTGGGGGGGTTTGGGGGGGTTTAGGGAGGGGTTTGGAGGCTTGGAGGGATCGGAGGGGGCGGTGGCCATGGGAAATGGGGTGAGTTGGGGACTGCTGCAGCTCAAATCGGGACTGACCGCAAGAAAGGAAGATGGGGATAAGGTTCCCCCGGTTTTTGCGCGGATTTGTCTTTTCCTCCTCCTCCTCCTTCTACCTCGCTCTTCTTCTCCTTCTTCTTTTTATTTTATTATTATTATTATTATTATTATTATTATTATTATTATTTAAAATTTTTTAGCTTTAGCATATTTTTTTTTTTTTTTCAACCAACCATATACTTCTTCTTCTCCTTTTCTTTTTATTTTATTATTATTATTATTATTTATATAATTAAAAAAATTTTAGCTTTAGCATATTCTTTTTAATTTTTTCCAACCAACCATATATATATATATATATATACTTTCTGATGTAGCACATTCGCTGGCGTGGAACCTCTGCTGGCAATCCGCTAGCAAAGAGTCCGCCACCCGAGCACGGTAGCCAAACGAAGAGCCAAGACGAGTCCTCCTGCCGAAGTCAGCTCCCAGTCGGGGTCGTGCTCATAAGGCGAGCCCTCCGTCTAAGATTAGCTCCCGGCCGAGATCGTGCTTCTGCTACCAAGACGAGCCCTCCTACCGAGGTTAGCTCCCAGCCGAGGTCATGCTCATAAGACGAGCCCTCCATCTGAGATCAACTCCCGGCCGAGATCGTGCTCATGCTGCCAAGGTGAGCCCTCCTGCCGAGGCCAGCTCCCAACCGGGGTCGTGCTCATAAGGCGAGCCCTCCGTCTGAGATCAACTCCCGGGCGAGGTCGTGCTCATGCAGCCAAAGCGAGCCCTCCTGCCGAGGTCAGTTCCTAGCCGGGGTCGTGCTCATAAGACGAGCCCTCCATCTGAGGTCAACTCCCGGTCGGGGTCGTGCTCATGCTGCCAAGGCAAGCTCTCCTACCGAGGTCAACTCCCAGCCGAGGTTGTGCTCATAAGGCGAGCCCTTCGTTGAGGTCAGCTCCCAACCGGGATCGTGTTCATGCTGCCAAGGCGAGCCCTCCTACCAAGGTAGGGCTCCATCCTACCCTGCTGAGGTCAAGTTCCCGCCAGCGGTAAGAAGGATCGACAGGAATCCAAACCATGACAAGGAAGTTCCCGATCGCCTGCAACCTCTGAGGGGCAGTGCACGCCCGGCCATGAACCCAGGTTCTGTAACGTGCCACCCATATGTTCTGGGCGGTCTGCGCTCCACCAAGTCCTGGATCCTGTTACGCGCCGCCACGTTGACAACCGTGCAACTGAGAGCTTCAACCCCCGTGACACGAAGCCTGAACCTCCCCTAAGAGGAGTATTCCATTAAGGCCCCAGGGCCTTGCAACTCTGCAACGGTCCCTCCAGAAATGGAAACACCTCATCGTGGCACGGGGCTCAGCGGCACGACGCTCGCCCCTCCCACGGGGAGCTGTACCACCATAAGGGACAGAATCTGTGCCACGCCGGTGAATACCCCCAAAGAAAGGATCTTCTCCTAAGGACCGGTCTGACAAGAGGGAAGTCGTAGGCAACAGCAAGCATCTTCTCGAAAGGGCACACTGAAAGGGACACCTGGGCGAAGCCCCATACCTGCTCTGGGCCATCCCCTATACATAAGGTCAGGAAGAGGCAATGGTAAGCCTCTCCCAGAGAGAGAGGGCATACAAAAAAGAAGGGAGAAGAAAGAAATAACAAACATGTGAGAAGGAGATGGAGAGCGAGCAAAGGACCCCCAGCAGACCCTTCTGAGCTCTTCGCTCCCATCTTCGCTTATTCTTGCCACCTCAATTATACCTTTCATCCTCTACGCGGAGAGCCCCACAAGCTCTCCGCTATAGAGGTTCTGTTCTCCTTGATCGTCCCGTCTGACTTGATTGTCGAAGTGTTCCTATCGAAATTCCCATTCCAGGTCTCCTCTTTTTTGCAGGGTGGCCGGACCAAGAAGCCAGCCAGGAAAGGAAAGGGAGGGACGAGCATCCCATGAAAACCCTACACATCTATGACATGCCGGAGCTACAGGCCACGGCGATCTTGGCGGCAACACTTTCAAATTTATTTCAATAATGACATGCCGTCTATCAATGTTATATTTTCTATTAAGATACTAACATGGATATGTATTGGCACTTAATATGTCATCCATATTATCCGGATCATTTTGCCTAGCATTTTGTTTGGTTATGATCTTTGACATAGTCATGTATATACTTTGTAAATAAATATCATAAACAACTACTGTTAGGGGTTTTTGATTATTTTGTAGTGTCAGAGGCTTGCAATAATGAGCTAGAAAAATACAACCCTCCTCGATACCTTGGAATTCCCGAGATGCATTCTACATGTATAGTATTAAGAGGGTGAGTGAAAATAATCCAGTAGACCAGTTTCTTTACAGATTCTTGCAGTGACTATTATTACCTCCTGAGCCCTTAGTATAGATTTGGTGATAGTTGTATGTATTTGTAATCTTTTCATTTTATTAATGAAAAAATTGGTTTTGCCATTCTACATTTGAGTTTGTTGCTTTGCCATTTACCTTTTGTTGCCCAGCGAAGTAATTCAAGAGAGGGGGTGAATTAGGTTTTAAAAATTTTTTTTACAAGAATGTGCCAATTCAAAAATAGTGAAGGTGCTTAGTGCAATGTGATTATATCAAGCATATGCAATAATTGAATAAGAGCAAATAACAAAGAAAAGCAAGTACAAAAATACAAGATTTTATAGTGGTTCGGTATACTCCAAGCACCTACGTCTACTCCTCAAGTATCCCTTGGAAATTTCACTATAATCTCAAAGATTATAGCCAACTTATTTTAACCCGGCTTACAAGTCAAAATCCCTTGATTTTTACTCACAAGGCTAACCAAGAACCTAGTTGGTTTTCACACAAAGGCTCACTAATAACCTTGTTGGTTTTCACACAAGGCTAACCAACAATCTCAGTTGGTTTTTACATAAAGGCTCACCAACAAACCTCAATACTAGTTTCAATCCCCTTGAAACTAGTAATAATAAAAACTCAAGTACAAGTGAGAGAATACAAATAGCTTTCTAAATAAAAATAAATGTATTGATAAAGCTCTTGAATGCCATCGAAAAGCTTGTCTTCAAGTTGTTGAAGCCTCAATTAATGCTTGAAGATGTGGACTTGAATGCTTTTTCTGAAATTTGAGTGCTTGAAGGATCAACTCTCTCAAAAGTATTGAATCCTTAAGGTGTATGCAATTAGTTCTTTAATGAATGCTTCCCTCTTATATTCGGTGGAGTTTAAATACCTTTCCAACCCTTAAAAATCCGTTTATAGCCATTGAAGAGGAGAAACTAGCCATTAGACATGAGATAGGGAAGTTCTGTACTTCAAAAAACTAGCTATTACTGTGTTGTCAGACCTGCAAGTGTTGACACTTCAGTCCATGAGTCAACACTTCATCTCCATGAGTCGACACTTGACCAAACTCCTGAAATCAACATGTTCTATATCTATTTAGTCTCAGGCCTTGAGTCGATACTTGGCTATTCATGAGTTGACACTTTTGCATGCCAGCTGAAACTTTCTCTGTGTATCAGCTCAAGCCTTTGTGAATCGACACCTGAGTTGATACTTCATCTCCATGAGTCGACACTTGACTGAAACAGTACTGAAACTTGTCCAAACTGAAATTTTGAGCTCTTCAAAGTCTTTCTCATGTTCTAATGTCTATGTAGCTTGAAAATTCATGATCTTAAGTGACTTTTTCAACTGAATGACAAGCATTCGATCTTACAACATAAACTAACCTTGATGAATACCTAAATCTGATAAACACACTTTTAACATACAATTAGTACTCATATATACTTAATTATTTTGTTATTCATCAAAATCAAGACATGAGTTAACAATCTCTCCCTTTTTGATGATGACAAAATCTTTAAGCATATAAACATAGTAAGCTCAAAAGATTAGCAATAAGTATCAGAGCACTTGGCTATAAGTATCAGAGTAATGTTGTAATGACTATCATAGAGCAAAGTCTCATCATTTAGCATGTAACTTGAATGAATTCAATTCATATATCTATAATGTATCGATACTTAACCTAGCCTATCATATCTAGGGTAAGAATGTATCGAAGCATATGTATATATAAGAGTGGAATGATCATTAGCTTCAATCGAAGAAAAAAGAATAGCAATAATGCATAGTCAAAGCAAATTGGTTTTATAATAAAATTGAGTTTAAAAAATATCAAAACATTGAATTTCAACATGTATCAAGGCAATAGAGAGTCATAAAATCATATGATGTCGAGCAAGTTTGAAATTGAGTATCAAAGCTGAAATTGAATAAGTTTTTGAGTCAAAGAGTATCAGAGTGATAAAATTTACTATTCAAAGATTTTCAGAGCAAAATGGTTTTGAGAAAAGCATGTACCAGAGCTAAAACAGATTTGAAAGAATGAGTATCAGAGCAACATCAGGTTTGAAATGAAATATGAGTGTTAGACCAAAATTTTTAAGGAATAAGAGTATCAGAGCAAATAATATAAATATAGAGCTTCCTCTCAACACATGATCTGAAAATATTTTTTAAACTTTTCAAATATGGCTCACATGTATTAGCATTTTTAAAAATATCTCCAAAGAATTTAGAAATCTTCATTTTTGATACTTTCTCTCCCTTACTTATTCTTCCCTCTATGTTTATTACTTATTACTTTTTTCTTCCCTTTTTATACTTTCTTCTTCCCCTTTTTGTCATCATGAAAAAGATGAAAAGCAATTCAAAGTAGAGAAATAAGTAACAAACCTCTCCCTCAAGGTAGGGATAAAGTGGAAAGAATGGTAAGAAGAGTATCAAAAGCAATACAAGTAAAGAATGAAGCATGAACACTCAAGTGAAAATACTGAAAGTATCATATATATAACTCCAAACGTTTTGTGATACATACAAAATATATACCAAATAAGAGAGTATCACAGATATATACAGTAATACACTGATACATACATACTAAGTCTGATACATCGATACAGACTGAACTATATATGAAATACATGTAAAACATAACATACAACTAACTCAAATACTGACCACTCCTAGTGGGCTCTGTCCTCATCAGAAGAAGACCCAATCTCTAATACTATAGGTCCAATAGTCCTAGAAGGACGAGGTCATGACCACATGGGCCAAAGATCTGCCAATCTGGTATGGACCGCTCTAGGAGTATCTCCACGTCCTCGACCTCTGCCTTTGGCTCGTGCCCTCCCTCTGGCTCGTGCTGAAGGGAAAATAGTGTCAAGAACAGGGTCAAGAACTGGGACAGAGTCAGTAATTGTATGATTAGTGTCAGAAGGTGTAATGTCAAAGTCTGGTAAATCCAATGGAGTATCAGCTGATGTATGATCAAAAATGAGTCCAGATGAAGTGGAAATGATATGAAATCTAGGTGTATAGAAACCTAACTCCCTGGATAAGGAAGAAACACGTAAAAAAATAGAATGCACTAAGGGTGTCTTACCAGAATCAAAAAAGGTAAGGGGAACAATAATAGATAGTGTAAGTCAAAGTCTAGTAAAGCATCAGATGGATCAGATAGAGTGATGGCAATGGTGGTCTAAATGGCATCAATGGAAGTATCAGAATGGTCAAAAGATAGAATGGATGTGGATACAATTGATGTGCCTAAAAAAATAGAGTCAGAAGGACTAAAGATGACAGGAATACTGGGTAAGATAGGGCTCGGAAGGGCTAGACTCGATGGAACTGAAACAGCCTCAGGTACCAGCAAGTCATCAACCGCAGCAAGCTCCATGTCCTAATCAGCTCCTGTCTTTGGCTCGGGCTCCATCATAAGATCATCAACATCAAAATGTACTAACGGATCATCTTGATCAGCTCCCATCACTGGATCATCTACTGGTGGTGCTGGTAGAGAATCTGGCAACAATGGAGGGAAAGATGGTCTGCCAGGTGTCAGTCTCTATAGAATAGCTATCATGGTAGCGAACCCCTCTCTCATCTCATGAAAACCAGACCTCATCTACACGTGGATCTGATCGACTCACTATCTCAAGGTCTGCATGTCTATCTTCAAGCAAGTGATCCTGTCCACAAAACATCTACTGGAGGTGGCACCTTAGTGTGTGCCGAGACAGAAAGCTTGAGCTACAACTCAGATGAATCTCAAGGTGGCTCAGATGGCCCATCCTCATCTCCCTGTGTCTCCTCCTTCTCTGCAGTAACACCCTCATCCTCATCCGAGTCAGGCGCACGGCTAGAAACTTTGTGCCTCCAGTGACCTCGGTATCTCTAGTATCCCATGAGATGTAAGGACCTCTCATCATATATGTTTGTATGTAGAAGCTCTCTGTAAGGCTCTTCGACAAAGTCGACTCCATAAGCTCGAAATAATCTGGTGAGTCCCATGCCGTAAGGCAAGCAGAGTCATCTGCTCGTCGCTACCTCTATCATCTGGTGAATCATTAGCACTGGCAGGCAGATGGGCAACCTCCGAATCAACGCCACCATAACTAAGAGCTCCCTCTCCGTAATAAAGTCGAATTGCCTGGTCTTTAGCAATAGAATTCAGGCCATGATATGATGAAGGAGTCTCATCTCAGCAACAACTGTGAGGCTATGATCGTGGCTCCCTCACCTAAGTCATCTCTCTCCACGATACATCTAAAGTCGCCGATCCGGTCTCCAAGTAAATCAGCTACAGTGCCTTTCATGGGTAGCTCCCAGATGCGGCTCAAAATCTTAGTAGACAATGCAATGGAGATGCCTCTGACCTCTCCAATCCATCCACCACCACCCCTGGCTAAAGTCCCGTAGAACTGTCTCATCAAGGCCGGGTAGAATCTCTCTCGGAGAGTGCAGAACTGAACTAATCTGGAATCCATCATCAATCTCCGATCCAAAAATGCTGCTGATCAACGAAGTCAAAATCCACCCTACATCCACCTACAATGGCCTTGGAGGCCATGCGATTTGCTCCTGGGACAGGTGGTGGTCGAGTGAGAACATCGTGCTATGCTGGAGCATCTGTCGGTTGAGGAGCATCATGCCTTGCCTTGGTGCGGTGCTCTACACCCTGAGAAATTGAACGGGGTTTCCTCGTAACCTGTTTCTTGGGCCCCATCGACCAAAAAACAAAGAATTATGAAAGGAAAAGGGAAACAAGAGCTAGAATTACGATCAAACCATGAGAAACAAAGAGACATGAGAGAAAATCGGGCTCAAGCCCAAAAAGGAAGTGTTAGAACACTAAACAGGAACTAACGGAAGCTGGGGAACAAGGAGGGCAAGTGTTGGCTCAGAGGAAATGCCAAGAAAAATGACCATCTGCCATATTTAAAAATAGTTCACGCTGATCAAGTATCAACACTTCAGTAAGTACCAAGTGTCAACACTTCAATGAGTCGATACTTCCAAGTATTGACACATGAAGAAAATCGGAGAAAAACAAAAAAAAAAATCACAGAAAAATCAGGAGAGATGATTTGAATGGTCAATTATGATTGATCACGAGTTTCAAGATCATGAGATCAATAAATTTTTAAAAGAAAACTCCAAAGGTCATAAAGAATGATCGAGATCTAATCAAAAGGATCAATGACCCTAATTCTCTTCTAATCATACAGAACCTATCTTCATTGAGTGGCTTGGTCAGTATTTCAGCTAGTTAATTTTCAATGCAAACAAATTCAAGCAAAACATTATTATTTTCAACATGATCTCTAATAAAGTGATGTCTAATCTCTATTTGTTTACTTCTAGAATATTGTATAGAATTTTCAGTTAAATTGGTTGCACTAGTGTTGTCGCATCTAATAGTTATTTTAGTTAATTTAATACCAAAATCTTCGAGTTGTTGTTTAATCCACAAGATTTGAGTACAATAACTTCCAGCTACGATATACCTAGCTTCAACTGTAGATAGTGCAACTGAATTCTGTTTCTTGCAAACCAAGAGATTAAATTGACTCCAAGAAATTGACAGGTTCCTGATGTGCTTTTTCTATCTAGTTTACAACCAGCAAAATCAGTATCAAAATAAGCAATCAATTCTATTGTTAAGTCCTTAGAGTACCATAAACCAATGTCAATAGTACTAGATAAATATCTAAGTATGTGTTTAACAGCCAATAAATGGAATTCTTTAGGTTCAGACTAATACTTTGCACACATATACACTAAACATGATATCTAGCCTACTTGCAATTAAATACAATAATGAGCCAATAATACCTCTATAAAATTTTTGATCTATACTCTTACCAGATTCATTTTTGTCAAGATTGCATGAAGGATTCATTGGTGTGCCAAGAGGTTTTGTCTTCTCCATCCCAAACTTTTTCAGAATTTTCTTGGTGTACTTAGCTTGGTTGATGAAGATATCTTCTTTGGTTTGTTTGATTTGGAGTCCGAGGAAGTAGCTTAATTCTTCCATCACGCTCATCTCGAACTCACCCTGCATAAGCTTTGCAAACTCTTGACAAAGAGCTTCATTAGTGGCACCAAATATAATGTCATCAACATAGATTTGTATCACTAAGAGGTCATCAACTTTTTTTCTTAGAAATAAAGTATATCTACATGTCCTCTAGTAAATCCATTATTAATCAAAAATTTGCTTAATCTTTCATACCAAGTATGTGGGGCCTGTTTTAAACTATAAAGAGCTTTATATAATTTGAAAATATGGTCAGGATATGCATGATCTTCAAAACTAGGAGGTTGTTCTATATATACCTCTTTTACTATGTATCCATTTAAAAATGCTTTTTTAACATCTATTTGAAATAATTTGAAATCCATGAAATATGCAAATGCTAGTAAAAGTCTAATTGCTTCAAGTCTAGAAACAGAAATAAAAGTTTCACCAAAATCAATGCCTTCCTCCTGATTGTAGCCTTTAGCAACTAGTCTAACCTTATTCCCAATTACAATTCCATTTTCATCCAACTTATTTCTATATATCCACTTAGTGCCAATTATGGAAGTATTGAATGGTCTTTCTACTAATGTTCAAACCTTATTTTTTTCAAATTAGTTTAGTTCTTCTTGTATAGCATTCATCCAATTAGGATCTTGTTCAGCTTCTTCTATATTATTAGGTTCTACTTGAGATACAAAAACAAAATAATCACATTCATTTATAAGAGAAGATCAAGTTCTTTTTCCTTTTGATGGATCACCTATGATTAGTTCCTTAGGATGTCCATGAGCATACCTCAACTCCTTAGGCAGGTCCTTGTGTTTTGGTGAAGGTCTTGAGATTTCTTCTTCATCCTCCTTGCTTTGATCTTCCTTGTTCTTTTTGGAAGGAGGATCATTCAAAGTCAGCTTCTCAAGTCTTTGAATACCTGCAACATTATCTGAAATATCCTCTTTTCTAGAGGACTTGTTAGTTGACTCATCAAATACAACATGTCTAGATTCTTCCATAACAAATGTTCTTTTATTGAATACCCTATATACCTTGCTAGATATTGAGTATCCTAAGAAGATACCTTCATCTGACTTGGCATCAAATTTGCTTAATTTATCTTTACTATTATTTAATATGAAACATCGGCATCCAAACACACGAAAATACTTTATGGTAAGTTTTCTTCCTTCCCAAAGTTTATAGGGAGTTTTCTTTAAAATTGGTCGGATTAAAACTCGGTTTAAAATGTAACATGCAGTGTTGATTGCTTTAGCCCAAAAATATCTAGAGATGTCATTTTCACAAAGCATAATGCGTACCATTTTTTCTAATGTTCTATTTTTCTTTTCTACTATCCCATTTTGTTGAGGTATCCTAGGTGCAGAAAAATTGTGTTCAATATCTTTTACATTACAAAATTTTTTAAAATTCTGATTTTCAAATTCGATTCCATGATCACTTCGAATGCAAACAATAGACGTACCTTTTTTATTTAAAAATTTTTAATAGAACTTTGTAAAAGCAGAGAAAGATTCATCTTTATGAGCTAAGAATAAAACCCAAATAAAACATGAGAAATCATTAACTATAACTAAATCATATCTCTTGCCTCCTAGGCTTGTGGTCTTAGTTGGCCCAAAAGATTCATATAGAATAGTTCAAGTGGACTAGTAGTTGAAATAATTTTCTTAGATTTGAAAGAAGTTCTTGTTTGTTTATCATATTGGTAAGCATCACAAATTTTGTCTTTTTCATATCTAAGTTTTGACAATTCTTTGACTAAATCCTTTTTGCATAATTTAAAAAGTAAATGCATGCTAGCATGTCTTAATCTATGATGCCATAACCAGCTAGTCTGATTGATTTTGACATCCATTGCAACTAGGCATTCACCATCTTGTATAGAAAGATTATCAATATCAACTAGATAAATGTTACCATGCCTATATACAATAAATTTTAGCCCAACATCATTAAGACTAGACACCATGCAATGTGATGATTCAAAAACAACTTTAAAACCTCTATCACAAAATTGGCTATTGCTTAGTAAATTATACTTTAAACCTTCTACCAGTAATACATTATCAATGAAAGTATATTAAGAAATGTGAACTTTACCAACACCAATAATTTTACCTTTTTCATTATCTTCAAAGGTCACATTTCTCCCATTTAAAGCTTCAAGAGAGGTGAATTGCTTCACATCTCCCGTCATGTGTCTTGAGCAACCACTATCAAGGTACTATATTTTTTTTTTCTTCTTGGTTGCAAGACACACCTGCAAAAAAGATCAAGTTGATGATGTAGGTATCCAAGCCATCTTGGATCCTTGAGGGATAATAGTGAAGGTTCATTTTGGAACCCAAACTTTTCTTGATTTGTATATCTTTCTTAAATCACATTGACATGCCTTATGACCAAGTTTACCGCAACTAAAACAAGTAATACCAGATGAAGCTGGAACAAATAAATTCTTCAATAATTTTTGCTTCCTTTGTTGTTTATAATTAAGTTCAGCCTTATCAAAAATAGCTCTTTGATTGTTTAAAAGTAAATTTAGTTTTTCATAACTAAAAATAAACTTTTCAATAAATGGTTTTACCTTATTAAGCTCATCTTTCATCTTCTTATTTTCTTAGGATAAGGTCTTACATTCTTTGGAAAGTTTTTTTTTTTTTCAAAACTTTGTATTTCTTCAATCAATGCATTTTTCTTATTTGAAAGCTTATTGCATTTATCTTTTAAATCAACATTTTCTTTTACCAAACTTTCTTTTTCTTTAGAAACTTCTTCATTTTTGGAAGATAATTCAAAAAATTATTTTCTTAAATACTTATGCTTTGACTTTAGTTTCAAATAATCATCCATCAATTCATCAAAAGCATCTTGAAACTCATCAAAAGTAAACTCACTTTCAGTTTCGGAACTTACATCTTCTTCATTTGCCATGAGGCAAAGGTTGGCAACTTCTTACCGCTCTTCCGCCAAACTAGAGTCTTCTCTTTCACTTCAAGTGGCCATCATGGCCTTCTTCTTGAATTTTCTCTTACCATTTTTGAGAAGAGGACAGTATATCTTGTAGTGGCCCGGTTTCTTGCATTCAAAGTAAATCGGGCCTTCTTTCGCCTTCTCCTTCTTCTTTTCCTTGCTTGGCTCTTCTTTTACATGTTTCTTTTTCTTAAATCCTTGCTTCCCTCCTCAAGAATCTTCAAAATTTATAAGCCATAAGTGCGGTCTCATCTTCATCTTCATCTTCTTCGGACTCATCACTTGTGCTCTCTTTGAGAATTGTGGATGCAAGGGCTATAGTCTTTTTCTTTTTATCATTTTCAACCATCTTTTGTTTTAGGAATAGCTCATAAGGCATGAGAGATCCCAAAACCTGATCCAAGGATAGCACATCTAGATCCTTGGCTTCTTGGATTGCCGTCACTTTCGCATCCCATGATATAGGAAGGGACCTGAGAATTTTATTCACAAGTTCAGCATTAGAATAAACTTTGCCTAGTCCTTTCAAGCTATTGATTATGTTAGTGAACCTAATGTACATTTCAGAGATAGATTTAGTAGGTTCCATCCTAGTCAATAAACTTTGCCTAGTCATCTCTATCTGACTGAAAACTTGAATCAGTATAACCAACTAGTTTCAAATCAAAATCTCTATAAATAAGTCATTGGTCCTTAGTATTTCTCAAATACTTAAGGATTATCTTTATGACTATCCAATGATTCTCATCTAGATTAGATTAGTGTCTACTCACTATCCCTAGTGAGTATGCCATATCTGGCCTCATTCATATTATAGCATACATTATAAATCCCGCTATCAAAGCATATGGAATCCTACTCATGCGCTCTCTCTTAAGGATTTGTCGGGCAATCTTTTTTAGAGGGAGTAATTTCATTGTCTATCAAAAGATAGCCTTTCTTATCATGCTAAATCGCTTTAGCATAGTCTCAATGTATATAGACTAGGTTAATCCTAGCAACCTTTTAGATCTATCTCTATAAATTTTTATCCCTGGGATGTAGGATACTTCTTCCAAGTCTTTTATAAAGAATTAAGAAGATAGCCATACTTTTATTCCTTATAATGCAAGAATGTCATTCCCAATTAAGATAATGTTATCTACATACAAAACAATAATTACTACTACTGAACTATTAGCCTATTTTTATATTTAGGTCTCTTCTTTGTTCTTATGAAGTCATATATTTTGATCACCTTATCAAAATACATGTTCCAACTCCGAGATGCTTGCTTCAATCCATAAATGAATCCCTAAAGCTTACACACCTTTAATTCATCTATGGATGTAAACCCTTCAGGTTATATCGTATATACCTCTTCTTTCAACCTTCTATTTAGGAAAGCAATTTTCACATCTATTAACCAAATTTCAAAATCAAGATGTGCCACTATCACAAGTATAATTTTAATGGACTTGAGCATTGCAACAGGCAATAATATCTTGTCATGGTCAATACCATAATATTGACGATGTTCCTTGGCAACCAGAGAAACTTTATGTCTCCACCTTCTTGTTTGTGCCCCTTCTCCTTTTGAAAATCCAGTTACATCCTATGAATTTTATCCCTTCAAGTAGATCAACAAGTATCCATACACTATTGACCTTCATGAACTCCATTTTGGATTTCATGGCTTCAAGCAATTTCTTAAACTCAGAACTTTATATTGCATCCATGTTGGAGATTGGATCCTCGGTGTTTTCATCAAGTTCAACAAGATCATCATCTCGGACCAAGAAATCATAGTATCTATCCAGCTGACACAGTACTCTACCGGATCTTCTTAATGGTGTATCAATAATGGGCTCCGGGTTTGATCTAATCAATCTAGTTCTGGGGGTTAGTCAATGGTGTCGATTCTTTTACCTGTCAAACTTCTTTAAGTTCAACCTTAGTAGCATTAGTTCCTTTCCCAAGAAACTTTTCTAAAAAATTGTCCTATTACTGACAAATACTTTTTATTCATTAGTATGGTAGAACTAATAACACTTAGTCTATTTTAGGTACCCTATGAAAATATACTTGTCATACATAGATTCGAGCATGTCCATTTTCAAACGTTTGACATAAACCACATAACCCCAGACCCCTAGGTATGAGAATATTGCAGAATATTGCACGTCCTATTACTGTTGTTGTTCTCCCAGGAACAAAATATTGCATAAAATCATGAATCAAAAACCTGACGCAATAGAAGTAGATATAAAAACTATTTTATATCTAACATGCATTTTACAGATAAATCTAATTTATTCATAATAAATTTTAAACATGCTATTATAGATAAAAAAATATCAGATATGAAAATAAAATTATTTTAAATAAAAATAATTTACCTGGATCGCTTCCTGACCTGCTTTGAAAGTTGTGCAGATCCACTTTCGAAATCGGGATTCTATCGAAGCCGCACAATCACCCGGCCTTTACTGGTATCCACACAGAACTCGCATAACTGAGTCGTAGAGAGCACTGGACTGCTAGATCCTTGTAGCCCTCTCCCCTTTCAGCAAATCGGGTGCTTTAAAAATTATGCCGATCCGAAATTGGATCGGTTTTTCTTGAATTGGCTTCTATCTTGCAAACTGAGATTTGCAAGACCTAGGACCTCTCTCTTTCTTCTTTCTCTTATAGAATATCTCTCTAGATCTCATACAAGAAAGGAGAAAATATATAAAAGGGAGAGAATAGCTTGACGCCCCAGGAGAGAGAACCCCTGGTATTGATGCCCAAAAGGAAATCATGCCCAGGAGAGAAAAAGCACACCAAAAGGGAAGCACTGTTGGTCGGCCACCCCCTCTCCTTCTTTTATAAATTACTTCTCTTATGCCACAAAGCCAAAACACCATAGTTTAATTTAAACTAGTTGGAAATTAAAAGGAGTAGAAGAGGACTCCTCCCTTTCTTAATTCTCCACGCCCAAATACTTTAGCGCCCTCTTGTTTTTACGCCCACACCTATTTGTCGCAAAAAACACTTGGGCCCACTTGGTTGGCGTGTGGAGACATGGGGAGACAAGGAGAGAGAGTCCCAGTCCAATAGGACTCTAAGTCATAGGTCCAAATTAAATGATTTGACAGTCAAATCGAAGCCAATTTTAAATCCAATCGAACCCATTTCGAAAAGGCTATTGATCCAACTTAATTAGGATCAATTAACCGAGTCTAACTCAATTAAATTAAATCTAATTTAATTTATTTAATAATTAATCCATAATTTATTGATTGTAACATCTATAATTAGGTCCAAATGTACTAAAATTGTCAAATTTAGTAACATTTTGATTTGCTGATTGGTTACTTAAGCTCCTAATATGTATGACCCCTCAGGTCCTATCCTGTCTGATAATGAGACATGCTATAATTTCCATTATACATCATTGATACTCCTTTCGATGGACAGAAATAATTTTTGCCCAACCTTAATCAGGATCATCGATACTTCTTTCGATGGACAGAAACAATTTTTGCCCAACCTTAATCAGGATCATCGATCCGAGAATTATCCTAATGGGCTCTCACAATCCACCGATGATACCTAGTAGTACGTAGTGGCAATCCAACATAATAAAATTGGAATCCCTAGGTGTAGTTACCATATGATTCGGTTTCTCTATCAAAAATCCCGACATGATGTTGGTTACGGAAACTCGTCAAACCATCAGTCATATGCTTAACTTAATCGACTCAAGTCTAATTGTAATACTAATGAAAATACCTTTTCATTATCACCCTACTATGGTCATAGACTTCTGGACTTAGTCTCATTAAACTGCATAGGATTATTCCTTATTACTAAGGTTGATAGATCCTTATAAGTGAACACCCTACTCCTACAATTAACTTATTGCAGCCAACGAACACCGCAAGGTCCCGAATGGATAGGAACCATATATTTGTGCTGTCAAACTACAGTAACCTTATTGTGAGTAGCTGAGACACTCTAGGTCAAAAAATTATTCACACAACTACAGCATCAGGAAGTTATTGACGAGTGAGTAGTCATCCATATAACTTTCTATACTTGGTCATGCTTAGTACCGTTCATCTCTATCAACTACCTGCACTCTCACTCCAGTGTCACAACACTGTAGGTCAAAGACTCATGTATCCTGAAAGAGAAGTGATATGTGTATCGATTTTAACGGATCAATCACTGTCATCGTGATATTCCAACAATGGAAGCTTTTATGAGCTAATCTATAAAGACACATGCCTCAGATTTTTAACTCTTGAGAATATGCATCATTGCTCATTAACTCTATAGATGATTCATAGACACATAAATATGAATGAAACTAATGCCCTTTTATTAATAAGAAAAATTAAGTACAAAGTTCATGCCTTAAAAATTACAATATGTCAAGCCAACTTAGTTTTTAGGACATACATCTAACAATCTCTCACTTGCACTAAAGCCAATTGGCTACATATCTAAGTCCCATCTTCTCAAGGCGGACTTCAGCCTTTTGCTGGCTCAGAGGCATAGTCAGTGGGTCTACCACGATGTCCGTGGAGTCTACTCTTTGAACCTCAACATACTTCTTCTCGAGGTAGTCGCATATGATATGAAATTGTCGCTCAATATGCTTAGACTTCTAGTGAGACCTGGGCTCCTTAGTGATTATACCATTATTATCACAATATATGGGGATTGCATCAGATGGAATCACTCCAAGCTCCGTAACAAACCTTTTGTACCATAAGGCTTCTTTTGCAGCTTCAGAGGTAGCGATATACTCTGCTTCCATTGTTGAATCTGCTATAATGGACTGCTTGGAACTTTTCCAACTAATTGCTCCACCATTGCACAAAAACACAGACCCTGATGTAGACTTTATATCATCATGATCAGACATAAAGTCTGAGTATGTATATCCCTTTATCCCTAATTCTGAACTCCCTCCAAAGACTAAAAATAAATCTTTAGTCCTTATCAAGTACTTAAGAATGTTTTTCACAGCTATCCAGTGTTCTTCACCTGGATTCGACTGATATATGCTTGTGACACTCACAGCAAGAGCTATATCAGGTCGAGTACACAACATGGCATACATAAAACTTCCAATTATCGAAGCATATGGAATCTTCTCATGTGTTGAATCTCTTCAGGTGTGTTAGGACACATTTTCTTGGAAAGATTAATGCCATGCCAAAGAGGTAACAATCCTCTTTTAGAGTTCTCCATGCTGAACATTTTCAGCACCTCCTCTATGTACAATTTTTATAAAAAGCCAAGCATCCAATTAGATCTATCTCTATAGACCTTAATCCCCAAAATATAAGATGCTTCACCTAAATCTTTCATATAGAATTTTTTAGATAACCAACTTTTGATCGAAGTCAACTTGGGAATATCATTCCCTATAAGGAGGATGTCATCCACGTATAATACGAGGAATGTCACCGCCCTCCCATTGGCCTTCCTATAAACACATGGCTCATCCTCATTCTTGATAAAATCAAATGATTTGATTGCATCATCAAAACGAGTATTCCAACTCCGAGAAGCTTGCTTCAATCCGTAGATTGATCTATGCAGCTTGCTGACCTTTTGATCTTCATCATTGGAAGTGAAACCCAAAGGCTGCTCTATATAGATATCTTCCTCGAGATATTCATTCAGGAATGTAGTTTTCACATCCACCTGCCAAATCTCATAATCATGGTATACTGCAATTACAAGCAATGTATGGATGGATTTCAACATAACTACTGGTAAAAGGTATTATGATAGTCAATGCCTTCATGTTGACTATACCCTTTCGCTACTAATCTAGCCTTAAAGGTCTTTACCTTTCCATCTGCATCTATTTTTCTTTTATAGATCCATTTACAACCAATAGGTACAATACCCTCTGGTGGATCCACTAAGGACCATACTTGGTTAGAATGCATTGATTCAATTTTTGACTTCATAGCATTCAACCATTTCTCGGAGTCGATGTCTAACATCGCCTCATCGTAAATCTTAGGATCAATTAATTGATCCTTGTCCCCAACTAAGAAATTTCCTTTATATCCTTTGTAAGCATACCCATGTACCTTTCAGGAGGTTTAGAGACTCTAGTAGATCTACGAGGTGGAAAAGCATTTATGTGAATTGGCTGATTATGTTCGATCTGATCTTTAACTGGCTGCTCTTCAGAGACTTTCTCATCGAGCTCAATTAGCCTTCCACTACCACCTTCCTAAATAAACTATTTTTCAAGAAATGTGGCATGTCTGCTCACAATTACATTATGATTTTCTGGAAGGTAAAAGTAATACGCTAAAGTTTCTTTAAGATATCCTATAAACCGAGTTTTCACAGATCTAGATTCCAATTTATCCGCCATTAGTCTTTTAACATAGGCTGGACATCCCCAAATCTTGAAATGAGCAAGACTTGGTTTCTTACCATGCCAAATCTCATATGGTGTGGTAGGAACAGATTTAGATGGACTCTATTTAGAATATAAATTGAAGTTTGTAGGGCATATCCCCAAAGAAATAAAGGCAAGTCAGTGAAGCTCATCATGGATCGGACCATATCTAATAGTATCATGTTTTTCCTCTCAGACACCCCGTTGAGCTGAGACGTACCAGGTGGAGTTCATTATGAGACTATGCCATTGTCCTTAAGATAATCTAAGAATTCTCTACTAAGGTATTCACCTTTCTGATCTGATCGAAGAACCTTAAGAGTTTTACCAATTTATTTTTCTACCTCATGTCTAAATTTCTTGAACTTTTTAAAAGCTTCAGATTTGTGTCTCATAAGAAACACATAACCATACCGTGAATAATCATCAGTAAAGGTTATGAAGTAGTAAAAACTATCCCTGGATTGCACATCAAATGGACCATACACATCAATATGTACCAGGGCAAGCAATTCTGTGGCCCTCTCCCCATATCCTATAAAGGGTAACTTGGTCATTTTTCCTTGAAGACATGACTCACAAGGTGGATATGATTCAGAATTAACTGAATCTAGGATCCTATCCCTTTCCAGTTTGTTAATTCTGTCCTCACCTATATGATCGAGCTTCAGATTCTACATCCATTTATCATTTAGGTCATCTCTAGCATGTTTATATCCTATGGCATCACTTTAATTTTCTCGTTAATATTTAAATATGCATCGGCATGCAAATGATAGAGACTGTCAATTAAAATAGCTTTTGCAACTAATTTATTTCTCAAATAAATATTACAAAAGTCTTTATTGAATGTAAATTCAAATCCTTTCTGTGCTAGCACAGAGATAGAAATCAAATTTCTACTAGCTCCAAGCACAAAATAACAGTCACTAAGTACTAATCTAAACCCTAAAGCTAATAGCAAAGATATGATCCAATGACTTGTACCGCAACTTTTGCTCCATTTCTGACACGTAGGACCATCTCACCTTCTCTCAGCATTCTATTTCTTTCCAGACCCTGCATTGAAATGCATATATGAGCACTAAAGCCAGAGTCTAAAATCTAACAGGAAGTAGATAAAACCATTATGTTAGATTCAATAACGAGTATGGACTTACCTTCAGAAGGTGCATCCTCCTTCTGTTTCTTTAAGCTTTCCAGGTAGAGAGGATAATTTCTTTTCCAGTGGCCATCTATATTGCAGTAGAAATATTTTTCTTTGCTAACCTTGGCTTTCTTGGGAGTGTCCTTCTTCTTCTGTTTGTTCTCCTTCTTCTACTTCTTTGCAAGTTTCTTTTTCTTCCAAGTAGACTTTC
This sequence comes from Areca catechu, assembly GCA_021397845.1. Lineage (NCBI taxonomy): Eukaryota > Viridiplantae > Streptophyta > Magnoliopsida > Arecales > Arecaceae > Areca > Areca catechu. The sequence continues at coordinate 159,905,550 of CM038050.1, forward strand.
TTTTGGAGGAAGACTGCTCCACAGGAAAAATAGAGCCCCTTAAACTCTTCAGGGTCCCCTCATTGCTTACCAACATGTACAATAATTCAGGTAAAGTGTAATTCAACTTGTCATATTATAGTTCATAACAAACTGAGCATATGAACTAGTCAAGGACTGGAGGATCAAATCCACCTGAAGCTCCTTGTGAATAGGAATGCCCAGCTTCTCAAGCTGTTTAATGTCCTTGATCATTAACAAGCAATGATCATGGATTGGCTGCCCTTCATGCATCTTGTTGTTGAAAAGCCTTTTCGACATTTTGAAGTATTCAATCCGACTTTGTTCACCATATAACTCTTGCAGGTGAATCAGAATCGATTTAGCAGTTGGCATATCCTCATGTTGGCTCTGTAATTCATTTGGCATTGAGGCCAACATGTAACACTTAACCTTATTATTATCTTCCATCCATTTTTCATATGCAGTCGTCTGACGAGCATTTGGATGGTCAAGTAAAATAGGGGGTTCCTGGTCAAGCACATAGCCCAACTTCTCAAAACTCGAAATAATTTTGATATTTCTCAACCAATCTTTGAAATTAAGGCCTACAAGTTGGTTTGTCTCTAGAATACGGGCTAAGAGATTTGAAGCAGACATTGTTAACTGCAAGAGTAGAAAATTCAAATTAGATGTTTATACTTAATTATAAATTTATTCTAGGGTCTTTAAAAATAATTTTAGAATTCTCACTATTTTCTCGGATCTCTCACACTCTCCATGGAGATGCAAAACCCTGCGACTCTAGGTTTCTAGTGGGTGCTACGGTCCCATCGATATGTGGCACCTCACCGTACCTGGTTATTGGTAACATGCTACACCAATAAGTGACCAACTCTTGTCCAATATATATAATACAAGTTGTAGCATCTTAGTCTCTAAATCATGGAACCTCAACGTGCCCGTTTATTGGTCCAATCATTAGTTAAGTCAGAGCCACCATTCCTACTAGACAAAGCCATCATTGAGTCCCTCAACGTACCTATTTATTGGGCCTAACCCCATCTATGCCTAGCAATATCTCATGCTTAATAGGATGGTTGTATCTTTCCGATGCAACTAGATCACTGTAACCAGCCGAGAATAATCAACACCAGTAAGACATCCACATACCTACAATGGTGGAAGACCCAAGACTTAATATTTATGGGGAGCTAAGATTCAGGTCTCTTCTAAATTGATCAGCCAAATCATGTATGACCAATTACATTAAGTCAGCATAATCTCATGTCTGACTTAAAATAACTAGCATTGGTGAACTCAAATCAAAAGTGACCCTATTGAAAACTTAATCAACCAAATTAGCCAGATCAGTTTGAAACAGGGAGGGTTCTGCCATATACCCTCTTTTCGCCGAAGTAGTTGGTTGAGAAAGAGTTAGCCCTAATTTAAAACCATGATCAAAACCTTCCTTAGACACCAATTGATTGATAAGATTCAATTAGGTCAATCTAGTGATCTGGGCTCATCACTGAGCCAAATTAGGTCTTAACTTATCGATTTACAATCAAATGAATCTATCTAACCAGTCATCATCTAAAAATAATTTTAAGGTGACTAGACCTAATTTGTTCAACCCAAACTCTCATGCACCTAATTTGATTTTTTTGGATCAAATTAATTTTAAAATAGGTTCAAGTGCATGATATTAATGGCTTATGATCATGAATTAAATTTAAGATCTAAATCTAATTTGGTGTATCGCATACATCAACATGTTAGATTATATAATTAAACTACATCTAATGTAATTAAATAGATCTAAAACATGCTTAACAACACATCATATATGTAATCATAAATCGATCAAAACATTTTAAAAAATCTTTTTCAAAATAGGTTTACATCAAAGTAGGACAACCTTTGCACTATAGGGGGTAAACTCTATAGCAGGACAACCTTATAATCACTTTGTGCAACCTTTGATCAATTAATTTTTAGATTATAATATTTAATATCAGATCTAAAAAGTATGATTTTAATTTTGAAAACAATTTTCAAAACATAATAATTCTATACTATAACAACCATATAATCAGCATAGATTTGATACAAACATATCTATCTTCCTGATCTGAATATGTTTTAGATCTGATTCTTATCCATGCATGTTAAAGAAAAGGAGAACCGTGGCTCTGATACCACTGTTGAAGTTCTCCCAGGAATAGAATATTGCATAAAATTAGGAATCAAAAACCTGATGTAGCGGAAGTAGATATAAAAACTATTTTATATCTAACATGCAATTTACAGATAAATCTAATTTATTCATAATAAATTCTAAACATGCTGTTATAGATGAAAAAAAATATTAGATCTAAAAATAAAATTATTTTAAATAAAAATAACTTACCTGGATCTCTATCCTGGCCTGTTCTGAAAACTGTGCTGATCTACTTTTGAAACCAGGATTCTATCGAAGCCGCGCAATCGTCCGGCCTCTACTGGTATCCACATAGAGCTTGCATAACCGAGTCATAGAGAGTACTGGACTGCTAGATCCTTACAGCCCTCTCCTCTTTCAGCAAATCGGGTGCTTTAAAAACTGTGCTGATCCGAAACTAGATCGGCTTTTCTTGAACTGGCTTCTATCTTGCAAACTAAGATTTGCAAGACCTAGGACCTCTCTCTTTCTTCTTTCTCTTGTAGAATATCTCTCTAGATCTCATATAAGGAAGGAGAAAACATATAAAAGGGAGAGAATAGCTTGACACCCCAGGAGAGAGAACCCCTGGTATTGACGCCCAAAAGGAAATCATGCCCAAGAGAGAAAAAGCATGCCAAAAGGGAAGCACTCTTGGTCGACCACCCTCTCTCCTCCTTTTATAAATTACTTCTCTCATCCCACAAAGCCAAAACACCATAGTTTAATTTAAACTGGTTGGAAATTAAAAGTAGAAGAGGACTCCTCCCTCTCTTAATTCTCCATGCCCAAACACTTTAGTGCCCTCTTGTTTTTACGCCCACACCTCTTTGTCGCACAAAACACTTGGGCCCACTTGGTTAGCATGTGGAGACATGGGAAGACAAGGAGAGAGAGTCCCAGTCCAATGGGACTCTAAGTCATAGGTCCAAATTAAATGATTTGACATTCAAATCGAGCCAATTTTAAACCCAATCGAACCCATTTCGAAAAGGTCATTGATCCAACTCAATTAGGATCAATTAACTGAGTCTAACTCAATTAAATTAAATCTAATTTAATTTAATTAATAATTAATCCATAATTTATTAATTGTAACATTTACAATTAGGTCCAAATGTACTAAAATTGCCAAATGAACTCTGGCCTTCAGAAAATGAACTCTATCCGAGTCGGCTCTTCACTCTTGAGTCGGTTCGCTTGACTGTTTTTCTCAGAACTGATTTTTCAATGCTCTGGAGGAGTCAGCTCGATTTTTTGTCGGATCGACTCGGTCGTTTGACTGAATATTTGAGTCGACTCAGATTCTGTCGGGTCGGCTCGGTTATCTGACTGAGAAATTATAGCTCTGGACGAGTCAGCTGAGGTTCCTTCGAGTCAGCTCGGATGACTACCTGCCAGAAAACTCAGTGCCATACCAGAACATTGAGTCGGCTCTTCTTCTTTGAGTCGGCTCGAGTGCTTTTGCCAAAAAAACTTTCCAAACTTCTCCAGATTTCTTTCAAAGTCTTCCAACAACTTAAAAGATTTTCAAACACCTTCAAAGCCTAAACTAAGTAATTTAAACTTGAAAATTTATATTTATTTGGTCCATTTTCATGAATACATAAGTGATTTTTCTTTGGGCTCTACACTACATGATACTTTTTCGAAAAATAAACTTGACATACATCAATAATTTTAGAACTATAGGAAGAGTGGTTGTTCATTCAAATCATCCTACAAAAACTTATAAAATACTTGAAAGTAGTTAGTACCACATGCATGCTACAATATTTTGTTATCATTAAAATCATTCCAGGGGTCAATAATCTCCCCCTTTTTGATGATGACAAAATACTGGGCATGGAAAAAAAACTTTACAATTATGAGTATATGAACACTTAAACGAATCAAGGTAACTTGTGTATGGTTTTAAATTAATGTATATCCATATGTATTAACAAGTGTCAAGACTGTATCAGAAAGTATCAGAGCTTATCATACATTATCAGAGCTTTTGTAATAGATCCAATATGTGTTAGAGTTAATATTTATCAAAAGCTATTTTTGCTTAAAATGTATGGAAGTCAATAATGTATTAAGGTGAATTGGGTAGCAGAATGTATCAGAGCTAGCAAAATATATCAGAGCTATTAGAGTCAATAATGTAGCAAAATGTAATAGAGCTAATTTTCATGAATTTAGAGGCAAAATGTATTAAAGTTAATTGAGCATTCAAAAGTATCCAAGTCAACTAAGGATTTTCGTTGATTTCCATGCATAAAATGATTTCTCCCCCTATTTTATTTTCTTTGAATTTTTCATGGACATCATTAATATCACTCCCCCTTTTTGTCATCAACAAAAAAAGGTTAATTAAGCATTCCATGATTTTTGAAATAGAATAAGAATATTGTTATGATTTGAGATAATTTCACCTTTTTTATTTTCTTGATATTCTTATCAATTTTTTTTTTTTTTTCAATGAAGGTTGTATGATATTTCTTATTTGAGTCCAAGTTATAAACATCACAGAGCAGTTAAAAGAGTAGAAAGATAATAGGAACAAAGTGCACACACAAAGGATGAACCATGTAATTAATATATATATATATATATATATATATATATATATATATATATATATATATATATATATATATATATATATATATATATATATATATATAAAATCAAGTCTTTGATACAACCATCATAAAGATACAAGATACATCCAACAAAAAGATACAAGGACTAATCTTCTTCCTCACTAGAGGAAGAACCTATCTCTAAAATAGTGGAAGAAACCTTGGTTTTTAAAGGTTTAAATATAAGATCTCTAAATCTGGTTCTTGTAGGAGCTTGAGGTACTTTAGATTTGGCTTTAGGTCTAGATTTAGGTTTAGCTCTAAAAGGTGTAGGCTCATCTTTGATGTCAACAAAAGGCATAGGGTCAGTCTGAGTAGGAGGTGGTGGCTGTGTGGCAAGAGGTGATGGTTGACTGACATAAGGTGGAGGTTGATCAGGAGGTGATGATTGCCTAACAGGTGATGATCTCAGACTGAGAATAGGTTGAGAAGGTGGGTATCCTGAAGTGGAAGCACCAGAGAGATGAAAAAGAATAGTGCTCATCCTGGACTGTATCCTCTGAACTCCCTCTCGAATACACTGAAGAGTAGCAGTCCGCTGAGTGACAAATGACTCTGAGGCTCCTTGAAGTCATCCAAAATCTGAATGCAGGTCCTTGAGATTTGCATTGTACTCATCCTGCATCTGCTATCGCATCTCAGCTGACTCCACCCTCATAGTGAACTCTCTCATCTCTGCTCTGAACTCCTGAAGTCCGTGGTCCACTATCTGACGAAGCTCATCAAACATGGATCTAAAAGAAGCTATCAGAATGTCAATTAAGTGAGTGAGCTGCTCAGTGATATCTGCCTGAGTGGTAGTCAGTGGTGCTGAAGTCGATGGTCCAGAAGGCGCAGGTGCAACTAATGGAAAGGAGGTGTCATGGGGCTGTTGGTATGTCCAGCCTATCCTTGGATCCTCTCATCAGTGGAATCCTCATCAGAATCATCAGAGTTGCCACTATCAGACTCATGCTCCGCATCTCTAGCAGTCTCTCTGGCAGCAGTCTCAGCAATCTCAATAGCCTCGGTCTCATCATCTGAATCAGAGTGATGTGCCACTCTCTGACCTGATGTCTTCTTGACCCATACACCCTCTACTTGGTGATAATCCATCCAGTGGAGGGATTTCACCGAGTACCTATTGGTGTGGTGTAGTGGTCATCCATCCTCACTAGTCAGGTCGATGCCAAACTCCTGAAATAGTAAAGTGAAAATCATGCCATAAGGTAGGCAGGCCTTCGCTCTCCTCGCTGCATCTCTAATCAACATGATAAATGGAAGATTGAAGGCTTCCCCCTCAATCATACATCTCATAAATACCATGTCGCGCTCGCTCACCCAATCGAAGCGACCAGTGTGTAGTAGGAAGATGCGGCTGATGATGTTATGCAGGAGCCTCATTTCTAAGGATAGGACATTTGCCTGCACATTTACCATCCCATCCACATTTCTTCTTCCCAATATTGTTCTAAGAGTCTTCTATTTATCTTTCAAAACCAAGTGATACAGTCTATTCATAGGCATCTGCAATACTCTACTGATCAATTCTTCATCAACTACCATTCTAACTTCCTTAACTGTTGATTCAACACAATTCTCTCCAAGAGATAGATTTTCAAAGAAATTTCTAACAAGTAATGGATATGTAGGAACATCTAGAGAACAAAAGAAATCCCATCCTTGTTGTTCAATCCAGTCCCCAATTCTGAAACCCTGGCTTTTAAGAAAATTGAAGTTTATGTGCCTACTAGAGGTGACTGGTCGATTCCCCATGGGAATGATCTGTCTTTTCGGTGTGGGAGATAAGTTTCTTGGTTCTTCTTGCTCTTGGTCTCGAGTCGGCTCATCTTCTCTCCATTTAGTTCTTCTTTCCCTTTGGGAGCTCGATTCCATATGCCTAGCTCTCTTTGCAACTGCCTTCTTCGGTGCCATTTGGAGGGAATCTATAATGGGAGAAGGTGGATTTGGGTGGATCTAAGGATTGGAAGGAAAGTGGTCCCCTTAGGGTTCGACTCAAAACAGTGAAAGGAAAGAAATGAATTTTTATAGGTCACACAGGTTTTAAGTGAACTCGACACTCGAGTCGACTCGACTGAGACCTTTCCTGCTCGAGTCGGCTCAATCTAAATTTAAGAAAATGGTTCAAAATCTTAGCAAAAAGGTTTTTCAAGCCTATAAGCACACTAGATGAGGTGGTTGGTAACCTTAAATTGGTTATGGAGGTTTTCTAAATATTTTTTTTAATTTTGAAGAAATTAGGTCAAAAATTTCTAAAAGGGTCACACAAATCTAATCTCCTTTAATCATTTGGAATTTATCTTCATTAAGTGGTTTAGTAAAGATGTCAACTAATTTATTTTCTATTGGAACAAATTCAAGCTTAATATTTTCATTTCATACATGATCCCTAATAAAGTGATGTCTAATTTCTATATGTTTTGTTCTAGAATGCTGAATTGGGTTCTTTGTTAGATTAATAGTACTTGTGTTATCATATTTGATAGAATTTTTGTTTGAATAACATCAAAGTCTTCTAGTTGTTGCTTAATCTATAACACTTATGCACAACAACTCCCTGCAGCTACATACTCTGCCTCAGCAGTAGACAGTACTACAGAGTTTTATTTCTTATAGTGCCATGAAATTAAGTTCAACCCTAGAAATTGACAAGTACCGCTAGTACTTTTTCTATCAATGTTATATCTAACATATCAGCATCGGAAAAACCAATTAAATTTAATGAAGATTGCTTGGAATACCATAGACCTAAATTACTTGTCCTTTTAAGATATTTTATGATTCTTTTGACTGCAAGTAAATGTGATTCTTTAGGATTTGATTGAAATCTAGCACATATATATATACTGAACAAGATATCAGGCCTACTAGTAGTTAAATATAACAGTGATCCAATCATACATTGATAAAGTTTTTTTTATCAACATTACTTCCATCTTCATCTTTATCAAGTCTGCAGGAGGGGCTCATGGATATGCTCATTTCTTTGATTGACTCCATACCAAACTTCTTAATAATCTCCTTGATATACTTTGCTTGGTTTATAAATATTTCTTTCTTTGTTTGCTTAATTTGGAGTCCAAGGAAATAGGTCAGTTCATCCATCAGGCTCATTTCAAATTCATCCTGCATAAGCTCAGCAAATTCTCTATATAAATTTTCATTAGTTGCACCAAAAATAATATCATTTATATAGAATTGTACAACTAACATATCATTTGCTTTTCTTTTAATGAACAAAGTAGTGTTTATATTTCCTCTAACAAAATCATTTTCAAGCAAGAACTTGCTTAGCCTATCATACCATGCTCTAGGTACTTATTTTAAACCATACAATGCTTTATTGAGTTTGAAAACATGATTCGGAAGAGCATGATTTTCAAATCTTGGTGGTTGTTCTACAAAAACTTCTTCTAAAATAAAATCATTTAAAAATATACTTTTTACATTCATTTGAAATAATTTGAAATCCATGTAGCAAGCAAATGCAAGTAATAACCTAATAGCTTCTAATTTTGCTACAGGTGCATAGATTTCATCAAAATATATTCTTTCTTCCTGATTATATCCTTTAGCCACTATTCTAGCTTTATTTCTAATTACTTGGCTTTTTTCATCTAGTTTATTTCTATAAATCCATTTAGTGCCTATTACAGGATAATCAGAGAATCTATTTACTAAGGTCCATACATTATTTCTTTCAAATTAGTTAAGTTCTTCATGCATAGCCATCATCCAATTAGGATCATTTTCGGCTTCTTCTATACTATATGGTTCTACTTGTGAAACAAATGCTAGGTAATCATGTGCATCTCTAAGGATGACTTAGTCCTAACACCTTGTAAGGGATCATCAATAATTAAATCTTCAGGGTGTGAAGTTACATACCTCCATTCTCTTGGTAAATCACCATGATCTTTACTTACCATCTCTTCTCTTTCTTCCACTTGTTTGTCCTTTAGGCTCAGATCCTCCATAGCTTTGTTAATTGTACATGCATCATTATCAATGTATTCTTCTTTTCTAGAAGGTGAGGGGTTAGATTCATCAAAGATAACATAAACAGATTTTTCAACAGTCAATGTTCTTTTATTAAATACTCTATAAGCTTTACTAAAAGTTGAATAACCAAGAAAAATTGCTTCATCAAATTTAGCATCAACTTTTTATAGGTTATCCTTTCCATTGTTCAACACAAAGCATTTACAACCAAAAACATAAAAATAATGTATGCTAAGTATTCTATCATTCCAAAGTTCATAGGGGATTTTCTTTAAAATAGATCTTATTAAAACATGGTTTAAAATATAACAAGCGGTATTTACAGCTTTTGCCCAAAAGTATCTTGGAAGATTGCCTTCATATAACATAGTTGGACCATCTCTTCCAATGTCCTATTCTTCCTCTCTACAATACCATTTTGCTGTTGTATTCTAGGAACGGAGAAGTTGTGATCAATGCCGTGCTCAGTGCAATATTCATCAAAATATTGATTTTCAAATTATGTACCATGATCACTTCTAATAAAATAACTGAAATTTTTTTCTGGTTTAAAATTTTCTTGTAAAATTTTTGAAAGACTTTAAAAGTTCCATTTCTGTGTGCAATAAATAATATCCAAGTAAATCTCAAAAAATTATCTACTATCACAAGTCCATATTTCATACCACCTAGGCTTGTGGTCCTAGTTGATCCAAATAGGTCCATGTGTAATAGCTCAAAGGTCTAGAAGTAGAAACTATATTTTTCAATTTAAAACTCCCCCTAGTTTGTTTACCAAATTGGTATGCATCACAAATATGTTCAAAATCAACTTTAAATTTTGGTAAAACTCTAACTAGATCTTTGAAAATTATATTAGCTATTGTATGCATATTAGCATGATCTAATCTCTTATACCAAAGTAAGCTAGACTCCTTGGTTTTAACGTTCACTGCCATAAGACTTGTACTACTAGACATGGCTAGATCATTTAAGTCTATCACATATATGTTTCCAAGTTTATAACCAATGAGCTTAGTGCTAGAATCAAGTGAGTTAGTTAGTGCACATTGAAGATTCAAAGACAACCTTGAAGCCTTTATCACATAATTGACTTATACTTAATAAATTGTGCTTCAATTTATCAACTAGCAATATATTTTTAATAAATATAAAAGGGATAATTTTGATCTTACCGATGCCAATGATCTTCTCCTTATCGTTGTTACCAAAAGTGACCATTCCTCCATCCTTCATTTCTAGAGTGATGAATTATTCTTTGTCACCCGTCATATGTCTTGAATAGCCGCTGTCCATATACCATCTTTTCTTTGTATTCTGAACTACAAGACATTCCTGCAAAATAATCAAGTAGTTCTTTTAGGTATCAAGTTTTCTCGAATCCTTACAGATTAGTAGAAGTGGTTCATTTGGAAATCCAAATCTTTCTAATTTTACTTCTATTTTTTTGTATGCAGTATTCAAAAGCTTTATGACCAACTCTATTTCATGAATAACAAATAACTCTTGATTTTGAAAGGATGCAAATATTGAAACTCTAGATGCAAGTGATTTTTGAATTGAAAACTTTGGTACATATGATTTTGAAGCTATAAACTTTGTAGCTAAAATTCTACTTGTATGCAATAGATTATAACCAATTCCAGCTTTGTTATTTGAATCCCTTTGGTTTTTTAAAATTAGTTCAAGCTTATTTGAACTCAAAGTTAATTTTTCAATTAATGGCTTGAGTTTTTCAACTTCTTTTTACAAACCTATGTTTTCTTCATGTAAAGCCTTATTCTTTTCAAGATAGTCATTCTTTTCAACTTGCAAAACTTTATGTTTTTCAAAAATGCTATTCAATTCTTTTTACAAAATTTTGTTCTTTTCGATAATTTCATCATTTTCTTTCATTAAAGTATCATTGTTATTTTTCAAAGTCTTAATTTTTAAGCTAGCCTTTTTATTTTCAAATAATAGTTCATGAAATGCAATATTCAATTCTTCAAATGTAAATTCATCATTAGGTTCGGGAGACATTACCTCATCCTCAAGATCCATCAAATATATGTTAGCTATTTTTGTGGTCTCTTCTTCATCAATTGATGTAGACTCCTCGCTATCGCTCCAAGTTGCAACCATCGCTTTCTTCTTCTTCTTTTTGTATGATTTCTTCAATGTTGGACGGTCTGATTGGAAATTCCCTGGTTTCTTGCACTCGTAACAGATGGGCTGTTGCTTTTTATCTTTATCTTTTTTTTCCTTCTCTTTGCTTTGTTCCCCCTTTTACTGGTGTTTTCTCCAATGTCTAGCTTTTCTTCTACCCATAAATTTTTTAAATCTCCTCACAACTAGAGCAATATCTTCATCTTCAAGATCATCTTTGGAGGAGGGGCTTTCTTCTTCTATTTCTTCTTCTTGCTTCTTCGATTCTGCTGCAGCTTTAAAGGCTATAGATTTTTTCTTCTTGATATCATCCTCACTTCTATGTTGTATTGTTAGCTCATGAGTGATCAAGGATCCCAATAGCTCATCCAGTGGTAGAGTATTCAAGTCCTTCGCTTCCTGGATAACGGTGACCTTCGGATCCCATTTATCCGGTAGAGATCTCAAAAATTTTTGCACGAGGTCTGCATTGGAATATGTCCTGCCAAGACTCTTTAGACCGTTAATAATATCTGTAAACCTAGAGAACATGACAGATATAATCTCATTTGGTTCCATTTTAAATAATTCATAATTATGTACAAGAAGATTAATCTTAGAAGTTTTCACTTGAAAGGTTCCTTCATGGGTTATTTCAAGTTTATCCCAAATTTTTTTTTGCAGACATGCAAGTAGAAATCTGGTTAAACTCATTAGCACCCAAAGCACAATATAAGAGATTCATGGCTTTGGCATTCAATTCACCCATCTTCATGTCATGTTCATCACCTTCTTCTTCAGGTTTTGGGACGTCCATGCCATCAACCTTCTTCATGAGTGTGTGAGGTCCTTTTAAAATAATTTTCTATAACTAAAAATCTACTGCTTGTATGTAAATTTTAATTCGAGCTTTCCAGTAGGTATAATTAGTGCCTATGAAAAGTGAAGGTCTATTTGTAGACTGGCCTTTGGCCAAAAAGGTACTCATAGGGTTTGCCTTTTATCTTTACTCTAAGTAAATTTTAGAGACACTGCTCTAATACCAGTTGTTGCCTAGGTGGCTTATCCAAGAGGGAGGTAAATTGGATATTTAAATTTTTTTTTCAAGTATGTGCTTTTTTTAAAATTCTTAGTATGGTGAGTGATATGAGTTAAATATCAAATACGGAAGCAAATAAAGAACACAAGCAACACAAGCACAAACACAAGCAGTTTATAGTGATTCGGAGCAATCCAACTCCTACATCCACTATCCAACATACCACTTAAAATTTTCACTATATTTACCTCGGAATATAGCTGGTTTGTTTTTCACCGGGATCACAAACCACAACCCAAACTTGGTTTTACTCTGATATCACCAAAAACCAATACTATGTTAGTTTTTTTGGGCTCACTAACAACCCATACTTGGATTTCAAAGGCTCACCAAAAATATAAACAAATCCCAAGTTACAACCCCTGCTGTACTTGGAATAACTCAAATTAAAGAGTTAAAGTAGAGCAACACTAATGACAAACCGATCATTATCAGGTGGTTATAGTTGTAGCACTTGAGAAGCCTTCATGATTCCTTCCTTAAATCCTCTTTAAGGCTTCTGATCTTTCTCAATAAATGACTCAAGAATCTGATGGAAGTTGGTGAAGTCTTGAGTTCTTCTCATGAAAGCACTCTTGAATGTTCTCTTAAAAACTCATTAAAAGTTCATTAACTTCTTCAAAAGTTGTTCAAATCCCTTATATATAGTATCTTGAACTGATTCCAAGTGGATATAACCATTTTTAGACTGTTGGAATTCGAAATATGACCGTTAGAGTACTTTTTGGATTCAAAAAGATAGTTCTGGAACTAGACGTCATGCGCCTGGAATAGTGATTCGAGTCAACTTGGATGGGTCGAGTTGGCTCGTGTTGCCCAGAAATGGAGCCCAAGAGGGAGGGTGAATTGGGTCTTTTAAAAATTTAACACAATAAAACAAAAGGTCTAGTGGTGCTTGTGAGTAACAATTAATTAGATGCAAGATAATAATACTTAATTAAAGAATGCAAAAAGAAAAGAGCAATCACACACAAACACAAGATATATAGTGGTTCGGTACAAACCTAGCACCTACATCCACTCCCCAAGCCACCCTTGGGAATTTCACTATAATCCATACCAGATTACAGTTGACTTGTTTTTACAAGGCTCACAAGTCAAAAACCTAAGTTGGTTTTATCACTTAGGCTCACCAACAAACCTAACTACTTGTTTTGTCTTCGGGCTCACAAGTTAACCCTAGTTGGTTTTAATACTTTGGCTCACCAACAAACCACAATAACCTTCTTTCAAGACACCCTTGAAAGCAAGGTTAAAGCACAACAAATCAGATATAAAATTTAAATGCTACAACAAACTCTCTTCAAGAGTGGATTGGAATCTTTGAAGCCCAAGGAATGCTTTGACTTCACTCTTCTTCAAGTTGCCTCCTTTTGGAATGTAGTAGAGTTGAGCAAGTAGGCTTTTTCAGTGGAATCAAGCTAGAAGAGGCTTTTGAATTGAAGTTTGGAGAGAATATTGGCTTTTTGGCTTTTGAGTGGACTTGAATGCTCTTGAATAGACTTCTCTCTTATTTTTCTTGACTTCTTCTCACTTCTCTTGCTTTAAAATGAGGTTGGTGGAGATTAAATACACCAAAAACCTTCTAAAAACGGTTTGTGACCGTTGGAGCATTGGAAATAGCCGTTTGGAGCTTGAAAACCCATTTCTGCAAGCCAGAAAAATAGATCCGTTAGAGCTGTCAGGCTGCAAGTATCGACACCTGGCTGTCAGGTGTCGACACTTGGCTGTCAGGTGTCGACATTTGAATTCTGGGAGTCGACACTTGATCATTCAAGTGTCGACACTTGATGCACAGGTGTCGACACTTGACACAAAAATTCTCGAACCAACAAGTTCTGTATTTTCAAAATTCTCAGGCCTTGAGTCGACACTTGAAACCTAAGTGTCGACACTTGGTGTCGACACTTGAATTCTAGGTGTCGACACTTGGCGTGCCAAGGATTTTTGTCCGTGCCAAATGCTGAAGTGTCGACACTTGACTGTCCAGGTGTCGACACTTGAGACTGAAAACATCCAGAATCAAGAGTAAAAGCCTTGAAATCAAAAATGATGTTCATGAAAGCATAAACACATAATAATTAAGTAATTGTAAGCCCTTTTTTAATGAAGAGGTTGCTCGGATGTGTGAGATTTGCTCCGTGCCATTGCGTGCCATACACCATAAATATTTAGAATTTTGAGATGCTTTCTGCCTGAAAACTCACAACTTGAAATTCATATTAGAATACAATATGTACTCAATGTTTTGTTATTCATCAAAATCACTGGGTGGAGCCAACAATCTCCCCCTTTTTGATGATGACAAAACCTTGAGAAAAAGAGACAACATAGTTCAAACCATGAGTTTTCTACTTAATAGGAAACAATCTCCCCTTTAATTAGATACTTCTTATTATGGTAAACTTCAAATCAATATAATGCATCTTTTTCTTTTAAACAAGATACATGTTCTCAAATTCTCAAAAACAATTAAACATCCATTATCACTCTTTTTCTTCATAACAATTAACATTACTTTTTAACATTGCTTTTTTCTCTCCCCCTTTTTGTCAATCATAAAAAAAATAACCTCCCCCTTACAATTAGCATAGATACAAAAAGAGAGTATAGAAACAAATATCATAGCTAAAATTGTGCTTGTATCAGAGTTAAAATATCCCATTATATCAGAGCTAAAATATGACAAATTGAAGTACAAAAGGTTTAAGATAACAAACATATATATATGAGATAAGTTTTCAGTACAAACAAAACTGAAACATACATATATCAAACATAAAAAGAGATCTGAAACAGTCATCTGTGAGGCTAGTCCTCATCAGATGGAACATCAAGACTAAAAGGAGCACTAATCCTAGTCTGGGGCTAATGCCCTAGGAGGTGCTAAAGCTCTAAGACTCCTGGTACGGTCGACAGGACCAAAAGCGGGTACAACCCTAGAAGATCTGGTAGAAGGAGGCGAAAGACGATCAGCTGGCTCAATAGGATCCGGAACAAAGTCAACTAGAGCAGTAGAAGGAGCAGGTGTAGTAGGAGGATCTCGATTGACCACCTCATAAGCATCAGCTCCGCCTACACTGTCGCTGTCAGTGCCTACCACCTCAGTGGCTCGGTCAATATCCTGATCACCTCCGTCAGCAATATCAGCATGGTCGCTCTGGTGATCGCCGCCGTCATCATCATCATCATCATCATCATCATCATCATATCGAGCAGGAGCAGGTGCAGCAGGAGGTATAAGTGATCTCAGAAGACCCTCAAGACGTGTAAAACCCTCCTCCATGGATCTGCGGATCTCAGCGTGCTCTGAGGTAGTCTGTGCTCGTAGAAGCTCGACCTCGCTAAGCAGCTGAGTCACCTCTCCTCTGATCTGTGTGAACTGTGCTCTGGCATGCTCCTCAAAGGATAATCCGGTAGATGATGGTGGAGGAACTGAAGTATCAGGTGACAGGTACTCTGCCTGTGTCGATGGTACATCCACTGGAGGAAGGACTGCTGGCTCAGATGGTCCAGCCTCGGCCTCTCGAATCTCATCCTCCTCATCTGGCTCCTGGCCAGACTCTCTCCGAACCCATCGACCTCCAACCATCCTGAAACCCATGCGGTGCAATGACCTCTCATCATATACATCTGTGTGCAGTATCTCCTTGGGGATCTCCCCCTCCAATGATACTCCACAAGCTCTGAAAAGATGGGTCAGTGCCATCCCGTATGGCAAACAGTGTCAGCGCTGAGTGGCAGCATCATGCATCTGTGACAGCATCAAGGCCGGTATATCAACTGGTCTCCTCTCGATCAGATTGGTCATCAACATCAGCTCTCTCTCTGTGATGAAATCAAATCTGCCAGTCTTCGGTAGAAGGATCCGTGCGGTAATGTGGTGCAGCAGTCGCATCTCTAAAGATAACTGGTTCGCGGTAACTACTGAGATACCGCGAACATCCTCTCGTTCAAGGATGCATCTGAAAGCTGCCTCTCTATCATCAACTGAGAACGCACTGACTCCTCTCCGGGGTATCTCCCATACTCGGCTCAGCAACTCATCAGTCAATGAAATCTGTATACCTCTGACGGATGTCGTCCATAAGAGTCGTCGACAGTCCAGAGCATCATAAAACTCCCTCACCAGGTGAGGATAGTATCTCTCCTGCATGGTGCAGAAGGGTACTAATCCTGCATCCGAGAGTATCTCTCTAATGCCAAAATGGTGCCTGTCGAAACAGTGTAGATCTACTCTCCTCCCTGAAGCTACTGACTTCCCTGCCATCCTCTCTGCAGGGGGGGAGCTCGGAGTGGCTGAACTGCTCTGCGGAGCAGGATCGAATCTGGCCTTCGACCTCCTCTCACTACCCTGACTAGGCCTTGCTCTAACTGCAAGTCTCTTCCTAGGACCCATATCAGCCAACTGACCAGGAAGAATGAAAAAGGTTCAGAACAAAGGACTGGCCATAGGTTGAGATTAGAGTTTAAATTGGTCTCGAAAACCAGAATCAATAAGTTTTGATCAAGATGAGAAATTTTGAGTAAAATTTGTAGGTAAAATTTGTGTTGGGTGGAGTACATTTGAATCCCAAAAATTATTTTTGTAAAGTCCAAAAAATCAAAAACCATGGGATTTAGGTTTTAAGCATTTAGGATTTTTGCAAATAGGCGAAAATATTCAAAATGCAATACTAGAAATCCTTCCTAATCATCAATAAAAGGATTTATTACACTTAAATTAGATGAAAACCCATTTTATTTTGCCCAAAATTGATGAAATAGTGATTTTTGTGAAAAAGGGTTGAAAAACACCCAAAAGATGAGGGAAATTCGAGAAAAACAAATCTAAAACAAGATTCCCTCAAATGGAGTTTTAGAAATTTACTAAAACACACAAAAATTCGGTTAGATTGAAGAAAAAAGTTCGGAAAACCTAAAACACGATTGTTTGGTTTAAAAATAATAAAGTTAAAAACATAGAGAAATAAAAACTAAATTAGAGAGGGAAAATACCTGATTTGAGATGGATTGAAGGGTGAAAAGACGGGTTTGGACAGGGGGGACCACTGTTCCAAGAAATTTGGGGAAGGAAAATTTTCAAAAAACCCTTCATTCGGCCCGTTTTAAAACAGTTCAGATTTGCAAGTGTCGACACTTCGGATTTGTCAAGTGTCGACACTTGGTCAGTGTCGACACTTGACACTTTTCAAGTGTCGACACTTGGCCAAGAAAATTCGAGAAAATCCAGAAAAAATTTAAAAAAATTGACAAATTTCTTGGGGTTTAAAATAATAAGTTTTGAGCTTTTAGGACTAGGTAAAATGATACTTAGAGAGTCCTAGGAGAATGGATCAATTACACCTAACTCTCTTCTAATCAGACAGAACCTATCCTCACTCAAAGGCTTTGTAAACACATCAGCTAATTGATCATTGGTACAGACAAAATCAAGAATTACATTTGAGTTTTGTACATGATCTCTTATGAAATGATGTCTTATTTCAATGTGTTTACTTCTTGAATGTTGCACTGGATTTTTAAATAAGTTGATTGCACTAGTATTATCACATCTTATGGGTGTCTTAGTTAGTTTTATGCCAAAGTCTTCGAGTTGTTGTTTGATCCAGAGGATTTGAGCACAACAGCTCCCAGCTACTATATATTCGGCTTCTGCCGTAGATAGAGCAACAGAGTTCTGTTTCTTGCTACTCCAGGAGATCAAATTTACTCCAAGAAACTGACAGGTTCCACTAGTACTTTTATGATCAAGTTTACATCCAACAAAATCAGCATCAGAATAAGCAATTAAATCACATGAAGAATCTCTAGAGTACCATAAACCAATTTTAATTGAGCCAGATAGATATCTAAATATGCGTTTAACAGCCAAAAGATGAGACTCTTTAGGATTGGACTGATATCTAGCACACATACAGACACTAAACATGATATCTGGCCTACTGGCAGTAAGATATAATAACGAACCAATCATGCCACGATATAATTTTTGATCAATTGATTTACCTGATTCATCATTGTCAAGTCTACATGTAGAGCTCATAGGGGTACCTAATGGCTTAGTGTTCTCCATCCCAAACTTCTTGAGTATTTCTCTTGTGTATTTTGTTTGGTTGATGAAGATCCCCTCTTTGGTTTGCCTTATCTGGAGTCCGAGGAAGAAATTTAGTTCTCCCATCAAGCTCATCTCGAACTCACCCTGCATTAGACTTGCAAAATCTTGACAAAGAGATTCATTAGTAGCACCAAATATTATATCATCAACATAGATTTGTACTACTAAGAGATCATCATTCTTTTCCTTTAAAAATAATGTTTTATCTACATTTCCTCTAGCAAAATCATTTTTTAGTAGAAAAGAGCTTAAACAATCATACCAAGCTCTTGGAGCTTGTTTTAATCCATATAAAGCTTTATGAAGTTTATAAACATGATTTAAAATTCAGAATTTTCAAAACCAGGGGGTTGTTCAACATATACTTCTTCTTCAATTAATCCATTCAAGAAAGTACTTTTAACATCCATCTAATACAGTTTAAAGTTCATGAAACAGGAAAAAGCCAATAGTAGCCTAATTGCCTCAAGTCTAGCCACAGGAGCAAAGATTTCATCAAAATCTATCCCTTCCTCCTGATTGTATCCTTTGGCAACTAGTCTAGCTTTATTTCTAATTACTATTCCATTTTCATCAAGTTTGTTTCGAAAAACCCATTTTGTGCCAATAATTGATGTGTTTGAGGGCCTATCTACTAGTGTCCAAATATTGTTCCTTTTAAATTGATTAAATTCATCTTGCATAGCATTTATCCAATTACTATCACATTCAGCTTCCTTAATAGTTTTAGGTTCAATTTGAGACACAAAAGCTAAGTAGTCACAAATATTTCTAAGTGATGATCGAGTACTTACACCTTTAGATGGATCACCTATAATTAGTTCTTTTGGGTGTCCATGAGCATACCTCCATTCTTTTGGTAAAGGATCAACAGTTGAGGTATCTTCATCACCTTGTGCTTGATCTTTGTCGGTGTTCTGATCATCATTCTGTTCCTTGGTAAGTTCTTCATTGTTGTTTCTTTCTTCGGTCTTCTTGTTACCTGATTCATCAAAAAGTACATCTTCTTTTCTTGAAGATTTTTGGTTAGTTTCGTCAAATACTACATGAATGGATTCTTCAACAACAAGTGTCCTTCTGTTGAAGACCCTGTATGCCTTACTAGATGTGGAGTAGCCTAGAAAGACTCCCTCATCTGATTTGGCATCAAATTTACTTAGATTGTCTTTACCATTGTTTAAGATGAAACAACGGCAACCAAAAACATGAAAATAACGGATTGAAGGTTTTCTACCCTTCCAAAGCTCATAAGGAGTTTTCTTTAAAATCGGTCGAATTAAAACACGATTTAAGATATAGCATGCAGTATTTATGGCTTCCGTCCAAAAGTATCTAGGTAAATCATTTTTACAAAGCATGGTGCGTGCCATTTCTTCAAGAGTTCTATTTTTTCTTTCTACTACCCCATTTTGTTGAGGTATCCTAGGTGCAGAAAAATTATGATTAATTCCATTTTCAATACAGAATTTATTAAAATCGGCATTTTCAAATTCAGTTCCATGATCACTTCTTAAGGAAATTACTGAAACACCTTTTTCATTTAAAACTCTTTTGTGAAATCTTATGAATTCAGAAAACGTTTCATCTTTGTGTGCTAAAAACATGATCCATGTAAAACGTGAGAAATCATCTACAATGACTAGACCAAATTTCTTACCTCCCAAACTAGATATTCTAGTAAGCCCAAAGAGGTCCATATGAAGCAATTCTAAAGGTCTAGATGTAGAGATTACTCCTTTAGGTTTGAAAGAAGATTTTGTTTGTTTTCCAAGTTGACATGCACTGCAAATCTTATCTTTTTCAAAATTTAGTTTAGGCAAATCTTTTACTAAATTCTTTTTGCTAAGTTTTGAAATTAAATGCATGCTAGCATGTCCTAGTCTACGTTGCCAAAGCCAACTAGCTTCATCGATCTTGGCTTCCATTGCCACTAGACATTGACCTTTCTGAATAGGGAGATCATCAAGATCAACCATATAAATATTGACATGCCTATGACCGATGAATTTAATGCCATTGTCATCTAGACTAGAAACAATGCACAAAGAAGATTCAAAAATAACTTTAAAATTTTTGTCACAAAATTGACTAATACTAAGCAAGTTATGTTTTAAACCATCAACATATAAAACATTATCAATATAAGAGGTAGGGGTGATATGGATTTTACCAATACCGATGATTTTTCCCTTTCCATTATCACCAAAAGTTACATTGCCACCATTTTGATATGTGAGTGATGAGGACTGCTCCACATCTCCTGTCATATGCCTTGAGCAACCGCTATCAAGATACCACATTCTCTTCTTGTTGGTTGCAAGGCATACCTCTTCTTGATCGGCCATTAGACAGAAATTTGCTACTTCCTGTTGTTCTTCCTCAGAGCTGGAGTCTTCACTTTCGCTCCAGGTTGCCATCATGGCCTTTTTCCTTAACTTTTTTCTGCTTTTCTTTAGTAAGGGGCAGTCTACCTTGAAATGCCCTGGCTTTTTGCACTCAAAGCATGTGGGCTGCTCCTCCTTCTTTTCCTTATCTTTTTCTTTACTGGGCTCACCCTTCAGAGGTTTCTTTTTGTAATTGAATTTCTTTTTCCTCATAAACCTTCTGAATTTCCTAGCTAACATAGCAGTTTCATCTTCTTCGTCATCCTCTTCAGAGTCTTCGCTTGAGTCTTCTCTGGTAGTAGATTTGAATGCTATTGTCTTTTTCTTTTTGTCCACCTCTCCGTTCTTCTGTTTGAGCGATAGTTCATATGTCATTAAGGAGCCCAACAGTTATTCCAGCGGGAGAGTGTTGACATCTTTTGCTTCTTCAATTGCAGTGACCTTTGCATCCCATGAAGCTAGTAGAGACCTGAGAAGTTTATTTACAAGTTCACCATTAGAAATTATTTTTCCTAAACTTCTCATGCCATTCACAATATTTGTGAACCTAGTATACATTTCACTGATAGATTCAGTAGGTTCCATTTTAAACATTTCATAAGTGTGAATTAGCATGTTGACTTTGGTGGTCTTTACTTGGTGTGTACCCTCATGGGTAACCTCAAGTGTATCCCAAATCTCCTTTGCGGAGAGACAGTTGGATATTCTGTTAAACTCACTAGGATCAAGAGAACAAATAAAAGGTTCATTGCCTTTGCATTAAGCTCAATTTGCTTAATGTCACTCTCATCCCAATCATCTTCCATTTTAGGGGTGAGAATGCCATTAATCATCATTGTAGGCTGATGAGGACCTTTTACTATTGTTCTCCATAAATTATAATCAAGAGCTTGTATAAATATGTGCATGCGTGTCTTCCAGTATGTGTAATTTGTGCCATTAAACAGTGGGGGTCGGTTTGAAGCTTGACCTTCAACAATACCCATGCCTATTGGGGCTGCCATGATCTTTTACTCAAGATCCTTGGACCTACAAGAGAGTACCGATGCTCTGATACCACTTGTTGCCCAGAAATGGAGCCCAAGAGGGGGGGTGAATTGGGTCTTTTAAAAATTTAACACAATAAAACAAAAGGTCTAGTGGTGCTTGTGAGTAACAATTAATTAGATGCAAGATAATAGCACTTAATTAAAGAATGCAAAAAGAAAAGAGCAATCACACACAAACACAAGATATATAGTGGTTCGGTGCAAACCTAGCACCTACATCCACTCCCCAAGCCATCCTTGGGAATTTCACTATAATCCACACCAGATTACAGTTGACTTGTTTTTACAAGGCTCACAAGTCAAAAACCTAAGTTGGTTTTATCACTTAGGCTCACCAACAAACCTAACTACTTGTTTTGTCTTCGGGCTCACAAGTTAACCCTAGTTGGTTTTAACACTTTGGCTCACCAACAAACCACAATAACCTTCTTTCAAGACACTCTTGAAAGCAAGGTTAAAGCACAACAAATCAGATATAAAATTTAAATGCTACAACAAACTCTCTTCAAGAGTGGATTGGAATCTTTGAAGCCCAAGGAATACTTTGACTTCACTCTTCTTCAAGTTGCCTCCTTTTGGAATGTAGTAGAGTTGAGCAAGTAGGCTTTTTCAGTGGAATCAAGCTAGAAGAGGCTTTTGAATTGAAGTTTGGAGAGAATATTGGCTTTTTGGCTTTTGAGTGGACTTGAATGCTCTTGAATAGACTTCTCTCTTATTTTTCTTGACTTCTTCTCACTTCTCTTGCTTTAAAATGAGGTTGGTGGAGATTAAATACATCAAAAACCTTCTAAAATGGTTTGTGACCATTGGAGCATTGGAAATAGCCGTTTGGAGCTTGAAAACCCATTTCTGCAAGCCAGAAAAATAGATCCGTTAGAGCTGTCAGGCTGCAAGTATCGACACTTGGCTGTCAGGTGTCGACACTTGGCTGTCAGGTGTCGACACTTGAATTATGGGAGTCGATACTTGATCATTCCAATGTCGACACTTGATGCACAGGTGTCGACACTTGACACAAAAATCCTCGAACCAACAAGTTCTATATTTTCAAAATTCTCAGGCCTTGAGTCGACACTTGAAACCTAAGTGTCGACACTTGGTGTCGACACTTGAATTCTAGGTATCGATACTTGGCGTGCCAAGGATTTTTGTCCGTGCCAAATGCTGAAGTGTCGACACTTGACTGTCCAGGTGTCGACACTTGAGACTGAAAACATCCAGAATCAAGAGTAAAAGCCTTGAAATCAAAAATGATGTTCATGAAAGCATAAACACATAATAATTAAGTAATTGTAAGCTCTTTTTTAATGAAGAGGCTGCCCGGATGTGTGAGATTTGCTTCGTGCCATTGCGTGCCATACACCATAAATATTTGGAATTTTGAGATGCTTTCTGCCTGAAAACTCACAACTTGAAATTCATATTAGAATACAATATGTACTCAATGTTTTGTTATTCATCAAAATCACTGGGTGGAGCCAACAGCTCGGATTCTCAGCTCTTCAGAAAATGAACTATGGCCGAGTCAACTCTTCACTCTCGAGTCGGCTCACCTGACTGTGTTTCTCAGAACTGATTTTTCAATACTCTGGAGGAGTCAGCTCTGTTTTCTGTCAGGTCGACTCGATCGTCTGACTGAATATTTGAGTCAGCTCGGATTCTATCGGGTCGGCTCGGTTGTCTGACCGAGGAATTGTAGCTCTGGATGAGTCATCCCGGGTTCCTTCGAGTCAGCTCGGATGACTGCATGCCAGAAAACTCAGTGCTGTGCTAGAACCTCGAGTCGGCTCTTCTTTTTCGAGTCGGCTCGAGTGTTTTTGCCAAAAAACTTTCCAAACTTCTCCATATTTCTTCCAAAGGCTTCCAACCAACTTAAAAGATTTTCAAACACCTTCAAAGACTAAACTAAGTAATTTAAACTTGAAAAATTACACCCATTTTCATGAATACATAAGTGATTTTTCTTTGGGCTCTACACTACATGATATTTTTTGAAAAATAAACTTAACATACATCAATAATTTCAGAACTGTAGGAAGAGTGGTTGTTCATTCAAATCATCATATAAAAACTTATAAAATACTTGAAAGTAGTTAGTACCATATGTATGCTCCAATGTTTTATTATCATCAAAATCATTCCAGGGATCAACAGTAGATATACACCCAACCCGAACCCGGTCCAAATTATTTTAATATTTAAATATATATAATTAATATATATTATATTAAAAATATTTTATTAATTATTAGTTATTTAATTTTAAAATACTTAAATCCTTTATCCTAATCATTATTTTCCATAAATAATGGAATTGTAAATTGTAAGTTGTAATCGGTAAATCTTGATTAATCTCCAACTCTCCTTTTCCTCTTCGGTGACTCTTCCTCCTCTTGGATCAGTGTTAAACTAAAAATATAGTTAAATTTTATTTATTTAATATATGTATGATTTATAAAATGGTAGATGATTTTAAAGTTGATTAAAAAATATATATTTAATATGACTTAATTAGGTTTGGACCGAGTAAACCCGAATTATCCGATACCCGATTGAGATGGTTTGGATAAAAAAACCCAGTCTCGATAGTGTTTGGATCAGGTTTGGATAGTTTATTGAATATTTGGGTTTGGGGATAGTTGTGTACCTGGCCCGAAACCAGCCCATTCCATCCCTACGAGCTCATCAGGTATCGGAACTATCAACATGCACAAGATTCATTCATGCTCCAGGACTATATTTTAGCTTTTAATACTAATTATCAAAATTGAATCTCGTTAGCCTTTTATTATCCAACAATGAATAGAGTGATAATATATTGACCATTTTTAACTGGAAAGAAATGAAAACAAGACCTATTAGTACATGAACCATTTAATCCTAAAGATTTGAACTTTAGTCTAAAGGTTCTCCCACTTTCTTGTTCAAATTATTAGTCTCTACCTCCAATTCAAGGAATTACATTAATTTCTTAGCAGGTACCAGAATTTAATAGACTGCATGTGAGCTTGACTTTGGGCATCCCATCTATGTATATCTAAAGGTAGGTTCCTAACCAATTATTTCTTTAGATAATTTCTAGTAATAATTTTATCCCAGGCTCTTCTTTAGTAGGACTTTGGACCTTCACTGAAAGTTCTAGTTAGGTCCAACCATTAACATGACTAGACTTAACGCTTCTAACTAATAAATCGCTAAGCCCAACTTTAGCGAGCTCACCTGACTACCATTAAGAAAGTTGCTATTGAATCATTATAATATGGATAATAATTCCAATAGCTAGATGAGCACCGGTTTTGGACCTCCAATGATCATCTTGACTATTGAACCTATTACCACTATTTTAATGAAAGGCTATGACTAGGTTATCTCTATAACTTTATCATTTTAAGGACCTAATAATTTAGAATATTTAATTAAAAGGTTAAGAAGAGTGAAGAAGACATGGACCAATTAACAATCCTCTCACTGACTTAACCAAGTCAGTGATGAGGGTTGAAAATAAATTAATCTAAGTGCACCTAGATCAGTCATGCTGATCATCCTTATTGGCATGTATTAAATCAAATTAATAATATGTCTAATAAAAAAATTGACTGATCACATTAGCCAGGTAAGTATGATCAGTGAGAGGGTCTGATATTAACCTCTTTTCTTAAACACCAACCAAGTTGGTCAGGTAAGAGATAGCTCCAATTAATAACCATGATCAAATACCAATTTACCTTAGACACTGATTGGTTTATTAGATTTGATTAGACTAGCCTAACGACTCGGGTCCAACTACTGAGCCATAATCAGGTCCATTTGATATAATATGACTTGATCAAGCTATCTCTATAGAATTGATCTAAAGAATCCTTAATTTAATCTGAATCAACTTTTGGTTAGATTAAATCTAATTCTTTATTAGATCCATATTATTCAAAATTCTAACCCTAGGTCTAATCTGGTTAATTGACCTGATTCAAGCTAACCCATAGCTCAAGTTTTATGAAATGTCAATGGATCTTCAATTTACAATTCTAGATCTAATATTTTAAATTTTAATTCCAGTAAGTAATCATGATTAATTATGCTAAAAATTAGATCTAAATAATTTACATGTATCTTATACATATTAAATACTTTTTAGATCTAAACTATACGATATAGTCATATGCTAAAATTAATATTATGTTTTATATTCTAAACATAAAATTAGATCATAATAAATTAATTTTAGATCAAAAATAGCAAATCAATTAATACTAAATTTCTAAAAATTAGATCTAAGAATTAAAATAATTTTAACAATATTGCTTTCACCTTACTTATTCATAGGATATAACCACAAGCGGCACCCCTACATGTTATAGGAGACCCCATGGAATGGAAACAGAGAGCCTTTAAATCCAACTTTTCTTCTATAACCAGACGACCATAGTAATCATCCCAATCCAAAGCAATTACTTAAATTAAAATTTTTATATAAAAATCATATTTTAATCCTAAATATATTATGTCAAGAATCTGTGGCTCTGATACCACTATTAGAAAATGGATAGGGTTCCATGCAAATATTTTCTAAAATCATAGTAAAACAAAATCAGATTAAACCAATTTTAATTAAATTATAAGTACTTATAGCATATCTAAAAATCCTATAAAAAAAATTTAACATGATATGCAAGGAATTAAAATTGTTAAAAATAAATTCAGCATGCATCGATTTTATCGATGTACATTAAGAAAATCTACATATAATATGAAATCTAAATTCATATCTTAGTGCAGGTTGATGAATGCCACTATCAATGGCATATGGTAGGGGCTCTTCATATCACTTCATAGTCATACAGGATGTCTGGCCTCTATGAATCGTCCATACGAAGCTTCAACGTGATCAACCTTTCCAGATTGCTAGATCTATGTGAAAGGCCATAGGATGGCTGAAATAAATCTTTTTCTTGGATCTTCTTGAGCCCTCCAAGAAGATCAAGAATTAGAGGATCAAAGATGGAGGAACAATAAAATCTAAAAGATTCTTTAATTTTCTTTTTTCCTCTTCTTAGAAAACCTAGTGCTAAGAACCAAAAGAACCCCAATGCCCAATCTTGCATTCATGTCCCCTCTCCTTTTTTTTCATGGTAATTCAATCTCAAATCCCATGCATAATCCCCCTTTTATCAATGCACATCGCAAGGGAATTTCAAAAAAAATGGTGTGGAGAAGTTGGATAGGGATTAGGGAAGTTAGAGTTTGATTTGGACAAGGCCAGGAATTTGAATCTCATTCAAATTTTATTAATTTTTAAATTCAAACCTTTTTTGATTTAAATTAAATTTAAACTAGATATTGTCCTAACCAAAATAGGAAAGGGGGAGGGCATGTAATGTATAATCTCAATTTGGCATGGAGAATTGCTCATGCAAATTCTATAATAGCATGGAATAAAATTAGGAGTGCTAGGTGGGGTTTTGAAATTGATTTAACTTAAATTAGTTAGGAACCAAACCTAATTTGGTTAAAACTAATTTAACTAACTTAAACCTAATCTATCAGGTCTAAACTAGCTTAATTAATTTTTAATTAAATTAGAAATTAATTAATCCCAAGTCATGATTAAATCTGAATTAAATATGCCTTTGCGATTAGGTCATCGAATAATCTAATTGAATGAAATCCAATTGAATCAAATTCAATTAAGCTTGACTTAAACCTCTTCGCTCAATTATATTGAGTCAATTAGCAATCTAGTTACTAATATATCCTTCTATAATTAATTATTAATTAATTATTATTATTTTATAATATTTATATAGGGTTAATTATTAATCATATTTATAATTTTATCCCTGAATGATTCTTAATTATTAATCATCTATCATGATTGATTATAAACTTTTTATATGTATGATCCCATAGGTTTGAACACTAAGCTGGCAACCCAGGAACTAATTACTAAACTAATCAATAAGACCATTTAGCAATGGTACCTGACATCCGAATAGGTCAAATGATTGCAAAAAATATTCAAGAACCCAAGCATATGGTTACCGTATAATTCATCCCTTTGATCTAATACTTAAAATGACTTCAAAGTCAACTACCAACTCCTGAATAGTGCATCCAGATAAATGTATATTAACCTATTAAATCCCGTGACTTCTCACTATGATTATCCTGATCAAAATTTTGCTAAATTGAAACACAATAAATCATTTTCTCCAACACCTTAGAGTGGTCCCGTCTTGACTCACATATTGACTTAACAAGTACTTGATTACATCCAGTAACTTTTCATCACTAGATTAAAAATCTAAGTAGTCTGATACTTAAGTATAGTGAGTTACTTGTAAGTTACCATGATGATCTCAGGTCGGAGGGATACTTATATCCATATCCTTCTGAGAAATACTTTTAATAATAGAGTAGTCTACAGAGTTGGTCACGTTTAGTATAGTGTGCTCTTATACTCACTTGTATGCCATACGAGTATCTCCACACTCCTTGGTTATGAGGATAACCAATCCATATGGCATACAATGACCTATACTCGATAAATATTGTTATCCTTAGTAACAATATATCATTTGATCGTGAACAGGTTTAAGATCTATTCGACAAATCCTTCTTTATTGAATGGAAGTAGTTCTAAGGACTTCATCGTAAAAGAGTTTAAAGAGAGATGTACAAAAATATGATGAACTGTCAAAAATAATTTTTATTTATTAATGATTCATATACAAATCACAAGGAGCTCGACTGTCTACTATCTAGATGATTGGCTTTATGACACATTTTTAACAAAAGTAGTCTCTTGTCAATGGACATGGTATTGGACATCAAATCATCTATCCTTCCTATACCTAATCTATCAAGAACACACCTCAAACCTACTTTTTGATCAGCTAACCTTTCAGCAATGATGCCTTTAGATGGAATACTCAAGATCTGGCCTAGAGTAGCATCATTCAAAAAAATCTCTATACCCTTCATAGATGAAGTAATACTTCCAATACTCTATGCAAATTCCCATAGAACTCTCTAACTAGCCTTGGATAAGTCAAAATACTAATTTTACAAAACTCTTCCCATCCTTGTCTCCTAATCCATTGCCCAAATACAAAGCCATTATCATCAAAAAACTTGAAATTTACCCATCTCCCAGTGGTCACTACCCTTCTGGCCATTCTCTCGGTATGGGGATAAGGGGAAGATGGTATCGATGATAGCATGGATGGCTTGGGCAAAGATGGTGGAGGGACTTCCTCTCTAGTTGCCGCTACTCTTCTTTGCCTTTTTAACTCCCTAGTGGCATGCATTCACTCGATCTCGGACCGTGGTTGCTTCAACTATTGAGCCAACTACTTCTTCAAATCCATTATCCTTAGAAATGGGATAGAAATTAAAGGGAAACAAAGAAAATAGTGATGGATCTAAGAGATTTTGGATAGATGGAGGGTTTGGATGAGAGGTTTTACTGTTTCATAGGATAGAAGATGACCTAACTTCTAAAAATGTATCATGTATATCCTTTTTTAAATATGAGAAACCCATGCTCGAGTCGACTCGGACTTGAGTCAACTCAGATTCAAGCTTCGAGTCAGCTCGGATTCAGGTTAGGAAAATTTAAGAAACTTTGGTCAAAATTTATTCTAGAAGGGTTTCAAAGATGTTTTAGAGAATTCTAAGAGGATCAAATTCACAAGAATACTTCTAGATAAAAATTTTCCTAAGATGAGAAGAAGATATTTAGTCAAAGGGGTCATAAATGCCTAATTCTTTTCTAATCATACTAAATCTATCTTCACTTAGGGGCTTGATAAAGATGCCAGTTAATTGCCTATCAGTGTTAATAAAATTAAGCATTACAATACCATTTTGTATATGGTCTCTTATGAAGTGATATATTATTTCAATATATTTAGTTCTTGAATATTGAATTAGATTTTTAGTTAAGTTATTGTACTAGTATCATTACATCTTATGGAAATGTTATTAAGTTTGATGTCAAAATTTTCAAGTTCTTATCTAATTTATAAGATTTGAGTATAATATTTTTTGGCTATAATGTATCTGGTCGCGATCATAGAAAATGCTATTGAACTTTATTTCTTGCTAAACTAAGAGATTAAGTTAACTCTAAAAAAATGACAAGTTTTACTAGTACTTTTTCTATATAGTTTATATCCGACAAAATTAGCATTATAATATCTTATTAATTAAATTAAATATTATTTTGAATACTATAAGCCATCATTAATAGTGCCAGATAAATATCTAAAAACCCTTTTAATAGCTAGTAAGTATGATTCTTTAGGATTTGATTGATACTTTATACATATATATATACTAAATATTATATCAGGTCTACTAGTAGTAAGATAGAGTAGTGATTCAATCATACTTCTATAAAATTTTAAGTTTACACTTATCTTTTTTATTCCTACCAAACTTATATGTTGAGCTCATTAACATGTCAATTTTTTTTAAAACTCTCCATACCAAACTTCTTGAGTATTTCCTTGTGTATTTTGTTTGGTTAATGAAGATTCCTTCATTATTTATTTTATTTGGAGTCCAAGGAAGAAATTGATTTCTCCCATTATACCCATCTTGAACTTTCGTTGCTTAGCTTGGCAAATTCTTGACAAAGAAGTTCGTTAGTAGCACTGAATATAATATTATCTACATATATTTAAACTACTAACAAATCATCATTTTTTCAAAAATAATATACTATTTATATTTTCTCTTATAAAATCATTTTGAAATAAAAATTCATTTAAATGTTCATACCATGTTTCACAAGGGACTTGTTTCAAACCATAAAGTACTTTATATAATTTATAAACATAATTTAGAAATTCATGATTTTCAAAACTAGATAGTTATTCTACATATACTTCTTTGAAATAAATCATTAAGAAATATACTTTAATATCCATTTGATAAAGTCTAAAATATATATAATATGTGAAAAGAAGTAATAGCCTAATAGCTTCTAATCTAGCAATAGGTATAAAGATTTTATCAAAATTTATTCCTTTGTCTTGACTAAATCTTTTTATAACTAACATAGCTTTATTTTTTATAACTTTACCATGTTCATTTGGTTTATTTCTGAAAATCTATTTAATTTCAGTAACAAGATAATTTACAAGTTTTTCTACAAGTAACCATATTTTATTTGTTTCAAATTAATTGAGTTCTTCTTACATAGTATCAATCCATTTACTATTATTTTCAGCTTCTTCTATATACTGAGGTTTTATTTAAGATATAAAAGCTACATAATTATAAGGATCTCTTAAAGATTATTGAATTCTTATCCTTTAAGATGGATTACTAATAATAAGATCTTTTAGATATCCATGAGCATATCTTCATACTTTGAATATATCATCTTTTTTTGTTGAGTTGCCACTCCTTTATCACCTCCTTCTTTGGTTCTTCATCTTTATTTTTAGGGGATGGCTTCTTCAATGTAAAATCTTCCACTTTCTTGCTCAGGATATTTGCATCATTATCTAGAGTATCTTCCTTTTTCGAAAGATTGGTATTTGTTTCATAAAAAAATAACATGAATTGATTCTTCAACAATAAGTGTTATTTTGTTGAAGACTCTAAATGCTTTGCTAGATGAAGAGTAACTTAAAAGATTCCTTCATCTAACTTGGTATCAAATTTTTTTAAATTATATTTACCATTATTTAATATAAAATAATTATATCCAAAAATATTAAAACAATTATTGTTGGGTTTCTTATTTTTTCAAAGCTCATATAGTATTTTTTTAAAATTGGTCTAATCAAAATATGATTCTAAATATAATATGCTGTGTTTATTACTTTTGTCTATAGATATCTAAGGAGGTCACCTTCATATAACATAGTACATGTCATTTCTTTCAAAATATGATCTTTCCTTTATATTATCCCATTTTCTTGAGGTATCTTAGATATAAAAAAATATATTTATTTTTTTTCATTTTATTTTTTTTAAAAAAATGATTTTTGAATTCAATTTCATGATCACTTCAAATTATAATTATTAAAAAGTTCTTTTCATTTAAAACTTTACGATAAAACTTTATAAATACAAAAAAAGCTTCATCCTTTTATGCTAAAAAAATCCAAGTAAATCTTGAAAAATCATCAATAATGACATGTTCATATCGCTTGCCTCCTAGACTAGTAGTTGTAGTAGATCCAAATAAATTCATATGAATTAGTTCTTAAGGCCTATTAATTGAAATCATACATTTCAATTTGAAAGAGTTTTTAGATTGTTTTCCAAATTAACATGCATCACAAATATGATTCATTTTAAACTTAAGTTTTGGCAAACCTTTTACAATATCTCTTTTAATAGGTATTGAAAGTAAATCTATACTTACATGACTTAATTTTCTATGCCATAATCAACTAGTTTTATTATTTCTAGTATCCATTGCAACTAGATATTAGCCATGCTTTAGAGATAGATCATTTAAATCTATTATATAGATATTGCTATGTCTATGTTCAATGAATTCTATACTATCTTTTATTAGACTAAATATAATGCATTTGGAAGATTCAAAGACTACTTTACAACTTCTATTACAAATTGACTTATACTAAGGAGTTTGTGCTTTAAACCATCTACTAATAGAACATTTTCAATATTTATGGATGGGGCAATACATATTTTACTAATTCCATGAATATATCCTTTTTCATTATCTTCAAAGATTACCATTCCTTCCTTTTTAATTTCAAGAGTAGTAATTGAGTCTTGGCACCCATCATGTATCTTAAGCACATGCTATACAGATATCATCTTCTTTTTCTTTCTTGGACCGTAAGACACATTTACATAAAAAATCAAATTTTTATTTTAGATACACAAGTCATCTTAATTGGATCCGTTGGAATTAGTCTTATTGATTCCTTTTGAAACTCATTTATTTTTAATCATTTTTTCTTTTATTTGAAATTACAAATACAAGCTTTATGTCCTATTTTACTACAGCAAAAATAAATAATGCTTGATATAGAACTAAGTAGAACTTTGTCAAAAAAAAAAAAAAAACTTTTACTTATTTTGAGTGTTATAACTTAAACCAGTTTTGTTGAAAATGGCTTTTTGATTACTTAAAATTATTTATAATTTTTTAGAACTAAAAATAAATTTTTCAACAAATGGTTTTAATTTCTGCAATTCCTTTTTCAAGTTTTAATTTTCTTATAAAACACTCTCTTTCTCTTTCAAAAGGCTTCCTTTTTTTGATAATTTTTGCAAAGTATTCTCTTTATCTTTTAAAATATTTTCCTTTTCTTTTAAAAGTTTAGCATTTTATTTCTTTAAATCTTTATTAATTTTTGGTAATTTTTCGAATTCATCTTACAATTCAGCAAATACTAATTGAAACTCATTACCATCTAAGGAATGTTTAAAAATTATCTTATTTTCATATGCCATGAGATAAAGATCGGCTACTTCTTGATTTGCAATAAATGATTTCAAATTTCACAATTCATTTTTTAAGTTTTGATGTTCTTATAAAATACTCTCTTTCTCTTTCAAAAGACTTCCTTTTTTTGATAATTCTTGCAAAGCATTCTCTTTATCTTTTAAAATATTTTCTTTTTCTTTTGAAAGTTTAGCATTTTGTTTCTTTAAATCTTTGTTAATTTTTTATAATTTTTCAATTCATCTAATAATTCAGTAATACTAATTGAAACTCATTATCATCTAAGGAATATTTAGAAATTACCTTACTTTCATATGCCATGAGGCAAAGATTGACTACTTCTTGATTTGCTTCTTCTTCGAAGCTTGAATTTTTGCTATCACTCCATGTGGTCATTAAAGCTTTCTTATATTTCTTAGCCTTCTTGAGTTGGGGATAGTTCATTTTAAAATGATTGGATTTCTTGCATTCAAAATATATGGGCTACTCTCTCTCTCTTTCTCTTTTTTTATCTTTACTTGCCTCATCCTTGTAAGGCTTCTTCTTGTAGGTTAGCTTATTCCTTCTCATCATCCTTTTGAACCTTCTTGCAACCATGGCCATCTCATCATCTTCATCTTCTTTCGATTCATCGCTTTCTTTTTCTTCATTCATTATAGACTTCAAAATGATGGTTTTCTTCTTCTTGAATTTTTCTTTATCCTTTTGCCTCATTATAAGCTCATGAGTCATGAGTAATCCAATGAGTTGTTCAAGAAGAAGATTATTAAGATCCTTCACTTTTGGATGGCGATGACTTTTGATTTTCATAACTTTGGAAGAGATTTAAGAATCTTTTGAACAAGATTACTTATAAAATAAGTTATGTCCAAACTTTTGAAATAGTTAGTAATATCAGTAAAATGAGTATACATACTAGTAATAGTTTCATTTGGCTTCATCTTAAATAATTCATACTTATGTACAAGTATATTGATTTTAATTTATTTTAATTGGTTGGTAACCTCATGGGTAATTTCTAACATTTTCCAAATCTCCTTTGCAGAGTTATAGTGGAGATTCTATTAAATTCATTAGCATCTAATCCATAATAAAGAGCATTAATGACCTTAGCATTAAGTTCTACTAACTTTATATCATACCCATCCCAATCCTTTTTAGGTTTGGGAACCTTAACTCTATCTACTCTAACGGTAAGTGTATACAGACCATTGATTGTTACTCTTAGAAGTTGATAATCAAGTGCTTAATTGAACATAGATACCTATGCATGCTTTCTAATATGTGTAATTTATGTTGGTGAACAAAGGAAGTCTGTTTGAAGATTATAATTCGGTAAGAGACATACTTAATTGGGTTGCCATTTAATCTTACTCTTGATTGTTGGATCAAATGCAACTTAGTACCAAGCTCCAATACTACTTATTGCCTAGCTAGACAATCTAAGAAAGGGATGAATTGAATTTTTCAAAAATTTAAATCTAAATATATATTGCTTATGGAGTGGTGGTGAGCAATAGCAAATGCTGAAACATATTAAAGTAAAATACTGAAAGTAAATGTAAGAAGTAAGATGGCACATAAACAAATACAAGAAATTCTCTAGTGGTTCGGTGCCCAGTACCTACATCCACTCTTCAGGCCTTTTCTTGAAAATTTTTTACTATAATCTATCTAAGATTATAGCCAGATTGTTTTATCGGGTTCACAATCTAAAATTTTCTATAAATTATTTTCTAAAGCTCACAATTCAAAAACCCTCAAGCCGATCCTTAGCATAAAATACCTAACTTTGGTATCCAATTGAAGTTATAAAATAAGAAACAACAAAGAACAATGTAAGTACAAAAGTTTCTTGAAAAAAGCAAGAATAAAAATACTTATGACCGAAAGAAGGAGACTCCTAAAGTCTAAAGAATCTTTAATGCCTGTCTCCTTGCTAGAAAGCCAATGATTAAAGGAATAACTTCAGGTGATTGGAAGTTAGAGCTCTCATATCAAGACTTTGGCATTTTCTCTTTGTTCTTGATTATACTTGGGATGTTCTAAGTTTTGATTATTGTCTTTAATAAGTTTGGTGGCTTTTAAGTATGCTTCCAGGTCCTAATAGCTATTTCTAGCCGTTAAAGAATAAAATATGGCTATTAGGATCAGAACTAGATCAATTTAAACTTTCCATAGAATTAGTCGTTATGCCTATCGATAGTCCTCAAATCGACTTAGATCATATCTGAGTTGGCTCAGTTCTCTGTTGAGTAGACTCAGTTTTTTTTCTCCAAAAATTATCTTTATATTTTCTACTATTAAGTCGACTTAGACTAATGGGATTGACTAAGTTTCCATCTAAGTCGACTTAATTGACATTTGAGTCGGCTCACCGGTCAGCTTTCAAAAATTCAGCTTCTATATAACTAACTCTTCCTGTCGAGTTACTCATGGTTCATCCGAGTCAGCTAGGTAACATGCCGGTAAAAACTTTGCTTTGCCAAGCTAAAACTCTTCCGTATTAGGCTATAATTTTAATTTTTCGAAACTTTCTTGACTCCATATCCCAATATACTATTTTTACCTAATTTCCATTAACTTTTTCATATCTTTTGAGCTTTAAAAACTTATATTTTAAATTCATAGTAGTTATCCTTAATATTTTCTAAAACATTAACTCATACAATTCATTAGTAACATCATATAATCAAATATTTTATTATTCATCAAAATTAATTCTTAGGGCCAATACTATGTAACAAGATGGACTTGTTGGATGATAGAGAAATACTTGGTATATTGAAGTTACTTGCATATTCTCTAAAAAGCTTTTCCAATTCTCTATCATATTTTTTACCTTCTATAGGGAAGTTGAAGGGTCAAGCTCTGTATAACAAAATTTTAAGAAATTAAGTTTCATTCATGGATCAAGAATAGCTCCAAAAGTAAGTGCTATACTATAATTCTTCTAATATTTATCAAACTTCTCTTTCATCTTAGTAGCCATCTCTCTTATTATCCTATCATCATTGTCTAAGTTCTTATTCAACATACATTTAATTTTTCAAACTTGCATAAAATATAAGTTGGAAGTTGGGTAAGATGAACTTAAGATCATATTTATAATATCATAAAATGGTTTCAAAAATTTACACATATATCTCATCTCCTCCGCTTTTCATATGTTGGATAACATTTATAATTTTTATCAATCACCTAGAGAATATCAAAGGCCTTTTGATATTTGATTGCACTTTCAAGCATCAAGTATGTTGAAATCTTTATGGTTGACACATCCAACCTTAAATCTTGTGTTAATGCTAGCTTGCTTAATACATTCTTAAAATTTGATCATCCTCCCATATTATCCTTTCACATAATTAATGTTAGAATACCTTATAAGGTTTCATGCTTATATATATTTTAAAACCAACAAAAGCAAATCTGATTAAAAATATTTTTAATCATAAAAACATGCATATAGATCAAATCTAAAAACTCTATAAGGGATCTTGATAACTAATGCAATGTAGAAAATAAAATCAATATGCATCGATCTAACTGATGTATACTGTAGATCTAATCTACCATATCATAAGATCGGATCTCATACCTGATCACGGGTCACTAATCGCCATTGCTGATGGCACGTGGTAAGGGCCCTTCAGGTTGCTTTAAGCAGCACATCACATCTGGCCTCTACAGCAAGTCCACATAAAGTCCCAAACATGATCAGCCTCTCTAGAATTCTAGCTCTGTGCGAAAGGCTTTGGATGATAGATTAGATTTTTTTTAAAAATCTTCTTGAACCTCCAAGATGATCAAAAAGAGCTTTAGGACGATAAGATGATGGGCTAAAACAATAGAAACACCTCTCTTTTTCTTTACTATTTTTCTCCCCTTAAGAAACCCTAACACCAAGATCAATAACCCATGCCAAGATGGTTTCACGCTAACTCTCTATCCCAAAAATTTTTCTAGTCTCTCTCTAAAGTTCATACTAAAAAGCTTCTCAAATTCATGCACACCATCTAAAAAGCCCAAAAAAATATGCGTGAAGATTGGAGGAGGAATTAGATTATGATAGGAAGAGATAGAGTTAGAATAAGACTAGGAGTTCTATTTCTAATAGGACTCCTCCAAATTGAATTTAAACCAATTCAAAACTAAATTAGAATTTAAACTAACTTATTCTAACCAAAATAGGATTAAGGGAGGGTGACAAATATGAGAATTAGCATGGAGAATTCACAAAAAAATTCCTGGAAGGCAGAGAAATTCTAGGGAAGAAAATAGATGGCACTAGGTTAGGGTTTGACTAGGTTTTAACCAAATTTAGTTAGGACCAAACCAAATTTGGTTGGAACTAATTAACTATTTGAACCTAATACAATTAGGTCCCTAATATCTTAATCAAATCCCAATCAAATTAAGAATTAATTGAGCCCAAGTCAGTATCAAATTAAGAATAAAATCCCTTAGTAATTAGGTTATCACGTAACCTAATTGAGTGAAACCTAATTGAACCAAATTCAATTGGACTTGATCAAAATTCCTTTGCTCAATCAAATTGAGCCAATTAGCAATCTAATTATTAATTAATTCTTATATAATTAATTAATAATTAATTATAATATTTATAAAAAGTTAATTATCAATCGAATGGATAATTATACCATTAAACGATTCTTAATCATTAAACAGCTATCATGATCAGTCAAAAACTTCTAATGTATGTGATCCCATAGGTTCAAATACTAAGCTAGTAGACCAAGAACCAATTTTTGAACTAATTGATATGGTCATCTAATAATGGTACCCGATATCCAGATAAGTCGAATGATTGCAAGACAACATTTAATAACCTATGTATATAGTTACCATATAATTCATTCCTTTGACCTAATACTCAGAATAAGATCGGAGTCAATTTCCAACTCTTAATTAGTTTATCCAGATATGTCTCAACCTAATAAATTCTATGACTCCTTACACGGATAGGCTAAGTTCTTGCTAAACTGAAATACATAGATCATTTTCTTTAATAGTTTAGAATGGTCAATCTCTTTTTAACTCATACATTGACTTAACAAGTACTTGATTGCACCTAAAAACTTTCTGCTACTGAATTAGAAATTCGGGTGTCTAGCACTAAAGTATAGTAAATTGCTTGCAAGTCACTGCGGTAATCTCAAGTTAGAGAGATACTTTTACTCGTACTCTTCTATAAGATATTCTTGACAACAAAGTCTTCTACAGAGTTGGTCATGTTGAGTGAATGTATAGCTACACTCACCTGCATGCTATACTAGTATCTTCATACTCCTTGGTTACGAGGATAACCAATCCATATGGTACACAATGATCTTTACTCAATAAATGTTGTTATCTTAGGTAACAACGTATCATTTGATCGTGAACAGGTTTATAAATTACACGACAAATTCTTCTTTATCAATTAGAAGTAGTTCTAAGAACTTCATCTTATAAGAATTCAAAGAAAAATGTACAAATATGATGAATTACTAAAAATAACTTTTATTTATTAATGATTAATGTATGAATTATAAGGAGCTCAACTATTTATAATCTAGATGATTGACTTTAGGACACATTTTTCTAATACTTAACACTCTCTTTGATTTTAAATAATGCTTCACTAATTACTTTTAAGCTCTCTTGAATCTTAAAATTCAATATATTACTCTAATCATAAATGATAAAAGTAAAAAATTTTAGGCTAGTAGAACACTTAGTTACTAATTAAAACCATGTCGCCCTTTAGCATATTGGTACCATAAACAAAGGAGCATCATGAGTCCATGGTTATAACTCAATATAGAACAAGAGATTTTAGTTTACTTATCATCACATGACCATTGATGCATCCTGATGGAAAATTGAAATCCAAGCGAAAAGGATAGAGTAGGCCTAGCAGGTCGGATTGCAATTAAAGCAAAAATATCATTTGTCTTGATCTCTGCTTAAACACAAAGCAAAACACTTGATTTCAACAAAGTGAAGGCCACAAAAATAATGCTTTTTAAAAGTATAGCTCATTTGCTAGGTCTAGCTAGTAAGGATTTACAAGTGCCCTGAACTTTGCTCCCGTATAAATTACTGGAACACGGAGTTCTTTCTTAATCCTAAGCAGTTGCATCTGACAAAACAAAATGATACTTTAGTTTAAACTTGCTTAACCAACCATTATTGCCACATGTTCTACATGTGTTCCCATTACTGTCATGGTTAAACAAGTACAATTGCTTGCTATTATGTGTTAATGGCCTGTATCATAGAAAAGTCACAATACATCAGTTTATATTAAGTTGAGATGGGGTTTGACTTGGGTTGAGTTGGGATGGGTTTGGATTTGGATTTGGTTAAGCTACTATCACTATACTGTATTCAGGTCCTACATTGGGTTCGGGTTAGATCGATCATTTATCTTAGGATCAAATCAACCCAAAAAGTCTCCATATATCATATTAGATCCGAAATCAATATATTCAAACTTGATTTGAAAAATAGAATGGGTTCAATTTTAAAATCCAACTCGACTCCATGAGTCTTTTAAATGGGTTTGGGTCAAGTTTAACTAGGTCTGGTCAGGTCACGGATCAACTCAACCCATTTGCAAGCCTGGAGGGAAGTATTAGGATCGAAAATCTTGTGCTTTTGCCAATATTAAAAAATTTCCAATAAAAGGCAAAAGAATTACAAGGCATTTCAGTTTATACATTCTTATCAAATGCCATATAAATGTTTAAAATATCAAAAATTACATCTCAACATTTTCATAAAATGCTAATAAAAAGTATGACTTTTCTTGTGACATTTTTATTAGGCTTTCATAAATTTAAAAGCATGCCATGGTTTCATATGGCACTTATAAATACCGAGAATGATATTATAACGATTTATCTTATTTAAATTCAAAATATTTTCGTTAGCATTTTTAGTTGTTAATACAATTTTTTGGCCAACATTTAAGAACAATACAAATTTTGTAGTAGCTACGAGCAACTACAATTGGGTTGGATCTAGAATTGTTGAAACAACAATCAATTTTGATCTGTAGCATTCTATTTTGCAGCATCGAAAACTATTGGCAAATACTGCTTTCTTAAAAGGTAACGTAGATTATATAGAATACACAATATATAACGCCTATACACTATAATCAGTATGAAATAATTATTCGTAGGCATACTATTTTTCAAATATATTCGAAAGATGAACTATATTTACATGTTTGTTTTTGGATCAATATACTCCTCATCATTTAAGGATGTATTTAGTTATACTTTTTTATTTTATTTCTAAAATATATTTTTAATTTTTTGATTTTTGCTATTTAACAAAAATCAAAAAGTAAAAAAGTATGATAACTACATTGCTAAAAAGTAAAAGATAAAAAAATAAACAAAATATGAATGTATGTACGTACGTGTATATATATATATACATGCATACATATGTGCATCCATCCATCCATATATACATGCATGCTTTTATGCATGCATGCATATATACGTGCATGTATATATGCATGCATGCATAAAAGCATGCATGTATGTATGCATGGATGGATGCACATATATATGCATGTATATATGCATGCATAAATGGATTGATAGATGTATGCATGCATGCATACATATAAGCATGCATACATGCATTCTTATATATATGTATGTATGTGTGGAGGTATGTATGTATATAAACATATATATATGTATATACTTTATATAGATGGATGTATGGATGCATGTATGTATGCATGTATGAACGTATGCATGTATGGATATATGCATGTATGAATGTATGTATGTATGCATGTACGAAAACATGCATATATGTATATAGATATGCATGCATGCATATATGAATGTGCTTACTAAGATTTTGTGCTGTTATTTTAAAAGCAAGAAAGAAAATTTGAAGAAGCAAAAAAAATTTACTTTTTACAAAAAAATAATTATTTTTACTTTTTACTCTTTAGGGTGTTATCAAAACTTGATTTTTGATTTTTTATCTTTAAAAAATAAAAAAAATAAAAAAGTATTTTTTTGGTGGCTAACTAAATGCATCCTAAACATATCCTAAATACAATTAAGCATGGTAACCCATAAAGTAAAAGAATTATGAAACAAGCATCCCCCAAGATATTCAACTAACCAAAAAGTGATATAAACTTTCCCAACAACCATGTAGCAAATTCCACAGTTTTTGACCAACACTGATCATATAAGCTGTCTATTATCTAAGTAAACTTTAAATATATATATATATATATATATATATATATATATATATATATATATATATATATATATATATATCCTTGCAAGTTAGATTTTAGGAAGCCTCACCTTTAAAATTGTTAAAGTGCATAATTAGTTTACAATAGAAAGAAAAAAAGATCAAGCAAACTATATAATATAGTTAATGTTGGCGCTGAACCCTTGCGAACTAGATGGAGTAGCTGGATTATTGGCCCACCTCCCGAGGTACCTTCAAAACAAGTTCCTGACCGGATTTTTTCCGGTGGGGGACACTCCGATGCCTAAGTCAGTAAAGATTTAGGCAACATAATGGAGAGCTTGGAGAGAGAGTTTGAGTGAAAGTGACTCGAGATTGCTTACCACGAGTGTCCCCTCTTACCAGTATTTATAAAAGTGGATGTAATAGAATGCAGTTGAGCCCACTCGCTTTCAGTTAGGAGAGTTAGTTAGCCTAACATCCCCGTAACCATAAGTGGTTGCTATCTGATTCTGGCCGTTTCGATATTGTTAGAATTGGAGTTAGTGGCCACGTGGTAGGTTATAACAACCATACCCACTTCTAGTAATTTCAGGTTGAGATCAACTGGAGATTTACTTTAGGGATACTCCTTCAGAAGGGACCGAAGCTAGATTGGTTGATTGCCTTGTGCCTACCTTTTATGGAGTAAGCTGAAGACGTCTTAACCATTTGTATCGAAGCTGCCTTCTTCGAAGTGGGCTGGAATTTTGCTTTGAACTTGTCCTCTTCGAATCAAGCTGAGAGATGAGGTAGCTGTCTTCTTCAAACCAGTTAGTCCGAAAAATACCAGTTAGCCATTTTAGGGCAACATGGACTAGGAATATGCTTTAGGACCGATGTCCTCAGTGCAGGCCGAAGATTGACCCTGCAATGTGGCTAGGACGGTGATGCCGAATCATTGCTTTATCAGCCCATAGAGTCACCTTCGAGTCTGCTAGCATGGGCGACCGATTCAGAAAAAATTCAATTGAATCGATAATCAGCCTTCCTCGAGCCGGCTTATCACAACAATTGCCCCCCACTTCCAAATAAGATTCGGATTGCTGCTAAGAAAAATCAAATAAGATTGCCACCAATAACCATTCCTTAGAGAGGGAACTGAGGGTAGCTCTGATGTACACGACTGAGCTGGTGGCTAATTTACAGAAGAGGCGAAAGAAGGCGATCTCGACTAAGCTGCTAATAAGGGATTGCCTTTGGAATGCCAAAGAGGCGGCAGCTTACAGGGCCGAACTGGAAAAGAGAATCACCATTCTGGAGCAGGAGGTTTCATCAGCCAATCAGAGGACAGAATAGGCCGAGGAGGATGCTTTCCAAGCTGTCGAGGCTTGTAAGAAATCCAAAGCCTTCGTCAATGAAATACATAAAGCCAGAACAGAGAGTTACCTCATCGGCTATAAGGATTGTTTGGATAAAATTGCAAAGGTTTACCCAAACCTAGACGTTTCCTTTGTCGCCAAGCCTGGTGATGAGGAGAAAGAAGTGGGTAATTCGATCGAAGAGACATCTACTCCTCCGGTTGACAAAGAGGTCACCAAGGAGATCTCCATTCCTATCTTGGCTCCTGAATCGGATGAGAAAAAATAGCTTCTTGATGTAGCTCTCCCTCATCTTCTTCTTTTTTTATGGATATAACTCAATCAGTTGTATTGTTTTTCTTTTTCAATGAAAAATCCTTTTCTTTCAAGTCGAAGTCTTTTCTGTTGATGGAAGAGAGCTTTCCCGAATAAGACTTAAGTATAAATTCTTCAACAACATGAATACTGAACTAGGGCATTTATGAAGTGTCTCAAGATTTCATATAGGCTCCGAGCAATCTGTCTTCATCTTAATCGATGCATCTGAGCTTGTTGATTAGACTTGCCATTGAGATAAGCCATTGAGGCCATGCTTAAGCATTTCATGGATAATAATAAGGTAGGCTCTTTAGGCCTGCCTCGGCACATTATCGGATTTATCGTAAGGTAGGTCACTTAGACCATCCTTGTACCTTTGATTGAGAATAAGATAAGCTGATTAGGCCCACCTCGGCACGTTGTCGAATTTACCGCAGGGTAGGTTACTTGAACCATCTCTGTGCCTTTGATTGAAAATAAGATAGGCTGGTTAGGCCCATCTCGGTATGTCGTCAGATTTACCATAGGGTAGGTTACTTGAACCATCCCTGTGCCTTTGATTGAAAATAAGATAGGCTGGTTAGACCCACCTCTGCATGGACTTTTTATTAAAGTCTTTCAAAGAGAGAGATCTCTTATTGATAGTACTTGCAAAGGTTTTCTACATTTCAAGATCGGGGTAGTAGGGAATCATCCAGAGTTTCAAGTCGGTGAGCCCTTGGGCGCACGACTTCTCTAATTCGATAAGGGCCCTCCCAATTGGGGGAAAGCTTGCCTTGTTCTGTTGGCCTGGATATTTCGGACCTTCGCAGTACCAAGTCTTTGGGTCGGAAGGTTCGTTCCTTCATACTAGAGTTATAATAT
Source organism: Areca catechu (assembly GCA_021397845.1). Taxonomy (NCBI): domain Eukaryota; kingdom Viridiplantae; phylum Streptophyta; class Magnoliopsida; order Arecales; family Arecaceae; genus Areca; species Areca catechu. The sequence goes on from CM038050.1 coordinate 159,949,356, forward strand.
TTAGCAACCTTTTGCTGGTATGCCGCCATCTTCATCTGGGCACGAAGTCTGGTAACTTATAGCAGATTTAGATCCACTATTCGACGCTCTAAGTTTTCAGATTCCTTGTAATAATCAATCCTTAAGGATTGTAGAGTGACTTCCATAGGGAGGACTGCTTCGGTGCCGTGAGCCAAATAAACGGAGATTCGTCGATAACCATTCTAGGAGTTGTCCGATATGCCTAAAGAATTGAATTTAATTCTTCAGCCCATAGCCCTTTAGCATCATTTAGCCTGGTCTTCAGACCATGAAGAATGGTGCTGTTTATCACTTCGGCTTCTCAGTTGGATTGAAGATTATTGACGAAAGTCAATTTGTGAAGTATATGGTATTGAGCACAGAAGTCTTTAAACTTCGGATTGTCGAATTGTCTTCCATTGTTGGTGATGATGGCATGGAGAATCCCAAATATGAAGATAATGAAGTTCTTCATGAAGCTTTTGACCTTATCTTCAGTAATATGTGCCAAGGGTTCGGCTTCGACCTACTTGGTGAAGTAGTTGATGGCTACGATGAGAAACTTTCGTTATTCAGATGCTGGAGGGAACGGACCAAGAATATCCATGCCCCATTGGGCAAAAGGTCATGGTGCCATTAACTGAGTTAGTTGACTTGCAGGCCATCTTTGAATGTTAGAATATTTTTGACATTGGTCGCATCTTTGGATGAAGTCGACGGAATCCTTCTGAATGGTGGGCCAATAATAGCCTTGGCATATTATTTTGTAGACTAGGGACCTGCCCCTTATATGGTCTCCACATATACCTTCACGTACTTCTCTTAAGGCATAGTCCGCATCCGTTGGCCCCAAACATTTTAATAAGGGTTGTGTAAAAGATCTCTTGTATAAAGCTCCATCCAAGATGACATATTGAGATGCCATCCAGCTGACTTGCTTGGCTTCAGTTTTATCCTCGGGCAATGTACCTTCATTCAGGAATCTTAGAATAAGGTCCATCCAGTTGGGTTCATGCTCGACCTGATGCACCTCCAATATTTCTTTTGCTATGCTTGGAGCTTCGAGATGTTCTATGAAGGTGCAGCCAAGGAAATTTAAAGCACTGGTGGCGAGCCTAAATAGTGCATCAGCTCGAGAATTCTCCATTTGTGGCATGTGGGCAATTTCGAAGAATTCAAACTGGGACACTAAAATCTGCACTTTTCCCAAATATTGGATCATAGTAGGATCTCTGGCTTCAAATTCATCTTTTACCTGGTTCACCACCAATTGAGAATCCAAAAAGATTTGAATCTTCTGAATCCCCAGCTCTTTAGTAATTCGGAGTCCTGTAAGAAGGGCTTCGATTTGGCTTGGTTGTTCGAAGCATGGAAAGAGAAACATAGAGCATATTCTATGGTGTGCTCGTTTGAATGGGCTAAGATGAGGCTTGCTCCGCATCCCGTAGAACTTAAAGCTCCATCTACATGAAGTATTCATATGGATTCCGAATCCCCTTCAGTGGCCTCCTCCCTTTTGGCTTCTGATAAGTCGTCTTCTTTTCTCCAGGTTCATTCGGCTAGGAAGTCAGCCAATACTTGTGCTTTCATGGTCGATTTGGATTGGAAGTTGATGTCAAACTCTCCAATCTTAACGGCCCATTTAGCTATTCTTCCCGAAGTATCAGGGCATCGAAGGATAGCTTTTAAAGGTTGGTTTGTCAGGACCATAATGGAATGGGATTAGAAGTATGGCCGCAAGCGCTTTACCGCTACTACCAGTGAGTATATTAGCTTCTATATTCTGGGATATTTCACTTCGGCATCGTGCAAGACTTTGCTGGTGTAATAGATCGATTTTTGAAGATTGTCAGCTTCTTTTCGGACAAGCATTGAACTAATCGCTTCATCTGAAGCGGAGAGATATAAATAGAGGGTTTCCCCTTCTTGAGGCTTGGAAAGTAAGGGAGGACTCTCCAAGTATTTCTTCAGTTCTTCGAAGGTGAAGTGGCAGTCCTTGGACCATTCGAAACTTTGGGATTGGTGAAGAGCTTTGAAGAAAGGAAGACACCTATTGACTGACCAGGAGATGAATCGACTTAAAGAGGCGATTCTTTCGGTTAATTACTGAACCTCCTTTTTGCAAAAAGGGTGTCTCATGTTCCGGATGGCCTGAATCTTTTTTGGATTAGCCTCCATTCCTCGCTTGGTAATCAAAAACCCCAGAAATTTTCCTGAAGTCACTCCGAAAGCGCATTTAGTCGGATTTAACTTCATCTGATGATGCCGCAGGGTGTCAAAGGACTTCTCTAAATCTTAGAAATGGTCAGCTTTGAGGAGGCTTTTCATAATCATCTCATCGACATAGGCTTCCATGTTTTTTCCAAGCTGCTTTTCGAATACTTTGTTAATCGGCCTTTGGAATGTTGTTTCGGCATTTTTTAACCCGAACAACATTACTTTATAACAATAGAGTTCTTTCTCTGTTATGAAGGCAGTCTTCTCTTTGTCTTTAGAGTTCATTTGAATTTGATTGTATCCAGAGAAAGTGTCTATGAAACTCAATAATTGATGGCCTGACGTAGCATCAACCAGTTGATCTACCTTCGAGAGAAGAAAACTATCTTTAAATCCGTATAGTCAATACAGATCCTCCATTTACCATTAGTCTTTCTTACCATCACAACATTGGCTAGCCACTTAGGATAGTGTACTTCCCTTATAAATCTGGCTTTGAGAAGTTTGTTTACCTCTTCATTATCACCTTTTGTCTTTCGGGAGTAAAGTTCCTCTTCTTCAGCCACTGGTTTGTGTCCAGGGCTCACTTCAAGTCGATGAGTGATTACTTCGGCTAGAATTCCAGGCATGTCCAAAGCTGACCAGGCAAAGATGTCAACATTACTCCGAAGGAAATGGATCAATCTTGTCCTTGTTTCTCCATCCAGTAGACTCCCAATTTGCACAGTTTTCGTTGGATCGTCCTCGGCTAAAAGTATGAAGACGGTCTTCTCCATTAGCTCCCCACCATCTTTAGTATGATCTCTTGGATCTAGCTGATCCAATGTCATGGGATTAGCCAATAGCTTGTCCTATATCATCAGGCACTATCAGGCGACTCTTTAGTCTCCCTTTAATTCACCAATATCGTTTTTAGTGGGGAAGCGTACTAGAAGGTGATACGTTGATATTATGGTTCGAGATTTGTTTAAGGCAGGTCATCCCAAGATGGCGTTATAAGCTGATGGGGTTCGGACTACTACAAAGTTGATGGGGAGTGTCTTCTATTGTGGTTCGGTGCCAAGGGTTACAAGTAGTATTATTTCTCCTTCAACTCCAACCTGGTTGCCTCTTAACCCAGTCGGAGGCGCGAGAGATCTCTGTAGTTTATTTTTAGACAAACTCATTATGGAGAATGCATCATAAAGTAAAACATTTGCGGAGCTTCCATCGTAGTTGGCCACAATGGCTGAAACTACAACTGGATCGTTGTGTGGGACATGAACCCCCTGGAGATCATCATCTGAGAAGCATATGGAGTTGTTGCTCTTGAGCCTTTTGGGAGTATCCTCCTCGGTTCTTCTTTAGTCAGTTTGCCAATGTAGCATGCCCACTCTTCCATCGGTCGGCCTCTGGTTGGGTAGTTCGGCTTCTTTAATAGCCCTCTGTGGGGCAGTAGCTTCGGTTCAAAGTCTGGAGTGGCTGACGTACTTTCTTAGGTACCCCCTTTTGATCAAGTCTTCTATGGCATCCTTAAGTTGGATGCAGTCTTCGGTGTTGTGGCCGTGATCTTTGTGGAATCGGCAGTACTTGTTTTTGATCCTCACAGTGGAGGATGTCTTCATGGGGCACGGCCGTTGGAGGTAGCTTTCTTTTTCTATCTCCATCAGGATCTTTTTCCTTGGGAGATTAAGAGGAGTGTACGAATCAAATTTTTCGTCCAACATTTTAGGCATAGGACTACGTCGTCGAGTAGAGTCATTATTGCTGGAAGGTGCAGGGGATTCGTCCCCTTGCTGTTCTTCTTCTTGGAGATAGACTTTCCTTCGGTCAGGCACCGATTTGTCGCTTACTCTTCGGCATCCACGTACTTTTGGGCCCTTGATAGAAGTTCAGCGTAACTTATCGGGAATCTTTTGTCCAGGAAAAATGTAAGCCTGGACGATCGTAGGCCCTTTTTCAAAGCGGACATGGCTACATGCTTATTGAGATCAGGGATCTCAAGAGTGGCTGAATTGAATCTTGCAATATAATCTCTAAGACTTTCCCCTTCGTTTTGGTGAAGGAGGAACAAATTGTCCGTGTTGCGAGGCATTTTGCGGCAAGTCCTGAAATGTGAAATGAACAATTTTTCTAATTCACAAAAGGAATCAATGGTACCTAGGCGTATGCTTGAATACCACATTCGAGCTGCCTTCTTCAGAGTGGCTAGGAAAAGCGAGACAATGTAGTGCATCGGAGGCTCTTTGGATCATCATGTGGACCTTAAAACTGCCTAGATAGTCGAGTGGATTGGTAGTCCCATTGTAAGGTTCCATCCGGGGGACCTTAAAGTATCGAGGGACTATTTCCTCCATTATTCTTGAGGTGTAAGGAGGCCTCGAGTCATAGGCCATGACTTCGCCGTCTCTTCTCTGATCGCAGAGTCTCGCAATCTGTGACTCAAGCATCTTGAACTTTTCTTCGTAGTCATAGCGGGTTTCCTTTCGCCCGCCCTTCCAAGAGTAGAGTCTTCGGAAGAGACCGAGGAAGATCGTCCGGTTCTCTTCCTCTCAAGTCGGCTATCAGCCGACTTATGGCGTTGGTGACTTTGGCCTTCATGAGAAAGTCGACCTTGAGGAGAGTGTCGGGTAGACTCACGGTGGAGATCCTCCCTCGGTTTAGACTGATAGCTATATCTAGAGGTGGCTGGTGGGTGCCCTTCTTGGAGGGCTGCTTCTTGAAAATTTTGAACCATGGTTGTTAGTACATCAACCTGGTTCAAAAGGGCTTCGAATTGGTACTGTCCTACAACCAGCATAGGAGGTGGGATGCTATTCTCCACCAGGGGGTTGTTCATTTGAGAGGGAGGACATCCCCTTCTTGTCGAAGCATTTTGAGCTCTTCCTTTCATCATTGTGGTTTCTTCAAGCTTTCCTTTCCAAGAGGGGAATAATCAAACATTGTCGACAGTTGCTGTTGCTTGTTTAGATGCTACGGCCCCTATCTGGTGCGCCAATCTATTGGTACTGAACCCTTGCGAACTAGATGGAGCAGTTGGATTGCTGGCCCGTCTCCTGAGGTACCTGCAAAACAAGTTCCTAACCGGATTTTCTCTAGCGGGGACACTCCAATGCCTAAGTCAGTAAAGGTTTAGGCAACAGAATGGAGAGCTTGGAGAAAGAGTATGAGTGAAAGTAACTCGAGATTGCTTACCACGAGTGTCCCCTCTTACTAGTATTTATAGAAGTGGATGTAACGGAATGCAGTTGAGCACACTCGCTTTCAGTTAGGAGGGTTAGTTAGCCTAACATCACCGTAACCATAAGTGGTTGCTGTCTAATTCTGGCCGTTTCGATATTGTTGGAATTGGAGTTAGTGGCCACGTGGTGGCTTATAACAACCATACCCACTTCTGGTAATTTCAGGTTTAGTTCAACTGGAGATTTACTTTAGGGCCACTCATTCAAAAGGGACCAAAGTCAGATTGGCTGATCGTCTTGTGCCTACCTTTTTCGGAGTAAGCCGAAGACGTCTTAACCATTTGCATCGGAGCTGCATTCTTCGAAGTGGGCTGGAATTTTGCTTTGAACTTGTCCTCTTCGGATCAAGTTGAGAGATGAGGTAGCTGTCTTTTTCGGACCAATTAGTCCGAAGAAGACCAGTTAGCTATTTTGGGGCAACATGAACCAGAAATATGCTTCAGGACTGATATCTTCGGTGTAGATCGAAGACTGATCCAGTGATGTGGCTAGGACGGTGATACCGAATCGTCGCTTTATCAGTCCGTAGAGTCATCTTCAAGTCTTTTGGCTTGGACGATTGGTTCAGAAAGAATTCAATTGAACCGGTAATCAGCCTTTCTCGAGCTAGCTTATCATAATAGTTAATATGTAAAACAAGGTGTACGTTTTAAATGGTACGTAGGTTGAGGCTGTATGGTTGATTTTTCAATAGCATTTCCATCTCCTTAGATTTGATGAAAGATTCACGAGGTATTTACGCTACGCAAACCTGTACTTCCTAAAATTTATGTTCCAGTGCATTCCCATTATCTTGAATGGATATTTTTTTAATTTTTGGTACCATATCTTGAATGGATGTTTACTCTCAAGAACTTCGACAACCACGAGATGATGCTGACATCTATGGCTCTTCAAAACAATCCAATTATAACCAATAAAGAAAAGTAAAAGCAATCGCAAGCACAATATCAGCTTACATATACTATAATTTCATATAGAAGTGCGCTCATTTTAGCCAAAAAAAAAAAAAAAAAAAAAAAAAAAAAAAAAAAAAAAAAAAAAAAAAACAGCTTGAAATCAACGATCTGGTTATTCGCTTAACAGGTCCATCTACGTTATTATTATTGAAGAGGGTGGACATGAAAATTACTTTCTCCGGTCAAGATCACAGAAATTATGGGGATAACGTTCAGAAGTTGCAGAAGATGCAAAGTCAATCTCGACATATTTAGTTCTTGTGGGGGAGAATGTAATGAGCTCAATAATCTAGTAGTTATGAAGTATTTCAAGATCCTGTTATGTGCTAGAAATAGGTGTAACTGCAGGGCATGTTTTGGAAAGTATAGGAGCAAACAAAAAGAAAATACATTACATATGGATAATATTTTTGGATCTAGAATGTCTATTCTACCATGTAACATGATTTTTTTAAAAAAATAATATGCTGTCAAAGTCTTGCTATTTATATTAAAATTTTCTAAACCTCTTATGTTGCATACAAATTTAGCGTGGAACGTGATGGCCATGCTATGTTTGTAGTTTGATTTCTGAGCTCCATGCGAGACCTCCAAAACAAGAAGCTTGTACCCCACCCAAAGACAGCGGGGAGCACGGTTGTACCATTCGCACAATAGAACAACGACTCACCTTGGCGCCACCGTTCGTACCAATGGCACAACTCTTAAAGCAACCAGCATCGTTCATCCGTCCGCATAGGTTTAGCGGGGGACGATCCAACCGTGGACAGGCGTGAAGGTGTATCCTTCTTTCGCGCCAAGGATGCGACGATCCAGTGACGGTCCACCAACCTGCAACGGCATCCATCTGAGGGAACGTCCAAGGGCTAATCCGATATTGGCTATTAATTATCGCATGCGCCCAAAGGATATATAGACTCAATTGGGGCAGGTGAAGCCCATCCACTAAGCCACAGAAGCATCATGATCGCGCGCTACGCGCCAGCGCCCCTGTCCGTTTCTTTTTGTGACTTTGAAGCACCGCCCTGGGTCACCACCACGCTTGGCGGCCGCCCGGTCCTCCCACTCCGCTCTTTACCAAATAGAAAAAAGATCAGCGAAAGCAACCCCTACTCTCTTTTCCAAGTATACTCCCTTGGCGTCTCCTTTCCCCTCCACATACGGAGTCTCGGCTTCCCCCATTTTCTCTCTCTTCGTTTTATCGAGTAATTGAAGGTCTATTCTGATTCCCTGGAACGAAGAAAGAGGGATTCTTGCAGGGGAGAGGGAGATGGGGAGCTCTCGGCGGCAGCTGAGAGCGATGCTCCAAAAGAACTGGCTCCTTAAAATCCGCCATCCTTTAGCCACTTGTGCCGAGGTTTTCATCCATCTCTCTTTCGAGGGTTTCCAATTCTCCCGTTTCTTTTAGTTTCATTAGTTTTGTACAATTTTTTTGGGCATTGGCGGAAAGTTTCGCTCAAAAGATCACTTTTTTCTTCATTTCTTGAATAATTCCCGGTTCTTGCTGGATCATGCATCTGCGTTTTTCTTTTCTCTGTCAAACAGAGTATGTATTTTTGAGTTCTCTGCTATTGGTGCAGATTTTACTACCAACTATTGTGATGCTGATGCTAGTGGGCATTCGGTCAAGGGTCGATACACAAGTTCACCCCGTACAAGCGTATGCTAGATCTGGATTTCCGTCACTCTTCTGGCTTTGTACCTTTTTTCTTAAATAAATTCTTGAATAAGCAGTCGTATGAAGGCGTTTAATTGGGCTTCTGTCCAGGTATATTCAAAAGGGGATGTTTGTTGAAGTGGGAAATAGCGATATTTCTCCGAGTTTCGATGACATTTTGAAATTGATGATTGTCAAAGGTGAACATTTGGCATTCGCACCAGACACCAATGAAACAAGGTTGATGTTGGATGTATTATCCTTAAAGTTTCCACTCCTGAAGGTACTATTGACCGTTTGCTTCACAGAAAGATCCTTTTTTGCTTGAATGTTTTGCGTATCTGTATCTTCTTCCTTTGCTGTGTCACTCACAGTCATATGAAAGAACTTTGGAGAAAATGGATATATAACTAATGGATATATAATTAAAACTAGGAGATGAATTTGTGAAATATACAACCACAAGACTTTGGCATCTCTGTGATGCATAAGACGTGCATCTTCCTTCCTGATGCATATCAAATGCATCAGAAGTATGCATGCAACAACCAGATCTAGTGGAAGAAGGTATGCTTAGGCCTAAAAATTTCTCCTTGACATGAATCTTGGTGAGGCTTAGGTCAATTGTTTGTGAGTGCAGTGGTCCAACTTAGGCTCAGGTAGAGTCTATGTTGCATTTCCTATATATATAAATATATTACACATTTACACACATTGGTGCCATATGCATGACACAATGGGAAATTTTCAGTTGCTTCTTAGTGAATTCTTCTTTGAATGTTTTCAATATGAGACACCTCATTTGTTTGCTCAATTATATGATTTCTCTTAATTAGAGTATCAAATTATTTAGATTGAAGATGATTAGCATGTCTTTGAGCTTTCAACTAGCTCGGACCAAAGCTTAAACTTGGGCTGCTCCGAGTTTGCCGCAGCTCAGCTCTCAACACATTGGGCTATATTGAACTTCATCTATCTTAGGCCTATGGCAAATCTAGGCAAAGATGGTAATGCTAAGTAAACCAATATGCACATTTTAGCCCAACTGCTTTTCAATGCTACCAAGGGCATGAAATTGCTGGGCAATGCTAGGTGGTGGACCTCCTAAAATGCCTAAGTAGGTTAGATAGGAAAGGGTGCAGATGGTAAGGATTAAGCTTCCATAATTAAAATATGTTCATTAAATAGTAAAAAATACATTGATTTGCATCTCCAAATTTGTTTATCATGCTCCAAGCATAACAAAAAGCCTTACATGCATCTAAGTTATAATGTACTAGAATAACCATGATTTGGAACAAGAGGAAAGAAAGAAGTTATAGAAGAATTAAGTGGAAAGGAGGCAAAGAAAAAGAGAGGAGGAAAAGTTGAGAGAAAAGAAGAAGAAAATGAAGGAGGAAGAGGCAAGAAAAAAAATTAGAAAGACAAAATATTTGAACATTGTTTCTTGAACGAGCGTTTAAATATAATAGCACACTTTGGCTGATGCCTCCATTAGCATTGTTTGTCTTTGTGCCTGTTGATGGGGTCTTTTGTGATGCACTTATCTTTCTTCCATGATAAATTAGTGTTTAAAAAAAGGTTTGCTATGCCAATACCGAGGCTCGGACTAGTTGGCTAGCAGTACGGTTCAATACAAGGATCGCTGAACTAGTACCGAGATCTATACCGGTCAGTTACCGGTACGGTACGGTCCGTATCATACCGTACCGGTACATGTATCGAAGCTAAAAAAATGATAAAAAATTTTCTTCCTTCTTTCTTTCAAGCAAAGATTATTAAACCAGACCTGAACCGAGCCAAACCGAGCCCGAACTGGGCTGAACCGGATGGTATGGTACGGTATGCTACATTACCGTACCGTACGGGATTTATTTTTTAAAATTTTTTAACGATCTGGGGTGCCGGACTGTTTTTTATATGTGAACCGTACCGGCTCTTGGCCGGTATGGTACGGTACGCCCCATACCGGGCGGTACGGGACGGTACCGCAAACCCTGGTTCAATATGTCCCTGTGCTATTCCATGCTAGGCTTGAACCAACATAGCAGAGAGGGTGGGGGAGAGGGGAAGAGGAAATGAGAGAGAGAGGGGGAGGGAGGGAGAGGGAAGAGGGGAGGGAGGGAGAGAGATGGTGAAGTCTGGCGGAGGCTAGTGGAGCATGGCCTAACATGGCTGTGAAGGTGGGGGAGAGGAAGAACATGGGAGAGGAAGAGTGAGAGAGAGAGAGAGAGGGAGAGGGAAAGAGGGATGGATGGCTACCGGAGGCTGCCGGGGGTTGTGGAGGCCACTGGAGGGTCAGAGGAGAGGCCTCGCCCTCCTCCCAATCGAAGTAGGGGTCGTCCGCCACTATTTCTTTTTTTATTTTTGTGAACTTCAAGTAAAGTTAGTAACCCTGTTGCCAACCTCACTTAAAAGATGCAAAATAAAATAAAAGTGAAGTCAACAATGAGGTTGCTGATTTCACTTAAAGTTTGCAAAATGAAAAAAGAAATGGAGGTGGATGATCCTTGTTTCGTTTAAGAGGAGGGTGGAGCCCCTCTTTTGGCTCTTTGCGGCCTGCCCTCTAGTTGCTTCTTAGGCCCTCTCTCCCTTTACCTCTCCCTCCATTACCCCCTCTCTTTCCGTCTTTTTCCTTCTCCATTTCCCCCTCTGCCAATTCCTTGTTTCAAATATCGGAACTAGCCTTGTCTGCCCTGAACCAAGCAGTTCTGGATGGTTTTGCAATCTTTGTTTTAAATTGTTAGCAACTTGGTACCATTTGACAATGACATTCATATTGAGATTGGCTGTCACTTTGTGCACTATTACTTGTTTTTTTTTTTTTTTGGGGGGGGGAAGGGGGTTGTTGCTGACAAGCCGAGTTCCTGATTTCTTGGTGAGTGTGAAACCTCATTTTACAGATTGGTTCCTTTTCCTTCCTAGGATACTCTTTTCAAGTGATAATATATGATATAGAGAAAAAGTGGAGGCAGCTTCATGCCTATAGGATTACACTATAAACTAGCCATGTATAGTTGTTAATATTATTTCCACCTTGGTTGTAACTATATATTTGATTGAATATTGCCCTAGACAAAATGTGTTGTATGCTCTCTTCCTCTAACTTCTTGCTTTGTGTATGAATCCTTAATAGTAGGGAATCTGTTGTGCTATTCCTTTATACTTCCAATCTCCAAGTCATTATTTCCAGTGAGCATAACGTTTATGGAGGCTGTTGGAACTATGATCATTTTCTTGTTCTTCTACATATACAACACAATAATTGATATTTTTTGTCACAATATGTACATTACTAACTTCAAATTAGCAGGCAACACTTTAGTTGACTTTATTAGTTTTAACTTTCTTCAGTTTGCTTTATTTACCTCCTTGACACCTGAAACTTTGCTGGTGTATGCTTTCTTGTGGACATTTAAAGCATTTTTTAGATATGATATGATATAAATGAATTATATACTACTGCTATGAGGTGAATGTGTAGATTTCTACCTATCATTTGGAGCAAGTTATTTGCATAATTGAGAACTGTTAATTGGCTATACTTCCTTGCTACTAATCTGGGCTTACTTTTCGATATGGTCCCATCAAGTTATATTTTAGGGTAAATGCCCAACAACATCTTATAGATGTCATGAAATTAGGGATGTTGTTATGTCAAGATCAATTTATGGACCTATTAGATGCCACTGGTGGTAAACAAGGCTTGATATTGACCATACTGTACTGTCTTGAGTCTTGACCCTGAATTTATGCTGTATCAACTTGTATCAACAAGGTGGTATCTTTCTGTTCAGCAAACTGTGTATAGATATGGTGGTGTATCTCCAACCATACCCTTATATGAACGATATAGGATCCATACATGAGCTTCGAACCGTGGTGCTAAAAGTGCATCCTTCATGTTCATTTAATAAAGAGTTTAACTCTGCACAGTGGTGATCCCAGATTCTGGTATCTTATCTTTTCTAGAGTTGTCAATTCCATACTGCTCATTACAACCATGACGAAAAGAAAATTCCTGTAGAGCATAACCATCAAGTCGGTCTTGACCTTGTATGTTCACTTGTTTTTATCTTGAATCTTTATCAAAGTTGGCACTGCGAGATCTGTGGGTTTTTGGAGGTGTAAGGTATTCGTTGATGTTCATTTGCCATCATGGATGCTGAGTCACCTCACTACATGACTGTGGCTCTTTAAATAGATGAATAGTTGCAAGCAAATAATGGAAGTATGAGAAAACAAGATCATCCCAAAGTCTAAGATTTAACACATCCTTTTAAGCAATGAGGGCAGTCTTTAGAGTTGTATCAGAAAGGCATCAACTGGGTCATTCTAAAGAAAAAGAGCCATATAAAATAATGAAGTATCGCCAAGAGTAGATAATCTCTTATGGATTGATGACTCGGGAGGTTACAAAAAACTAAAAAGTGGAAATGTAAAGCATAATAATTTAATTTTTTTCAATAAGTATGCTAATGAGCTGTCAAAAAGCATAGCATTTGCAATTGTCTTTGTCACAAGTCCCAACCATTCAGGGTTGGCTTTAGGAATCGTATTATGCTATTCATTCCCACTTGTAAGCCAGGTGCTGTAGTTTTCTTAGTTATCTCGGTCACGTTTTTATATGGAATGGACTATCAACATCATCATTTATGTTTAACATAAATTTCTTTGTTAAAATCATGCCATGAGTTCTTGTTTGCGGTGCTGTTTTCAATCTCTATTCTATGGACCAATTGCAACTATCACTTATTTTGTTGTGTCTTCTTCTGCCTGTTAATAGATGGTCGCGAGAATTTACAAAGATGAGCTAGACCTAGATACTTACATACGCTCAGATCTTTATGGCATTAATGATCAAGACAAGTAAGTTATGTTTCTTTTCTCATTCCTTGTTGTTGTTGTTGTTGTTGTTGTTGTGAACTTTAATCTTTTGTCCAATATACTATTGAAGCTCTTAATTACAGTGTGGATTTCCTAGGATGTTCAATTGATTTAACCTATATAACAATTCTCTAAATCTAGCTAGTGAATTTGTGATATTTGATAAACTTCAGATGAAGCCAGATTCTAAAAAGCTTTGCCAAGTTATAGCTGATATATAATAGCTGTGACATCTGTGCATGCATGGATGTGTCTGTTGGTGTGAGAGTGGACATGGTTGTGTTCAGGTTGCATGTGTTCAGGGGTGTGTATGTGTGCTCATACCTGTCTACATGCGTACGAGCATGCACGTGTGCATCTGTGCATGAACATGTGGGTAATTTATCTACTAGTGAAATGTTTCACTTGCATTCACTCCAACACCTGTTTTAATCCCAGTTTGATAAGTAATGCAAATTGTGGTTCCAAGACTTCCTCAAGTCTGATCTAGTGTTACCCACTCCTGCATTCTTGATGGCAATCATAAAATTGGATCCTTAATGACCTCTGCTTTGCTGGAAATTTAATCTTCAGACCATTGCTATAATGTTTTGAATTGTTGCCAGCTGCGTGATAAGAATTTTACTGGAATCAGCATAAACTGTGGGTTTTATATTCCAAGAAAACTCAGACAAACTTGTTCCCTTTCTGGTATATGCTATAGGGTCATTGCTGGAATTTTTTAACCTGTTGCAAGAAGTATCCAGAATTAGCAAAACTCATTGGCTTTATCTTCTGAGAAAGCTTTAAACAATGTTCCAATCAGCTCTCTTAACAGATCTAATGATCTAATGGAATCTCCAGGATTTAGTATTATGTTGGTTATTACCAAGGTTTGCCACACCATATTGAATCGTAAGGTACGGTGCATACCATACCATACCGATTCTGATATTGTACATGGTACAGCGGCCATACTGATGCTCGGTATGCCGAACCGGCCCGTACTGATACAATAACAGGGTGGCACTAGTAGGGGGCCTGGTATTGAGATGGCTAACCTTAGTTAATACAATAATTTTTCTTTTTTGGATAAAAATTAGATCTGGGGATCTCTTGTTTAAGTTTGGAAGGATCTAAAATCACCATTTTGAAGTTTTAATGATTTTTGCTTCTCTTGTGAAATTCTGCTGATATATGACCAGACTATTCTCTGATATTTCCTCCCATCTCTATTACAACCTGTTTTCTCCTTTCAGATCATCTTCCTGCTGGATATTGTGCCTTTTTTGTTGCTCTATTATTTGGTTATATGGTTTTATTTAGATCCTCAAAAATTTAATAACTGAATGTTTTCCAGTGCTTCCTATTGTATTATCTCTCCATCTGGAAAGTTGTTATAGACCATAATATCTTCCGATCATGACTTGTAAACTTGCTGCTGTGATCAAGTGTGCTGTTTGGTTGAGCGAACTCCCCATGCAGCTTCCAGATTGTACATGCAGGAACATGGCCTTCTGAACTGCATCATCTGAGTTTTGATAGATTTTCAGATCCTTTTATGTGTCCTATGCATATTTAGAATGATGTCTAATTGGTTGGATAATTTGCTAGGATAATGTTTTGGAGGTCAGTGAAGGGGATAGCTGGATACAGAGCATTGGAAGCATGCCATTCATCAATTTAGTTATCACAGAAATTAGATCAAACCAACTGACACTGAGTTGAATTAAATTTAAAATAGAAGTGTACATGGTATGCCTGTCTGGACCGAAATATCTGGAGTTCTGGACTTGTCTACAATAACAAAATTTGGGCATGAAAGCTCGTATATTTGTATTATATTTAAAATTATGATTATCATTGTAAATTCATCAATCCCTCCCGTTTTTCTGGAATTAAATATGAACCATGTTCCCAAACCTGCTGGTCCTTCGTATTTTATGTGGACTTGTCTAATAGTTTCACATTTTATATTGCGTACATGGTTGCTGCCTAAAGAATGCTGTACTTTTTTGGAAAGTTGATATTTTCATTACCTTGTTTCATAGATTCTGACAAACATCTTTCTCTGTTCAGGAACTTTTCATACCCCAAGATCAAAGGAGCAATAGTATTTCATACACAAGGTCCTCAAATATTTGACTATAGCATACGTCTTAACCACACATGGGCTTTCTCAGGTTTTCCTGATGTTAAAACTATCATGGATGTAAATGGACCGTATCTCAATGACTTGGAGTTAGGTGTCAGTATTGTACCAACTCTTCAGTATGGATATAGCGGATTTCTGACTGTATGAGTTCTTCTCCATCTTCCTTTTAGCTTCCCCATCTTGTGCTGGGATAACTAGTTTTTGTGACTTGTAGCTTATATTGTTTGGGGATTTGAGTCTTGTTGTGGCTTTTCTATTTTATTATCACTTTCACATTCCTTTTGACTACTTTTCCTCTGGAGATTTGAAATTTGCATGTTTGAATGAGCAAACTAAATTTTAAGTGCTGATATTATCAAAATGTTGTCAATGTGAAGATGACTTCTTTTTTAATATTTTTTGGTTATCAACTATCATAGTCATATTTCACAGGGTCTACAGTGATTGTTTTGGTAAATTTCTTTGTAGGACTGCAAGGTTTCTTTGGCTTTTTAAACTGCCACACCATCAAGTAACTCAGAAAGCTGCTTTTTAAGCTAGGAATAACTGAAGTTTCTAAATTTGCCTTCTGAATAAATTATGCTTCTTTGCATTTTTTTTCTTTTTGCGTGTGTGTGTGTGGGGGGGGGGGGGCACTGGTTGAGTAACTTGAGTTGATTTGACATACAATTGGATACTTTTGTTATATGTGGTGCTTTATTTTTTCTTACAAAATTAGTCCTTTTTTACTTTGTTGTTATATGTGGTGCTTTATTTTTTCTTACAAAATTAGTCCTTTTTTACTTTGTTCTTGCAGTTGCAGAAGGTAGTGGATTCATTAGTAATACTTCTTGCACAGCAAAATGGAACTGATATTACCCCTGAGAATAGAGAACTACCATTGTTCCACCCATTTGGTATTCATTCTCATATCAACCTTCCAGGGATGCAGTACAGTCCAGCAAACATTAGTATTGCTCCATTTCCAACTCGTGAATACACAGATGATGAGTTCCAGTCAATTGTAAAGAGTGTCATGGGAGTATTGTGAGTATAGCTGCATTCCCACTTGAGTTTCTTACTGTCTCCGGTTATTTTTTCCTTAAAGAACAGTGCCTTCCTCCTGCAGATCATTACATATCAAAAATAAAGATTGCATAATGTGGTTTAAATTGATTTAAATATTTCTTTATCTCATAACCCATATGCTATCATCGTTATGCTATCATCGTTATTGCTGTAAGAACATTGATCTAGGTTAGTTTGTCATACTATTGGACCATTGGTGCCATATATACTTTCAAGCTTGGGGTTTTTCTTTTTCTTTTCTTTTTTTTTTTCTGAAGCTATATACTTGCATATTTGTTGGTGTCTGCTATTTTTTGTATTAACATCTTGGGCCTTCTCACTATTTTTTCATTGTAATTGGGGTCACATATAAGATGCAAAACATGTAAAATACCATTAAGTGACCAAGCTGCTTAGGCGGGAGTGCAGGACATTCCAATGTTTTGATTATCATAAGTCATTGCCTTACTCTCAGGTAAAGTGAGGTCTGACTCTGTTTAACTGTTATATTATGTATAGTTCCTGTTAACTGAAGAAGTTATTCCTTGCCCTTGTTCTTGATGTCAGTTTTGTCTAATCCCTAGCCGTGTGTAAATATGCATAAAACAGATAATTGTTATTGAAAAATGTATAAATGTGTTTTTTAAAAAAGGGTCTAACTATGTAAGCCAAGATTCACCATCTCGGAACCGAACCCCCTACTGGTACCATCTTATTATAGTATCATCACGCGGTATGGTATGGCACTGCAATGTTGGTATGGAGTGGTACTATGGCATACCAGTATGGTATGGTATGCTCCATACTAGGCAGTACGCCCCTTATTTGGTGGTACGGCAAACCATGATGTTAGGACTAATCAAAATGTTAGTTCAACAAATTACCTACCGGGTGTCAAGTCCCCCCATCTTCTTAAAATCTTTTTCTTCATCATGCGTTTATGAAGTGTCAAAATCATAGATACTCCTTCTGCCTTCCTCTCCCCAAGCCCCATATTCGGGTGCAGCGGGAATCTTATTGGCCAAATTTGAGGAAAAACTCATATTTGCCATTAGAAGCCTTAAGAAATTTGATAGCTTTCCACATAGTTTGAGTGAAGTTTCTGAAATGTTGATTATAGGCTACAATGCACACTATAAAATTTGCAGGCATGCTTTCATCCTTCCTTTGTCTTAGCTATCTTAGAGTCAAAGGTTGGAGCATTTTGGTCATCCTTCATTTTAGTTGGTGAATTGAATTGAATTTCTCTTGCTATGTTTAATGAGTTTTTCTTCATCGAATTGCATGAAGTAGTAGGGCGACTTTGACAAGAAAATGATTGAGTTTTTTTAGAAGCTAGATTCACTGAACTGTTATCGGAGGTTGTATTGGCAGGCAATTGATATGACACAGTACAGGTCCATACTATGGTGTTCTAGGGCATGTCGAAAACAGGAGAGGGAGGGGGAGAAGGAGAGAGAGCAAGAGAGAGGGGCCGAGACTTGATCCATTGTGGTGGAGCATCGAGAGCTCAAGATTTGATGGGGACCAAGGGAGAGGGGGAGAGAGAGATGCTTGAAGCCCAGTGATGGGGACTGAGGGAGAGTGTCATTTCACTTGGGATTTGTGGATTAGGGTTTTAGGGATGGAGATTTGCTGCTTCGGGGTGGAAGCTTCCTTCTTCGAAATTATGTGTTGCATTATTACCTGGTCCTTCTTCAAGGGGAGGCTTTAAATAAAAAAAAGAGTCTTATGTTGAATTGGCTGGCTAAATCAGACTGGTAACTGACCGGTCTGATTTGGTATGTCCTTAATTGGATGGTTCGGTATAGCTCAACAATCCTTATTTAGAAGTTTCTAAGACATGGTGCAAATATGGTGATTTGGAGGTTGCTCCAGCCACAAGAGGAAAACTACCTTTTGCCTAACCATTGATAGGAAAGGATGAAAGTATAAAGAAATCAAGGAACTGTATGATTGTCTTTTGGGGAAAACCATGCAACTGTCAGATTAGAAGTTTCTTGAATTTCTGAAGAGTTAGAGGTATCCCTTTATCTAGAAACATCAGTTCCATCTTGGCATCTTCACACTTAGAATTGTAGAGAGGAAATGGACTTACTTATACCTAGTTGTGTGAACCAACAATTTCTTCACTATCCTATGTGGTGGACTCTAGTGTCTGGTGGTTTAACATCTCCAGTCTCTATAGGTCAAAGGAGAGGTTGTCTTCCTTCTCATTTGGTTCAAATTGATTCTTTCATGCATTTACTTCTTCCCCATTGAATGTCTACTGACAAATGCTTGTTGTTTGGCAAGGCTTGTCAAGGCTAGCACAATCTATGCTAGAAAAGGTAAAACTTTTTATGATAATGATACAAATGAACTAGTTCCTCTTCCTCAAGGAAACATGCAAACTGCTGTCAAGGTTGGATAGATCTAAGTTGTTGACCGTTAGCTTGATGGAACAATCAAAAGATTGGAAGGAGTGCTTGTTGCTGAAGAGTGTGTGTGGGCCTGTATAAGTAGATTATTTTAAGATGCCTTCTTTTCTTTTTTGCTGCAAAGCATCATTCCCTGAAAGTGATTATTCTGTAATTGTTAGTTTAGATTAGAAACTGTATTGGTGTGATGTGGCGAGTGTTTTGCTTTTTCCCAAGTTCTATTTTAGAAAGTTAATATGCAACAACCTCTTGATTTTTTGCTCCATATGTGAGTAATTGCTCTGCAATTCTAAACAGTCTCACAAATCCTGTTTGAAAAGGATTTTTTAGAGAGTTTGCTTGATGGAATTAGAAGTCATGTTGATTATCTAGGCAAAATGGTAATCTGCTGCTGGGGCTCAGTCAGGTGCATTTAGCAATGGATAGAAAGTCATCGGTAAACTTCTCTGTCTTTTTTTGGTGGAAGGCTTGTGGCCCAGAGAACTAAGAAGTTGAGTATAGTTTCAGAATTCAGATCAATTGTAGTCACTAAGTATGCTCTTGCCTGTATCTCTTATTGTCACGCCCCCGATCCGATATTGCAAGCCAGAGGTCATGGCAACTACTGCATACTCATGAAAAACTCTTTCCATAAATATGAAAAAGCATCTCTTCACAACATCATAAAGCAACAATGGAATAAATAATCAATAAATTTAGCACACAATTTAACTAATTAAAATCAACTTTAATCTCTCACATAATCTAACAGTATCCAAAGATCTTACATCAAACTTCAATAAAATTTTCGATCTAAAGTAAGACATCGAAGTTCTGCTTTTAATCAATCTCCCGAATTATATTTCTATGTCATCTTAATTCTCAACATCTATACAAAAAGTAAGGTATGGGGTGATCAGCTTGACGGCTCAGTAAGTAATGAATTCTTCAACTAGACAATTTATATAATGATATAGGATGCGATAGTCAAAATACAATTTATCATTAATCAATATACAAATATAATCACATTTATTTTCAAAATATGAATTCAATAATTCCCCTATCTTTCATATATTCATATACATATTCAAAAATCTGATTCGAAATCAATCATATTCAATAATCCGATTCAAAATAAATCCATTCAACTCATCAGCCTAACCATGACCACGCTTATATCTTGTGGTAGGGCCGGAATACCACACTTATATCCTGTGGCCGTGCTAAAGTATTATACTTATATCTTATGGCGGGACTGGAATACCACATTTATACTTTATGGCCGGACCAGAATACCACACTTATTTCATGTAGCTGGGCAAGAATTAAAATCATGAGCCCAACGTGCCAATGCATAAACCCTCAATTGGCATGGTTTAGAATATAGTCAGGCTGAGAGTCCAAATTCGATTCATATAAAAATTCTTTTCTCAAAATAATATATATTCCATAATCAAATCAAAATACACATATACAATACCAAATCAATAAACAATTACAATAATAGTTTGAGAAATATTACTTCAAAATTCCATATCAATTTTCATAAAACATAATTTTATAGAATTCATAAATCACATATAAATAGATTAGCAATTTATTCGATATCAAAATAATATTATATAAATACAAAATTTAGAGGAGGAGAATCATTACTTATCTCATTCGTGTTCCAATCAATCAAAATAATTCCAGAAATTCCTTTTTAAAATCTTCAATTCATAGATCACATCATAATATCCCACTATATGACATCTTTTTGTGGAGACAACTGTACTTCTCATCTCCGGAGGCGTGGGATTTCACAAGGGACTTTGTCCCTTTAAATAGAGGTGGATGGGGAAGGAATTTCAGTCTTTCCCAGCTTCGATTCCGATTCCGATCAGGAGTCAATCGAGGAAGAAGATTTTTAATGGGAAAAGACTCCTCGAACTCGTTCATCGATTCCGATCGGGAGTGTAACAGGGAAGATCACTCCTAATAGGAATATGCTTCTAGCCTTTTTTTTTTTTATACTTTAACATTTGTGCAGAATCCTCTTTGGGCTCAATTCTGGTGGCTGGGCTAGTTAAAGGGCTGGGATATCACACTTATGTTACATGTACTATTGTTACCAAGGCAATTTTTTCTGGGTCCAAAGTTTGACCAAAGGTCTAATTGAATAACACTCTGCAACATGGAAGCTAGATGAACAGCTAGTATTCTGGATGAAATGAAGAAAAAACATGTCTGTCATTTCATTTGAGGACATGTTTTTAGTGTAGTAGTCACTGTGAATCTAGTTGGAGGATCAGTATTCTGTTTCTGATATTATTAATTGAAGCCCTCATAAAAGTACAACTGATAGGTGTTGTTGCAAATCATGCTGTCATGTCCTGTGCTCTCCAATTTGATGAAAATTAGTGAGGATTTTAATCTTAAATTCAAACCATTGCTATTTGCTGGTTCTATAACCACCTAGTCATGTTCTTGTATTTTCTCTTTGTAGCGTGGCTCCAATATAAGTCCCAAAACATGATTGATCCGCATAGAAGTGACTACCACTTAGGCAGCATCCAAGCTATGGGATCGCTAGTTTAGGAAATATCATAGATCGAGGATGTTTGACTGAGATAGATTGTCATCTCTGGGTGAACCTCTCTGAGTACTTGTTGATCAGGTAACTACGAGAATTATTCGATATGTGAATTCAAAGAAAATAAGGGACATAAGAGTTCATAGGCGGTTGTTTGAATCCTATGCCTATTGCCTCCCGTATATGCCAATTTATCGTAGATAATGGATGCGAATGTTGGTTCACAAACCTATCCAAAATGCACTTTTCGGTGCATTCTTGACTCTCAAACCTCATAATAGGCTGTCTGAAGTTTTGATAAAATAAAGGAGTGTTACAGGAATGATCATCCAAGACATTGTTTCTCCTTGCTATCTCTTCTAGTCTCAGTTTTTCTTCTTTAATCTTATATTTTTATTTTTTATTTTCTAATTACCATATTCTTCTGCATTCCTTTGGAGGATTTTGTTTAAGAGATCAAATATGCAGGTTTCTGTTTTTTCAAGTGATTTTAGTATCTAATCAAGGTTCTATCTATAGTCTTAACTCTTAAGTATGAGAAAATTGACTGGTAGTTATGTAGGGGCTCATCTTTGTAGGTTGCCAAAAATTATTTTACCATTATATGAATAGCAATCAGTAACCTTTCTCTGTTATTTTCATTTTTTTGAATTTTTACCCTCCTTGGCAATGGGCAGATATCTCTTGGGATTTCTCTATCCAATTTCTCGTCTAATCAGCTATTCTGTTTTTGAGAAGGTATGAATATGAACATGATTTTGAATAATTTGTTGCTCTAATTTGATATATATATTTTTTGTTCCCTTCATTTGGAAATAATTGCATTGTCAATTCTCTGTTTCAGGAGCAGAAGATTAAAGAAGGCCTGCATATGATGGGTCTTAAAGACGAGATATTTTACCTCTCCTGGTTGATTACATATTCTCTACAGGCAACTACTGCAACCTTGAGAAGTATTTGATTTATCTTAATTATTTAACTGTAGCCATGTAATTATTTGTTTCACGACTTCACATGCATACATGATAAATTTCCTTATTTATCTCTTTATACCCTGTGAAATATTAAATGTGCCTCAATACCTGTGAAACTGAAGTTTTACCTGTAGAGAAACCCAGATGTACAACAAGCCTTTTTTGATCATTTTGGATTAGCTTTATGAATTCCTCTTCTCCATTCATTCATCAAGTGCTACATTCTTTGTCAGTGTTACTGTTTTCCAAATTCTTTCTTCAACCTCAATCTTGTTTCTTTAGTCCTCTTCTTTACCGATCCTTTAGGTTTAATTAAAGATATTCCTCATGTTAGGGCCTTGTCCAATCTTCATCATTTGTCGTACTGTTATCTCAATATTATGGCATAGGTAGTTGCTTGAATTATTCAAGAGTTTAACTCAATTTAATATTCATTTGTGCAAACTGCAAAGAGACTTGTTTCCTGCAACAGCTAGTTACACCATCGCATACTTTGGGTGATAGGTTGGCAAGAATATATGGTTAGTTGAATTCTTCCTATCTTTAGAGTTTCTTCCATATGTCCAAGTTACCTTTTCTTTAAAAAAAATATATATATATTAGGAGAAGGCAAGGTGTCTGGACTACATCCACCAGCAACCATGGCGTTCTCTTCTCAGTGGTACAACAACTTAGAAGCTTATAAAAGGAATTTTGTGTTCTGTGAAGTGTTTTTATGTTTGCTGATTCATTTACATTTGATGGTCATGGTTGTTGCTTTCTTTTTACATATACTGGTGATTTTATGTGCGCATGATTATCATCTAAAGCAACTTTTTTTTTTCCCTCTGATCATGTAGGGTATTGTATCCTTGGTCTTTCTTGTACTTTGCTTCATTATCCTGTTCTCATCTTTCTTTGTTTTGCTTTTCTTACAGAAAATAACAATTATCCTATAATATTCCTACAGGATATAAGGACATTATTATGAGTTTATGACTGGCATTTTTTTTTTTTTAAAAAATCTATTCTGCTTCCTTTAGTTTCAAGCGGTATTTCTCATTAAACTCTTCTGTTTTTTCATGCAGTTTGCAATTTCTTCAGCAATCATTACAATATGCACGATGAGCAGTCTTTTTATATATAGTGATAAATCACTGGTCTTCGCCTACTTCTTCTTTTTCGGTTTAAGTGCAGTCATGCTTTCCTTTTTGATCTCCACATTTTTTTCTCGTGCAAAGACAGCTGTGGCAGTTGGCACCCTTTCTTTTCTAGGAGCTTTCTTTCCTTATTACTCGGTCAATGACCCTGCTGTACCTATGTTAGTATTGTTGCTACATTCTGTTTTCAATTATCTCTGCTAGAAGTTTTATCTAGTGCAAGTACATTCATGTGCGTGGACTTCTAGGATATGGAAGATCTTGGCCTCTTTGCTTTCACCTACTGCATTTGCCCTTGGGACGGTAAATTTTGCTGATTATGAGCGTGCTCATGTTGGAGTTCGGTGGACCAATATCTGGCAGGTAATTACTTATCTGAACAGTGAAATCATCTTAAGGTTCGAAACCTTCAGATTCATATCCTGTGAATGAAAACTGCAGGCCTCCTCTGGAGTCAATTTTTTGGTCTGCCTCTCAATGATGATGCTTGACATGGTTTTGTATTGTGCTATTGGTTTATACTTAGATAAGGTAAATTTTTACTGCTTTATTTGAAGTTTCTTTTTGTGCATCCACAAAAGCTAGCTTGCTTAGAATTTGTTAATAACACAACATATTACTCTGTGTAACTTAAATACATCTATCCAAATGTCTAACTCAATAAGTACAGTCGTGTATCTGCAGAAATGAATTTATTTATTATTTTCTTATTACTTTCTTTATTATTTTCTCTTTTAAGGATTTAATACAAGGAATATTGAACCGGTATTGGGCCCCTATTGGTCACTGGCCGATATAGTATGGTACAGTATGGTACCATACATACCGGATCCAAGAAATTATAAAAAAATGCCTTCCTTTTTCATGGCAATATTGTTTAACTCAAATCAGACCCGAACCGGGCCGAACCGGACAAAATGTATCGGTACGGTACCATACAGTACTGGTCCAATACAAGGTATTTTGAACAATTGGCAGTCCGGACCATTTTTCATGGCTGAATTGTACTGGCTCTTAGCCGGTATGGTATGGTATGCCCCGAATCGGGCGGTTCGGGACGGTACCGAGAACCCTAATTTAATAACAATGTTTTTACTAAAAGGAACCCGATGATTTAAAGACTTGCTCATGATCGCTGTTTTGCAAATGCTTTCTTCTTGTTAATGTTTTAGAGGGCATTTTAATGCATCTTTTGTAGACACTATCACTAGCAAGGTTTTAAATCCAGGGTCCTAGACTTGGTAATTGGTATCATTTTCTTGTTTTCTTATTTTCAGAATTAGGACGAGAGCAAACCTGACCAAAAATTGAGTAAGGGAGGGATTGGAATTTGGAACCTAGATCATTGATGCTGACCTCAATAACTTACTATATGCACTAGTTGGCACCCTCTAGAGTCTAGACTAGGTACCAATTATGCAAAAGGTTGGGATGACATCTTCCTAACATTGGGGATTGGTGGTATCCTAATTATTCATCAGATACCATTTCCTTTTTTGCCCCCTTTTTTCTTTTGTGTTTGTTGCTTTTAATTATTGTTTAGAGGATTTCTAGGGTAAGTTTGTCTTAATTAAGGATTCTGGTAGTTTTTTTGAGCTGATAATTAGGTTTACGGTGTGTTATTTCTACCAAGGTTTTAAATACCGGTGGGAAAGCGAGGCATCCCACTATCATGAGTGTCGGGACAGGGCACTTTCTTGAGTAACAAGACAAAATAAATCAAGAAATAGATTAGGACAAGAAGGGATATCTGGCATCCAAGTGTTAAGATGCAAGGCATCCCATTCCATAGAAAAGAGGGACAACCCTATCCCATGATATTTAAAACCTTAATTAGTATTGACATTGATGGGGTATCAGGTTTGTGATGCCCATGATTTAAGCTCTGTCCTATTCTTCTCTCCTTTTTATTGTTATGTTGTCTTATATTTAGAAGATGCACTAGTCCAAGCCATCTACTTGGGCCTTCAAACTAGGGGATAAAGGGCACCATGGGAAGTTGTGGTACCACCTGCACTGATATCACTTGTTGGAGAATCCCCCGTGTAGAATACAAATCGTTGTGTCCAAGATCACGATCTTGTTGTTGATGCTGCAAGAGAAAGACGAAGAGAATATATAATCAATAAGGCATGCAAGGTTTCACTATGAGAAAAAATTACAAAAGAGATCTTACACTTTCGTCCTGTAAGAAGAAACTCAACAAGAAATCCAAAAACAAGCTTTTAAATCTCTTGGAAGACCCTTTAGCCCTTGCAGGCTCTCTTTGCCACTACCATTGCTGCCTCTCTGACTTTCTGTCCCTCTTTTATAGATCATGAGATCGCGTATAGGTCTCTATGTCAAAGAGTACTTTGACAGGAACCTAGAGGCTCAAATCGGGTAAAAAATGGAGTCCAAATCAAGCTAAAACTATCCTGATGCCCGTGAACTATGCTAAAACTGTTGCAGGCCCTCCCCCGCGTGAACTGGCCAATCCTCGCATGCCATGCAGTGCCCGCATGCTTTTGTGCACATAGACCGCTATAGGAAACTGTCTACATCGCGCGAAGCACGATCCACGGACCGTGCAAAACATGGTCACGTGGATTGCGTGCATGCATTGCACACACCTCCCTTGGGCTTGGGCCATGCGCCTGCTTTCCTGCGCGCTGGGCCACGCCTGGGCTTGGGCCTGGCTTGGGTTTGCTGCGGGCATGGTCTGGTTTTTCTTAGGCTTGGTTTTGGATCTTGTTTTTCTACGGGCCAGGCTTGAGACGTAGCCCAATAATCTCTACCTCGACTCGATGTCCAGTCGCCATATAACTTTTAAGAGTTCTTGAAGAATCTTGTCCTGATACTCTAGGACAAACACCTGTTGCTTATGGATGGATAAACATGAGAGTTGAGTCAAGTTGCTTGATCCCATCTTCATCGTATGCTATTTTCACCTTGACTTGAGACTTGCTCGAGGAAGCCTCCTGCTGCAATAGGAATTTCACCGTGTGATGTCACCTATTGTTTTTCCGAGTCTCTTGTCTCATGCCCAATCTACGTGCTTCTGGAGCTCCACCTCGTACTAGGCTTCCATTTGCATCAGAGACTTTACCTTGGACTGAACTTCCTATCAAGAGGTAGTGTCATCCATATTTTTTTCATTTAAGACAACCTTATTATCACGGATAACTTTTAGGATTCCATCACCAGCTCTTCATGTTTAGTCGTTTGAATCCAGTTTACTTAGTAAGATTAGATTCTTGCTGAAGCAGGATATGTATCAAACATCGTCCAGTTTTCTTGATGTTCCATCTTGAAGCTTTTAGCTAATTGTCCCTTCATCCTTGATCTCATAGCTCGATCCGTTTGGTAGGTGGATTACACCCTCTACTCTTTAGAAAGTCGAATATTTTCTCTCCGCAACACATATAATAGGGACATGTAAAATCTAGAATTCACTACTGGAAAGGAGATACATTGTCAGATATCATGAGCATATCACCGTATCCATCACTGTTGCTACCATTGGCCATTGCCTAGCACTTGTCCGATTCTTGAACTGCGGATAATCTCTGATATGATGTCTCAGTTCGTCGCACCAATAATACTTGATCTTGTTGGTGTCCTTCAACTTGGATCTGGATTGCCCGTCATGTGATCCTCTGCTATTCTATCTTTTGTCGCCAACTCTTCCAGAAACCATGTTGAGTTCTCGCCTGAATTTGAAGCTTGGTTCTCTCGCTTGAGAGCCTCGTTTTGAAGAAGTGCTGAAGTGACCTTCATCTGGATGGTGCTCTTTTTTACTAGAAGAGTAGTCACCAAGGACTCGAAGGAGTTCATAAGTGATGATAGTAAGACTAATATCTTGATCTTTTCTTCAACATTCTCACTTATATTAAGAAAATCGATATAGATCATTTGAAAATTGCTCAAATGCTTCTGTACACTGCCCTTCGCTTATTCGTAGTTGATAGAATTGTGTCCAAATAAAGAGCATATTGGTGAGGGACTTTGCCATATATAATTTCTCGAGCTTCATCCATATCGCTGGCGGGAAAATCTCTTAGCAAATGGATTACCACATCATCCACCAAATATAAGTGGATTGTACTCAGCTGAAGGCGTCTCTAACTTTTTTCTTTTAGCTTGTCTCTCCTCACATATGAGAGCGCCGATCAACTCCGGTTGGATGAGCACGTCTTTCATCGTCGTTTGCTAGAAGGAGATTACTTTTCCCCTTGAACCAGTTGATGTTGATTTAGATTGCGCTTGTCTTCTCTATTTTCTTCAATCTCGATCAACATGGACAATTTGGAGCTTTGATACCGGTTGTTATGGTACCACCTGCACTGATATCACTTATTGGAGAATCCTTCGTATAGAATATGGATTCCCATGTTCAAGATTACGATGTCGTTATTGATGCCGCAAGAGAAAAAAGAAGAGAAAAAAGAATAGAAAATACAATTAATAGGGTATGCAAGGTTTTACTATCAGATAAAATTACAAAGGAGATTTTACACTCACCTTGTAAGAAAAAACTCAACAAAAAATCCAAAAATAAGCTCTTAAACCTCTCTTGGAAGACCCTCTAGTTCTGCAGGCTCCGTCTGTCACTGCCACCCTTGCCTCTTTGGCTTTCTATCCCTCTTTTTATAGACCCTGAGACCGCGTATAGGTCTTTATGTCAAAGAATACTTTGACAGGAATAGAGAGGCTCAAGCTGGGTCAAACATGGAGTCCAAATCAAGCCAAAACCGCATCTCGAAGCCTCTCAATCATACGTAAACCACACTAAAACTGCTGCAGGCCCTCCCCTGCATGAACCGGCCAACTCTTGCGCGCCACGTGGCGCCTGCGCACATAGACTGCACATGGGCCATGCGAAACACCTGGGGAAAATGTCTTCACCACGCGAAGCACGATCTGATGGACCGCACTCATGCACTGTGCTCCTGCTTGCCCGTGCCTGGGTCGTGCCTGCACATGTGCTTGGGTCTAGGTCTGCGACAGGCATGGTTTGATCCATCCTGAACTTGGTATTGGGTCCTGTTCTCCTGCGGGCCGGGCTCGAGGCATAGCCTAATAGAACGCCCATGTGGCCCTAGTATTGGCTGGTTCTACTTATTAACCCATTATATATGCTTGGGAAGAATTCCATAAGTTTGGGATGTTCAGAGTTTAGAAAAATCCAATAAATTTGGAAAAACAGAAATGTTCAGAATATCTAAAACAATAAATATTTGTTAACTTATATATGTATATGTTTATGTCTATATTTATATGTTCTTGTGTATGCCCGTGTATATATATATGTATGTATACATATATACACATGAATGCATGCATACAAACGTGCATGCATGCTTGCATTCATGACACACACACACATACGCACATGTATATAAAATCTATTCTAAGTTTACAGTAGGAGTTTGGTGTAAAGGCAGCTAGCCTTCTGCTTTGAGGAAGCCTCTAACCTGTTAGCCATTATCTTGGAGGCTGAGAAAAACACAAACACGGACTGGAGCAGAAAGGGAACAGGAGAAAAGAAAAGAGAAGAAGAACAGGAGAGAGAAATAGAGATTGTGTCTTTGGTTTCCTTGCTGAAGAGATTGTCCCTTTGGTTTCCTTGCTCAACAAAAGAAACTTTAACATTTCTTTGACTTGTTAGGTCCTTTAAAACCCATGTCACCTTGCTTGTGGCCTTAGTATAATAGTTTGACAGTGCCCTGAAACTTTCATGCAGAAGATGAGTCACAACCTGCAGGCACTTTATGTTATCAGCAATTAATTCGGGAAGTTGCAAACCATTTGTGTTTTTTACAAACTTAATGCATTTTTTGTGATCCATACTCAAATTAACAATTGCTGAATGAGTTGGTCAAACAGCCAGTCATGAATAATTCATGAATTTCTCAAAAATTCTCCAAATATTGTAACTTGTAAACTGATGCCAACTGGGACGGCCTGATTTTATTGGTATTGGG
The DNA here is from genome assembly GCA_021397845.1 of Areca catechu. Classification (NCBI taxonomy): domain Eukaryota; kingdom Viridiplantae; phylum Streptophyta; class Magnoliopsida; order Arecales; family Arecaceae; genus Areca; species Areca catechu. The sequence continues at coordinate 159,978,534 of CM038050.1, forward strand.
GTCCCGGATTCATTCTTGGACATGGTCTATCTTTGGTCTGATCTGGGATGGCTAGGATGGACTAGTACTGAATGGATCTCTAAACCTTGACTACTAGCATTAATTCATAGTTTCATACTGTTGTTTATATAGATTGATGAGATTAGTCATTTAACTTGTTACTGAGCTACCTGTACATGCTTGATTTTTGAGGTTAGGTTAAAATGATAATGAAACTTAGTAAAGATTCTCAATTAATGTACTTCTAATTGTCATTTCTGGATTTATGCTCTTGCTCTGTCCTTTCATTTTTTTATTTTGCTTGCTTGATTGTGAAGCACAGAAGTGCATGCAATCATCCATATTGTCACCTGGTTACCCGTGTTTGGGATTTTAGTCTTTCTTTTTCCCTTACTTTCTTTTCCTCTTTATTTAGGGTTGTTCTAGCTGTATTCTTTAGTACATAAAGAACTGAACGGGTGAACCATTTCCAGCTGTTCGGTCTCTCTTCAACCCTTCTCATTTCTTTTGTCCTCTCCTTTTGCTTCCGGTTTCCTTTTTTTGCTAAATTTGTTACTTTCCTTTCAATTTATCTTCCTTTCTGCCATATATCATCTCCTTCGTCCCTTCAATCAACAGATCATTGGGCCTCATGCTTTGACTCCATTGGTTTGTTAGAAATCAGCATAAAGACAACATGGGAGCACGCTTCTTATATCAATATATTTTTCTTCCCTTGTTTTTCATTCTTTGATCTTTTTCTGCTTTCATAAATCGATCTGCCCTAATGTAAATTTGGACATTTATACTTTTGTTCCTTTATGTTGTGGAATCAACATGAATTTCCACTTGTTGAAGTTTAGTAAGTCCTCATTGTGGTAGAAGCATGAAGACTTTTTCAGGGAACCTGTGCTGTCTTGAATTATTTCTTGGATGGTCTAGTGATTTGAGTTGAGTAATATGCAATGCAGTTACAGTCATCGCTTTCAATTGTAAAGCTTCATGCATATATTCTCAAAATAAGTTATTTCTGTAAAACTGTATGGACAATCATTATTTATGTTCAGGATTTACGGTATCGTCCCGTACCGCCCGGTACGGGATGTACCATACCGTACCGGTTAAGAACTTGTACGGTTCAGTTCTAAAAATGGTTCAGGATCCGAATCATAAAAATTGGTCTAAACTAGATTGGTACGAGTTGGTTCGGTACGGTACGGGTAGGTTCGGACCGGTACAGCCTGGTTTAGTCCGGTTCGGGCTCGGTTCGGGTCCGGTTCAGCGACCCTTGCTTGAGAGGGGGGAGGAAGATAGTTTTTTTTTCAATTTTTTAAGGCCGGTACATGTACGGGTAGGGTACCATACTGTACCGTACCGGTCGCTGACCGGTATGGGTCTCGGTACCGGTTCAGCGATCCTTGTTTATGTTGCTTGACAAACATGTTAAAAGTGAAACATATTCATTTCACTTCTTTTATTGGGTATGATACAACATAAGATTATGTTCTGGATACGAGACTTTGAAAAAAGCATTTACTCCTGCTGTAATGCTGCCAGAGGCTCAAGAAAGCCTTGGGTAGCTTTTTTCAAGGTGGAATCTTGTTCGGCTGTTCCTATTTAAAAAAAATAGTTTCTGTCTCACTGCACCTTGCCAAGTGAGACTTAGAATTCTATTATTGATTTGTCACCAAGGGTCATGAAGGGAGAAGTGAGAGTCATGAAGAGAGACTCTTGAGGAATATATAGCAAAATTAACAATTACTGGGAACTTTGTAGTAGACCAACTTGGAGAAAACAGTGATAGTGGCCAATCATGAACCGTGGACACTGGACAAAACACTCGCTTACCTAGGAATGCAAAGCATGGTTTCATGCTGTTAAATGAGGACTCTTTCTTACCCCAAACTCTCAATAAAGAATAAACATTATCAAACAATTTTTTGCTGCAGATGAAGTTCAAGCAATCACTGCCTCTTGCCATATAGGTCTGTACTTGGTGTGACTGTAGCACATTTGGTCACATGACTAGGTAGTTCTTGCTTTCTTCTATTGATAATTTATCTTCTAGTGACCTTTTTTAAAAAAAAAAAATTAAGAAAAACTTTAGTCATTGTTTCTTCAACCATGTTGTTGGAACTTAGTTACTCAAAATTGCTGCTTTTCCATCTTCATTGTTTCTATGCAAGTTTTCTAGAACTTCCATGATTGATCATGGTGATGGTAAATGTGTATGTGGAGGTTATGGTGGCTACCTTAGAAGAACAACTCTTTTTTTCCCCTCCGAAAAACCATCCAAGAAGAACATGAAGTGTACTAGATGTTATCTACAAATTATTTTATTTGTTGTTGTTGAGACATGAATAAGAAGCCACGATAGGCCAGTGCTATGATTGCAATCAGAGATTTTTCTTTTTCCCCACACCTAATATTAAAATATCACCTTCTTACTAGCCACGATCACCATAACTTAAGGTGCGCATGTTCTCAATTCCTATGAAGTATGAAGTGTAATCAGTGTATATAACATGTACCACTAAATTAATGCTAATCTAGCATATTGTGGTTTGGGGCTACAACGTTGGTGGGCGATTCAGGTTGACGACAAAACCTAACCCAACCCAACCTCTAAAAACCCCAACCCCAAACCAGCCCAACCTGGTCTCAAGTTGGAATTTCACTAATCAAACCCAACTGAACCCCATATTAAGCTAAATTTGGGTTCGTTCTTGTTAATAGGGTTGGGTTGTTTTTGGTTTTGCCATGTTTTTTGTGTACATCTGGTTGAACAGGGTTTTAAAATAGACGTAAGGCTTGGGAAATTATTGTACATCTCAACATTCATGCACATTTATCATCACCTGCGGACCTAAACATGCAGATTATTTGTTGGAGTGGAAGAGAATAACATTCCCCTATGACCTATCATGTTAGTCAGGAATGCATGCCATTTTTTTAAAGTGAATTATGTCAGTCATGCTGCCACAGATTGTTTCCCAAAAAAGACTTGCTTGATGGATTTTTTCTCTAACTTTTGACACAATGTAACATCTCTTCTGCTTTTCCATTAATTTTGCAATAATTTCTTACTATTCCCTATTTCTTTCCAATTTTGCTACCTTCCATGCAAAGGGCAGTCATCTCTTTGAGTTCCAGAATCTGTCAGATTCTGGGTTAAACCATTCCTTCTATCTTATACCATGTTTTCAACTTTGCATAATTGTATCTTTTATTATTTTATCAGGTTCTTCCTAGAGAGAATGGAGTTCATTATCCTTGGAATTTCCTGTTTACTAAGCATTTTTGGCAAAGGAAAAAAATGTTTCATCATCATCCTGATAGCCTGGAGCACAAGCTCCTTGATGAAACATTAGGAAGCAAATCACATTATGCTGGTAACGGCACCTTTGAACCTGCAATAGAAGCAGTAAGCTCGGATGTGAAACAACAGGAACTTGATGGCAGGTATGTATGCAACAACTCTCAAAGCTGGACCATTCTAAGTTTGGTTAGTTTACTGAACTTTATTTTGTCTTTTCTGTCTATAGGTGTATCTGTATCAGGAATCTGCATAAAGTCTATATGACAAAGAAAGGAAAATGTTGTGCAGTCAACTCACTCCAACTCACTCTTTTCGAAAACCAGATTCTAGCTCTTCTAGGTGTGCTTAACTATTTTATAACTTCAATAACTTCTATTTAATTGCAGAAGAATCATTTGAATAACTCAGATTCTTGCATTCATTTCACTTCTCTTATATCCAAGGATTAAGTACTGGAACCTTACTGATATGGTATGGAGTAGGACTATGGAGTGGTAGGTATGGTTCTGTACTGACACAGCATAGCTATTGGTGCTGATACTGACACACAGTATAGCTGTTGGTAGGGTACTGAGGGGTGTACTGAAACGAGTACCTTATTGGCATGGTATGGTCATAAGTCATAACACCCCTCTACTTTAATTCTTGCTTATATCTCTATAAAATTTGCATAATAGAGCTGAATGGATGATCATTTGAAATGCTACAGAAACTATGATGTGAGGTGTGGAATTGTGTTACACAGAGAGATTTCTTGCACATAATATAATATGAGCTTAGAAGCAAATGATTTTCCATAAAATTATCATAGATTGATTTTGAATGAGCATGTGGAAACAAAATTGTGTGTATGAATGGAGGATAGTTTGTCATGTCAGTTAAGGTGGTTTGGTGATGTGCTGGTTTTATCTGTGCAGTGAATCAGATTAGTTTTAACTTTTAAGGATTTGGAAGTTGCTACCCACATGTACAAGATATTTTGGAGGAGACCTGCTTTGCTACAAGATTGTGAACAGAATCTAGGGAAGCATCATTTTATGCAGGATTTAGTCCCAAACTGAAATGAATGGTATTTTTACATGGACTAGCATCAAATAATTGCTTTTTAGTTAATAATATATGGTGATATTAATGAACTTGGGGCACTATTTGCTATTATCTATCCTTATTATTGTGCTTATGTCATATATTCTTGCATTGCCTGGTAGTTATTAGTTTAATTACTATTACTAGCATAATTTAGATTTTTTGCCTATGAGAGTGTTGAAGCACCGTAAAAAAATGGAAAAAATGGATGTGGAGTGCTTGGAAAAAAGAAAGGGGGGGGATGTAAGGGAATAAACAAGTTCACCGGGCCAGATCTTCAAGAGTTGGTGACTTCGTTCTGTTTCTTTGGAGGAGGTAAGCCCATAGGGTGTTGGTAAAATGTAATTACAACTTTGTGACAGGAGCAAGGATTCAGGTTTTGACGGGACACCGGGATAGGGTATTATCCCATGTGTCGGGACAGGACATCCCGCCAGCGTCCTAGTGTCCCAATCGGGACACCTTGGGACATTTCCTGTCCCGAGTGTCGGGATGAGGCGGGACGCTGATGTGTCCTGTTCCAGGAAAAAACTGGGATAGCCCTGGCCCACGGGATTTAAAACCTTGGACAGGAGAACATGGCTGTGTGTTTTATTCGGGTCACTTGAAGAGTTGCTCAAGAGAGAAGATACTAAGTAATATCTGAAGCTGATTTCATCATGCTCCTACCTATGCTAATTGAATGATAGTTATTGTGCTGAAGATCTTGGAGAAGTCTGGAAAATGATAGGAATTAACCTTTATGAGCAAACTCCTTGTAAGCAAAATCATATAGCTCAAATGGGTGGTTCAAGTGTTTTTCACTGTAACTGATCTGATAGGTAGGTACTACTCTTTTGACTTTGAATGCTTAAATGACCTTGCATATCTAGCAACAGTTTGCAAAGACCCTGGGCATATTTTTAGGTGGTATTATGACATTCTATTTGATAAATATCTCATTTGCCAAAGTTTTCCTTAATATCAACTCAGTGAGATTCAACTTATAAAATAACTGAAGAAGCTGCATGCAATTTATATTATTTTTATTACTATGACTAAAATGTTATTTTTTATCAATTAGGGCATAATGGTGCTGGCAAAAGCACAACCATTTCTATGCTGGTTGGTCTTCTTCCTCCTACATCTGGTGATGCACTGGTTTTTGGCAAGAATATTAGAACAGACATGGTGAGTATTCCACTAGGTAAATAATTTAAGTGGTGATGGCAGGTTTAAGGTGTGGAATTTCACAATCATTTTCTATAGTTCTATATTTGGTGAACATCTCCGCTTGATATGGTTGATTGTATTATATGTATATTAAGAATCCTCGTATTTAAGATATTGGCACATGAACTTGGAGCATGCTGATTTTAATTTATGCTATGTCTTGAGTTATGCAACAGTTTTCTCCAGCTTGATCAATTACTATGGGATGATGATGTGATATATATATATATATTTCAATTCAATTCAATTTGGTTACTATATAGTCTATATTTATTTTACTTGAATACATGCACTCTTCTGTAAAGCTAGTACATCTGTAAAGCATCTGCAAAGCTTTTTTTTTTTTTTGGTTTTTGGAGGGGTGGGGGTGTGGAATTTTGAAGTTTGTGATAAAAGGACAAAAGCTTTTAGAGGAACTTAATGAAACATTGGAGCCTATGTTACTTTAGGAATTTATGAGAGTAACTTCTTTCATTCTAATTTTTTAGAATCTCTTTTGGGTGGGTAATGAAGTACATTGGTTCCGAAGGAAGAAATCCAAACTGGACCACTTTCCTGCATTGGATTGATCTGACAGGTAAATCCATGCATTAAAGACATGCACACTGGCATACCAAAGGAAAATAAGGGGAGACATCTGGTGCACTGATTTTAGCATCAGATGCTATCCAGAAAGTTGTTCTTATGTCAGATGCCTTGGAGCATCAGAATTGGTCACAATGAGCTGGTTTTTTCTTTCCTTTTGTTGATTTATTGAAGGTGCTCAAGAGTGTTAACTAGCATAATTAACTAACAATTCTTCTCAATTTACAAGTCAATCAATAAAGTTGGCTTGATTTGTCTCAGTTTTTGTGTGGTATGAGGCCTTATGAGAAATCCATGGTGCAAGGCTGGGGATTAAAAGGGAGGAGGTTGATTTGAGGTTGGCTGAATTTGGTTCAGGCCCTCTGAAGACTGGAGGTGCAAGACCTTGCTAGTTCTTCTATCTACCAATTTACCTTAACCTTTTGCTTTCTATCTTGTTTAATATCTTTTTCACATCCTTAATTTACATCTACTTAGCCAATCTTTAACTGATTAGCTTCACCAATCCAGATTACACAGTGGGACCTCCCTTTGCATGTATCAGTGGGTCATTTAGGTGTACACTTTAAGTAATCAACTTTCAAGTTATTGTATGATTTTCGACAATTTAAGATTCCATACTCAAGTTTGGTCCATTACATGTTTTAAGGTTTTTGCGGGCAAGCCTATTTGTGATCTGGTAAGATTCCAGATATAGAATATACATGTGGCTATTGTTCCAGTCAGAGATTTGGCAAAGTCACATTCTCATAGACAATAAAGCTTTCGAAATCTTAGTTGTAACTAAGGTTTTAAATCCTGCGAGATGGAGCTGCCCTGGTTTTTCCATGGAATGTAATATGATGCCATCTTGCCCTGTCCTGATACTTGGGACAAGGGATGTTCCAAGACATACTGATTGGATGCTAGCGGGACAGCCTTGTCCCGACATGTGGGATGGTACCCTATCCTGGTGTTCTACGGGTCGTTTTGCTGGAACCTGAATCCTTGTAACTATAATTTAAAAGATTGGAGTGAAGTAAAATCTTGCATGATGCTGTTAGGGATCAAAATTTCACTACTAGTTATATATCTTATTATGCTAAATGTATTTTCAATTGGGCACCCTATCATTTAATGTTTTGAATCATCATTGTTTTCCTTTTGTTAAAATTATTTTGTTCTCTTTTTTCCTCACTTTTAGGATGAGATACGGAAGACATTGGGCGTATGTCCGCAACATGACATACTTTTTCCAGAACTAACGGTAAGTATGACCATCTAATTCTATGTCTAAGCATATTTTTGTTGCATCATTAATTCTTTTATTACTATTGTTCCAAATATTGCATAAATCATGATGTCAAGGTTCCAAGTGCCAGCTGTGCTGGTTCATGCTGGTTAATATGTACATTATCAGGCCATTAACGGTACCTGGCACCATTTTTAGTTAACAATTTTTTTTTTTAAATTTTTTTTTTTGGCTTTGACATGGATTGGAACATGGCATGGAATGGTTGGCACGGCATTACACCTGCTGTGCTAACGAGTGACCAGTATGGGTATTGGCATGGATTTTAACCTTGGACAGTTGGACGTGTTTGCTGTAAAATTAGGTTTTTAGAAATCTTTTGGCTGAGCTATGCCTATTGATGGTTTTGTCCCCTGGTCACAATATCTTGTTTCATTTGCATATCTTCTTAAAGTGCCTAAGTCACTTTTGAGGGCAATTGTTTAGAGAATGATGAAAGGACTTGAGAAGATCCTGAAACTGTACCTGATTATTTCTCCATTTCTGGGTTCATTTACATCCTTGAATACAGAGTATAGAATATATGAAGAGATTCAGAGCCTCTTTTACTGTTACACATATCTCAAACTGAATATGTTGATTAGCTAATACATGGTCTGATGAAAGAAGCTGTTGGCTGTAGATTTAGATTTTTTGGTGAGAAAGTGTTCAACAAGATTCTGAGACATAATATGTCTCAGAATACATAATTTGCCTTCAATTTTACTTGACAAAAATGCTGATGTTTCATTTTTTGGTTTATTGAATTAAAGAATGATTTAATGCAGAATTTTATATTGATTATTGAGATGAAGAATGTATGAGACGTTACCACACTTTTTTTTTAATGAATTTGAAGAATATATATATATATATTTTACTTTGTTTATAGCTTTTTACTGTATTCCTTCTAGGTCAAGGAACACATGGAAATATTTGCAATTTTGAAAGGTGTTGAGGAGGACTGCTTGGATAGGAAGGTGAAAAATATGATTGATGAAGTGAGTTCCTTTGCTATATATCTGTGATGATTGCTAACATTTGTTTCTAGTAGGTTTGATTTTGCATTCATAATGCAGAAACTTTGCAACTTTGCTGCTCTTAATTCAATTCTTAGAACCTTTTTTTTGTATTAATGCCTTTGTTAGGAAAGCAAAAATCACCTCCACTATATGAAAATGATGAGTGCAATTACAATTACAGGAAGAGATCTCAGTTAATAAGATTGCTCGCAAACTGTGGTTAGCAAGATCTCGGAGGGCTTGGGCAATAGTCTGACTGGTATTCAGAATTTCAGATTATCTGTCAGAGTTCTGGTGTATCTGAGCAAACATGCATGAAGAATACTAGCATGCTAGTGCTGGTCACTTGTTGACCATGTGCACATGGCATGCTTTACTATGATCTACAACTAGCAATACCTAGACAGAAGATAGATACTGACATTTTATGGTACACTAGGGCAATCTGATTTACTGCATCAAGGATACTTTCACTTTTTTGGGGAAGTAGACATTTTTTAAACAACAATATGATTTTTTACTTGTCCAAATGAGGCTAACTTTTAAATCTGCATCAATGATGCATGCTGATTGCTGATATATTATAGAGCTTAAAATATATATCATAATTTCACAGAAATCTTACGAAGGAGCTTGTGTAAACTAGCACTTTGATTGGATTTAACAAACAAAATCAAAGGTAACGACCTAAAATAGGTTGGTGAGATCAGGAAAATTTTATTTGATAAAGAAGTCACCCGATTGAAATGATCAAGCTTAGGTTCGTTGTGTTTTTGCAATCATCTCGTACATGCTTACTTATATTGTATTGCCGAAGGTTTTAAATCTTGTGGGACGGGGGCATCCCGGTTTTTTCCTAGAACGGGATGCCCGCATCCCGTCCCGTCCTGGTGCCCATCCCGATCGGATGTCCCGATACGCATTTGTGATACCTTTATATATATATATATATATATTAATTTTTTGAATTTATTTTGAGATTTTATTATTTTATTTATTGTTTAAACATATTTGAACTTCCAAAATAATGTATTTAGGATAAGCTTGTTTTATTTAAAACTAACATTATAACTTTTATGACGAGCATAAAATTTTGGAAAAGAGTAGGATTACTGCTGGCGAGTCTTCTATCTTTGTCTTCCTCTTCTCCTGCAATAGCCCGAGTTTTTCTCCCTTCTATTTTTTGTGAGTTCTAGGTGAGTTTCCTACTGCTTGTAGTTTGGGTGAGTTTTTTTCCTTTTGTCTATCCAAGGAAGTCCATATTTATAAGTTGGTCATGTGAACATTACTTTGTCTTGTCCATTAGAAAATAGGTGAAAAAGTACTTATGATAAACGAGCAAAAAAAAACCAACGGGTGAAAAAGTAAGGGCAAAAAAAATATCCAACAGGCAAATTCCATGACAAACGGGTAAAAAAAATGTTGCTTAGATTTTTCCATTAATTAAAAAAATTCTAGCTGTCCATTGGATAAACATGGAAAATGCATCTCTGCCAAAAAAAAAATGAATTAAAAAAAGTGTCTCTGCCAAAAAAAACTAAAAAGGACGAAAAAGCTAGCGTACCGGTGGGCCGTGGCTGTCCCTCGACCGGTTTCTCTTTATTTTGCTTTAAATCCTGTGCGGCTTCGATGAAAATGGGTTTTAAAGAGAGATTAGGGCGACGAGCGGCCCATTTCCTTCTCCTTCCTCCCTCCCTTTGCCGGTTGCCCCGTGTCCCTGCATCCTTCCTCCTCCATCCTTCCCAAGAGGTCTTTCCAGGGACCTCCTTTCTGAGCGCTTCGATGATTCGCCGAATCGAAGGTGACGATTGTGCTCCTCCCTCCCAACGACGATGCCGACATTGAGTGCTCCTCCTCTCTCCTCTTTCCCGAGAGCTCCTCCCTTGGTCCCTCCTTTCCGAGTGCTCCTCCGATTGTGGAATCGAAGGCGACGGCCGTGCTCCTCCCTCTCGGCAATGATACCGACGCCGATGCCAAAGCCGAGTGCTCCTTCAGTTAGTACCCACCTTTCTTCTTCCTCCTGGTAACTAATTTGTCATTCGAAGCATCAAACATTAATTAAAAAAAAAGGCTCATCCCGACCGAGATGGCTATACCAGTGCTTGATCCGGCCATGATGAACACAGCATAGCTTGGACGGAGGTTGGAGGTGGGTTTTAGGGTCCCGTACCCGTCCCATGTGCCGGATTCTCTACGGGATGGGACAGGACAATCCCCATCCAGCTGATACTTAAATCCTTGGTATTGCCACAATATGCTAACTCACTAGTGGATATTGGTTATGCCTTATCTGTCAACATTTTTGAGTTGCTTATATAATGTGCGATAGATGTTAATGAAGACAAAGGTTTTGTGGTGGTACCACTTGGACCTCCATGACTTCCATTGCAATGCCACAAGAGAATGTTCAATGGCTGCAGTGAGCTCAAAATGCTATATATGATGTTGCGTTGCAGGTCCAAAAGATTCCATTTCAAATATCTATAGAATATATATATATATATATATATATATATATATATATATATATATATATATATATATATATTTGGTACAGACGGGTGGTCACACAACTCTGGTACGAGTGTAGCCTATAAAATCAAAATACAAAAGCTCCTGCAAGCACCGCGGGCGAATCTCGCCCTGATGCCAAGTCTAGTCTCCAGTATGCTCAGCGACGAAGGAAGCAACCAGTCGGCCGCACTATTCAGCTTCCGGAAAATGTGATGAATAGACATTGCAATAGAGCTACCTCAGATGAATCTCCAAATGTCACAAAGAAGTGGGTGGGCCTCCAACTGCTTCATCTCATCCTGGATCCGGTCGATGATGGTAGCAAAGTCTCTCTCAACAATGATCTCTGTTTGCAGCTCTCATTTGGTGCAGGTAATGCCTGCTCATGCCGCTCTGAGCTCAACCTTTAGGATGGAAGGCTCAAAAAGTCTAGAACTTCTTGCCGCCAACAAATTGCCGTCCAGACCCCAGATGATATATCTAGCACCACCCATGGCATCCTTAATGCTGCCATCAAAGTTTCTCTTGACAAATCTTGGAGGAGGGGGCTTGCAGGAAATGAAAAGAATCTTTTGGATTATTGTTGAGGTAACATGGAAGTTCCAGGACTCTGGGACATGAAGGGGCATGGTAGCAGCATCAAAGTGACAATACTCGATAGCCAAATAGTTAGCTCTTTCAAGAACCTGCTGCACAGAACAACCTCAGCTTCGAACACTAAGCTATTCCTAGAAAGCTAGATCTGATAGGAAATATACACTAACCTGCCACCTGCCTAGCTAAACAATGCTGGATCGCTTCCAAGAAGGGACCAAGCCACGAGATGCTGCACCCTTCCCAGGGCTAACTCCTCGCCTTCCTCCAAATTAGCTCACCCTCGGATAGTACAGGAGGGTGTGCCCAGTAGATTCATCATCAAACCCACAAACTAGGCAGGAAACTAATAGCTCCTTATCACTATCCCTGAGTAATGACTGTATCGAAAGATGGTTCTAGGCAACCTTCCAGAGAAAGCCTCATCCTGGGATGATCGGTCACTCTCCAAATCCAAGCAACCTCAAGTCTGCTGTCCATAGGACTGTTGTGTAAGTCAATAAGGACCTTCGATGGAACTTTGGGACAGTATGAACTATGAAGTATGAACGGCCCCATACCCTCAAGTCTTGGCTACGATGGATGCAAATATGGATGGCAAGAATCTGATCAGCAAGCTGGCTCCCAAAAAGACGGGCGACATCCTAATCTTTTCAATCCCTGCCATCGATAGTCATCAAGTCAAACTCTGAAACAATCATCTACCTCCATACTTAGGTCGGCCACTGGGAGAGGTAGACTGGAAATCCAAACATCCTAACTCATATAAACAGAAGTACTTATATAAACAGAAGTTCCATTCCTAATCAACAATCCGACTTGGGCCATTATAGCAGGGCCATGGATGTAGATCTCCTTCCAGATAGAGAAACAATCATGTGGCAACGAAATCTGAGATCCCTAACCAGGGATCGCTGAACCGGTACCGGGACCCGTACCGGTCAGCTGTCAGTACGGTACGGTATGATTCGTACCGTACCATACCGGTACGTGTATCGAGGCTAAAAAATGATAAAAAATTCTCTTCCTCCATCTCAAGCAAAGATTATTAAACCAAACCTGAACCAGATCCGAACCGAGCCAAACCGAGCCCGAATCGGGCGGTAGGTACGGTACGCTACAGTACCGTACGGTATGCTACAGTACCGTACTGTACGGAATTTATTTTTTTTTAACGGTCCGGGTGCCCGACCATTTTTTATATGTGAACCGTACTGGCTCTTGTCCGGTACGGTACGGTATGCCTCGTACCGGGCGGTACGGAACGGTACTGCAGACACTGTCCTTGACTCTAAGTCTCATACCGAGCCCTCATAACCATGCTCCAAAGATAGTTAGGTTGGAGGAGATATCTAGCTGCATGTCTGGCAATCAATGCCTCCTTCTTGACAAGCAGAGACTAGATCTTAGGCCCTCATCTCCAACAGGCTGGCATACAATCTCCCAGAAGGTGGAGCCCTTGATGATTGTGCCTTGATCCCTAGGGAAAGTTTGAGAAAAACTGCTCCAAATCCCTAAGACGAGCTAGGCACAATTGAGTTGGCCAAGAGGCAAGCAGGAATAGAACACTACCAATCTGATGAGGGTAGCCCTACTTATCATGGAAAGGGTGTCATCTTGCCATCCCTTGAGACGATCCCGGACCCTTTCTCCATGGGCCTGCAGTCCACCCTCCGGAATCTCCTCCCTGTCATAGGAACTCCCAGATAGGTCAAGGTCCCAGTCTACTCCGAAATTCCCAATCTTGCCCGAATTGCTTGTTTTGTATGGGTTTTCATTTTAGGGCTAAAGATCACCGTTGATTTTTGTAGGTTTACTCGTTGGCCAGAGACTCAGTAATATGCCTTAATAATAATAGCAAAACATCTTGCATTTCGAAGCAAGGTCTGATCTATGAGCAAACGATCATCTGCAAAGAGAAGGTGCGAGAGTGGTTGGGCTCCGGGGGCAGGCTAGTAGGGCTCTAGCTTTGACCCTTGACCATAGCTCTTAAAGCATGGAAAAGAGCATCAGCACAAACTGAACATGTAAGGAGATAGGGGACAACATTGGTGAAGCCCGATTGAAGATTGAAAATACTCCGTCAGGGCTCCATCGATCAGAATGGCGAAACTTGGGGACTCCACAAGCCATGATCCATCTAATTCACCTTTCTAGGAATCTGAAGTTCTAAAGCATCCGCCATAAGAAACACTAGTTCATCCGGTCATAGGCTCTCTCCATATCAAGTTTGATCGCCATAAAACTCTGCCAGATAGGGGCATGCGGCAAGTCATGCATGAGCAAGTAGGACATTATCAGTGATGAGGCGACCACTGACAAAGGCTCCTTATTCAGGACTGATCAAATGAGGCACAGTCAACTTCAGCCATCCAATCGAAACCTTAGCACATACCTTATAGAGGGTTGTGCACAGGCAGACTGGTTTGAAGTGTTTTGGGGTGGAAGCATAGGTTTGTTAGGAGTCAGAGTGATCAATATCTTTTTCTACTCTAGTGGAAGGTTGTCAGATTTAAAGACTAACTGCACCGCATCAACCATTCCCCCCTCGGATGATAGGCCAATATTGATGAAAGAAGAGAGAGGGAAATCTATCCAGTCCAGGAGCCTTGTCTTCTCCAGGGGACCACAAGGTCTTGCGCACCTCCGCAGCAGACATCGGGCGAGTGAGGGCCATGTTTTCCTGATCAAAGACATGTACTATTGTCTAGGCCCCCTGGAGGGAAAGATCTTGCTAGCAACCATGTTGGAACATGTATTAGCGGAGGCTGTGTTACCCTGTGGGGAGGCTGAAGCATTCTGTGCTTAGTGGGCTGAGATGGAGTTGAAAGGGTAGATAGAAGCAGGCCAATAAAGACAAAGGAGTTTAGGACATAAGCTAATGATTGTGATCCTGATCAGCCATGGGTAATCATGGGTCGTTACTAGGGCTAGAAGTGGGCTGGGCTGGGCCTTACCCCTATCCAAGCCTGGCCCAAATAAAAATTTTGGGCTTCGGGCCAGGCTTAGGCCCAATTTTTTTGAAAAACTCATGCTCGAGCCCGGTTCGAGCCTGATTGGGCCGGCCTGAATCAAGGCCCGCAGAGGGTTTTTTTAAAAAAAATGTTGGTTTCTGGATTCGATCCAACATTATAAAAAAAACAAAAACTAAAAGGTAAGTATATGAACCCAGATCACAAACTTTTCTTATCATCGCTCCTTAAAGAAAGATAAATCATGCTATCATGATCCATTATCTGATCATCTGATCTCAATAACTTAGTCAATATACAAAAAAAATCGGTCAGAAAAATGTTCAAAAGGGATTTTCCTTTTTTATTACTTCTAGTAAAACCTAAGTTCGTAGAGGACTTTTTGTAAAATCTTGGTTATAGAATTCGATCCAACATAATAAAATAGAAAAAAATAAAAAATAAAGTGCAAGTATATAAGCTCGGATCACAAATTTTTCTTATCATCGTTCCTTCGAGAATGATTCACCCATGAGAACCAAGAAAAATAATAATAATGAAAACAAAAAATTAGAAGGAATAAAAATAGGTAAAAGGGTAAGATTAGAGGGGAAATCGAAGCGAAAGAAGTGGAGGGACTTGCAGGTGGGAGTGAAGGCACCGGGGATGCCGACAAGGATGATCTTCTTGTCGGCGCTCATGTCGTGGATTGACACTTGCTGTAGCTAGCCGTTCTCATCGAACCATCCCAACCAAGGTTTTAAATTCCATGGGATGGGGTTGTCCTAGTTTTTTCATAGAACTGGATGCACTGGCATCCCGTCCTGTCCCGACACTTAGGATAAGGATGTCCCAAGGCATCCTAATTGGGATGCTGGGATGTTGACGGGACGTCCTGTCCCGACACATGAGATTGTACCCCATCCCAGTATCCCGTAGGACATTCTATTGGGATCTGAATCCTTGATCCAAACATCCTATCCGGGAGTGAATCCCCGTGCACTACCACCATTGTCCCGTAATCCGGCCTCAACCCCCCTCCACCTTCGTGGTTATCCTTAGCCGTGGAGAGGCGACGAAGGCCATCGGTGTAGTAACCAATCTTGCCCTTGATGAGCCGCTGCGAGAGGGAGTAGGATGCCCACTAGATGGCATTGGAGGGGGTGTGGGTAAGGATCCACTTGCCGAACCCTCGATAGACGCCGCGGAGGCCGTCCAACCCAAGGATCTTCTTGAAGGTGTCCACCCTGTTGAGGTACCTCACGGCGATCATAACGGACAGATTTGTGAGAGAACTAGAGAGGAGTCACGAGACGGGCCTCAGGGTTCGGTCTAATCTAAAGATTAATAGTCTAAAAAATATTGAGCCCGGGGTCGGGTCTGTGTCTGGGCCGGGTCGAGCTGAGCTAAAGGAAGTCCGAGCCCGGCCCAAAAATTGAATGGGCTGTATTATTAGGCCCAAGCCTGTTTTGATTTATTTTGGGTTTGGCCCAAAGCCTAGCCTGACTTCGGGCCAGTCTGAAGACTATCGGGCCGGCTTGAGCCAGTTCCAGCCTTAGTCGTTAACATAACTACAAGGTTTTTTGATTTATAAGTAGTTGAATTAGTTAGTGTCCATCAATTGTTGATAATTTATTATTGTCTACTTCTAAAGAGGTGCCACTTTTGCTCTAGTTTAAAGCTGTAAATCTTTTCATATTTTGGACATTTTGTTTTGCTTTTGTGCCCCGGAATTTTATTGCTTCTAAATTCTTGATGTCATTCTCTGTCTATTATTGAGCACGTTTGCTGTCTTGCATTTTTCTTTACTAACTACTTTCAAATATTTCTTATGAGTTCAGCCCTTTATGATCACTTTTTCTAAGGATTTTCATATGCTGAAGTATTTTGATGTGAAACTGCTGCATAATTATGCCTCCTATTCATCTGCTTTGATTTCATCTAGTATGCTCATTTGAAGTCGGTATGCTCATTTGAAGTCGGTTTTTAGATGCCATCACTAGCTTGTTCACGCCAACATTCAAAATTTTCATAATTCAGTTTAATTTCTCAATTTTTCATTTTTCTAGTATGGTGCAAGTTTGGATAAACTTGTCATCTACTTGTCTAGCATGTTAAACTATCTTTTCTTTCTTTCTCTTTTTGTTTTTTAAATGAGCATTTGCATCCATTTTTCAATTTTTGGAGTTTAATTTTTCATATGGACTTGGCTTTCTTAAGCAGAGGTGGAACTTGGGGTTGTAGGGTGATTCGGGGTGTACTGAAATGCACAGTTTAGGGTGCACCAAATTGAACTAGTGCAAACCACTCTTTTTTAGTGGTACCATGATTGGGAGTGGGAAAAAGGGATTAAAAGTTGTTTAGGTATGGGATATACACCGTATTATATTGAACTGACCAAGGTACACCATCTTAGTACCGGGCCATATACCAGTGCTACCCTATCACTGTGTCAATACACATGGTACCAAGGCTGATTTGGCATATCGAGTGTTGGACACCTCCCGTATCGTGTATCAGTGTCGAACTAGTGCAGTATGGTACATCCTGTGGACCTGTACCATCTTGTTTAATATGGTATAGCATATCTTGGAGTTAGCAATGTATCAGTACCTAGCAAATATTGTGGAACTGTGCGAAACTGCCTGATATAGGATGTATCGAGCCATGCAGGTGGCAGACCGGGATGGTTCTAGCAATTGAAATGAGAAATTAGAGGGGGAGAGGGATAAGGAAAGAGAGGAAAAGAGAGAGAGGAGGGAGGAAAGGAGAGAGAGGGACTCTAAAGGCAGTCGGGCCATTGAGGCCTCGAAAGGTTGTTGAGGCCTGTCAAGGTTGCTGGAGGGCTAAAGGAGTGGCTTTGCCCTCCTACCAATTGAAAAGTGCTGGAAACCGGCAAAATAAAAAAGGAAATAGGGGCAGAATCCCTTGTTTCGATCGGTAGGAAGGTAGAGCCCCTCCTTCGGCTCTCCAGCAGCCCTCCGGAGGCCCTCTCTCCCTCTACTTCTCCTTCCCTCCCCCCTCTTTCTTTTCCTCTCTTTTGTTCTCCCTCCGCTTGCTCTACTGTGTTGGTTCGGTCCCGGTATGGAATGGCATGGGGGCATACCAAACTATACTGTTAGCTGACCGGTCTGGACCCTAGTACTGGCACGTCAAACCTTGGTACCTAGCATCAAGATTTCAGACCTTTCCATTGGTATGTTTGAGAATGAACTGGTACAACTTTTAAACCTGAGTCAAAGCAAGCCATATTTCTAATGATGAAAATAGATGTGCATTGATCTTATTGCCCAAGGCTGCTCTTTGTTTCTTTGAACTTACCAATGATCCTAAAAGATCAACTTTATAAGGAAAGGGTCAGTATTCAACAATGCATATTAAGCTTAACAACAACATCCCTTGTTCACTTGCAGTTATATGTGTGGAGAGACCACATCAACTGGAATAAGTCAAGATAACAAACATAATGATTGGAATGAGCCAAGATTATGTGTGTTAATTAAGTAAATAATTGGCTTGGAGGGGGATTTCTTTTTTTTTTTTAAACGACTAAACTTATGACCTCTGGTAATCTGATCTTTGATGCTTTGTTAAATAACTAATTGACAAGAAAAGCTTAAACTAATGGGGAAAAGGTTAGCAATGTATATTGAGCTTAATATTTTCTATAGATTGGTGGGGGTTTAGCCTCTATTTTCTTACTATACTCATTAATAATTCTTAGTAGTTTTCCTTCTATTTGGTGGGCCTATATGTACTCATCCTTTGTTATTATAACATGAATAGCTTCTCTAATACTCATCATCTTCACTGTCAGTCATCTCCATCATATCGTCATCATCATCTCCTAGTATTTATAATTGTAACCATGTGCATTAAAACTGTCCCGCTTCTGGTTCTTGAGTATCTTGTAGCTGACTCGCAGCTTTCATCAAATCCACCACTAAGGATCCTAGAACCGGTACCAGGACCCGTACCGATCACTAACCGGTACGGTACCATATGGTATGGTACCATATTGGGCTCATTTGACTCGAACCGGGCCCGAACTAGACGAAACTCACCGGTACGGTATGGTACCATACCATACTGGTTCGTTTGGGGCCTTTTGATGGTCTGGGATTCTAGACTATTTTGCAAGGCCTAACCATACCGGTTTTTGGCCGATACGGCTTGGTACGCTCCGAACCAAGTGGTTCGGGATGGTTCCAAAAATCTTGCCAACCACAATCATCATCATCATCATTGTCATTGTTGTCATCATCATTATTGTTGGCATCTTCATCCTCCTCTTCATCATCCATCAACATTTTAGAATTTTATACTCAAGTCTTCAACTAATATTGCTATTTACATCAGAATCCAAAATGGACAGAACTACTTATATTTAGCTAATTAGTTTGAGTGAGCTGATTAGTGAAATCTCTTATACTCAAGTATATTTTCGTGTTCCTGTATTTTCAAAGTTCACAAGCAGTCCATGAATGTAGAGTGAATATTCTTTAGATTTCTGTTGCTGTAAACATCCAACTTTTCAAGTTGTTGGACTGTTATGCCCAGACTGAGAAGTTGAGTAGTTGATCTTTACAAAATCATTGAAAAGCCTTAAATCGTACTTCATGCAACTTGAGAATGTGCATGATGATAACTTCTGCAAGTGCTATCTAGTTTATTTTCCTTCATACTAATTATACTTTTTCTTTTCAATGGATGCATGATTGAAACTAGTTCTAGTGCTTTTTTTGCCACTATAATCTAAGATCCACCTTTAACATACAACAACTCTATGGCCTGCCCTAATGGTCATGACCCTCTTCTTTGTTAACTAGAGATTCAACTCTTGGATGGTGCATCCCCTGAGATCTAGGCTTAAATAACTATAATGTGGGTGAATCTCCCTTCCTTTCTCTTAACCGAAAAACTCTATGGCTTAGGCAAAGCCCAAATTGAACGTGGAAGGATCATATGATGAGATAGTGTATCACTGCATGCTCTAATTTCAATTTGAGTATTGCATGCTAAAACTATCAATTAAGGTTGATTTTGTGTTTAGAAGAGCATCATGGTAGTATTTATAGACTTATGTCTTGAAGAAAGTTATGAACAAAAAGGAGAAGCTGAACTTAAAACAGGTATTCTTTCTCATTAGTTTTTCAGGTAGTGCTAGTGTATTTGAAGAAGCATTCCAATGGATCCTTTTATGACAAATCTTTGAAGAAAAAAAATAAAAGGTTCAATTGACTAGAACTTTAGAAAGAAACTGAGAGTGTTCATCCATGCTAAGATATCATATATCTAACACTTATTCAGAGTTTCCAGGGAAACTATTATTTGTCCACTGAAAAAGGTAAGGAAATATTATTGCTATTTTACATTGAATATTAATCATTTTAAGTTTTTAACCCGTTCCTCAAATAGCTAATAAGTATGTCTTATCAATGGATCTCACATGAAGAGTCACGTTGATTCTTGATCCCTGTCAGTCCTGGTTCTACACATCCTAAAACTGACTGCTCTGATGATTCTATGTGTTTTTTACAATAAACTAACTTGTATCTTGACACATGCCTGATTTCCTGGTGTACTTGCTTCAAATGTTTGATAAGGGAGTTTCCTCTTATCATGCGTATCTCTCTCTACTCCAGGTTCTCACTACTTATACAGTGTTGTCAGGATAAGGAAACAAGATTGTTAGCTTTTATCAGCCATGCACTTGTTGATTATCAAGGGTAGTGTAGTCATTGTCAAACATGTCCAAAATACATAAGTCAAAAAACAAGCATCATAACATAAACGGAAGGTATTAATCAGTGCTTCATAATGTTCTATGATTCTATCCCTTTCATTTCTTTAGTCCATTGCTTTTTCAGGTCAATTTTGTACCAACTGGGAGACAACTAATATACTCATGCTTAACAAACTATATTCAATTTACATGCATTGTATTGTGGAATAAGAATGATGCTTATAATTAATTAATTCTGACATCATGAAATTTTATGAAACAAACCTATAAATTTTCTTGACTAATTGGATTGAAATCAGGTGGGTTTGGCAGATAAAGTTAACACAATTGTGAGTGCACTTTCTGGGGGTATGAAGAGGAAATTGTCCCTTGGTATTGCTCTTATTGGAAATAGCAAGGTGCGGTAAAAGATAAAATAATTGCTTTCCATATTGTTCTTCATGTTACTTCACAAATGTAAATTTGTTCTCCATTCACAGGTTATCATCCTTGATGAACCAACTAGTGGTATGGATCCATACTCAATGCGTTCAACATGGCAGTTGATAAAGAAGATCAAGAAGGGAAGGATAATATTGTTGACAACACATTCCATGGATGAAGCTGACATTCTAGGTGATCGAATAGCTATCATGGCAAATGGTCATTTGAGATGCTGTGGAAGGTCTCACCTATTCAACCATATGAAGTTTAATCAGCATGTATATATATATATATATATATATATATATATATGTACGTACGTATGTATGTATGTATATCAGTATATGTATTTATGTATGTTTGTATCCAGGCTAGAATTCAGTCAGGTAAAACTGGATAGTGGGGGTCCTACATCGATGATCTAAGCTGTTGGATGTGATCTACTACCTTAAAATTACTTGCACACCAAAATTCATATGATTTGGAGACCCCTTGCCTATGCATCAAGTGATCAAAAAATATATCTAATTTAATTTTATTTAGGCTGTTCAATGTTTGATAACTTGATGCATAGACTAGGGCTTTCTAAATCATATAATTTTTTGTATGCAAATAGTTTTGAGGTAGTAGATCACATTCAATGGTTTGGATTATCAATGTAGGACCCTCATTATAGAGTTTTGATTTGACCGAATCTGGACTCAGATTTGCTCGACTTGATTCTAGCCTCTCTCTTGCTCTCTCTCTCTCTCTCTCTATATATATATATATATATAATTGAAATAAGATATGCCCTTCATCTAATATTCTAATTATAATATAATTGACTTTTGCTTGACTGTTCAGTAAATAAATCAATGAAAAACTGACATATGTGGAAAACTGGAAGGTTTTTGATATATTTTTATTCTCAAATAGACATCTGACGGTTGCATTGAGGTTACTTCAGTTTCATCATGATTCCTTTTGCTAGTTGGAAAACATCAAAAGATTTCTGATCTACATAATATGGAACCTAATATATCTGTCTGCACTGTGCCAGATATTCGTAATTTTGTATCTGTCAATGGGTTCTCGAATTCTTACTGAAAGTTTGTTGAATAAGTTACTGTTGAGAACTACTAAGCTTTTCCTTCAAAAAAGATAACATTGAGGTACCATATCCAACTAGTTTGGTAGGTATCTAGAATCTTGGAAAAAAGTTAAAATGGAGATGGACAGAAGCAGATGGTTTTGATGGAGATTTCATGCAAGGCTAAGGAAGAAGAAATAACGGATAGCTTTGATGAGGATGTTATTACCCTGAATCATGACAATATAGTGCAAAGAAAAGAAAAACAAATAGGGTAAGGGTTTCATATAGAAAATGTGAAGAACAAATAGAAAGGTGAATGAAAATTTCCTGGCTGATTAAGCATAGCATTCTCATTGAGTAATTAACCCCGCTGCCTTGTCAATTTGTTTACTACACAAGGAAGAGTAAATAAAGAAGCCTTAGAAGGTAGATTCACAAAGGAAGGTTTTGGCTTTTGATTAGTGCCAAGCCTCGTGTTGCCTCTGCATTGTATAAAAGTACACTTGGTTGATGGTACCCCTAATATGTGATGCATATCTAATCTAAGGCAAGCTATGCAATTGATAACCATAATTTACAAGAACTTGATGAAATATGTTTATAATTGTATTTTGGATTCTGAAGCAAGGGAATCACACCCACTGTATCACGGTATGCCATACTGTACTGAAGCAGGCGGTACAGAGGCATACCGAGTTACCGACACTTAGTATGTTGAATTGGCCCCTGTATTGGGCATGCTAACACAATATCAAGTGGCACTAGTACGGGCTCTGGTTCTTCGACGGCGTACCTTATTCTATAGTGTACCTTGTGATTTTAAATACTAATAAATCATAAGAAATTTGGTCCCATTAAATGTAAAATCTGTATTTCCTAAATGAGAGCAAAACATATTTAAATGAATATACTAAATACTCCTGTGGTTATTAGGTTGCATAATGAAATATTCTATTTTTTGTTTTTAATAAGGCCGAGTATTTATACAATCATGGTATGAATACAGAGCTAGGGGAGTTAGAAAGCAAAATATCCCAGAGCAAAGTCGGAGCATCCCCCACCTTGGTCCACAACACCTCTCTTGAATGACCAATGACATAGGAGGCAATCCAATCGGCAGCATCACTTCACAATAAACGTGCTTGATATCCAAGGAAACACACCCAGTCACCAATCTCCAGATGTCATTATGGAGTGGGTGTGTGGAAGGTAGCACCCCTCATCCGCCCCTGAATCCAGCCAACCACCGTGGCTGGATCCCTTTCAATGATAAGGTTTTCAGCTCTGAAAGACAGCCTCTAATGTGAGATACCCGACCTGGCTAACTTGGCTACCAGATGAAACATTTGTGTTACCACTTACCAAAATGTACACATAACATGAATCTGTAAGGGCATTGCTGACTCCAAAACATAAAAGATTTGGATTTTAGATATTGAGATTTCATGGTATAGCATAGGTTGATATCCTCGGTAAATGATAGTGCTTACAACAATAACAGCAATAAGCCTATGCCATCTATTTGGAGTCATTTATGAAGCATATTCTAATAAACGAAGGTTCCATAAAATGAATAAACGTGATTTTATGATTGCTTTTTAGCCTAGCATTAACATAACCATCTATTTTACTGCATCCTTGGCTCCTGCTATTTGGTTTGTTGGGGGTTAACTACTTACACACAGACACTCATCTCTCACCTCTCACCTCTTGAGAAACATGTAGATATAAGAAAAACAGTTGGACAAACAGAGATAGGCGCACAATGAAAACATAAAATAAATATTTTGTTATTTACTAAAATAATTAAGTATTTAAGTTGGAGTAGTTGGGGGAATCACAAGAAAATTTATCAAGGCCTATCTACTCTTTTGTGCAACACTTGCTACTAGAATAGTTTGCCACCGGTCTTCACTAAACAATATTGACATCATGATTTGTACAGCCAAATACCGTCCTTTTGTGATTATCTTAGGATCCTTTTCTGCCATATATATGTGTGCGCATGTGCGTGCATGCATATGCATGGATGGAGACATATATATATATATATATATATATATATATATATATATATATATATATATATACAAGGTTTTAAATCCTGTGGGACAGGGCTGTCCCGGTTTTTTTCTGGAACGGGACACATTAGCGTCCCACCCCGTCCCAACACTCGAGACAGGGAATGTCCCAAGGTATCTCGATTGGGACGCTGGGACGCTGGCGGGATGTCCTATCCCGACACATGGGATAATATCCTGTCCCGGTGTCTCGTGGGATGTCCTGTCGAGACCTGAATCCTTGTATATATATATATATATATATATATACATGGATGGGTGGATGGATTGATCATTGATGGATGCACCAAGTCTTTTGTAGGTCAGGTATCATCATATTCTTTTGGCTACTTCCATTCAAGTAACTAAGACTTTGTTGGATTCCTAGGTGATTAGGTATGCTGAAAATTTTGATTAATCATGCAGCGAAAGCAATAATTGAAAATAATTTCAATTAATGTATGTAGATCTAATTAAAAATCACCTACGGATCTAACATGCTGAAATATAAGCATAATATTCATATCTGAAATCAAAAAATAGAAAGAAAGACATTCGAAGCTTACCTGAAGTGCTTTCTTTTCTCGTTGGGTTGGATTTGGTGGATTTTCGGGGTTTTTGTCGGAGTGGTGTACATGTCCGACCTTTGCTGGTATCCACATGAAGCAGGTTGCCGATCGATACTCCAAGATTCGCGGAGTGCTAGCTCCTTGCAGGCCTCGCTTCTTGACTTGGATCTAGATCCTTCTTCAAGAAGTCAAAGAAGAAGGCTACAACGCGAATCTTCACGCAGATTTAAGGGAGATCTTCAAGGATGCCAAGGGGAAAGAACCAACCTTCTTCTCCCTGATGCTCTCTTTAAACTCTCTCTATGTTTTGGCATGGAAACTAGAAGAAGGGAGGAATTGTGGTAGAAAGGTTGTGGCAAGAAAGAATTAGGAGAAATGAATAATTAGTGCTAGGCTTCCCTTTTATGTTTATCGCACAAACACTCCAAAACTCCATGCCAAAATCTGATAAAACCAATCCGCAATTAGTTAGAACTGAAAACAGGATAGGTTTTATCAAAAAAGGAAAGAATCCTTGGAGAAGTGGGGAGGCGCCAAACTAGCGCCTCTCATCCTTTCTCGTGCATGCAAAAGAGGGGGCACCAATTTCAGTGCCCCTTCTCAATTTCAGTGGGCCTAAAGAGAGAGAAATCCAGTGGACTTGGGTTTAGGCATCCTGGTTCGATTGGGTTTTAATTTGGGTTCAATTCGAATCGAATTCGAAAAGACTGTCAATTCTAATTCAATTAGGATTGAAATCTAAGTCTAACTTGGATAATTAAACCCAAATAGCCTTAAATTAAGTTAAGTCCAATTAAATTAAATCTGATTTAAATTAATTAGGACTTGATCTATTTAAGCCTAATTATATTGCAATACTTGCAATTAAGTCCATTATGCTAATAATTAGTAATTTCTAAATTTGTAACATTTACAAATTGATCCAAGTCATCAATCTAGTAGATAATTTGGTCTTGATCTAAGCTTTTGATCAGGTCAAGCTCCTTTTGTGTATGACTCCTCAGGTTCTATTCTGTCTAGTAGTAAGACATATCATGATTTTTATCATAGTATTATTGAAACTCCTTTCGATGAGTTGGAACGATTCCAACTCAACTTAATAAGGATCGTTAATCCAAAAACGATCTTAGTGAGTTCTCATAATCTACTAGTGACATCTAGCAGCATATAATGGCAATCCAGCATAATGGAAAGATAATCCCTGAGGTATAATTACTGTATGATCAAGTTTTTCTATCGAGTCCCGATAGGATGTAGGTCATGGAAACTTGTTAAACTCTAAGCATCTATCATAGGCAAGACTTAATCAGCTTGAGTCCAATCGTGAATCCTATGGAAATTCCTTTCTATTATTATGCTGCTATGGCCACGAACTTAAGGATTCGGTCTCTTAGGTTGCATAGGACTACTTTTCAACTACTAAGACTAATAGATCCCCTACAAGTACACATCCTACTACAGCGAATTTATTGTAGCCAACAAACATTGCAAGGTCCCGAATGGCTAGGGACCATGTTTATGTGCTATCAAACTACAGCAATCCCATTGTGAGTAGCCAAGGTACCACAGGTCAAAGAACTATTCATACAATTACAACATCAAGATAGTCAATGATGAGTGAGTAAACATCTAAGTGATTTCTCGTTCTTGGTCATGCTCAGTATCGTTGTTCTTTAACAACCACTTGCACTCTCATTCCAGTATCCCTACAGTCTAGACTCGAGACTCGTTTACTCGAAAGGGAAGCGATCTGTTTACTGATCTTGACGGATCAATTACCATCCCCGTAATGATCCAATGATCAGGAGCATTTAGGAGTTAATCCATAATGACACATATTTCAAATTCTCAACTCTTGAGAATTTGTCATTGTCCATTAACTCCTTGGATGATTCACAGACACATCACATATGAATGGAAAAGAAACATGCTTGTTTTATTAATTTTAATAAATCAAGTACAAAAATGTCATAGAAAGATTACAATGTATCATGCCAACTTGGCTTTTAAGGCATACGTCTCATAGGCTTAACTCCTTGTTCTTCTACTGGTGCTTGCCAAGTCCTTTGCACTAGTCCTAATCAAAGTTTGCCATACCCGTTGGCATTGTACTGTATCGGACGGACTATACTATATCAGTACCAAATTAGTATGTAGTCTCGTGCTAGACCATTACTTAGTATGCCTTATTATCTTGTACCATATCGCATACTAACACTATAATACTAGTATGGGATCTGGTACTGAGATGACGAACCTTGTGCCTAATACCTGTGTTGTGCATGGTTGGATGGATGGATGCATGGATGAATGGATACACTAAGTCTTAACATTGTATTCTTTTGGCTACTTACATTCAAGTAACTGCCAATGCCTGCAAATGCTGTGGGTTGCTCTACATACCTGTGTTGCATAGGCTCGAACCATTAAAGTATAATTTTCATGATCTTTTTCAGCTTTTCTTATCATCAACAACTTTTGTAATCCTTATTTGGTAGCTTTTTGCTTCCTAATTTTAATGCACATCCACCGTTGCATTCTAATTTGCTACATCGACTGCCTATTCATTCACAATTTTATGCTTGAGAACAAAGAGAGACTAATGAAATTTAGGCTAGTTAAGGTAGAGAAAAAGTGAACATGCTAAGACATACTTAATGTACTCTGTAATAGATATGCTGTTATTTATTTGGTTTGCCTGCACAAAATTACTAGCATGACTGCATGAATGCACACAGTATGCTGTGATCTTGTTTCTTGGGCTTTAAATTGAGGTTCTTCTTCTTCCATTTATTTATATGGAGAGCCTGACCTATTGTAGGCAAGGTTTGCCATCTCGGTATAGGATCTCATATCGGTAGTATCCTATTATAGTGTTGGTATGTGGTTCGGTATAGTATGAGATAGCATATCAAGCAGGGTTCCCGGTACTGGTATCGGACCCGTATTGGCGGCATGCCGGTACGGTACGGTACGGCCCGTACCGTGCCATACCGCATGTGTACCGGGCCATTTTTTTAATATAAAAACACTCATATCCCCCCAACGCAATTTAAAACCTGAAATAGACCCGAACCGGGCTGAACCGTGTCGAACCGGCCGGTACCGTCCGGTATGGTATGGTACGGTACCGGCATGGAAATTAATTTTTTTTATTTTTTTAACAGTCCGGAGGCTGGACTGTTATTAGGAGTGAACCGTATTGGCTAGCTGCCGGTATGGTACGCTCCGTACCGGGCTGTACGGGAGGTACCGCGTTCTTTGATATCAAGTATCGATACAGTACGAGACATCGTACTGATTTGGTACTAGTATAGTACAATATGCCTTGTATCAGATGGTATGGGGCAGTATGACAGACCATGAGTGTTGGTAAAGCATCTTCAGATTGTTGTGGACCACTACGATCTAAGTTGTCTTTGATTTACTCCTGGTTTGTTTTGTTGATGGCGTGTCATCATATGCAGTACGCACCAACGTTTGCTTCCTCCATTGTATATGACCAGACCATTATAGTAGTATATATCCCAAAACCTTATTCTCAACCTGGTCAACTTATTCATTGGATTCTAATTTTAGCCTTATTATCTATACCACATCTTCTTCTTAGCATCCTTATCATCTTTACTTATCATGTATCTGTCCACTTCTTTAGTTCTCAACATTTTGACCCGTTCAACATCAAGGTTTTAAATCCATGGGACGGGGCTGTCTCGGTTTTTTCATGAAACGGGATGCATCGGCGTCCTATCCCTTTCTGACACTCGGGACAGGGGATGTCCCAAGGTGTCCCAATTGGGATACTAGGATACTAGCGGGACATTCTGTCCTAACACATGGGATGGTACCTTGTCCCGGTGTCCCACGGGATGTTCTGCCGGGATTTGAATCCTTGTTCAACATAAATGGTCTAATTCCCTCGACTCTCCCATAGTTATTCCTTCCCTCCATATAGATCCTATATCAAGTTAGCCAGTGACACTGCTGCTTTCCATGGTATACTTTATCTTGGTTGTGTCCTTCCAGCTTACTCTTATCTGTGTGTTGAATATAGTTAATGTCTTTATTCTGTTATTTGCTGTGTGTACCATCTTGTGTGAACAACAATCTAGGTCAAATCTTATTTTCTAGAGTTAGTGAAAACATTAATGTTCAGAACTTCTAATACATAGCAATTACCAAGCTCCTTATATTCTACACAACATTTTTTTTGTTTTCTGCCTTTAACTATCTTCTTAGCTGTATTATTATTATTTTTTTTGCAGCTCCCTTTTCTTAAAGCATAAATATGGGGTTGGTTACACCCTTACAATGGTGAAGGTTTGTTTCTTTTATCTTTTCAGGTTTTTTTTTTAATGTAAATTTAACTCTTTACTATCTAATATTCATAATATTCTATTCAGGCCGCACCTGGTGCCTCTGTGGCTTCTGACATTGTTCATCGTCATGTTCCAACTGCTACATGCTTATCTGATGTACTTCTCTTTCACTGATCTGTTTTTGTTCTTTAGCAGATCTCTCTTACTGTTGTGCTCCTTGCTTTTACTAAGTAACATGACATTAGGAGCATCTTGATTGAAACTGTTATTTCCAACTTTCCATGACTCGTAGAGTATTCATGATTTATTTCTTTTATTTGGATTGCTCTTGTTGTGGCCATGTATTTATTTTAGAGTGTAAAAAATTTGTTTCTAGTATGCTTTAGAATTATCCATGTTTCACCGTACATGTTGTGAACTGACATACAGATGACTGTGTGCATGCTCTTATGAAACTAAAATATCAATAAAATGTCAGTAGTGTCTATCCAGTATTACAACTTTCTCCAATGACTGGTTCATGCATTATCTTTTGCCTTGTTGATGACCTGAAATTACTGCATATTCTTTATAGAATGCTGCAGTTGTTTTGCATGGTTTATTGCCACTTGAAGTGTAACAGAATGTTGTATGTTTTTCGGACATGTTCTGGAACCTTAGAGGATATTCAATACCCAGATATCGAGTCTGAAGCTGCACTGATAGTTTGAAATACTTAATTAAGTAATTCAGTTCCCTTTTCCAAGGAGAGTTGATCAGAAATAGTGAAAATGGACACCGTAGGGAACCTGAAAATGCCATTGCTGATTTCTGGAACCAACTGCAGCAAAATTATGAATTAAGATTGTGTTCTGTTGCTTGCAAAGTAATGTTTGAGGATCACTCTTCATGAACATAAAACTCACAAGTCACAACGACACCTAAGTGACACCACTTTATAAACGTTTTGACAAGTAGTTTTTTCCAATCAATGATGAACACTATTTGCGAACCGCTTAAAATGACCTTAACACTCCAAAATAGTTGTGAAAGATATTTGCAAACTTACCTTTAACACTCATGATGGAAAGGCCCAAACATTGTTGTCAATATTGGGATTGAGTCATAAATCCTAAAGGGAGCTATAGATTGGATGGGATCATAACTATAAGAGTTTTTTGATTTCTTTCAGAATTTTTTAAATATAAATAAATATGAAAATTGAGATATGAGTCAAGTATAAAATAGATGAATGGCAAATAGAAAGCCTTGCATTCCACTAATTCTAGTTTCGACCAATAAGGGCCTTTTATAGCATGTCTTATGGAACAAACCAAGGTTCACCGAACCGGCCGGTTCGGGGCGTACCGAACCGGACCGGCGGCCGGCCGGCACGGTTCGGCTTTAAAAAATGGCACACTCTTTAAAAAATCCCCAAAAAAAAACCTTACCGCACCGAACCTGTGTGAACAGGACCCGAACCGGTTGAAACGGGCCTGAATCGGCCGGTTCGGCTCGGTACGGTTTGAAGAGGGTGGGGGCAATTTTTTTTTTTGGTGTCACATGGCTACACTGTAGCCATGTGACATTGTCTAAAGGGGGGGGAGAATGATGCCTTTCCTTATAATTAAGGAAAGGCACACAGAGAGCTCGTAAGAGCTCTCTGTGTTGTCTGCAGCAGCGCATGGTGGAAGGAAAACCAAAAAAAAAAATTCGTAGGGTCAATTTCAACCCAATTCAACCTGCAAAAATCGAAGGGGTAGGTAGAATCAAGGTCTGTATACCTTTCTTTTTCCGTATTTTCATCTTTCGTAGCGTTAAATTTTGTTAAAATCCGTGCAAATTAGAAAATTAAAAAGAAATGCTGCCAAAATTTATTTGTTGGTAATGATTTTAGAGTATGTGGTAGATCTAGGATAGATCTATACAATGATACTAAAATCTTAATTTTTTGTTAAGTATATAATTTTTAAAATTAAAAATTAATTTTGGATTAATAAATTAATTAAAAAAATAATTAGAAAAAAAAACTGTAATTATAAATTATTAATCTAGGGCTTGTAAGCTACTTTCACTATAAATTTCATGTCGATTTATTCAAGTTTTGTGCATCTCATGAATAGTGCCCGTAGGTCTTAAATTGAAAAAAAATTAACTTTTAATGCATTTCTAGGATCTTAAAAAAAATATATGTAGCATGTATGATGGAATCTTACATGAATCTAAAATTTTAAATTTTTTTATTTTTCTTTATTTTTTTGAATTTTTTAAATAAAAAAATTAAATTTTAAAAATTAGATTAATAAACTGTTAATTAATAAAGATTATTATTGACCTTATATGTAATTTAAATACTCAGGTATGGATCCATCAAGGAGGAAGGATCCGGAGCGGGACATTGGCGGGTTACATGGAGAGATGCTCTCGGGCATCACTGGAGGTGTAAATGGTGCAATACCGAATTCAAAGGTGAGGGGTAACAAGGTTGAAGCAGCACTTGGCTGGCGGCTATCCTGATGTATCTGCATGCCGACAGTGTCCACAGGAGGTCTGTCAGTTGATGAAGAAACACTTTGCTGAGTTTAAAGCTGGGAAGGAAAGAGCAGCAAAGAAGAAGGCAGAGGTGGACCGCAGAGCCGCAGAACCACCTTCTTATCACTCCAGGGAGTCAGAGGAAGCATCTATTTTTTCTGATGAGGAGACACAAATGGAGGCTACTATTTAGGCGAGCATGTATGAGCAGAGGCAGCAGGAGGAGGCAGCCAGGCATAGACAGCGATTCGGGCCATCAGTTTTTGAGTCAGGATCGGGACCCGCTTCTGCTAGTGCTCCAGGAGAGTCTGAGACAATTTAGGAGGACCTCCTCAGTCAGAGAGCCCGTCAGGAGAGGCACCGACCGTATTGCATCCATGTTGGGAGCATTTGGCAGTAGGAGAAAGTCTTCCAGGCCCAAGGACATTCCAAAGGGAGCTACTATCCATGATGTCGATTCACATGCATTTTTCAGTAGAGATTCCAAGCAACAGAGGATTGATACAATGCTGAAAAAGGATAAGAAGAAGGATATGTGGCAGGCCATCTCCTCCTGGTTTCATTTCAGTCATATCCCAGCCCATGCAGCAGACAATTCTTATTATCGCTCTGCTATTTCATCTATACAGGCTGCTAGTGCAGGTATAGATCCTCCAGCATCGAGGGATATCTATGGTCATCTTTTGGACAGCAATAAGGAGGAGCTAGAATGATGGATATCCTCGTATCAGAGCAAGTGGCCTATGTATGGATTGACGGTGATGTGTGATGGTTGGACTGGTCCTACTAGATGGAGCATCAT
This sequence comes from Areca catechu, assembly GCA_021397845.1. NCBI lineage: Eukaryota > Viridiplantae > Streptophyta > Magnoliopsida > Arecales > Arecaceae > Areca > Areca catechu. The sequence continues at coordinate 160,010,571 of CM038050.1, forward strand.
CAATTTTTTGACTTATTGTGATGGAAAGATTTTTTTTCAGAAATCTATTGATGCTTCAGATCAGGTGCACGACGCCAGTTATATCCTCAGATTGATTGAGGAGGTGATTGATCAGGTGGGAGAGCATAATGTCATGCAGGTAATCACTGATAATGGACCATAGTACAGGGCCGTAGGGCAGATCTTGATGGAGCAGCGGCCGTATATTTTCTGGACCCCTTGTGCTGCACATTGTATAGACCTCATGTTGATGGATATTGGTAAAATTCGCAGGGTGCAGAAGATTGTTGAGCTAGCACAGTCTATCACCAGATTTATATATAACCATACATGGGTCTTGTCATTGATGAGGAGCTTTACAGGGAAAGAAATATTGAGATTGGGGGTCACACTATTTGCAACTAATTACATTACACTTGATAGTCTTCTTAACAAGAAAGCAGAGCTTCGTCAGATGTTTGTCAGTCAGGACTGGCAGGAGAGTAGATATGCCAGGGCAAATACTGAGGGAAGCAATTTAGAGAATTTAGTGACGAGACAGACATTTTGGCAGCGGGCTGAGAGGGTAGTAGAGGCTATCAAGCCTCTATATGAGGTACTTCGTGCTGTGGACTCTGAGAGGTATGCTCAGATGGGCTTCTTATATTTCATGATGCAAAGGGCAAAGGAAAAGATCCAGGAGGCAGATCCATCACATGCATATGAGTATATCCGGATCATTGATGGATGGTGGAGTTATCAAATGAGTTCGGATTTGCATCTAGCAGGTATGTAGTATTTTATGAAGTCCCTAAAAATTAAGTTTCAATTAGATTCATACAAGTACGTTTGACTGATTCTTAAAATATATATGCAGCTTACTATCTAAATCCGAGATTTCAGTACTCCGTACCGGACATTGCCATGGATGAGGATTTTATGTCTGCCCTGCGCAATGTTATATATAAGATGGAGCCCGATCCAGATATCGTCGCTATGTGCCTTGAAGAAGTAAGTTAGGTTAAAATTATTGAATGATTTTTAATAGCATTAATTTCAACAAGCTAACAAATTTTTTTCTGGCAGACGAAAATTTTTAGGGAGGGCACAGATTCATTTGGATCTACTGTAGCGATCGGAAGTAAATCAAAGATGAATCCTGTTAGGTACTACTAAGGAGTAAGTCTAATATTATATCAGGATTAAATTTTTTATTTTGCCAAATCTAAAATTCTAAATGATGTAATGTCTTTTGCAGCTGAATGGTAGGTGCATTTTGGTGGATCTACTAAAAATTTGAAAGTTCTTGCAGTGAAGATCCTCTCCCAGACGGTGTCCTCCAGTGGATGTAAGTGCAACTAGTCTACATTTGGTCTTATCCACTTCAAATAGAGGAACCGTCTGAAACAGAAACGTCTCAACGATCTTGTGTATGTATACTATAATTTAAGGTTGAGGCTAAAATGTATTCAGGAAGAAGTAGAATTGAAATATCCTGATCCCACTGCAAGTTCATATATTGATGAGGATGAAGATCCAATAATTGGATGGGTCATGGGTCAGTAGCAGCAGCAGCCAGAGCTTGATGAGCCAGGATCGCCTCCTCGACCAGTCAGTTTTGTAGCTAGTGAGGCTGGGATGGATGCTGGACAATGGGCAACAAGTCGTATTCCTCACAGGGCTCCAGCAGATACAGCACATCGTCTGTCCCCACCATCTAGTAGACCTGGAGACAGGAAAAGAAAAGGCAGTTGCACCTCCATCGGAGCACTCAGTCCACTCATATTCAGATACCAGAGATAGTGATGATAGTGCTTCAGATAGGGAAGGATCTAGTGATCTGGGAGGGGCAGGAGGACAGGAGTCGCAGTCACCTAGTCCTATTCGATTCAATGGGGAGTCGCAGTTTTTCCATGCCACGCAGGATACCGATCATGGAGTACCATCTGATAGACCTCGTGATACGATTCCATATAGGCGACGGGCTCCGCGTGGTCGTTCGGGACACGATACAACTGCAGATCTTGCACGTGGAGTAGGATCCTTAGATGTATCTGGATCATTCTCATATTCAGGATCCTCTTATCTGCAGCTACCGGCAACTTATGGTCCATATGATCCATATGGTGTATCCGAGACGTCAGCATCCACTAGTTATTATCCCGGAGCATCTTATGCATCTGATTTTGTTGCTGGTATATTTGGATTCCTCCCTGCACCTGCACTGCCATATCGTCAGTCTCTGGACAGCTCTCAGAGTCGGGACATCAGAGAGGGATCTGCGATTAGTTATGATCCATCACGCATACCTCCTGGGATGAGCTTAGAGGAGTATCATGCTGCCTGGCAGGAGGGACATGCCGAATTTTCTACAGAGTACATACATGATTCCTATATTTATGGACATCGTCACTCTATCCAATTCTAGACATTGGTATGTAATTATATGTTTATGCCACTTTTTACTTTCATTAATTACTGATAATCTTAGTTTAATTATCATTTTTTTTAATTTCAATTGAAAATAGTCCTAAATATTAGTATTTAGTCCTAAATCCTAAAGCGGTACGCCATCCTAAACCCTAAATCCTAAACCGGCCTAAACCCTAAATCCTAAACGGCTAAATCCTTAAAAAATAAACCCTAAACCCTAAGCCCTAAATCCTAAACCCTTAAAAATTAAAATAAAAACCTTAAAATTACAAAAAAATAAAAAAAATCAAAAATTTTTTTTTTGGGCGTACCGGTTTGGACCGACATGCCCTGCCGTACCGTGTGTCGGCACGGTACGGTTTGGTACCGAATCGGTACCGGCCGGCCACCGGTACAGCACCCGATATCGGTACCGGGAATCTTGGAACAAACATTTTGTTAGTTTGTTTGGCTATTCAAGAAATTTATGTATGATCAGTCAATTTAACAATAGTTTTACATATAATGTTTTAGGAAAAAACAAGGACAAGATTTTAACATGTGGCTGTAAAAATACAAAATATTACATTTTTTAACTCTCTGAGCTTCAATAATAGAGTTGCTAATTTTACTACCAAAGAGTAATTGTTATCAAGTACTATAAGAGCCCCAAAATCATGTTACTTGCTGAAAACTCATCCATCCATGATTTAGTACATAATTAGCATAATCAAGTTCAATCCTCTGATCCAAATGGTCATGTAGTACATCATATGGATCTAAATCTTGTGATCTTACATTGATTCTGATCCAAGAATGGGATCAGATCATCTAAGGTCATTTTGATTAAAATTGTAAGATTTGGATCATGAATTGCAAGATTTTAACAACAATGGCACCAAATAGAAAAGGATTCTTGAGGCAAATTCTTCTTGTTAAGGCATCACAGAAACGTTAGAAACCCAGTTATATCACTCGATGAATTCATCTTCTTAATGTAAGTGGAACCTTTAAATTGATAATAACTTGATGAAAACAAGAAAACTTTTCTGGTTGCAGCTATCCATCTTGATGAATCACCATCTAATTCTAGCCTTTGGGGAAACTCCACCTTTGTGTGAGAAAAGCCAAGATCTCGATCATGACAACCTATTACCTTCAGTATCCTTCGCATAAAGGCATTGGTTATGCATATCCTCCATTATGTGTTTGATAGGCTCTTTAGCAATGATAACTAATATTGAAGCTGGTTCCCATCAGCCCCTCTGAAGTTGCTTGCAGTCTTAAGTTATTGTGGCTTGAAGAGTTGATAGAGGGCACTTGTTAACCGGATCATGCTTTTGAGCAATCTCTTTGTCCAGTTTGCTTCAAACTCAGCCTTCCATTGCAACTTTGGTTTAATAATTGGCTTGTTAAGAACTCCCCAAGGTCCGCTGAACCGGTACCGGGACCTGTACCGGTCAGCGGGCTGTATGGTACGGTACCGTACCGGCACCTGTACCGGCGGCCAAATTTTTTTAAAAAAACAATCTTTCTCTCCCCCTCTCATTGAACCGACCACGAACCGACCCGAACCGGGCCGAACCGGGCTGAACCGAACACGAACCGACCCGAACCGGGCGGTTCGTACCGGTACCGGTACAAAATTTTTTTTAATTTTTTTCAACGGTCCGGTGTCCGGACCGTTTTTTGGTGGCGAACCGTGCTGGCTCTTGGCCGGTACGGTACGGTACGCCCCGTACCGGGCGGTACGGGACGGTACCGTGAACCCTGGAACTCCCTGTATCCATGGCATAGGAATTGAGGTCTTTGATGATTCAAGCTTTCTGTTTCGATTTCATGTGATGGCTATGCACCAAGGACACTTGATGACCAAAGTCCTTATCAATTGTATTTTGAGTAAAAACATAAGAAACTGCAAATGAGAAAGAGGTAAAAGATGGGATATTTACTTTAAGCCACTTGAATCCTCCAAAAGCATTTAGAGTTTAGGTCAGTTTTATTAAATTGATCAATTGAATATATGTTCCTCCGGCACCATAAATACATTGACTCCATGGATAATTGTCTTACAAGAATAAGGAAAATCGACATAGGAAAGATACTCATGATTTCCAAAGTGACTAAGGAAGAGCAAAATAGGAAGCATGAGGTAGCCGGTTCCCATTGGATCTGGACTCCTTACACTAAAATAAATTCCTAATTCTATTTAAGTTTTCTAACAATATGATAGTTAAAAAAATCTAAAGAAGGAATCGAAGATGGAAAAGATGAGGAATGGGTCTAATTAGAGGGATGAAAGAGGTCGAACCTGGCCAAGATGTTTTTGTGAAACAAAATAACTCCAAATTCTTCAAAATTCATCTCTCTAGATAGACCATTGACACAGGAGTGAGAGGACTTTCAAACATGATTTCAAAAGGCATTCTTAATCAATCCGCATTCTGCTACATCCAAAGGTTTTCGAATAACAACCAAATTAAAGGAAAGGAAAGACACATGAGTAAAGACTCCTCTTGTTTAAGACTTGCAGAGCAAAGAAGCTCTTTTACTGGACTATGTCTCAGTCATTAAATACATCAAATGCTCCAAAATGTTCCATGATGCTTGCAGCAGTTGAACTAGGAACTCAAAAGAGCTCCAACATCATAGGTCATGTGAATGTCTTTGGGAACCATAGTTTGCAAAATGTAATTAAATAAGGCCTGTCACTAAAGGAGGTTCTTAATTATATTTTCATTGCTTCAGCACTTGTGGTAATTGAGACTAATAAAGAGATCATTATTAAGTCAGTATGTGACAAGGCACCATTTTTTGTTTTCCTCACAAACTTCCCATTCTTCTGTTTTACCTTCTTCTGATTTCAGCAATTGAGGCTTCACTTATTGCACCTGCAATGATCTAGAAGAATAACCTGTATGGTGTGATGAATAATTTGAAGTTACAAGATTATCCACATCTCTTTTTTTTTTTTGAAAGATTCAAAAAAAAGCGCACTCTTCATTGACCTAGGTGTAAATAAAGACATGAAATCCAAGGAAAAAGATAACCTAGGAGCTACATTTCCTGCCAATTTATTTACTTCACATGAAATTAATTCCATGAGTCCTAAAGCAACTTGCTGTTCTTGCATCTAAGTCATGTTTGTTTCAATGATATATGTTGCGAATATGGTTTTAGATAATTTCTAATTTTTCTTAATAATCTGGCTTTCATTACAGGCTTGTGGTTCATTTTATCTTGGAAACCCTGGATAATCTCTTTTACTAAAGTTAATCAACTATTTTCCCGCTCCCATTTTTCTGTTGTTCATTCAATTATTCTTTTTTGCTGAAACATTTTGCATTCCATTTTCTGCTTGTTCAGGTAGGTACTGAGATTTCCTTCAGACTTCCTCTTGCATCATCTGCTTCCTTTGAGAACATGTTTCGAGAAATTGAGAGTTGCATAAGAAGATCACATCTAAGCTCCGAAATATGTCACTCCAGTTCCAGTGAGGGCAATTTTGGCATTGAGAGTTACGGTATCTCTGTCACAACCTTGGAGGAGGTATTCTTGAGAGTTTCAGGGCAAAATTTTGATGAAATTGATAAAAGTGTATATTATGCATCTCATACTGGATCTGATACAGTGGTTTCCGAAGCTTCCCACAGTACACTGATAAAACCAACAAGCTCAAAACTATCCTTTCAGGTTCATATAAAATTCTTCATATGGATTTGTTATACTCTGGGAAGCACCTGCAGATTAATATTTGCCCCAATTTGCAGTTTACTAGCATTTATTACAGTTAAGTTTTGTTGCTGTGGTTTGGTTACGAGGTCTACATTTTGGGAACATAGCAAAGCTCTTTTCATAAAAAGGGCAATATCTGCTCGGAGAGATAGAAGGACAATTGTTTTCCAGTTGTTAATTCCAGCTGTATTTTTGCTGTTTGGTTTGCTGTTTTTGAAACTTAAGACACATCCTGATCAGTATTCTATGACTTTGACAACGTCATATTTCAATCCTTTGCTACGAGGAGGTGGTGGAGGACCTATTCCATTCAATCTCTCCCTGCCTATTGCCAAAAAGGTTTGTTTTGCAAAGGAAAGAAAACCTTATTTCTTGTACAGTTCATCTCTTTTCATTTTAGTGCGGTATATTGATTGTTTTCAGTATATTGTTTTATGTGTGCATGCATGTCTTTGTGAGAGGTATGGTTTCATCATTACTAAAATTTCTTGAAGGAGAGACTTTATAATATTTCTAATCCTACAGGTTGCATCTCATGTGAAGGGGGGTTGGATACAGAAACAGGAACCAAGGACTTTCAGGTTCCCTCATTCAGAAAGGGCACTTGCTGATGCCATTGATGCAGCAGGGCCAGATCTGGGTCCTGCTCTTCTTTCCATGAGTGAATTTCTGATCACAAGCCTGAATGAATCTTACCAGTCTAGGTATTGTCAGTTTGGACCTTGCTATTCTTAGCATCTTTGCTAAATTCCATTTTGCTGACCACATTCATTCTAACCAATATGATGTTGTATTGAGATATGTTAGAATTGGAAATCTGTGTAAGAACTGATATGTTCATCAGTGATTTTTGTTTGATTTTTTTTGGAACTATCTTTTCCCATCTATGCCAAAATTAAAGCAAATATAGTTGTTGCCTTAAAACACTGTTGTTTCGATGTTAATATCTTTCATAAGTTGTGTATTTGGATCTAAGTTCTGAACACTCTTCTAGTCTTCTTTATTAAAAGAAGGGATGGGGTTATGAATCATTAAATGATGTCTAATATGAAGCCTTTCCTTTTTATTTGTTTATGGACTATGTTGTTTAAGACTTCAAGTCTTGATAGATGCTTGACTAATGGTTAATTTCAACCTGACTAAAACATCTAACTGTTCATCCTATGCAATGCAGCGTAACCTAATCCATTTTTTATTCTCTTGGATTCTTCTTCTACTTTTCTTTTCTTTGTCTGCCATCCCTTTCCATCATGTTTTCAATTTTCCATGCGCACTTGCATGCTTGCACGTGGGAGCACTTGTGTGTGCTTGATTGCTTTTATATTTCTTCATCATATGTGGGTTAGGAACTGGGCAGCAACATGCATGTGAAAATAAAGAAACAGTGACCCAAGGAAGTATTTTTTGTGCAATATTATTTGGCAACCAAATCCTTCTTTTTTTGGTTATTTTCTCCTAGAAAGTATTTGGTGGTTGCTGTAGTAGCATTCCTTCAGCACTTAACTGCATCAAAGCCAATTTGAGTATGCTATTCTGTAACACTGTAACCTCGTGCTAGAATTCTGATTGGACTGATTAAATGTAAAATAAGGAATGGTTCACCTAGCAGGTGCAAGAGCAAAAAGATATTGGAGTGCATGGTTGAAAGTTTCATTTGAAAACTTTGAAACCAATAAAAAACTGCTGAGTTTTGGCTGAGATTAACTTCTGGAGCAAAAGTTAATACTACTATATGTGTCATCTATTTTAATTATTTTAAATTTCTTCATTTCTTTAAATGCTGAGAAGCATTTTCTCTATGCTAAACCTATACCTGAGAAGTGACAACAGTTGGAACTTGGAAGCATTATGACATTGGATTCCAAAGAGATTAGAGGGAAGAATAATTTTTTTTGATATAGATGTGGCTATTCTGGAGCTCAAATTCCATAGCTATTTTTATTTATCATGTGCTGGTTTGCCAATGATATAGTATGCTCTAAAGTCTAAGCATGACTTCTAAACATTATTTTTTTCAAAAAATAATTTTAATTGTTGCAATGTAGGATTACCAAATAAAGACATCTAAAGGTCAGAAATAAGGATTACTGAACTGGTACCGGGACCCGTACTGGTTAGTGACAGGTAGTCCGGTACGATACTGTACCGTACCGGTATGGGTACCAGTCTTGGTGAATTGAGAAAAAAATTATCTCTCTCCCCTCTCAAGCAAGGATTGCTAAACCGGATCTGAACTGGATCCGAACTGAGCTCGAACTGGACTGAATCGAGCCATGCTGGTCCAAACCGACCCGTACCATATCGAACTGATCCGTACTAGTCCAGTTCAGGTCAATTTTTATGGTTCGGGTTTCGAACTGTTTTTTAGAATTGAACTTTACCGGTTCTTGACCGGTACGGTACAGTACATCCTGAACCGGGCGGTTCGGGACGGTACCATAAACCTTGGTCAGAAATACTGAAACTAGAGTATAACCACAACCAAAACTCTTTTGGTTTGATCCAAGGAACGCAGTACCATCCCGTATCGCCCGGTACGGGGCGTACCATACCGGTAGCTAGCCGGTACGGTTTATCCTAATAAAACGGTCCGGCCTCCGGACCGTTAAAAAAATAAAAAAAATAATTTTCGTACCGTACGGTATGGTACCGTACCGGTACGAACCGTCCGGTTCAGCTCGGTACCGCCCGGTTCAGGTCCATTTCTTGCTTTGGGGGAGGGAAAGATGGTTTTTAATATAAAAAAGGGCTCGGCACGTATGCCGGTACGGTACGGTACTGCCCTCCTTCCGAAACGGGTCTCGGTACCAGTACCGGGAACCTTGGTTTGATCAAAAGTGGAACTAACTCTTTGGACCTTTTTAGAGAAGTTTCACCTTAGAAGATTTTGGCTATCAAGCTAGTTTGTGTGGATGCTCGATTTTAAGGTTTCTAGAAGTATCAACACTTGGATATTTGAGCATGGTGAGAAGTGATGCAAGAAGGCTGAATACTCCACATCGATGCATCCTGCTGATGTCAGCAACAGGTGGTCACCTTTTTTGGAGTGTCATGCAAGGGACTTACAGTTTCAAGTGTTTGGACACTTTTTGTCATTATGTTTAGTATAAAGTTTTCCCAATTATTTATCAACTCAAACATATTATAACATCATAAGTAACTTTAGTTGTAAGCTGATGAGTGTTTACTTTGTTAGTGTATCTCTCTCTTCTCCTTTTCAGGATTTCCTTTTCAGATAAGCGTCAAAACAAGGGCTTGTATATTTGTATATACTCATATTTATGTACATACATGCACGCATATATATGTACATACAGCCATACATAAATGCATGCATTCATCATAAATGTATGTATCTATGTACATGTGCCAACACTTGAGGTGAAACGGCTTTAAAGCATAGCTTTTATACATGGTTTAGCATTGTTAGTTAACGTTCTGACATCTCTTTGCTCTATTCAAAATTATGTTGTGAGGTTACATGTCATTGAAAAATGGATTTGACATTCTAATGAAATTATTGTTGTGGGTCAAATGGCGATAACTTGCCATTATTTCTGTTTCTTTGCTTTTCAAAAAGGAACTAGTGGTGGAAATACCTTATGCTTTATCTGAGCCCTTATTAGTTTATACTGGAAATTGCACTGGTTGCATCCAAACTATATGCAATCAAATCCAATTTGTCTCAACTTCTTCACATTACTTTAAATTATTCTTTTAATTTCAGTTGCCTATAAACAGCCGAGAAGATAAGAAACTGACATGTGCTGTATTTTGGGCTTAATATGCCATTCATTCTAAAATCTAAAGTAAACTATTCCTAAATTTAGATTGAACATTCCTTCCTGGCATTTTTGGATTTAGCTTTAAGCAAGAATTTAGGTCTTGATGGGATGTCCTGTGGGATACTGGAATGGGGTATCATCCCATGCAGGGTTCACGGAACCATCCTGTACCGCCCGGTACGGGGCATACCGTAACTGTACCGGCCAAGAGCCGATACGGTTCACCTATTAAATTCAATCCGGCATTTAAAAAATAAAAAAATTTAATTCCATACCGGTATGTACCGTCCGGTTCGGCCCGGTTCAAGCTCGGTTCATCCCGGTTCGGGCTCATTTCATGTTTGGTTCAGCGATCCTTTCTTGAGAGGGGAGAAAAAGATTGTTCTTTTTTAATTTTTTAATATTGGTACACTTGCCGGTATGGTACGGTACGGACAGTACTATACTGTACTGGCCGCTGACCGGTATGGGTCTCAGTACCGGTTCAGCGATCCTTGATCCTATGTGTTAGGATAGGACCATCTTGCCATCATTCCAGCATCCTGAGCGGGATGTCTTGGGACATCCTCTATCCCAAGTGTTGGAATAGGGCGTGACGGCGTCATGTTTCATTCCATGAAAAAATCGAAACAACCTTGTCCCATGGGATTTAAAACCTTGGCTCTATTTTGTTTTATTTATCTCCGTGAAAAAGCATATACAAGAATCAGTTTGATATTGTTGTGGGCTAGCTTGCCTTGTAATAGGACACCTTGCTCTTTTGGGGTCGATGAGAAGTTTGGAACATCAAGATAGGCTTGGACTCTAGAAAATTGAAAATAAAAAATAATTGGTCATTCAGTTTACTAAAAGGATTTATGGCTTAAAAAGGAAGAAAAAATTTATGACTTCAAGCTTTTGATTGTTGGAAGGCCCTTTGTCTGAATTTAAGCCATAAATCCTTTTTTTTGTGTATGCATGCTTCGGTGTGTTTCAGCAATTTCTCTGTTGAATTTCTTAGGACAAATAAATGTCAATTTTTCAGTAATATTATGCTTAAGGTTTTAAATCCCATGAGATGAGATTGTCCCGATTTTTTCATGGAATGGGACACGCTGGCATCCCATCCTATCCCAATACTTGGGACAGGAGATGTCGTGTCGAGATAGGGGATGTCCCAAGGTATCCCGTTTGGGATGCCGGGAGACTAGCGAGACGTCCTGTCCTAATACATGGGATGGTACCTTGGTCTGGTGTCTCATGGGACGTCTCGCCAGGACCTAAATCCGTGAATGCTTAACTTGAAAAATTTGTTTCAGCCATGTGTTATATTGTAGCTTCTTATTTTCTTTTGAAATGTATGTTACCGTTTTCTTTGCTTAAAAATAGTTTTTTAGATTAAATGCAAGGATTCAAATTTTGGTGGGACATCCCATGGGACACTGGGATGATGTACCATCCTATGTGTCAGGATAGGACATCTCGCTAGCATCCTAGTGTCCCAGTTAGGATATCTTGGGACATCTTCTGTCCCAAGTGTCGGGATGGGACGGGTTGCTGGCCTGTCCCGTTCCGGAAAATACTGGGACAGCCCTATCCCACTGGATTTAAAACCTTGATTAAATATACAAGTTAAGGAATTAACATGATACTTATTTCGTTGAGTCACATTAATTGGAAGAAATCCCAAATAATTAGGTTCAATATCTTCATTCTTCTTTTGTTCTTCTTTGCTTTAGATATTTGTATCCATGTTAATTGATACAATGTTGAAACTCATGAATGATTAAAATTCATGATATTGATTGCTAAGGGAGAGTGTGAGAATGTTTGCCCTGCCCCTTAGTCCTTATCATCATTAAAATTCTTTGGAAATGATTTGTCCTAATGTTATATGTACTTTGTTTTTATCATAACTTAATTGGACGCTATAATGGGTCAATAGACTCATACATCACATTCTTTTATCCTCTATCTGGTATGAAGGATGGATTGGAGGAAGGATGGTTAAGAAATGAAGGATGGATGGGGGAGAGGATGGATGGACCTTCCATTCATCCTCTTGTGTTTGGTTAAATAGGCAAACATAGATAAAAATGATTCCTTTCTTGTTTGGTATAGGAAGAATGAAAGAAAAAATGAATCATATTTGTATGATATTTTTATTAAACTATCTTTGATAAAAAAGTATTATTATTATTATCAATTTATAACACTTATTCATACTAAAAAAGAAAAGTAATATATAAACTTATAGTCTTTATAATTTCTAATTTTATAAAAATATAGAAATATTTTATTTTATTTTATTCAATAAATATATTTATAAATTAAGTATATATGAATAAATATATTTATATATTAATTATATAAATAACTAATTAATATATAATTTAGTTTAAGTATTTAATTAATTTTATACAAATAGTTAATCAAAAACTAGTACATATAAATTAAAAAGAAGATAATTCTAATTATTTACTTGAAATTATGGAAATTATGTGCTAAAATTAAAATAATTAATAATAAAATTTAATAGTATAGGGTAAATAACGTAGGTGAAATAAAATATGTATATAAATAAAATAAATGAAAAAATGAAGAAGTGTCAGGGACCTTAGGGTTTTGTCAGAAAGTTGACAAGGGATGATTTTGTCAATGTAGAACTAGAACCCACCATTCACATGCTCTATCCATCTTTCTTTGCATCCTCCCATTTTAGGTAGTACAAATTGATGGGCCCGGATGGATGGGCAATCTCTCCTTTTCATCTATCCCTCTTAAGATGTTTTGCATTGTCCATCTTTCTTTGCATCCTCCCAATTTTGGTAGTATAAATTTGTGGGCCCGGGTGGATGTGCAATCTCTCCTTTTCATCCATCCCTCCGAACATGTTTTGAACCAAATGGTGAATGGGGGCCATCCATCTTACTAATCCTATCCATCCTTCCTCTCATGATCTCAACCAAATACAAGGTTAGACAGAATGGTGCAAGATCTCCCTGAAAAGCTGAAAGTAATGGGACTGAAGCAAGATGATGCTACTTATTAAAAGAATATGTACATATTTCTCCACATTGTCATTATATAATTACATTTTGAAATTTAGAGTATATTAAAGTGATAGTACAAGTCATTGGTTCAAATTATACTGATTGGTTTCCTTCAAAATTTGGATATTATTTGCTTTGGTCTTCAAAACATTATGAATGGAGTCCTCAATTAATTTCAAAATCCCTTCAAGTGGAAACTCCCTGTTGGTTAGATCTCTTAGCAACATTGTTCTTAAAAGCACATGCAAGTGTGCAAAATGGTTTACGATTTGATGGGGAAAATAAATAAATGAAAAGGAAGGTTTGTTGAAGATTGGAAGTAGAAAGAAAAGGAGTGCGAAAGATTTTATGGCTAGAACGATCAGTTTATGTGACTTCTTTTTGTTTTGTAATAGCTTGAGCAACCATTTGTGAAATGAGAGGGGCAAAAGGATCAAAGTGCCCCTTTGAACTGGCCAATCACTCTTCGTTGATTGATATTTTGGGCCTAACATTTAAGCCCCCAGCTACATAAGAATTATAAAGCAACCGGTGTAAATGTCGATGCAGCCAGAATGCTAGTAAGTGAACAATGCTTATCTTTAAAGGCCCCACATGCTGGAGCTTATTAGTCTGACAAACAGATGTTTCTTCTTCTCAAGGACCATGTGGAGTTATCAGTCAGTTGATATTATAATTTAATGCATGGATCAGTTAGTTCTTTAGAGCCATTCTTTCCACAAATCAAAGTTCACTTCAACACAAAGGTTGTCTAATTGCCCAGGTGGTCCTAAGCAGTGGCCCCTCAAAATTTCAAGGCAGAGCCTAGGCAGCCAGGCAAATGCCTAATGTTAAAATCCCGAAAATTAAATGAAGTTTTTAAATTTTTATTATGTTCTTGTATACGGATGCATATATTTGGTTCATAAAACCATAAAAAAAAAACATCATATCAAGGGTTGCTGAACCGGTACCACTGACTGGTACGGCATGGTCTGTACCATAGTGTACCGCACTATGTACCGGGCTTAAAAAATTGAAAAAAAATTCTTCCTCCCCCCTCTCAAGCAAGAATCTTGAACCAAATCTGAACCAGACTCGAACCGAGCCAAACCGAGCCCAAACCGGACTGAACCGGGCGGTACGCACCGGTACGGTACGGTACCGTACCGCATTGGCATGGAAAATATTTTTTTTCAACGGTCCGGAGGCTGGACTGTTTTTTGGAGACGAATCGTACCGGCTCTTGGCCGGTATGGTATGGTACGCTCCGTACCGGACGGTACGGGATGGTACCGCGAATCCTGCATCATATTAACTAAATATATCCTGAAATTCTAGGGAATGAATAAATTTATATAATATATGAAGAAACATGGAATCAAAATGATAAATAATATCATAAATAGGCACCCTCATAAACAAACAGTCTAGAAGTGACACATGCCAACTTCGGCATGTGCGCAGCCTCCTAACTTGTAGCTAGAAAAGTACTTGTCGCCAAAGTGTTGTGGCTAACACCTATGAGGACCACCAAGGTGTCTAGGTGGCTGCCTGTGACAACACTGCTTCAACATGATTAGTTCCCTCATGCCATTCTAAATTATTGTTATGAAATATTTTTTATTTTATTTTTTATATGTCTAATATCTAGTACCAAACTGAAGTTGCATATGCTAGTAGCTGTAGCTTAATGCTTGGATTTTACTTCTGTCCTGACTTTGCGACCTGTGTTCTCTTCTATATATAAGTTTGTCTTTCTTGTAGGTACGGTGCAGTTGTAATGAATGATCAGAATGATGATGGGAGTGTTGCATACACAGTACTTCATAACAGTTCCTGTCAGCATGCTGCACCAACTTATATCAATGTGATGAATGCTGCAATTTTGAGGCTTGCAACTGGAAATAAAAATATGACAATTCGAACTCGTAATCACCCTTTGCCAATGACAATGTCACAGAGGTTGCAGAGACATGTATGCATCTTTCTTTCACTATTTTTGCTACTAACTACCGTTATTGTTCTCATAGTTTCTCATGTAGTGTTTGACTTGTACAGTTAATAATTGTTAAGAGAAAGAAAAAGATTGTTATATTATAATTAGGACCATAGAGTCTTTTTATAGAGTACATGATCATTATATATATGATAATATGTAACTTCTTATAGGACTATAGTAATATTTCTAATATGATTAAGACAAAGTATGTTATTCTAGGGAACAATATAAGTTGCTCTTTCTTAATTCTAACACTCTCCTTCAAGTTGGAGCGTATACATCAACTAAGCCTAGTTTAGAACTTAAAGTAAAAAACTGAATAGAGTTGAGAGTTTTGGTGAATGAGCTGATCTGCTGAATTGACATAAGGTATCTTAATCTTGTAATATAAGAGGAACTATTGACAGTCTCCAGAGGCTGCTCAAGATCCAAGGAACACCTTATAGGGACAGAGTCGGTGTTGAAAAAGGAGGTCCATACAAGGGTTATAATTGAGTCTCGGAAAGAGAAGAATGAGACAGGCTCAAATAAAGTAACATCAACCGAAATAAAGCGACGTCAGGTGACGGGATCATAACACCTATATCCCTTTTTGTGTCCAGGAGTAATCCAAAAAAACATACTTAACAGACTAAGAAGATAGTTTGTAGTAAGTGACAAAGCTAGGTGATAACTGCATTAGCTCGTCGCTGTCTTACTATCATAGTACTTGGAGAAAGAGAAGGTGGCATGAAGAACATCGATAAGGTGTTTTAACTTATGTTGAGAATCAATAAAGAAATAGAAAGCCTGATCCCAGAGGACATAATTTGCACTAGTCAACTTGATTGTGGTGCCCAAAGGAATGGATTTTTGCACTTCCGAAGATGATGCTATAAAGAGTCGAAATTAACGATGACAACAATATAAGAAAGAGAAATCCAGATCATTGTATAGATGAAGTAAAGATCAAGTAAGAGAACCCCTTATGTGTGAAGGCATAGAGAAGGCAGCACTACCTTTTTTTTTTGGACCGGGTTTATAGACCAAGGTCTATAGCAGTCCTATAGACTGTGAGGCTTGTGGACCATGATAGGGGGTGTTAGGACTTGGTGCAACTTTTCTTCTCCGGTCGTGGGTCAGTGGGTGATGCTGCTCTGGCCACAGCGACGGGCGGCGGTGTTGGAGAAAGTGGCAACGACGTAGCATGTAGGGGCGGGTATTGGTGTGGCCACATGGTAGCTCTTGATATAGCAGTGATCGCATATTTTCTGGATCCCTTGTGCTGCACATTGTATTGATCTCATGTTGATGGATATTGAAAAAAATTATAGGGTGTAGAAGATAGTTAGGTTAACATGGACTATCACCAGATTCATCTATAACCATACATGGATCTTATCATTGATGATGAGCTTTACTGGAGAAGAAATATTGAGACCAGGGGTCACACGGTTTGCAACAAATTATATAACACTTGATAGTCTTTTTGGCAAGAAAGTAGAGCGGTGTCAGATGTTTATTAATTAGGAGTGGTAGCAGAGCAGATATACCATGGCAAATACTGAGGGAAGCAATGTGGAGGATTTAGTGACGAGATAGATATTTTGGCAATGGGCTGAAGGATCGTGGAGGCTATCAAGCCTCTATATGAGGTACTTGGAGCGTGGACTTTGAGAGATATGCTCAGATAGGCTTCTTGTATTATATGATGCAAAGGATAAAGAAAAAGATTCAAGAGACAGATTCAGCATATACTATTGAGTATATCTAGATCATTGATGGATGGTGGAGTTATCAAATGAGTTCGGATTTGTATTTAGCAAGTATGCAGTAAATCATGAACTCTCTAAAATTTTAAATTAAATTATATTTGTATAAGTACACTTGATTAATTTTTAAAATATTTGTACAGCTTATTATCTGAATCCAAGATTCCAATACTTTATGCCGGACATTGCCATGGATGAATAGCTTATGTCTACCCTATGCAATATTATATACAAGATGGAGCCCGATCCAGGTGTTGCAGCTATGTGTCTAGAAGTTAGGTTGAAACTTTTGAGTAATTTTTATTAGCACTAATTTCAACAAGTAGCACATGATACCGCTTTTTTTTAGACAATTTTTTAGGAAGGGCATAGATTCTTTTGGATCCACTATAGACATCAGAAGTAAATCAAAAATGAATCATGGTAGGCACTACTAAGTATTAAGTCTAATATTAGATTTAGATTGATTTTTGAATTTTGTTAAATCTAAATTTTTAAATGATTTAATATCTTTTGCAGTGAATGATGGGTGTATTTTGATGGATCAGCAAAATATTTAAAAATTTTTGCTGTCAAGATCCTCTCCCAGACAGTGTCATCTAGTGGTTGTGAGTGCAACTGGTCTACTTTCGGTCTTATCCACTTCAAGTAGAGGAACCGTCTAAAACATAAATGCTTCAAGGATCTTGTATATGCATATTATAATTTAAGGTTGAGGCTAAAGTACATTCAGGAGGAAGTTGAACTGAATACTCCGATCCTACTGTAAGTAATTATGTTGATGAGGATGAAGATCCGATGATTGGATGGGTCATGAGTCAGCTACAGGAGCTAGAGCTTGATGAGCCAAAATCGTCTCGACCAACTAGTTTTCTAACTAGCGAGGCTGGGATAGATATTGAACAATGGACAAGAAGCAATATTCCTCACAGGACTAGCAGATATATCACATCATTCTTCTTGGCCATCTATTCGGCCCGGAGACAGAGGCAGTTGCATATTTACTAGAGCACTCAGTTAGTTTATTCAAATTCAGAAACGAAAGAGAGTAGTGCTAGTGCTTCTTCAGATAGTGGGGATCTAGTGATCGAGAGGCCGAAGGACAGGAGACGCAGCCAGCTATTCATCTTCGATTCATTGATGAGTCATAGTTTAGTCATGCCATACAGGATACAGACCATAGTACACCAGTTGGTAGAGCTCGTGGTGATACGATTTCATATAAACGATGGGCTTTGCAAGGTTGTTCAGGACATGATGTAACTGTAGATCTTGCACGTGAAGTAGGATCCATGGATATATGAGGGTCATTCTCGTATTCTAGATCCTCTTACCCGCAGGCATCGGTAGTTTGTGATCCATATGGATATGGATATGGATATGGTGCATTCGAGATATATTCTTATGGTTATTATCCCATATAGCCCGGAGCATCTTACGGATCTGATTTTATTACTGATAGCCTGGTATATTTGAATGGGCTCCTGTACAACTATATCATCAATCTTTGGATATCTCTCAGAGTCGGGATCTCATTGAGGGATCTATGATCAGTTACGATCCATTACGCATACCTCATGGGATGAGCTTACAGGATTATCTTGCTATCTGGTTAAAGGGATTTCTTGATCTTCCTGCTTAGTACATTAATGATTCCAATATTTATGGATATTGACACTCGATCCGATTCTAAATATTGGTATGTAATTATATTTATATTTCACCTTTCATTGTAATTAATTACTGGTAATTTTACTTTATTGAGATTTTTAAAAAATAATATATCATGGCTGGAGGCTAGATAGCATTTCATAGTGTTTTGAAGTGATACAAATATCAATTAGCATCAATAAACATCTATTTAGACCTAAAAATATTTAATAAATCCTAAAAAGATCAAAACAAAAAAAAATTGGGCGTGTCGGTTCGGACCGGCACGCCACACCTTATCGAGTGTCGGTACGGTACAGTACCAGTGTACCAGTACCGAGATCCTTGGTTTTTTTCATAACTTTTTCTCAATTTTAATAGTTTTTTAAGGTTTCATTCTGCATCTGCAGCATATAACGAACATCATGCCAAAAGAAGAAATTTTAGCATGATTTCCCTTTTTTCATTTTTGTCCAAATTTTGACAAAAATAAAGGCGGAAGGGATGATAATACGTTAACAAAGGGATGTGGATATTTGAATGTGAGCTCTTCCACTGTCTTCCTCTCTTCCTATATTGAACAAGCCAATACTGGTACGGAACTGCGAGTTGCTAGACCGTACTGCTCTGTGCCAATCAATGCCAAGCAGTTTGGACCAGTTCTTTCTGATTTGGTAAGGAACCTGGCACCGAACGTGGTCTTCATAATGATCCTCACCAGGTCATCGCAGTATGCCTAGTATCACCTAGTTTAGATGGGTACTTAAAACACATTTCTAACCTTTATTGTTGCTGGAACTCTTGAATCAAATGGGTCCCTGGCGTATGTGCTTTTTTTACATTGTTGATTTGAGAATGTATTAATGAAGCTGGTCTGATGTAGTTTTTAATCATTTGGCAATGCTTTTCTGAATATGTTACACCACATGACAAGGAAAGTAGCATACTTCTTTTTCGAACTGTAGTTTAACTACATCTATTACTTCCTGCAAAAGAAAGTATCATACTTCTTTGAACTGTAGTTTAATTATATCTATTGCTTCATACAAATATTCTTAGATGGAGCCATCTAATTGGGCATAAAGTATACTGAGCTTATTTGACTTATTTTGTTCCATCCTTCTGAATGAACCTCATAGATCTTCTTGTGTGTCATTATAGCTTATTTTAATTGTTTTGTGCATGTTATGCATACTTGTAGTTGTCCTTTTTTTTTCCTTCAAATTATTAATGTCATCTATATTTCCATCCAAAGTGCTCATGTATACAGTTTCCTGGCTGGGCTATTTTTCAACTTGCTGGATATGGTTTCATGTATTCACATTATGCTAACTTCGATATTGTATTCACTTTTGATGGCCTGTATCTTTTTTGTAGGATTTGGATGCATTCTCTGCTTCAATTATTGTTAATATTGCATTTTCCTTCATCCCAGCCTCATTTGCAGTCGCAATTGTTAAGGTGATTCCTTTTTGCACATTTTTCTAAACATTTAAATAAGCGATGTATTTGAAGTTGCTCATTTCATGCATTTTGTGATGGCTATTATAAGTACGGATGCTCTTCTATATTTGTCGAGGTTTGTGCATGCTGCTAGGATGCATGGTAGAGTATATCTGAAAATTGAATATGCATGGTAGAGAATCTTGCATCGCATGACATAGGATTTTTATTTTAAGCATTTGCAATCCTGTGCATCACTTTTCATTTTGATGAGTTTTGCTTTTAGATTGTTAGGACCTTTGTTGGGACTGTGTGCTTATAAGCCATGTATTGGTCCATCTACCTAGCTTACCCTTATATAGGGAAGGTATTTAATCAACTATTGTGGTATCTGGTATCAATGCTCAGTGACTTTACCAACTGAGCCAGTTGGCACCCTCAGTAGTAGATTATTGAAACACCCTTTTACTTTAGTTTAACACAAATGTGATGCAACACCTAAAGTATCACCTTTCAGCAAAATAAGTTGGGTTGTGTTGGTACATCTGATGCCTTTATGTTGCTTTAGAGTTTAGACATTATAATTAAATAGATTAATCTTAAAAAATACCACAGAAAAAATTGATGCTTTGTCAAATTAATGGCAACTCTCTTTCAGGATTTGTGACCGAATTAAAAATTTTTAAACCTGAGGGGGTGTGTGTGAGAGCTACTAGGGCAAAGTAGAGGGAATGAAACTGTAATTTTCCCTTCTTTTAATTATCATCAACAAATATGCAATCTTGTCCATTCAGTATCTTAATTTTCTAAATTGCACACGCAATTTGATTAGTGAGCTTTTTGTTCTCCTCCTTTTTTAATGTAGACAATCTTTTCATCTTGAAGGAACATATTCTGCTCCTGCTCTATGCTTGGGGCCTTTCACAGATGTTTGTTTGGCTTGTGATCATATTGATCAGTGTTTTGGTATTTGCATCTTCCTTAAAATTCTCTTTATCATTAGGAGCAGCAGTAGGTATGATATTGCTTATCATTTTAGCACTGTGGCTGCTGAGAATACTTCAGGCTGAATTTTTGTTAATCTATTTCCCTAAGTATTGAAGGAATTATTCTAGCAAGCATGCTGAAAACTGGAATTTCTAAAACCCTAGCAAAATCAATTTTCAAAACAATTTTGAACAAACATGCAAAATTATTTAAAATAATACCTAAGGACATATCTAACATGCTGATTAAGCATTCATCACATGAAATTTGGATTTAAAAAATAAAATAAATTAGAAAGGTTAGATCAACTTACCTTGATCGCTATCCGCCTTCAATCACGATCAGATTGGTGGATCATCGAGTTGCTATCGGAGCCATGCAAGTGTCCGGTCTCTGCTGGTATCCACACAGGGACGATGTTGATCGACTCTTCGAGGCTCCTGGAGTGCTAGCTCCTTGCAGGCCTCTCCTTTGTCTTAATCTTGAAATCCTTCTTGATGATCTCGAAGGATAAGGTTGCAGTCCTTGCAGCCTTCGCGCAAAACCTTCGTGCAATTGGACAGGACTTTAACTTGGACACCAAGGGAGAAGAATACGCTTTCTTCTCCCCTTCTCTTTGATCTCTCGTCTCTCAGAAGTTTTTGGGGTGTGGAATTAAGAAGCGAGGGGGTGATAGAAAGAAGGATGAGCGGCTTGAAGGATTTCTTACAAAACTAGCACACGGCCCCTCTCCCACTCAATTTGAATTGAATTCGAAAGGGCTATCAATCCTAATCCATTTAGGATTCTTAAACCCAATTAGATCAAATCCAATTAAATTAAATCAAATTGTAATTTTTGCAAGAACATTCCTAGTGCCAAAATTAGTAGGTGCCAAAATTAGTATGTGCCAAAATTGGTAGGTGCCAAAAATAGCATGTACCAAAAATAGTTGCACTAAATTTATAACCTTTGCACAAATAGCAATTACTAAATTCAATCCAAGCTTTGATCAAGTTAATCTCCTATTGTGTGTGATCTCTCAGGTTCCATTCGGTCCGGTAGTGAGACATACTATGAGTTTTATCATAGTATCATCGATAAGGAATACCGAACCGGTACCAGGTTCCTGTACCGATCACTGACCAGTATGGTATGGTATGGTACCGTACCATATCATACCGGATCCCGTACCGGGTCCACAAATCTAAAAAAACTCCTTTTCTCTCCATGAAAAAATTGTTTAATCTGAATCAGGCACGAACCAGACCTGAACCGGATCCGAACCAAAAGAGCCCAAACTAGACTGAACCGGGCGGTACGCACCAGTACAGTATGGTATGGTACCGGTATGGAATATAATTTTTTTTAATTTTTTTTCAACGGTTCGGCGCTCCGGATCGTTTTTTATAGGTGAACCGTACCGGCTATTGTCCAGTACGGTATGCACCGTACCGAGCGATACGGGATGGTACCGCAAACCCTGATCATCGAAATTCTTTCGATGGACTGGAACTTTTCCAGTTCAACCATAACATAAATCGTTGATCTGAAAACGATTCAAGTTTCCACAATCTATTAGTGACACCTAGCAGTATATAGTGGCAACCCAGCAGAATAGAAAAGTGAACTCCTAGGTGTTCCCGTGTGATCAAGTTTCTCTATCAAAAGTCTCGACAGGGTGCAGGTCATGTATTCTTATCAAATCCTAAGCATCCGTTATATGCTAGACTTAATCGACTCGAGCCTAATTATAATTTCCATGGAAATACTTTTCCATTATCACGTTGCTATGGTCACAAACTCAAGGACTCAGTTCTTAGGTCGCATAGGACCATTTCTTTATTACTGAGATTGATAGATCCCTTATAGGAACACTCCCAACTTCTATAGTGAACCTATTGCAGCCAATGTACATTACAAGGTCCCATATAGCTAGGGACCATGCTTGTGCTTGTCAAACTACAGCAACTCCGCTGAGTGATTGAGGCATCGTAGGTAAGGAACTACTTACATAACTATAGCTCGAGAAGTCACTGATGAGTGAGTAGACATCCATGTGATTTCTCATTCTTTAGTCACATTCAGTATCATTGTTCTCTAATAATCATTTGCTCTCTCGTTCCAGTATTCCTATACTATAGACTTGAGACTTGTCTATCATAAAGGGAAGTAATCTGTGCACCAATCTTGATGGATCGATCACCATCCCCGTGATGATCCAACGATCGGGAGCATTTAGGGATTAACTTATAATGGCACATATCTCAAATTCTCAACCAAGGTTCTCGGTACTGTTCTGAATCATCAGTTTGGGATGTACCATACTGGCTAAGAGCCGGTACGGCTTAGCCATGAAAAACGGTCCGGAGTCCCGGACCGTTCAAAAAATCCTATACCAGACCGGTACGGTATGGTCCTGTACTGATGCATTTTATTCGATTTAGTCTGGTTCAGGCTTGGTTCAGATCCGATTTGGGTCAAACCAGGATTTATGGTATTGTCCCAAACCGTCTGGTTCGATGCATACCGTACCGTACCGGTCAAGAACGGGTACAGTTCGGTCCTAAAAAATGGTTTGGGATCCTAACCATAAAAATTGGCTTGAATTGGACCGGTACGGGTCAGTTCGGTTCGGTTCAAGCTCGGTTCGAGCTCGGTTCAGATTTGGTTCAGCGACCCTTGCTCGAAAGGGGGAAGATAGTTTTTTCTCAATTTACTAAGACCGGTATGATACTGTACCGGTACGGTACAGTATGGTATGGTATCATACCATACCGGTCACTAACTGGTATGGGTTCCGGTACCGGTTCAACAATCCTTAGATCAAACAATCAAGAAATACTGATTTTTCTTGATTTCATGGGCCTGTACGGGGCTCGGTATGGTATGGTACCATACCGTATCGTACCTGTCGGTGACAGGTACGGGCGTCGTACTGGTTCAATACTTCTTATTCTCAACTCATGAGATTTTGTATCATTGTCTATTAACTCCATGAACGATTCATAGTTACAAAAATATGAATAAAAAATGTCCAATTTTATTTATAAAAATTTGATTAAGTATAACATGATGTTCCAGAAATTACGGTATGTAAGCCTACTTGGCTTCTTTGGCATACACATCTAACAAGTACTATCGGTTTCATGCTATTACGGTTGTCAAATAACTGAGCTGCTTAAGAAAAGCATGAATCAAGCTTAATTGAAAGCTAAACAAATCAAACTCAAACTTGTGAAACATGCTTGAATTTAATTTTAAGCCAAGCCATAGATCTCTCTAGCTCAATCAGGTTTGGCTCAACAAGGCTTGAATATACTTGCGCAATTGCGCATTATATAGATAATAGACCGTGGATGCTTCAACGGTTCAACCAGTGTGTTTTGTTTATTCTTTGAATTAATAAATATTAATTCAGGCTTGAACCTTGCTTAAAATCAAGCTTGAATCAAGTTATCATTCAAGCTTGAACTGAGCTTGGTTCAACTTGAATTGATTTCAACTCAATTTAGGATTGCCAAGCTGATCAATCAGTCTTGATTCTTGAATTTGGCTGGGTTGAAAATGAAGTTTGAATTAAGCTCAATATAATGGTGAATAAGTCAAGCTTGATCTCAAGGTTTGAGCTCAAAATTTATTTCATACTAGGCTTGGTCAAACCCAAGCTTGCTCACCCTTGGCCCAATTACATGCCTACATCCAATCAACCTCACAGCTGGTGGAGTCTTTGCAAAGCCACACCCAGATGCACAAATAATATCTGCTCACACCTTATCAGGTTTTGGTACATCATGAATTTAAAGTTGGGTGTAATATGTCTTGTAAAGTGTATATTTATGTATTTGTGTTCTCATAGTTTGCTTTAGTTAAACATATATGCTGCATGATGATATAATGGCGTTTGGTCATTTGCATAAAATATAAATTGGGTCATTGCAATGCTTTAGAGGATCATGCAGCTCCAAATGTTACCATTAAGCTCAGATTACTTATCAGTAATTAAGCAGGGCTAAAGTTGGTGGTTCAATTGCAAAGGGAAATAAGGGCTTTAATATATTTGACTTTCGCAAACTGGAAAATACTGATGTAGTAAAGGATGCATGAAACCAAATATATTTGTGTTTGGCTTAATCATTGCAATAAATCCTTCATGTTGTAATCCTTGGTTAGTTTTGCGCAGTTCTATTGCTTTGTTTGAGTACATGGGCTAATGACTTGTCTTAATTGATGCAGGAACGTGAAGTCAAAGCAAAGCACCAGCAGCTGATTAGTGGGGTATCATGATTTTTTTAAATTTTAACAAGTAGTGGTTTCTGTGTTCATTTCTCTTAAAATTTAAAATTTCTTTACCTCTACTCAGGTTTCTATATTGTCTTATTGGATATCAACATATGTATGGGACTTCATCAGCTTCTTATTTCCCACTTCACTTGCAGTTATACTATTTTTTATCTTTGGTGAGTAGTTAAATTATGTGAATATTGAATGACTATCACATTTAATTTTGTTATAATTTGATGCATAGTTTTTAAAAAAAAATTCAAGAATATGGTTTTGAGTTGTTATCAAGTTAAATTAGTTCTATTCTTCTTTGTTCTTGGTATCATTTCCATATTTGGCTTTGAACAATAATTTGTCACGAAACTTATAAAATATCTCTATTTGTAGATCTGAGTCAGTTTATTGGAAATGGTTGCTTTGTTCCAACAATTGTCATGTTTCTGGAATATGGATCAGCAATTGCCGCATCAACTTATTGTCTCACTTTTTTCTTTTCTGACCATACAATTGCACAGGTATATCAACTCTATAGCTCTTCTTAAGCCTAGACATTGTGAATGTTTGTTTTACTGTTGTCTACTTTTCTCCTTTTGATTGCAGAATGTAGTTTTGCTGGTCCACTTTTTCAGTGGACTCATTCTTATGGTTATTTCATTTCTAATGGGGCTTGTTGAGGCAACAAAAGAGGCTAACTCTTTATTGAAGGTTAGTTTATACTCTAGCCATTTTTCACAAAGTTAAGCAATTTCTTGCTGCATCACTGCCTTTAACTACCTTGGTTCTTTTCTAATTACTACTTTCCCAGAGCTTTTTAATTGTACTTCTATATTCTATGGACCTAGAGGTGTTCAATCTCATGTGTATTCAATCTTACCTTCTAAAAGTTTGCTCTTGCTTTATATATATCTGCATCCTTTCTTGCATTCCTAAGCAACCAGTATTATGCGAGAAAATATTGATTTTATTTACCAAGTAGACAACAACAACATCACAAACTATGAATTGCAGCCTTTCAACAATGAGAAAACAAATGCCATTTGAACATAAGATTTCAGCTAAAAAATAATCTCAAAAACTATATTGATATGTCCATTAGACTTGTCCATGGGCTGGGTTCAGGCTAGGCTCAGCCCAAGTTATAACTTAATTTAGTTAGGCCAGGCCCTGCCTGGCCTGGCCTTTGGACATACGTCCCAGGCCTGAGCTTGCTACTTGCTCGGGCATCAGATTGGGCCTTGGGCTACCTAGTCCTTTTTTCCGGTTTAAAAATGCAAAAAAAAAGAAGCAAAGATTAAATATTTGGAAGGGATTGGTGGGGCCCATGAGCTTATGTCTTAATGGTTTCAAGTGATACCAGATATGTACAATGTAATGCAGTGGCTATCATCTATATCATAAAAGGTAAAAAGGATTTTATGATGTGATCACCAAAAGCTGGTAGAATTCTAGGCAGGGACATGTTGGACATGCAGATAATCATGGCTCTGGTGCTAGACCTCAGACCACCAAATAGACCAAAAATGTGATGTTGCTTGAGATTTGCATTACTGAAAATCATATAGTTCCAAGCTGTTGCCAGCAAAATGGCAACAGAACCAAGCACTATTTTCAAGCAAAAACTAAGAATGTTCCCAGCTGCTTCTCAGACAAAAACTTTTGTTGTACTAGAACTTCAAAAGAAAACCAACAACTATCCTACTATTTCTTATTACAGAAATTGGCCACAAGTTCCTAGGTAGTTTAAAATTAATTTTAAGCCCACTGTCCAATTCCAACTTACTGCTGTTAGAATAAGTTGAGGCAGACAGCTATTACTGGTGAAATAATTGATCAGAATAAAATTGATCATGAACTAACTTTTCCAACTAACCTTTATTCTGATACATAAGCAAACAAATTTTACATTATATCCTTTCCAAAATATTACTATTGTTTCTGTCTTCTCAAGTTATTTGATCAATACCAGTCCTCTTGCCAAGTTTCTTGGCTCACAAGAAGTTGAGTTGACCCAAAAGTTGGGAACTGTAAAACAGTAAAAAAACTGGCATCAACAATGAACACTGACTCTATATAAAGAGATACAAGACCAAGCTTTGGTGGGTGAAAGAGAAGGAACAAATTAGGACTTGAGAGATGGGACAGTGTGAAGGAAATAAAGTTGTATGGGTCTCGACTCAGCTCTTTTTGTGCCATGGTCCATCACGCCCTCAAGTCCATTGTGAGTAGAGATGTCAAAATGGACCGGTTTGGCCTAGCCCGGCCCACGTGGACTCAGAATATAGGGGCCGGGCCGGGTTCGGCCCCATTTAATAAATGGGTCAAAAAATCCTAGCCCGACCCAACCTTATGTGGGCCGTGGGTTAGGGCTTAGGGCTGGGATAGCCCACCAAAATTCAAAAAATAAAGAAAAAAAGAAAAAGAAGAAAAAAAACTCGCGGTCCCTAATCCCTCCTCAAGCCCTCCCTTGTATTTGCCCTCTTCCTCGCTCTCTACTCCCTCTTCCATGCCCTTCCCTTCCCCCACTCCGCCGCTGCCGCCACGGCCTCCGATCGCCCCCTACCCCTAAGATTTATGGCGCCATCTGGAGCTACCTCCTTGCCATCGATCCCGGGGGCCACCCTGACCCCCGACGATGTCCTTCGCTACTTGGGCCCCCAGCACTCCGCTGAGTGACACCTTTGCGTCGACCTCCACTACCTCGACTGCCGCCCGGACTCTCCCATCCGTGCATCTTTGACAATCCTGCATCTCCGGCCTCCATTGCCCTGATTATTTCTCAGACTCTCTAGTCCGTTGCATCTCTGACCTCCATTGCCTCGACCACCGCCTGGACTTTCCCATCCATCGCGTCTCCAAACCAGACGGCCTCGCGTCTCTGTCCTCCACTACCCCGACCATCGCTCGAACTCCCTTGTCCGCTGCGTCTCTGACCTCCACTGCCCCGACCGCTGCTCGGACTCTTCTATGATGGGTTTCTTTAGGGTCTTATACCATAAATGAACACTGGATTTAAAAAATTTATATATGAAAACCCTAATCGGCTTGAAACCCTAATCCCAAGATCCCCTTATTCATGTACAATTAATAAGTCACTAATAAGGGTTATGAAGAATACCTGGAATACTGTTTTCCACTCCTTTCCACTAGGCTCACAAGTGCAAGCCCGCCAACGGTGATCCACGCAGGAATTGACCTAAGGAAGAACTCCTATAACAGTTGCTTGCTTGACTAGGACTTTTTCTGCCAGCCTTCTGGACTTTTTCCTTTGTATAACACCCTACCCTTCTGTAGGGCACTCTGAGTACTCTCCAAATCTACTCTTGGATCTAGGATAGCCCTCCTGTAGGACACACTAGGCTTATGTTTTAAAACCTAAGACTTGTCCTAGTAGGAAAAATAAACCTTGTCTTAAAAAGACAAGTTTTGTCTTGAGGAGGGAGGGAGAGAGATATTCAGCAAATCTTCCAATAGAAATCTGATATGAAACACAGTATACCGCCCCCTATTTATAGACTCAAGAGGGGCGTGTGATATGCCCAGTCACTGTCTTATCATATATGATTTTTCAAGATCAAAGAGAAGTGATCCGGTTTAAAAAATCTTATCTGATAAGTATGTTCATGCGCCAAGGCTCATATCTGCATCCTTTCATTTTCCCGGATTAATTCCCACTTGCCACATGGAAAGTACCGGTCTTTGGGAAGCCAAGAGGTGCCTCTTCAATTCTCAAACATCGGAGAATATGAAGAGTCTTGATAGCAGGACTTTGCCTCAGACTGCACGCCAAATGAAGGATCGCGTCCCTTTATGCGCGCGGTTCCTTCCCGCAATCTCCACTCTAATTCAAAAAATGTTTTGACCGGTCAACAAATCCTAGGAGGCATGGGGATATGTGCCAAGAGGGGTCCACATGAATCAGCCAGAGTGATTCATCTGCAGAAGGACTCTTGGTCCTTTCTGTGCCCCCTTCCTCGGCGTGCGCAAACTTGCACCCAAGTATCCTAACCGACTTGGACTCTAGTCCAAGTGGCATTAAATGTCCAAATAAAGTCAGATAAAATCTGATAAAGGCTATCTTAATTAAGACATGTCCCAATTTAAGTCTCTCTTAAATTGGTTAATCAAATTAGCAAGCAACTAGACCTTTATCGATTTGGATTAGGAATTGGGTTAACCTACACATGCTAGTGTGCAATCTAGCTAACCAATTAGGATCCCATGACCCTAATTAAATTATGAAATATGAATGACTTCCTTGGTCAACTCCTTAATGTGTGTGATCCTTTGGGTTCCACATCTAGCCAGCAGTAGGTCTAGGTTCAAACCGATTCGAACCGATCAAACTCGATTGACCTAATTAGGTCAAATTGAGCTGACCTAAATTGCCAATTTGAACTGTCCATCGAATTGACTCATGAAACCAATCCAATTAGTTCATGAAAACCTACAAGACATGATTGACGTCTAGCAACGTGTCATGCCTACCCGGAAGATGAGAAATTTGGTGGAAAGTATCAAAATACCCTTCAGTAGAAAGTTACCGTGCAATTTAATCTTTCGATCTCCCATTATCCCGATTAAGTGATGGGCATGGATAAATGTCAAACCCTAGCACTTAGTCATTTCGAATCTCAATTCAATAATGAGGACTCTACTGATGATTGATTAGAAACCATTTCTAACCTCATCAAGCTTTGATCAAAGACTTCTCGAGTCGTCAATCGAAGAGATCACTTTGGATAACAATTCCTCTTACTAGGAATGACTGATTCCTCGTTGGTCCACTCATATCCTTCATACACCTTCCACCATATCCGAGAACATCCCGTACATGAATTAATGTCATGAATTAGTATGAACCAAAACATGGCTTAGTGTGCATAAGGAACCATGGTCAGGTCTAAAGATCACTTGCACAACTCCTACTATGAGAATTATCTTTTGACAAGTAGTAAGACTTCCATAAGATTGTCTCAGTGTGGATCAGTTCAGTGAACTCATATCCTAATGAGCATCCTTATCCTCGTATTACTGTCTCTACACAAGTGGCTGTGAGACCAACCACCCTCTTAACTGAGCATATATAGGATAAGCTAGTCTTTCCGGACTTATCGATCCCCGAATCGATGATCCAACGACTAAGAACATTTTAGATTAGGGTTTATAGGAACTTAGGTCTTACCGTTATGATCTCCATCATAACCTTAATTCCATTGCCCTAACCTATGGGGTCCATCATAATCTTTAAATAAGACAGCAATATGACGAAATAAAATGTCTTCATTAATATAATAATGTCATACAAGAGTTGGAAGATTACAAAAATGCCCTTACAAAGATTGGCTTTTAGGGCACTTTTTTTTCATTCTATCCATCACGTCTCCGCCCTGCCAATGCGGAAGCCATTCCAGAGAAGGCCTACAGCGATGAAGCGATACTAGAGGAGCTGATCGAGTGGCTGGAGGGGCATGAGTACTGGAGGAGGAATAGGGGGAGGGAGGATCAGAATGCCCTTTAGGGCTGTGCCTCGGCACTAATTCGATTCAGCCCATAGGCTATAGGGGTCGGGCCAAAAAGCCCAATTACATAAATCGGTCATAATTTCTCAGCCTGGCCCAGCCCATTTACAAGGTCAAATGGGCTGGCCCATGGGCTCCAACCCATTTTGACAGCTCTAATTGTGATAACTTCTTAAGGAACCCTCATGATGTGAAATTAATATTAAAATGGGAAAATCAGGAGAGCAATTGCACCTTTGGAGTTGGAAAAGAAACAAATTGAAGGTGGTGCTGCTGTTGAGGGGGAGACAATGGTGAAGAAGGTGATTTGCTGAGACTGCAATGGGAGAGGAAGATGATGAGAAGAGGAGGTGCTGCTGTGAAGAAGGTGATGCTGCCGCTGACGATGACTGGAGGAGAAGAGGAAGAGGAGCCGATCTCGATTCTTGAAGAGGAGGAGAAGAGAGGAAGACTTGGCTGTTCTAGACCTAGAAGAAGTGGCAGACCGAGACCGAGAACACCAATCCTAGCTGCCGTATCCCTCAATAGAACTGACTGCTTGTTTAGTTTAAACGATGGACATCTATGGGCTGGGCTATGAAATACATGTACACTATATAAAATCCAGGCTGGGCTAGGCTTAGACTGGGCTTTAAGATCTCAACTAGTCTTGCCCGTTTAACAGACGGACTTATATTTCAGGTGTGGCCTTGCCCACCAGGTTTAAAATCCAGGCTGAGGCCTGCCCGAAAGGCTTCGGGCTTGAGCGGGTTGGGCAAACTGTTGGGCCTGCGAACAGGTCTAATACCCATGAAAATTAAAGAAGCCCAAGATGCATTCTGCATTTCTTAATTAACAAATTCACATGAATTTCATTACAGGATGGATCAAGAAGTATATTGTTGCTGCCGAAGCACGTATGTCCAGATATCAAACCATAGCTCCTTGCCTCTTTTTTTTGTTATGATATATAAACTCTCACAAGGTCTCCGATGGTGAAACTAGCATGCTGCTTCACTTGTCGCACTTAAAGCCCTAAGAGAAATCTATGTAATAAAGAAAGAAGATTTGCATTCAGCATGGTCATTTCTTGACTCTTGTTCCTTTAACCTGTTGCAAAGTAATCATACAGATATATGTGCATGAGTAATTACTCTTTTGTATGTCCTACAAAATTACCAAAATATGTGTTTGTTATGCAGAACAACATAAAGTACTTTTTTTTTATTAACAAGTAACCAAGGATTTAAGTATCAACGGGATGGGGGCTGTCCCGGCCTGTCCCTTTGAGAATCCGGCACATGGGATGGGTGCGGGATCCTGAAACCCACCTTCAGCCTCCGTCTAGGCTATGCCGTGTTCATCCTGGCTGGATCAAGCACCGGTATGGCCGTCTCGGTCGGGATGAGCCCTTTTTTTAATTAATGTTTGATGCTTCGAATGGAAAATTAATTACCAGAAGGAAGAAGGCGGGTACTAATCGGAGGAGCACTCGGCTTTGGTGTCGGCATTGGCATCATTGCCTGGAGGGAGGAGCACGGTCATCGCCTTCGATTTCACAATCGAAGGAGCACTCGAAAAGGAGGGACAGAGAGAGGAGCTTTCGGGAAGGAGAAGAGGAGGAGCACTCAGTGTCAGCATCGTCGTCGAGAGGGAGGAGCACGATTGTCTTCGATTCCATGCTCGTTGAAGTGCTCGGAAAGGAGGGAGTCCTTGGAAAGACCTCTTGGGAAGGAGGGAGGGAGGTAGGGACACAAGGCAACTAGCGGAGGGAGGAAGGAGAAGGAAATGGGCAGCTCGTTGGCCTAATCCCTCTTTAAAACCCATTTTCATCGAAGTTGCACAGTATTTAAAGAAAAATAAAGAGAAACCAACCGAGGGACAGCCACGGGTATGTTGGCTTTTTCGTCCTTTTTAGTTTTTTTAGCAGAGATACTTTTTTATTCATTTTTTTTGGCAGAGATGCATTTTTGTCCGTTTATCCAATGGACGGCTGGAATTTTTTTAATTAATGGAAAAAATCTGAGCAATGTTTTTTTAACCCGTTTGTCACGGAATTTGCCTGTTGGATATTTTTTTTGCCCATACTTTCACCCGTTGGTTTTTTTTCCCGTTTATCATAAATACTTTTTTGCCCGTTTTTCCAATGGACAAGATAGAGTAACATTTAGATGACCAACTTATAAATATGGACTTCCTCGGATAGACAGAAGGAAAAAAACTCACCCAGACCTCAAGCAGTAGGAAACTCACCTAGAACTCACAAAAATAGAAGGGAGAAAAACTCAGGCTATTACAGGAGTAGAAGGAAGACGAAGATAGAAAGAAGACTCGCCAGTGGTAATCCTACTCTTCTAAAATTTTATGCTTGTTATAAAAGTTATAATGTTAGTTTTAAATAGAACAAGTTTATTCTAAATACATTATTTTGGAAGTTCAAATATGTTTAAACAATAAATACAATAATAAAATCTCAAAATAAATTAAAAAAAATATATATATAAAGATATCACAAATGCATATCGGGATGCTCGATCGGGATGGCCACTGGGACGGGACGGCATGCGGGTGTCCTATTCCGGAAAAAAACCGGGACACCCCTGTCCCATGGGATTTAAGACCTTGTAAGCAACAACCATACTTGTCAGATGCAATGCAAAATCATTAGTGGATTCTTTGTGGCAATTGACAGATTCTCCATGTTTGAAAATCTTGACAAATAGTACTCAAAATGTTAAAACTAGAAGTTTTTTTATTTAAGGTTTTAAATTCTACGGGACAAGGTTGTCTTGTTTTTCTTATGGAACGGTATATGCCGCCGTCCTACCCCGTTTCGACAAAGAATGCCCCAAGGTATCCCAATCGGGATGCTGGGGATAGCCTTATCCCGACACATGGGATGCTACGTTGTCCTAGTGTCCTGTGGGACATCCGCTAGGACCTGAATCTTTGCTTTTATTTAATGTTATATGTAACTTGGCTGTTCGTTTTTTGAGTTTTTCCTTAGTGATGAATGTGGCATCTTGTATTACTTGCACCTTGTTTCTTTGTCACTGAGATTTACCCAAATATAAGAGAAATTATGAGAGTTAGTCATTGGTTGCACAAACTTAAATTGTATAATTCATAGAATGGGACCAATGGGTGTTAGCTACAAGCTAACCTGTCTTCTAGGATTCGATTATGAAGTTCCTTAGCCAGGAATTCAACACTAATTAAGAAGTTTCATGTTGGGCTGAGAACCATCCATCAAAGTTTCTCCGATGTATCTTATCTATAATGTCACACAAATGAAAATGGAAGAACAATGTACTTGATAGATAAGCTGGTATATTGGATATGTGCATGGAGGTGCAGATGTAGTTGTTAGCTGCACTAACAACTTCTATCAAATTGTTGAGTTCCTTCCTGAACAATATGTTGTTATATTGAAGCAGAACATTTCAAAAAAGAACACTTGCCTTTACACTAGGCTGAGAACAAACAGTTTACTGTTTTTTTATTTTTATTAAAATTGAATCCTTTTCCTGACATTAAGGCATATTTTGCAGAATTTCTTCAGGTTATCACCAGGGTTTTGCTTTGCGGATGGGCTTGCTTCGCTTGCTCTTCGACGGCAAGGAATGAAAGGCGGAACTGGAAGTGACATTCTTGACTGGAATGTTACTGGTGCCTCTATCTGCTATTTACTTCTTGAGGTTTCTCTTTTGTCTCATTCACCTTTTATTAAATGTTTGGCTCTTATTTTTCATGTGTATTGGTTTTAATATATGTTGAAATCAGTGACAATGGTATCAGGAGCAGATATCCACTCACTTTTCTACTGATCAGAGGCTTTTCTTTTTAATCTGACTCTAGCAAAATTTAGAAACTAAGATGCATTTGTTTGATCTTAATGTTACAGTGTGACAATGCTATTCTTTGGGCTTTACTTAGTAATTTTTTTATCCATTTCTCATTACAAATGCATGAAAAATGAATTACGAGTGGACCTGCCAAGGGTACCCATGGAGATTGATAACTTCACGATGTATTTTCTTTTTTGGTTTTCCTGCCAAACAAGTTCAGAGTGATCAAAGATGATCTGCCCACTGAAATGCTCTGGGATGCTTTGCTATTCCAAAAGTTTTCGAACAGCATGCATGCTGCAAATAAAATTTTGCAAGCATTAAGTTCTGGTTTTTATGGATTTTCACAATAAATATCTTACTCCTGGCTCTGATATTAATGCTGGAAGATCAGATCCATCTCCTTGTCTTTGATTATGTGCTTGTAGGATGAAAAGTTAAAGAAAGTGATGGAAGTTGACCAAGCAAAAAGGCACATATGTGGATGTGATGGGCCTTCATTTGTGTGATATGTATCTTGGAAGCAGGCTTTTTGGAACCCTCCTGAACCGCCTGGTTCAGGACGTACCATACCGGCCAATAATCGGTACAGTTTAGTTCTAAAAAATGGTTTGAGACCCGAACCATAAAAAATGACTTGAACCTAGCTGGTACAGGTTGGTTCGATACGATATGGGTTGGTTCGGACCACTACGGTCCGGTTCAGGCTTGGTTCGGCCCGGTTTGGGTCCGGTTTAGCAATCTTTGTTTGAGAGGGGGGAGGAAGATAGTTTTTTCTCAATACACCAAGACCGGTACATATATCATTAAGGTACTGGTTGCTAACCGGTACAGGTCCCGGTACCGGTTCAGCGATCCTTCCTTGGAAGGATTCCAATATCTATGCATTGCATATCAGGTTGAACAAAGAACAAGTCTCTTGAATTTTTACAAGCTTTTCTATGGTGTGTGGGTGTTAATATACAAGAGCTGTTCAACAAGAACCATAAACAAGTTGGGTTTATATAATTGGTAAGCCTAGTTCTAGAAAAGTGGACAAGAAACAAGAAGAGAAAAAAAAAACATGGCTATAAGAATTGTAGGGGTTGATTTTTTTTTTTTGAAGCCAGTTCTAATTCATGAATGCTAATTGATTTTATCTATTTCGTGCAGCTTGAATGTTAACAAAGCAGAAAATTCTTCACATTAAGGGCATGTTTGGTAATTCCAGTCTGTTCTCGCAAGATTGGTCATAGAGAGAGAATGGGGAAGTAGGGAGCAAGCAGGTGAGTCATGGGCATGGGTTGTCAAGCTGACCCCATCCAGGTGGTTTGGTTTGTATCGAACCAAACTGATGCTGGCTTAGGATAGTTCAGGCCATCAGGTTGGGTCGGCCTCTATAAACTTTTGATCGCCCTTGCTTGCCCTCCTTGATGTCTCTCTCAGGCTCTCTCGAAGGTGGAGAAGACAGAAAGCTAGGGTTCCATTGGAAGATGGTCTTCTCCACCTCTCTTGAACTTACTCAAAGCTGAAAGAGAAGGTAGGTCCCTCTCTCTCTTGATTGCGTCCGGAAGGGCTCTAGGTGGAGGTGCTCTGGCATCCCCTCTCTCCAACATCGCCCCCTCTTTCCCTCTCCTTCCATCTCCCTCTCCTCTCTATCCCTCTTTGCATTCCCTACTCCCTCCACTAATGTCGTGTCAAATTGGTTGCTGGCGGCTATGCCCTTTGGTACTAGTTCAGTGAACCTAATTCATAGGATAGGAGAGTGATTCCAAGCAAAAAGCACAGTCGTGAGGTCCAATCCCTATGGG
Source organism: Areca catechu (assembly GCA_021397845.1). Lineage (NCBI taxonomy): Eukaryota > Viridiplantae > Streptophyta > Magnoliopsida > Arecales > Arecaceae > Areca > Areca catechu. The sequence goes on from CM038050.1 coordinate 160,046,725, forward strand.
TTAAGAAACAAAAAGCTCGAGGGGTCCCTTTTTAAGTCTACAAGGAACAAGTCATGTGACCCCCCTCCCAAAATGTTACCCTTCCTCCTACTTCCTCATTGCAGGTGATAGTCCACTTCTAGCCTATCCAGCTGGACCTAGCCAAACAGGCCTTTAGAAGAAATATTTGGCAATAAAACACATGAAGAAGCTGATAAAACTTAACAACAACAATAGAAAATTTAGAACACTGTTGGTAGAGTAAAAAGGAAAAAAACATGAAATGCTACAAGAAAAGTATGCGTGACATGATAAATATAACCTCTTGAAGCAGCAAGGTTCATCGAATTGACACTAGGGGTCGTATTGGCTGATGACTGGTTTGATTTAGTACCTGTACATACCAAGGATCCCCGAACCGTGCCGTATCGACCGGTTTGGGCCGTATCGAACCGGACTAGCAGCTAACCAGTATGATTTGGCCCAAAAAATTGGTTCTCCATTTTCAAAATAAAAGAAAATGGTGAATTGGTTAGAACCGGTCCTGAACCGGCTCAAACTGTGCCGAACCAGTCGGTTTGACTGATTCGGAACCGGTTTGGACCGGTATGGAACAGTTTTTTTTCTTTTGGCTATTGTGCACTTGTGGTGGGGGCCTTTTAAAGAAGCAGAGAGCTCTTGAGATCTGAGAGCTCTCTATTGGTCCAGAGAGAGTAACGAAGGCTAAAAAAAATATTTTTCTCTGATTTCAAGCCAATCAAATGCCAAATAATTTAAGAGAAAGGTAGATTCAAGGTATGTATAGCTTCCTTTCTTTCTTCCTCTCTCCTCTTTTTTTAAATTCATGGAAATTAAAAAATTAAGAGAAAATACTGTCAATTTTTTTTGGGCATGATTTTAGAGTATGCTGTAAATCTATGAAAGATCTATACAATGATGCTAAGATCTTGATTTTTTGTTAAGTATATAATTTTTTAAATTAAAAATTAATTTTAGATAAAAAATTATTAAAAAAATAAAATAATTAATTAAAAAAATATAATTATAGATTATTGTTATAGGGCTCGTAAGCTACTTTCACTATAAATTTCGTGTCGATTTATATATGTTTTGATATGTTTTATGAATAGTGCTTTAGGTCTAATATTGAAGAAAAAGTGGTCTTTAATGCATTTTTAGTATCTTAAAAAAATATATGTAGCACATAGATGCTGTCATATACTTTTTTAGTATCTGGTGCAGGTGTAGATCTTTCAGGGTCGAGGGATATTTATAATTAGCTTTTGGACAGTAATAAGAAGATAGAAAATTGAATTGCCTCATATTAAAGCAAGTGGCCCGTATATGGATTGGCAGTGATGTGTGATGGTTGGACTGGTCCTACTAGATGGAGCATCATCAATTTTTTGACTTATTATGATAAATTTTTTTTTCATAAATCTATTAATGCTTCAAATTAGGTGCATGACAGTAGTTATATCCTTAGATTGATGGAGGAGGTAATTGATCAGGTGGGAGAGCAGAATGTCGTGCAGGTCATCATAGATAATGAATCACGGTACAGGACCGCAGGGCAGCTTTTGTAGTGGTGATCACATATTTTCTGGACTTGTGCTGCACAATATTGATCTCATGTTGATGGATATTGGAAAAATTCATAGGATGTAGAAGATTGTTAAGTTAGCACAGACTATCACCAGATTCATCTATAACCATTCATGGATCTTATCATTGATGATGAGCTTTACTAGGGAAGAAATATTGAGAGTAGGGGTCACACGGTTTGCTATAAATTATATAGTACTTGATAGTCTTCTTGGCAAGAAAGTATAGCTGTATCAAATGCTTATCAATAAGGAGTGGCAGCAAAACAGATATGCCAGGACAAATATTGAGGGGAGCAATGTGGAGAATTTAGTGATGAGACAGCATTCTGACAGTGGGGACTATCAAGTCTCTTATGAGATACTTTGGGCCGTGGATTCTGAGAGATGCTCAGATGGGTTTCTTGTATTACATGATGCAAAGGATAAAGGAAAAAATCCAAGAGGCAAATCCAACACATGCTATTGAGTATATCCGGATCATTGATGGACAGTGAAGCTATCAAATGAGTTTGGATTTACATTTAGCAGGTATCATGAACTCTCTAAAATTTTAAATTAAATTATATTTGTACAAGTATACTTGATTAATTCTTAAAATATTTGTGCAGCTTATTATCTAAATCCAAGATTCTAATACTCCATACCAGACATTGCCATGGATGAATAGCTTATGTCTGTCTTACGCAATGTTATATATAAGATGGAGTTCGATTTAGATATCGTAGCTGTCTAAAAGAAGTTAGATTGAAATTGTTGAGTGATTTTTATTAGCATTAATTTCAATAAGTAGCACATGATAATAATATATTTTTTTTAGACAATTTTTTTATGAAGGGCACATGTTCTTTTATATCCATTGTAGCCATCAGAAGTAAATCAAAGATAAATCCTGGTAGATACTACTAAGTACTAAGTCTGATATTAGATTCAGATTGATTTTTGAATTTTGCTGAATCTAAAATTTTAAATAATTTAATGTCTTTTGCAGTTGAATGGTGGTGTATTTTGGTGAATCTGTAAAAAATCTAAAAGTTCTTGCTGTTAAGATCTTCTCCCAGACGGTGTCATCTAGTGGATGTGAACATAACTGGTTTACATTTGGCCTTATCCACTCTAAGCAGAGGAACCGTTTAAAATAGAAATGTCTCAATGATATTGTTTATGTACACTATAATTTAATGTTAAGGCTAAAGTGCATTCAAGAGGAAGTTGAACTGAAGTACTCCGATCCAACTACAAGTATTTATGTTGATGAGGATGAAGATCCAATGATTGGATGGATTGTGAGTCAGCAGCAGGAGCCAGAGCTTGATAAGCCAGGATCGCCTCCTTGACCAGCCAGTTTTGTAGCTAGCGAGGCTGGGATGGATGCTGAACAATGGGCAACAAGCAATATTCCTTACAAGGCTCCAGCAGATACATCACATCATCCCTCCTCGCCATCTATTCGGCCCAGAGAGAAAAAGGAAAGGCAATTGCATCTCCACCGGAGCACTCAATTCATTCAGATTCAGACATCAAAGAGAGTGGTACCATTGCTTCTTCAGATAGTGGGAGATCTAGTGATTAGAAGGGGTCGGAGGATAGGAGACATAGTCGCCTATTTATCTTCAATTTATTGATGAGTCACAGTTTAGTCATGCCACACAGGATAGAGACCATGGTGCACTAGCTAGTAGATTCCGGGTGATATGATTCCATATAGGCGATGGGCTTTGCAAGGTTGTTCGGGACACGATGCAGCTGCAGCTCTTGCATGAGAAGTAGGATCCATGGATGTATCAAGGTCATCCTCATATTCAAGATCCTTTTATTCACAGCTACTGGTAGCTTGTGATCCACATGGTCCATATGGTGTATCCGGGATATCATCTTCTAGTAGTTATTATCCCATGCAGACCAGAGCATTTTACAGATCTGATTTTGCTGCTGGTATATTTGGATGGATCCCTGCATAGTCATATCATCAGTCTCTGGATACCTCTTAGAGTCGGGATCTCAGTGAGAAATCTGCGATGAGTTACGATCCTTCATGCATACCTTCTAGGATGAGCTTACAGGAGTATCATGTTACCTGGTTAGATGGATTTACTGATCTTTCTCAGTATATAAATGATCTTGATATTTATGGATATCGATACTCGACCCGATTCTAAATATTGGTATGTAATTATGTTTATATTTTATCTTTTACTTTCATTAATTGCTGGTAATCTTACTTTAATTATAATTTTATATCTTACTTTAATTAGAATTAATGACTGGAAGCTTACTTTAATGTATTAGCATTTTTTAAATCATAAACCCTGAATCCTAAATTCTAAATCCTAAATCCTAAATTCTAAGCCCTAAAAAAGAAATTGGGTGTGCCAGTTCAAATCGGCACACCTACCGTACTGACATATGGTGCACTACCGGTACCGTACCATACCGGCCTAGTGCCGGTATGGGTCCCCGTACCGGTACCGGGATCCTTGGTACATATTGTTTCGATCCAAGGTGAATTGAACCGGGGATAGGGAGAAGCAGAGAGAGAGGAGGGAGGGAAGGAGTGAGAGAGGGTAGAGAGGGAGAAGGGGAGGGAGGGGAGGGAGGAGGGGGGGCAGAGAGGGGTGGCTTATGGAGAGGAGAGGGAGATGGGCAGGGAAGATGTGAGGGAGAGGAAGGAGGTATTATAGATAGGGGGAAAGGGAAGTGAGGGAAGTAGAGAGAGGAAGGGGGAGAGAGAGTGGGAAGGATGGCTTACCTCATTAGTGGCTTCTGCTGAACTCCAAAAGGCTTCAGTTGACACATTAAAGAGAGGAGAGCAAGAGCGTGAGCGAGCAAGGGAGAGAACCCATCAAGGGAGAGGGTTTATAATCCGAACGATTCACATAGCCAAATCGCCCCAATTTGGTATCACTTTGATTTAGTATGGGTTGAATCGTCTAGTTTGGATTGGTTCGACAATCTTGTAAGCAGTTTAGATTCTGGTTTGCCAAATGATGCATACATCCCCATGTCAAGTGTATTGTACCGTACTCGTACCAAATCGAGACATTGTATGGGGACTATGGAGTGTACTCTCAATATGCCGGACCAACCTTCCCATATTGGGCGTATACCAACATTGTATAAGCATGGTATTGGTACGAGGTCTGGTAAGATGACAAATCTTGGTTTAGATTATTTTTGGAGACTTTATATCAGAAGCTTTTTTTATTGCATAACTATTAAATAATGAGTAACTCTCTGCTGGAATTGTTGGCATTAATCTTATTGGGTGCTTGAAACCTCTCATTCTTGATGGCATAGGGTTGCAGTTGACAACGTCTTAAAATTTCTTATCTTTCATTAAACATCGTTGGACGGTCTTTTTATTAGCTGCTTGCACATTTCTCACTTATCTTGTTTGATTAAAAACTCCCTCATCTTGGGGATTTGTCTCCCATTCAAAGTTTTTGTTTGCATAATAGCCATAATCCTTGGAAAGTCAATATAGTCCTAGATATGCACATATACACGCATATAGACACTAGACAAGGGATGGAAGGGAGGAGTGAGAGTGTCTTTGTTAAAAGCAGCTGCTAGGTGCCTAGGCGGCCATGTACGCACTTGGCTTGGCCAAGCTCTCTTAACCTTTACCTCTTTGAGGGTTTTTTTTTCCTATTTTCTTTCTCCATTTAAGCCCCATATGGGACACGTGGGAGGAGAGCGAAGGCTACCATCAACCTTGTATAACCAGTGGGCTGATCAATGTCTATCAACCAGTCAGCAGACAACGATGAATAGTAGTGGCAGGTATAGTGCCCAGCAGACCTCTTCTTCATCTGGCCATTCTTCTAATTTACCCCTAAATTTTCCCATTTGCTTTGCTTACTAGCCTCCAGTCTACTTGCCTCCTGCTTCTTGTTCGGTGCTGGGCTACCTAACTTGGTTCTACAGCTTGTTGGATCATACTGGATGCAATGTTATCACTGCTGTCCTTGTGGATTTTGATCTTTGGACATTTTGTGTGAAAAATAGGTTCATGATCAGGGTTTGCAGTACCATCCCATATCGCCCGGTACGGGACGTACCGTACCATACCGGCCAAGAGCCGGTATGGTTCATGCATATAAAACGGTCCGGCACTCAGACCATTAAAAAAAATAAAAAAAAATAAATTCCGTATGGTACTGTACTATAGCGTACTGCCTGGTTCGGCTTGGTTCGGATCTATTTCATGTTTCAAACAGCAATCTTTGCTTGAGAGGGAGGAGAAAGATTATTTTTTTTTTAAAAAAAATACCGGCATACATGCCGGTACGGTATGGTACGGACCGTACCGTACCATACCGGCCATTGACCGGTACGGGTCCCGGTACCGGTTCAGCGATCTTTGTTCATGATTCTGTGTCTAGTGAAAAAAGACTATATATAGAATATATGCACATGCTTTTTTATTCATATAATTAAAAGTATACATAAATAAAAGTTTAGAGAGCTTTCCTCCCTAAGAGGCTAAGTGCCTAGGCACCTGCCTAGGCTGTACAAGCTGTCCGCTGCTTGGCCTCACCTAGGCAATTTGACAACCTTGGTCAACTCTCACAAGGGTGGATGGGGCTGCTAGAGAGTAGTGAGAATAATGCTTAGAACATGCAGGCTAAAGTTTCATATTGTAGCATATATGATTGGTACTTGGGTTAGCCTTATCAGGTAAGGCAAAAAAAATGTGCTCTTAGAGATTTATTCAGATTTGGGATTGAATTAATATTATTTGAAGTAAGAATGCTACCACTGTATAATTTTGTTTTGATCCAAGTTCTTGGATATATAAATGTTCAAGATTGGACATCATACAACAGCCTGTTCTCCTAACAACTATTACCTCAAGGAGATGTTGCAGAAATAGTAGAAGGATAATGAAAGACAGAAGAACAGAAAAGAATGAAGGGAGATGAAAAAAATAAAGGAGAACAGGGACTTTGATGATACTAGTTTGTATAATTATCTTTTTCACTATAATAAGCTGGTTGAAAACTTCTAGTAAGAAAAGATTTGTATTACCCCCATTAGTCGCCAGCAATTATGGTTGTTGCATTGGACTAATTTAGCCCCTTTTAACAGCACCTAGAAACATTTTAGAACCTCAAACAAGCATTCTAAGCAGTAAGTGTACAAGTTCAGCTTCTTAAAAATTTATTTGGTACAACATTTGTGACGTGACTCTTGTCAAATGTATCTAGCCAAGTACCTCAAAAGCATATTAATGATACAGTAAGAACTTAAAGAATTAGGATCAAACCTGATTTCTCAGATAGCAAGAATGGATGGGTGCGCTATTAGGTAATGTCTACAAAACCAAGTAGGAATAGTACAAATTATGATGTACTGATAAGGGTTTAGAAATCATGGTACTCATCCTCTAGCATTTTCCAACAGGCATCTTTCTTTAAACATGCCTCAACAAAGTTTGAAGAAGCATTTATTTTGCTGATATCACTCACCTAAAAAATATTCTTCGATACAATTTCCTCAATGATTCACCAAATTATGGATAGACACACTGGGTAAAGTTACCTTCTTCTCTTATGGACTGCTACTTGATGATTTATTTCAAAAATTGACACGCTAACAAAAAGGTTTAAAACATATGTTTGTCATATAAACATGTTTACTAATCATTTAGATTTGCATGTGAGTGGATATTTAGAAGTGAAAAACATTCAAGACACCGTTCTAGTATACATTATGTTAGATAAGCACCCTAAAACACTACTACAGTGCATTAAAGGCGTACAATCTTGAGGATGCAACAAATTATATGCATATTTTACTTCTGCATTTAACTCGCCAAGGTAAAGTATAATTCAGAATTTGAATGTTGTTGTATCCTGTCAATAGAATAAAAAAGTAATGGCTTTCAATTTCTTTTTTAGTTACTACAGTAGTTGCTTTTTGTTATAGCAATAACTTTTTCCTAAAACTGTATCTATAATCTATATTGCAGAACAAGTAGCAGGAACATTACACAACCAAACCAAGGTTAAGTTAGTGGATTTTCTAGCTCATCCATAAACTAAGTTTTAACCATACTATAACCAACAAGCCTCACCAGACATTCATGAGGCCAAATTAAATATTTTTTTTCTGTGCCATTAACTCTTGGCAAGGGCTGTTTCTTTTCTCTCTGTCAGTCTTTTCCCAATTACTACTTCCTTCCATGTAGGCTTAATTCTCCTCTCTATGTTGACATTTTAAATTGGAAATACCAAGGAGATTTTATCATTTTTTGAATTTATTTTTTAAATGAGAAAGCTCATTATTAGCATCCACAATTGAAGAAATTTATGATTGTCCCATCATTTGGGTAATTGGATCATTCTTTAATCAAATTGATGTAAATAAAAGGAACTCAGACTTGTTTTAAGTTTGCTTGATTATGGGTTTGTGACTTGTTGGCGTAATAGGTGAATTGATATATATGAATATATGCTGCTTTGATGCAACACATACTGTTACATGACTACTCAAATATGAGGGTATAATGGCATACTATATTTAACATTGATACCACAAATAAATTGTAGAAAACTCTTTGGTACTTTTGTGTTTCAAGGATTCAAGTCCTGGTAGGACATCCCGTGGGACATCGGGACGGGATACCATCCCATGTGTTGGGACAGGATGTCCCACCAGCATCCTAGTTTCCCAATCGGGATACCTTGGGACATCCCTATTTCCGAGTGTCGAGACGGGATGGGATGCCGGTGTGTCCTGTTCCATGAAAAAACCGGGATAGCCACGTCTCACGGGATTTAAAACGTTGGTCATCACTTTTTTCCGATTACCATTTCTTTTAAGCATTTGAGAAGCTTTCCACTTATGCTTGTATAGCAAGTAAATTACATATTACCTGGCTGAATATCTTAAATTCTGCAGCAATTACAGCACCTCCGGTGTCTCTTCATACTTCAAAGACATGCGCTAGTACTAATTATCAGTTTTTTTTGCCTTCCCAGCACTGTAAGAATGTTATAGTGATTTCATTTTCTTTGATGGCAACAGAGCATCATTTACTTCCTCTTGACTATTGGGCTTGAACTGGTTCCACATCAAAAACTAAAGTTGGCTACAATTACAGAGTGGTGGCATAACTTTATACACAAAACCAAAAGCTATACCCAGCCTCTTTTGGGATCATTTGATGATGCTGCTATATCGATAGTTGAAGAAGATATAGATGTTAAAGCAGAAAGATATAGAATACTCAGTGGTTATGTTGATAATGCAATAATCTACTTACAAAATCTGCGGAAGGTGCTAATTTATTTCTTTGGTTTTCTTATTTGTACCATGAATTTTACAGTTTCCTTGGAGAAGAAATCAATCTAGTTTCTATAACATGTATTTTTGACATATATTCAGGGAATGGGCTTCAGCTTTTCTTCATTAACGTGGGATTTCCTTTTAAACACACTAATAGATTTGCTATGCCTTACTGCTGAATTATCAGGTCTATCCTGCCAGAAGAAATCATGCTGCAAAGGTTGCAGTTCATTCATTGACTTTTTCTGTTCAGGAAGGAGAATGTTTTGGCTTTCTCGGAACAAATGGTGCAGGGAAGACTACTACTTTGTCAATGCTAACTGGTATGTTCTTAGTATTGGAACTGTTCTAAGATAAACTGACAAACATTCTTAGTTGCAACTGTTTTCCCCTTCCTCGTGTTATTACACTCTTTTTTTAGCGAAATTTACTTTTACAAATCTAACAACAACTCAGAATCTAAGTTGACAACTGCTAGATTTTCATGGGACAGTGAATTATTGAAGCAAGCCTTGTTGTGTCCGGTAGTGTTTGGAGTAAAAAGTAGCCAAACTTGGGTACGGCATCAACTTATAGAGGATGAATACAAGGTTGAGTCAACTGTGGAAACATACTTGGAACATGATGCGACATACTTTGACATCTAATGCTGACCCCAGATAGATGGATATGGTTTAGTTTATGGATTTTGCTCCCTTAGAATAACATGTCACAATTCTGAAAATTGTCGGTGTATTGTGTATTAAAGTGTAAGTTACATGTCCAATCAAGCACTGTTATGTTGTTCTCATATATATAATCTGATGATTATTGACAATTCAGTAAGGAATTATAGCTGGCCAAGCAGTTTCCTTACGTTTTCTTATTTGCAAATTGCACCTATTACTTGCATATGAATGAAGGCTGTAGTTGGTGTTGTTGGGGATATCAATCTTAGTAATGTCAGTCATGCAAGCTTCTCTTCCATGAAATAGGAATGGGTTTCATGTTTTCCTCTTTTTTTTTCTGTCTTCTAGTCACTTTTCCTATTTGCAAGGCTTCAATTCAAGCACTTCCAATTTTGCTTTCATTAATTGATTTCCCAACTAATTATGGTCTCATACCTGCACTAGTAAGGTTCAAGTTCCCAATTGTATATTGGATTCCTCCCCTAGTTATAAGATGTTAGAAAATTGGTAAAATAGTGAGCAGCAAGGTTTGCCGTACTGGTGGGTATCGTACCAGACTAGGCATACCATATCATATTGGTATGATGTATCGTACCATACTGATACTCGGTACACCAAACCTTATTGTATTGTACGGAGTACTGTCACTATAATAGGATGGTATCGGCTGATACCAAGATGGTGAATCTTGGTGAGTAGTAAGAAATCCTCGATAAGATGCAAATTATCTTGGACTTAGATCTTAACTTCTACATCAACTTTGCTTGCTGACACTATCTAATTGAAAAATATGTTCGTACATGAAAGGAAAGCACTTTAGTTGGCTTGTTTCAAGGCCATAGCCCCGCATAGCAAGGTGCGATGAATCCTCTAGGGGTTGTGACACCCTTATATCTTGAAAAATTATCCAATTTACAAACATGTACATACAAAAAAGCTTATCATAATCAGGTGTAGTATGGCAAAGTTGTCGCCTTCGAAAATTTAGGCTACATGATCAAGTCCTAGTTGTGGTGGATCTTGGTCTCGAATCTTGTGTAGACCCATTCGAAGTGGCCAAGTTGGTCCACTGTGTCCGATGATCCTCTTGGATCAATTATAGTGAGTTTGGTTGCACTCTATACTAGCAACCAAAACAAATAAGGGGCTTTACTTAACAATTAGACCCATGATTTTTCGGACCATTTCGAACTGCCTTGTTCAGGGCGTATCGAACTATACTGGCAAGAACCGATACAGTTCAATACTAGAAAACAATCCGAGATTCTGGATCATTAAAAATGTCTTGAACTGGATCAGTATGGGTCGGTTCGGTATGGTACGTTCCGATTCAGTCCGGTTCGGGCTCGTTCAGTCCGGTCCAGTGGTCCTTGCTTGAGAGGAGGGAGGGAAGAGTTTTTTCTCAATTTCACTAAGATCGGGTACAGTACTGGTACGGTTCCTACTATTCGTTGACCAGTACCGGTCTCGATACCGGTTTAGTGATCCTTGATTAGACCTTTTCTTTTTGTTTTGAGCCAACACATTGTGAATGCTATATAATGTTAGATTCCAAGAAAATTGTCACCCCCGATCCGAGATCATGAACCAGGAACCACAGCAAGCGCTGCATACGCGTTGAAGAACTTTTTTCACAAGCATGCAAAGCATCTTTTAATGATATTATAAAGCAACAATAGAATAAATAATCACTAATTAAGCTCAAAATTTAGTTGATCAAAATCAATTTTAATCTCTTATAAAATTCAACAGTATTCAAATATCTTATATCAAACTTCAATAAAACTTCTAATCTAAAATAAAAATATCGAAGATCTACTTCTAATCACTCTCCAGAATCATATTCCCGTGCCATCTTAGTTCTTAAAATCTGTAAAAAAATAGTAAGATATGGGATGATGAGCTAGATAGCCCAGTAAGCAATAAATACTTTAACTAGACAATTTATGTGATAATATAGGATGTAATAGTCAAATTATAATTTATCATATATCAGTGTACAAACATAATCAAATTCATTTTCAAAACGTATAGTAATTTCATTATCTTTCAAATATTTATATACATAATCATAAATCTGATTCAAAACAAATCATATTCAATAATATGATTTAATACAAATTCCATATAATTTATCAATCTTTAACCATGACTATACTTATATTTTATGGCAGGGCTAGAATACTTATATTTTGTGATCATGCCAAAATACCACACCTATACTTTATGATTGGGATAGAAACTCAGTGTCAATGCCTAACCCCCCAATTGATAGAGTTTAGCACAGTTCGTCGAACCATATCGAACCGGTCGGTTCGGCCTGAATCGAATCGCTGAACTGTATCGAACCGTCGGTTTGGCCCGAATCGAATCGGACCGGTTTCAACTGGCACGGTTTGGGTATAAAAAATGATTCTCCCCAATTATATATAATTTAGGAATCGATCCCGAACCATGCCAAATTGATCGGTTCGACTGGTTCGGGACTGGTTCGAACTGATTTTCAATTTTTTTGCTGTTATTGTTTGGTTTTGGAGAGGTTGATAAGAACGAACTGAGAGCCCGAGAGCTTTCAGTTTTGATGGTAAGTTTGAAGGAAGGCTACAGAACCTATTTTTCTCGGATTTGAAGCCAATCAAACATCAAAATAGCAAGAAAGGTGGATTCAAGGTACACATGTGCTCTCCTCTCTCTCCCTCTTTCCTCTTTTTTAAAAATTCATGAAAAATGAAAAAAATAAGAAATGCTATCAAAAAAATTTTGGACATGATTTTAGAATATGTTGTAGATATATGAAAGATTACACAATGATACTAAGATTATGATTTTTTGTTAAGTAAATATTTTTTAAAATTAAAAAGTATTTTTGGATTAAAAAATTAATAAAAAATAAAATAATTAATTAAAGAATTATAATTATAGATTATTGTTATAGGGCTTGTAAGCTATTTTTATTATAAATTTCATATCGATTTATCTAAGTTTTGATGTGTCTTATGAATAGTGCTCTAAATCTAATATTGAAGAAAAAGTAGCCTTTCATGCATGTCCACTGTCTTTAAAAAATATATGTAGCATCTATGATAGGATCCTACATAAATCTAAGATCAAATTATTTTTTAATAATATTATAATTTTTTATTTTTTTGAATCTAAAAAATTAAAAAAAAAAATATAAGTAAATAAAAAACAAAGAAATTAGATAAACAAAATACTAATTAATTTATGTAATTATTGAGCTTATGTATTTTTTAAATATTCAGGAATGAATTCATCGAGGAAGGATCCGGAGCGTGGCATTGGTTGGTTGCATGAAGAAATGCTTTCGGATCGGCATCATTGGAGATGTAAATAGTGCAATGTAGAATTCAAAGAGATGGGATAACGAGATTGAAGCAGTACTTGGCTAGTGGTTTTTCTGATGATTTGCATGCCGACAGTGTCCACAAGAGATTCATTAGTTGATGAAAAAATATTTTATTAATTTTTAAATAGGAAAGAAAAAAATATTAAAGAAGGTAGAGGTGGACTGCAAAGTTGCAAAACCATTTTATCATTCTAGAGTTAGAGAAAGTATCTATTCCTTTCGACGAGGAGGCATAGATGGAGGCTGCCATTCATGTGAGTTTGTATGAGCATAGACAGTTAGAGCAGATGGTTAGGCATAGACAGCGATTTGGACCATCAATTTTTGAGTCGGGATCGGGTTCTAGAAGTATTGCAGCTTGCAGGAGTTTGAGACAGTTTAGGAGGCCTCAGCTAGAGAGCCCGTTAGGAGAGACCAGCCATATTACATTCATGTTGGGAGCATTTGGTAATAAAAAAGTCTAATAGGCATATATTCCAGCAGGAGTCACTATCCATGATGTCGATCCATATACCTTTTCTAGTAAAGATTCCAAGCAACAGAGGATTGATAGCATACTGAAAAAGGATAAGAAGGATATCCGGTAGGCTATCGGATCCTGGTTTTATTTCAGCCATATCTTAGTGCACGAGCAGACAATCCATATTATCGCTTTGCTATTACATCTATACAGGTTGTTAATACAGATGTAGATCTTCCAGGATCGATGGATATTTATGGCCAGCTTCTAGATAGCAATAAGGAGCTAGAAAATTAGATTGCCTCTTATCAGAGTAAGTGGCTGTGTATGGATTGACAGTGATGTATGATGATTGGACTGGTTCTACTAGACGGAGCATCATTAACTTGACTTATTGTGATGAAATTTTTTTTATAAATCTATTGATGCTTCAGATCTACTGCACGACAACTGTTATTCTTTAGATTGATGGAGGTGATTGATCAGGTGGAAGAGTAGAATATCATGTAGATCATCACAGACAAGGATCGCTGAACCGTTACTGGGACCCGTATCGGTCAGCGACCCGTACGATATGGTACGGTCCGTACTGTTTCGTATCGGCATGCATACTGGTATTTTTTTATAAAAAACAATCTTTTTCCCTCTCAAGCAAAGATTTCTGTTTGAAACATGAAATTGACCCGAACCAGGCCGAACCGAGCCCGAACAGGGCTGAACTGGGCGGTACGGTACGGTACTTAGACCGTACCATACTATATGTAATTTAATTTTTTTTAATTTTTTTAACGGTTCGAGTGCCTGATCATTTTATATGCATGAACCATACCGGCTCTTGGCTGGTACGGTACGTCCCGTACCGGGCAATACAGGACGGTACCGTAAACTTGATCACAGATAATGGATCACAGTATAGGGCCACAGATTAGCTCTTGATACAGCAACGAGTGGCGACCGCATATTTTCTGGATTTCTTGTACTACACATTGTATTGACATCATATTGATGGATATTGAAAAGATCTATAGGGTACAGAAGATAGTTGAATTGGCACAAACTATCACCAAATTCATCTATAACTATACATGGATCTTATCATTGATGAGAAGTTTTATTGGGAGAGAAATTGAGAATAGGGATTACATGGTTTGCTATAAATTATATAGCACTTGATAGTCTTCTTAGTAAGAAAGTAGAGCTGCATAAGATGTTTGTTAGTCAAGAGTGGCAGCAGAGTAGATATGCCAAGACAAATCTGAGAAGAGTACTATAAAAAATTTAGTGATGAGACAGACATTCTGGCAGTAGGCTAAGATGATAGTGTAGGCTATCAAGTCTATATGAGATACTTTGGATCGTAGACTTTGAAAGATACGCTCAAATGGGTTTCTTGTATTACATGATGGAAAAGACAAAAGAAAAGATCCAAAAGATAGATCTAGTACATGCTAATGAGTATGTCTGGATCATTGATGAATGGTAAAGTTATCAAATAAGTTCGGATTTTCATCTAGTACGTAGGTAGTAAATCATGAACGTTCTAAAATTTTAAATTCAATTATATTTGTACAAGTATACTTAACTAATTCTTAAAATATATGTGCAGCTTACTATATGAATCTAAGATTTCAATATTCCATACTAGACATTATCATGGATGAATAGCTTATATATGCCCTATGCTATGTTATATATAAGATAGAGTCCGATTCAGATATCACAGCTATGTGTCTAGAATAAGTTAGGTTGAAATTGTTGAGTAGTTTTTATTAGCACTAATTTCAACGAGCAATACATGGTAACAACAATTTTTTTTAAATGAAATTTTTTAGGGGGGCATAGATTCTTTTGGATCCAATGTAGTCATCGGAAGTAAATCAAAGATAAATCTTGCTAGGTACTACTAAGTATAATATTAGATTCAAATTGATTTTTGAATTTTGCTGAATTTGAAATTCTAAATAATTTAATATCTTTTGTAGCTAAATAGCGGATATATTTTGGTGGATCAGCAAAATATTTAAAAATTATTGCTATCAAGATCCTCTTCCAGACGGTGTCATCTAGTGAATGTGAGTGTAACCAGTCTACATTCAGCCTTATCCACTAAGTTGAGAAACCGTCTAAAATAGAAATGTCTTAACGATCTTATTTATATATATTATAATTTCAGATGGAGACTAAAGTGCATTAAGAAAATTAAATGAAATATTTCGATCCTACTATAAGTAATTTTATTAATAATGAAGATCCGATCATTGGATGGGTTGTAAGTCAATAATAGGAGCCAAAACTTGAGTCAGGATCGCCTCCTCGATCAACTAGTTTTTTAGCTGGCGAGGTTGGATGGATACTGAATAATGGGCAAAAGCAATATTCCTCACAGGGTTCTAGCAGATATATCACATCATCCCTTCCCGCCATTTATTTGGTCCAGAGACAGGAAAAGGAAAGGTAGTTGCATCTTCGCTGGAGCACTCAATTCATTCAGATTCAGACACCAGCGAGAGTAGTGCTAATGCTTCTTCACATAATGGGGGATCTAGTGATCAGGAAGGGGCCGGAGGATAGGAGACGCAGTCGTCTATTCATCTTCAACTCACTGGTGAGTCCTAGTTTATTCGTGCCATACAAGATGCAGATCATGGTGCATCAGCTGGTAGAGCCCGTGGTGATATGATTTCATATAGGCGATGGGCTCCGCGAGGTTGTTCGAGACACGATGCAGCTATAGGTCTTGCACGTGGAATAGGATCCATGGATGTATCAGGATCATCGCATTTTGGATCCCCTTATCCGCAGGCACTGGTAGCTTGTGATCCATATTGATATGGATATGGTACATCTAAGACATCATTTTCTAGTGGTTATTATTCCATGCAGTTCAGAGCATCTTATGAATTTGATTTTGCTGGTGGTATATTTGGATGGGCCTGCACAGCCATATCATCGATCTCTGGATTATCTCGAAGTTGGGATCTTGGCAAGAGATCTGCGATGAGTTACGATCCATCATGCATACCTCATGAAATGAGCTTACAGGAATATCATGTAACTTGGTTAGAGAGATTTATTGATTTTCCTACTCAGTACATTAATGATCCCGATATTTATGAACATCGATACTCGATCCATATCTAAATATTAATATATAATTATGTTTGTATTTTATTTTTTACTTTAATTAATTGCGGGTAATCTTAAAATTTTTTAAAAAATAATATATCATGGCTGGAGGCTAGACAGCATTTCGTAGTATTTTGAAGTGATACAAATATCAATTAGCATCAACAAATATCTATTTAGGTCTAAAAATATTTTATAAATCCTAAAAAGAATAAAAAAATTGGACATCCCGGTTCGGACCGGCATGCCGTACCGTATCGAGTATTAGTACAATATGGTACCGATACCATACCATACCAGCTCAATGCCAGTATGGGTCCCAATACTAGTACCAGGATCCTTGGAGTTTAGAATATAGTCAGGTTAAGAGTCAAAATCCAATTGATGTCAAAATTGTTTTCACAGAGTAACACATTCCATAATCAAATCAAAATATGCATATACGATTCAAATCAGTAAACAATTATAGTAATAGTCCAAGAAATATTACTTGAAAATTCCATATCAATTTTCATTCAAAATATATTTTCATAAAATTCATAATTCACATATAAATCAATTAATAATTTGTTTGATATTTAAAATAATACTATATAACTGAAAAATCTAGAAAAGGTGAATCCAAGGATTGTTGAACCAGTATTGGGACCCGTACTGGTCAGCAAACGGTATGGTACCGTACCATACCGATACATGTACTGGTCTTTGTAAATTGAGAAAAAACTATTTTCCTCCCCCCTTAAGCAAGGATCACTAAACCGGACCTGAACCGAACCCGAACCAGACCGAACCGAGCCTAAATCGGACTGAACATGACTGTACCGGGCCGATTCAGGTTATTTTTTATGGTTCGGGTCCTAAACCATTGTTTAGGGATGAACCGTACCAGTTCTTGACCGATATGGTATGGTACGCCCTGAATAGGGCAGTTCGGAACGGTTCCAAAAATCCTGGAATTGGATGAATCATTACTTATCTTTACAGAAATGATGAACTAACAGATTCAATTAATCTAGAAATTCTCCTTCAGAACCTAATATCTAAATATTATATTTTTAATTAGATTTTTGCCATAATTATTTAAAAATAAAAACTCTTATTCAAAACTCTTATAGGATTGGCCAGGCAGGGGTGCTTGATATCCCGATCAATCTAAATTAAGATGATTTCATCAAATCATGATGATGTAAATAAAATCATAGGTGATCAAATCTAATAGTACCTGGTCTGGCCAAGGTGGATGCTAGCATGCTACCTAATGATTTGGATCTACACTTGGATTAAATCAGAATCATTGAAGGAAAACCTTTATAGGATCAAATAATTTTAGACAAACAATGGAAACTTTTAGAGAGAGAGAAACTAAAGAGATAGTAGAGAGATCAATAATCTTGGAGAGAGAAGAGACTCTTTTTCTTTTCCCTTTCTTTTCTTTTTCCTTTCTTTTTCTTTTTTCTTCTTTGTTCGGGGGAGACAGGGGATTAGTTTTTCCCTTCTTTTCTTGGAGCAGAGGGCATCCTGTCGCCGTGGCTATGGTTGGCAGTGGATGGGGCAATGGTGGCACTACCAAGAGGTTTGCCACCAGCGGTTGGCAACAAAGATGGCCGGAAAAGTGATCATGAAAACTCAAAGCAAAACAAGGGAATCAACAGAGCCTCCTTTTTGACAAAATCTAGCTATTTGCCAGCTGGAAACCGTGATCCAACAACTATGGAAGATGTGAAGGAGGATTAGAAGGGTTTTCACCTTATTTTTGGCTGTGATTGGGCTTTAATTCTGATGGTGCAGCGATGCTCTTTTACGAAGAAGAGAGGACGGGGTTGCCTGCGTTCTTTTGCAAAATCTTTTGAACTTCGGTGTGGGATTGAAAGGGAGTTTGGGGTCTCTAAATAGATTGAAGGGGAGGCCGAATCCTTTCTAGATTCAGCTTCCCTCTAGTAAAAACAGGAGGAACAGGAGTCTTCTTCACCATATATATTGCCATGCTTAAAATCCGTGCAAATCCTTTTGGGCCCTTGGTGGTTGGGCCAATCAAGTGGACCAGGTCTAGTTCAATATTGGGCCTTTTTGGATTGGGGTATCACATTCTCCCTCAAAAAAAATTCTTTATCAAAATTTTCCTTGTCAAAGTTTTCAGAAGTTTGGTATTCACTTAAGTCATAATCATCCTCTAATTTCATGATCGCATCTTTCACCATAATATCTTTTAAATTAAATTATTATTCTGATCAGCTTAAAAGAATAATTCAAAGCACTATGCTTTCGTTGCTCACTCTGATTCAAATCCATCAACACATTTGTGTCAAATCTAGGTTTCTAATTTATATCACAATCAACATAAGTTATTGTTCCAATGTCTTTGAGATCTACCCATCTACACTCATGTCTGATTCTATCATAATTCATCCACTTATGTTCTGCTATCATTTTAATCGTCACGTCGCTGATCCAAGATTGTGAGCCAGGGGTCGCAGTAACACCGTATATTCATGAAAAACTCTTTCTACAAGCATGCAAGACATTTTTTCATGATATCATAAAGCAATGACAGAATAAATAATCAATAATTAAGTCCAAAATTTAATTGACTAAAATCAACTTTAATCTCACAAAAGTTAATAGTATTCAAATTTCAAAGATCTTACATCAAACTTCAATAAAATTTTCAATCTAAAATCAAAATATCGAAGATTTACTTCTAATCACTTTCTTGAATCATTTTCTTGTGTTATCTTAGTTCTCAAGATCTATAAAAAAAATAATAAGACATGGTGATGAGCTAGATAGTCCGGTAAGCAATGAATACTTGAACTAGGCAATTTATGTTATAATATAGGATATGAT
This sequence comes from Areca catechu, assembly GCA_021397845.1. Classification (NCBI taxonomy): domain Eukaryota; kingdom Viridiplantae; phylum Streptophyta; class Magnoliopsida; order Arecales; family Arecaceae; genus Areca; species Areca catechu. Next base: position 160,066,066 of record CM038050.1, read on the forward strand.
AATCAAAATACAATTTATCATAAATTAGTGTACAAACATAATCAAATTCTTTTTCAAAACACATTTAGTAATTCTATTATCTTTCAAAAATTCATATATATAATTATAAATTTAATTCGAAATAAATTTATATTCAAGAATTCGATTTAAAACAAATTTCATACAACTCATCAGTCTTGAACTATGACCTTATATCTTGTAGTAGGGTCAGAATATCTATCACAATTATACCCTATGGCGGGATCGGAATACAATACGTATAGTATTATGGCGGGGCTATAATACTATACTTGTGTCTTGTGGTTGACCCAGAATACCAAACTTATATCTTGTGGCTGGATCGAAAATAGAATCATGAGTTCAGAGTGTCAATGCATAATCCCTAATTGGCAAGGTTCAGAACATAGGTTGAGATTCCAAATCCGAATCGTGTTAAAATTCTTTTTATAGAATAGCATATTCTTTAATCAAATCAAAATTTGCATATACAATTTAGATTAGTAAACAATTTTAGTAAGTCCAAGAAATATTACTTTGAGATTTCATATTAATTTCCATTCAAAACATATTTTCATAAACTTATAATTCACATATAAATCAATTAATAATTTGTTCGATATTCAAAATAATATTTATATAACTAAAAAATCTAAAAAAGGTGAATCATTACTTATCTTTACAGAAATGATGAACTAACAGATTCAATCAATCCGGAGATTCTCCTTTAGAATATAATATCCAAACATTATATTTTTATTATATTTTTGCCATGATTATTTATGAATAAAAATTCTTAATTCCAATACTCTCATAGGATTGGCCAAGCAGGGGTGCCTGATATTCCAATCGATCCAAATCAAGATGATTTCACCAAATTATGGATGAATTATGTATAGATGGTTCAAATAAAATCATAGATGATTAAATCTAATAGTACTTGGTCTAGTCAAGGTAGATGCCAACACGTTGCCTAGCAATTTGGATCAGGATTCGGATCAAATCAAAATCATTGAAGAAAGATCTTTATTAGATCAAACAATTCCAAACAATGGAGACTTTTAAAGTGAGAAACTAAAGAGTGAAACTTTCGATAGAGAGTAGAGAGCAAGGTTCCCGGTATCGGTACCGGGAGCCGTACCGTGCCGACACACGATACGGCGTGGTATACTGGTTCAAACCGGTACGTCCAATTTTTTTTTTTGGATTTTTTTTTATGTTTTTTGTAATTTTAAGGTTTTTATTTTATTTTTTAAGGATTTAGGGTTTAGGGTTTAGGGAGAATTTAGTGTTTAGTGTTTAGGATTTAGGATTTAGGGTGGCGTACCGGTTTAGGGTTTAGGACTAAATACTAATATTTAGGACTATTTTCAATTGAAATAAAATAAAAAATGATAATTAAACTAAGATTATCAGCAATTAATGAAAGTGAAATGTAGCATAAATATATAATTACATACTAATATCTAGAATCGGGTAGAGTGATGATGTCCATAAATATAGGGATCATGTATGTACTCTGTAGGAAATTCGGCATATCCCTCCTGCCAAGCAGCATGATACTCCTCTAAGCTCTTTCCAGGAGGTATGCGTGAGGTATGCGTGATGGATCATAACTAATCGCAGATTCCTCTCTGATGTCCCGACTCTGAAGATGTCCAGAGACTGATTATATGGCAGTGCAGGGGTCCATCCAAATATATCAGCGGTAAAATCAGATTCATAAGATGCTCCGGGCTGCATGGGATAATAACCACTGGATGCTGACATCTCAGATGCACCATATAGATTATATAGACCAGAAGCTGCTGGTAGCTGCGAATAAGAGGATCCTGAATTTGATGATGATCCAGATATATCCATGGATTCTACTCGTGTAAGAGCAGCAGCTGTATCGTGTCCCGAACGATCACGCAGAGCCCGTCGCCTATATGGTATCGTATCACCACGGGGTCTATCAGATGGTAATCCATGATCTGTATCCTGTATGGCATGGCTAAACTGCGACTTCCCAGTGAATTGAATATGAATAGGTGGCTGCGACTCCTGTCCTCTTGCCCCTCCCTGATCACTAGATCCTCCATTATTTTGAAGCACTATCATCACTGTCTCTGGTATCTGAATCTGAGTGGACTGAGTGCTCCGATGGAGGTGCAACTGCCTTTCCTTTTCCTGTCTCCGGGTCTACTAGGTGGGGAGGGACGATGTGCTGTATCTGCTGGAGCCCTGTGAGGAATATGACTTGTTGCCTATTGTCCAGCATCCATCCCAGCCTCACTAGCTATAAAACTGGCTGGTCGAGGAGGCAATCCTGGCTCATCAAGCTCTGGCGTCTGCTGCTGACCCATGATCCACCCAATCATTGGATCTTCATCCTCATCAACATATGAACTTGCAGTGGGATCGGGATATTTTAATTCTACTTCCTGAATATATTTTAGCCTCAACCTTAAATTATAGTGTACATACACAAGATCGTTGAGGCGTTTCTGTTTCAGACGGTTCCTCTGCTTGGAGTGGATAAGACCAAATGTAGACCAGTTGCGCTCACATCCACTGGATAACACCGTCTAGGAGAGGATCTTCACTGCAAGAACCTTCAAATTTTTAGCAGATCCACCAAAATGCACCCACCATTCAGTTGCAAAAGACATTACATCATTTAGAATTTTAGATTTGGCAAAATAAAAAATTTAATCCTTATATAATATTAGACTTACTCCTTAGTAGTATCTACCAGGATTCATCTTTGATTTACTTCTGATCGTTACAGTGGATCCAAATGAATCTGGCCCTCCCTAAAAAATTTCGTCTGCCAGAAAAAAAAAATGTTAGCTTGTTGAAATTAATGCTCTTAAAAATCATTCAATAATTTCAACCTAACTTCTTCAAGGCACATAGCAGCGATATCTGGATCGGGCTCCATCTTATATAACATTGCATAGGGCAAACATAAGATCCTCATTCATGGCAATGTCCGGTACGGAGTACTGAAATCTCGGATTTAGATAGTAAGCTGTACATATATTTTAAGAATTAGTCAAGCATACTTGTATGAATCTAATTAAAACTTAATTTTTAGGGACTTCATAAATTACTATGTACCTGCTAGATGCAAATCCAAACTCATTTGATAATTCCACCGTCCATCAATGATCCGGATATACTCAGATGCATGTGATGGATCTGCTTCCTGGATCTTTTTTTTGTCCTTTGCATCATGAAATATAAGAAGCCCATCTGAGCATACCTCTCGGAGTCCACGGCACGAAGTACCTCATATAGAGGCTTGATAGCCTCCACTACCCTCTCAGCCCGCTGCCAGAATGTCTGTCTTGTCACTAAATTTTTTACATTGCTTCCTTCAGTATTTGCCCTGACATATCTGCTATGCTGCCAGTCCTGTTGACAAACATCTGACGTAGCTCTGCTTTCTTGCCAAGAAGACTATTATGTGTAATGTAATTAGTAGCAAACTGTGTGACCCCGATTTCAATATTTTTTCCCTGTAAAACTTCTCATCAATGATAAGACCCATGTATGGTTATATATAAATCTGGTGATAGACTGTGCTAGATCAACAATCTTCTGCACCCTGCGGATTTTTCCAATATCCATCAACATGAGGTGTATACAATGTGCAGCACAAGGGGTCCACAAAATATACGGCCGCCGCTCTATCAAGATCTGCCCTGCGGCCCTGTACTGTGGTCCATTATCAGTGATGACCTGCAGACATTATGCTTTCCCACCTGATCAATCATCTCCATCAATCTGAGGATATAACTGGCGTCGTGCACATGATCTGAAGCATCAATAGACTTCTGAAAAAAAGTCTTCCCATCACAATAAGTCAAGAAATTGATGATACTCAGTCTAGTAGGACCAGTCCAACCATTACACATCACCGTCAATCCATACACGGGTCACTTGCTCTGATATGAGGATATCCATCTTTCTACTTCCTTCTTATTGCTGTCCAGAAGATGACCATAGATATCCCTCGATGATGGAGGATCTACACCTGCACCAGCAGCCTGTAAAGATGAAATAGCAAAGCGATAATATAGATTGTCTGCTGTATGGGCTGGGATATGACTGAAATGAAACCAGGAGGAGATGGCCCGCCACATATCATTTTTCTTATTCTTTTTCAGCATTGTGTCAATCCTCTGTTGCTTGGAATCTCTACTAGAAAATGCATGTGGATCGACATCATGGATAGTGGCTCCCTTTGGAATGTTCCTGGAAGACTTCCTCCTACTGCCAAATGCTTCCAACATGGATGCAATACGGCCGGTGCCTCTCCTGACGGGCTCTCTGACTGAGGAGGTCCTCCTAAACTGTCTCAGACTATCCTGGAGCACTAGCAGAAGCGGATCCCGATCCTGACTCAAATGCTAATGGCCTGAATCGCTGTCTATGCCTGGTTATCTCCTCCTGCTGTCTTTGCTCATACAAGCTCGCCTGAATAGCAGCCTCCATTTATGCCTCCTCATCAGAAGGAATAGATGCTCCCTCTGACTCCCTGAAGTAATAAGAAGGTGGTTTTGCTACTCTACGGTCCATCTCTGCCTTCTTCTTTGCTGCTATTTCCTTCCAGCTTTAAAATCCGCAAAGTATTTCTTCATCAGCTGACGGACCTCCTGTGAACACCGTCGGTATACAGATACATCAGAATAGCCGTCAGCCAAGTGCTGCTTCAACCTTGTTACCCCTCGCCTTTGAATTCAGTATTGCACCATTTATACCTCCAGTGATGCCGACCCGAGATCATCTCTTTATGTGACCAGCCAATGTCCCGCTCCGGATCCTTCTTCCTCTTTGATGGATCCATACATAACTATTTAAATTACATATAAGGTCAATAATAATGTTTATTAATTAACACTTTATTAACCTAATTTTTAAAATTTAATTTATATTTTTTATTTTTTTATTTAAAAAATTTAAAAAAACAAAGAAAAATAAAAAAAATTTTAAATTTTAGATTCATGTAGGATTTCATCATACATGCTACATATATTTTTTTAAGATCCTAGAAATATATTAAAAGTCAATTTTTTTTCAATTTAAGACCTACGGGCACTATTCATGAGATGCACAAAACTTGAATAAATCGACATGAAATTTATAGTGAGAGTAGCTTACGAGTCCTAGATTAATAATTTATAATTACAATTTTTTTTCTAATTATTTTTTTAATTAATTTATTAATCCAAAATTAATTTTTAATTAAAAATTATATACTTAATAAAAAATCAAGATTTTAGTATCATTGTATAGATCTATCCTAGATCTATCACATAGTATAAAATCATAGCCAACAAATAAATTTTGATAGCATTTCTTTTTAATTTTCTATTTTGTACGGATTTTAACAAAAAATAACGATACGAAAGAGAAAAATATGGAAAAAGAAAGGTATACATACCTTAATTCTAGCTTCCTCTTCGACTTTTGTAGGTTCGATTGGGTTGAAATTGATCGAGGAATTTTCTTTGTTTTTCCTTCCACGGCTCTGCAGCAGAGAGCTCTTACGAGCTCTCTGCCTCTTCCTCACTTAAAAAGCAAGGCAGTCCCCCCTTCCAAAAGTCACATGGCTACAGTAGCCATGTGACAAATCAAAAAAAAATTGCCCCACCTGCCTCCCTCCCAGCCATACCGACCCGAATCGGGCCGAACCAGCCGGTTCGTGCCCGTTTCGACCGGTTTAGCACCGGTTCGGGTCCGGTTCGGTGTGGTAAGTATATATTTTTTTGATTTTTAATTGGACTGTGCCGTTTTTTATGGCCGAACCGTGCCGGCCGGCCACCGGTTCGGTACTCCCCGAACCGGCCGGTTCGGCACGGTTCGGAAAACCCTGGTAGAGAGATCAATAATCTTGGAGAGAGTAAGAGGAGAGATTTTCTTTTTTATCTTTTCTTTTCTTTTTTCTTTTTCTTTTTCTTTTTCTTTTTCCTTTTCTTCTTTTTGTTTCTTCCTTTTTGTTTGGGTGAAATGTGGGATTTGTTTTCTCCTTTTTTCCCTAGAGAAGAGGTCATTTCGCCGGCCATGGCTATGGCTGGCTATGGTGGCACTACTGAGAGGCCTGCCACCTGCGGATGGCGACCAAGGTGGTTAGAAAAGGGAGGAAGAAATCATGAACATTCAAAAGAAAATAGAGAAATTAACTGAGCCCCCTTAACAAAATTTGGCTATTTGTTGGCTGGAAACCATGATCTAATGGCTATGGAAGATGTGGAGTATAAGGGTTTTTACCTTATTTCCGGCTGTGATTGGGCTTTGATTTTGGCAATACAACAATGGTCTTCCATGAAGAAGAGAAGATGGGATAGCTGGCAATCTCCGACAAAATCCTTTGAACTCCGGCACTGGATTCGAAAGGGGAGTTTGGGGTCTTTAAATAGTGTAGTGGAGGCCGAATCCTTCTTTTTTTTCCTTCATCATATTTTTTTTGTTTTTTTGCCAAGCTTAAAATCCGTGCAATTCCTTTTGGGCCCATTTTTTGGAGGTTGGGCCAATCAAGTGGACCAAGCCTGTTTGATACCGGCCCCTTTTGGGTTGGGGCATCATAGAAACCCTTCTGAAATGGCATATATTTTAATTCTTCTTATAAATGCTATCTATAGCAAGGTTTTATGTTCTGGTGGGACGAGAGAAATCCCAGCCATCCTATCCTGTTCCTATGAGAAAATGGGACTAAGTGTCAAGACTTTGAAACCCATCTATATGGGGAGAGAAGAAGAAAGAAGAAAGAAATGAAGATGAAATGTAAAATGTGAATAGAACGAAAAAGAAGAAAAAAGAAAGGGAGAAGAGAAAAAAAAAGGAAGGAAAGAAGGAAGAAAGGAAAGAGATAAGAAGAGGAAAAAAAAAGAGAAATTGATAAGAAAAAGAAATAAAAGAAAGATAAAGAAAACAGAAAAAAAGGAAAGGGGAGAAAGATGGAGGATATCTAAGAGGATGCATGATAGGGATAGCTGCTGAGATGGGATGGATAGTGGGACATCTCATTTCATAAAGATATCGGGACACCTCCGTTCTATGAGATTTAAAACCTCGATCTATAGTTGCACCTTGTGCAATCTAATTCTTACAACTAAAAGATCAATCCATGCCATGGTTCGCTGTACTGGTTGGTGTCAGTGCATACTGATTGTACCATACTATATTGGTACCAAATTGATATATGGTACATGAGGTGCATTAACACTCTATATGCTGAACTAAATCCTCATACCTGGCATGCTGACACTATAATAGGATGGTATTGATGCCGGATTGGTACAACAACAGCGAAGCTTGATCTCTGCCCTCTAGATTTCTGGTAATCCAATTAGCAGTCATATGTTCTCGTCTAATTATCAAACCTTGAAGACATACATCGGCAGGTTTCAAGGTAGTTTAAATAATTTCTTCTCCTTTCTAGTGCCATGACTAGCTTAAGTGAATTGCTTCATTATTTCATCTTTGTTTATGGCAATGTGTTTCCTACATGGAATTAAAAATTTTATCTATATATTGCATGTTTTCTTGAAGTAAATTTACAATTTCGAAATGTTGATCCTCTTATTTCCCCTGAATAACTCCTTCCTGCCACATTGCAATTAGATCATTCTCATCCAAGCTCATGTAACAATGGGTGAGGCATGGCTCAATGGTAAGGTTGCTCCACCCTGACCTCCAGAATTCAAAACAACCTAGAAACGGCCTCTTGCATGCAAGATTAAGGCTGCATACATCTGACCCTCCCCAAATCCAAGAATAGTATTAGTCTCATGCATTGAGCTGCCCTTTTTTCATCCAAGCTCATGTAACAGCCTATTTACCAGTGCTTCCTGAGGTTCATGGCTCTATTGGCTGAAAAGTAGTTGGAACCCTGAACTTTGGCATTGAAACCATCTTAACCATATCTTTGTATGTACACTTAGAGATGCATACAATAGAAATAGTTATAAAATCTAAGAAACGATGGATTTTAATTTTTCTTGACGACCAGCCACGTACTCTTTTGGTTGTGATCAAAGTCTACTGTGCTTGTGCTGATGTGCATGCAATAGCCAGGTTAGTCATTTCTAATGTCATTCCCATATTGTCATTCAGGGGAAGAGTGTCCAACAGGTGGAACTGCATATATTTTTGGCAATGACATACGATTGCATCCCAAGGCTGCTCGTCGGCTTGTAATATCCTTGAGCCACTAATTCTCTTCATCTAAAAAATAGTTTGATAATCACTTTTTCATTTTTTCTGTACAGATTGGTTACTGCCCACAATTTGATGCACTTCTAGAGTTTCTGACTGCCCGTGAGCATCTTGAGCTTTATGCAAGAATAAAGGGTGTTCCTGAAATTAACATAAATGATGTATGGAGATCATCTCATAGTTTGTTGACTATGCCATACAATAGAGATCTTTGTTCCATTTCCTTTCTTGTTTGAATCTTGCATGAGACTGCTAGCCGTTCCATGTAACTGATCCTTACAACTGGCATACTGGTAGGTCGTCAATGAGAAGTTGATGGAGTTTGATCTATGGAAGCATGCAGATAAGCCATCATACTCTTTAAGTGGGGGAAACAAGCGCAAGCTGTCTGTTGCTATCGCAATGATTGGCAATCCTCCTATAGTGATTCTTGATGAGCCTTCTACAGGTAAACCAAACTATCTATGACAGTAAAATTGGTTACTAACTTAATATTTGACTATAATAAATATGTTGTTATATAATATAATTAATTATGCTACGCTGCTAAAAATCTTAAACTATCAGCAAGTTCAACAATTCTTGCAGCTAATTCCTAGAAGTATCCTTTTGGACTTTTAATTATACACTACAGGTATGGATCCTCTTGCTAAACGGTTTATGTGGGATGTCATATCTCACTTGTCAACTAGACGAGGAAAGACAGCTGTTATCCTTACCACACACAGCATGAATGAAGCTCAGGCACTTTGCACGCGGATTGGCATTATGGTACTACTATAAAATATATATTTTAGGTAGTGATATGATTCAAGGACTAGGTAGACAATACTAAGCTCTCTCTGTTTTTTTTTTTTTTGTGGTCTTTCTCCTCAAAGGTTGGTGGCAGTCTTAGATGCATTGGCAGCCCACAGCATCTGAAAACCCGATTTGGAAATCATCTTGAGCTTGAGGTATTTCACATCTCCATATCATTTGATATGTCATGCTGCTTATCATTGATTGCCCTTGTTTTCAGGTAAAACCCACTGAAGTGAGCTCCATCGAGCTAGATAATCTATGTAAAAGAATTCAAAAATTTCTCTTTGACTTCCCAAGTCATACAAAGAGCATGGTTAGTGACCTTGAAATTTGCATTGGCGGGAGTGAAACGATACAAACAGACTGTGTATCAGAAATCAGTTTGACACGGGAAATGATAATTTTAATTGCACACATGCTTGGAAATGAAGAATCCATCTGGACAATTATATCTTCCATGCCTATCACCGACGGTGTATTTGGTGAACAGTTATCAGAGCAGCTAACTCGAGATGGTATTGCATGCTTTTATCTGTCTCAGTTACTCCTATAGCTTGAATTCTTTTTATCATTTTCACTGCCATTAGAAGATCTTATTCTAATATTTTTTTTGGAAATCATGGTTATTGTTCAGTTTTTGTTTATACAAGATTTTTTCATTGACCAAAATGAATCATTTTCTTTATTTTTATTGAATTCTAAGAAATTTTGGCCAACATCAAACCAACCATTAAGCATGACTGCTTCTACTGAAAAAAGTACCCTAGCAAAACTACTCATCATCAATACAAAAGCATCATTCAAATGCATTACCAATGCCATTCTTCATCCATTTACTTGCTGTTTGGCATTCATATGCACAATTTTACAGTTCCACCGAATTTCTTTTAGATTTTGGCCCATTGCATTACCCACTGTTCTGCGGTTGTTCATTAAGAACTAAGTTATGCACATGTATCATTCTTGTATCTTCTTGTTAACCTCAGTATCACTTAGATTTATTTGATTTTGCATTTATAAAATGTGATTATACTTAAAATTTATATCACTAGCACTATATGACCCTCTTTGGAAGTTCGATGTTATTAATTCATGCAAAAATTGCTTCAATGCTTCCAAACATGCATCTCATATCAAAAACATGAAGGTAATGAGAAGAATTAAAGATATAAAATCTGTGATAAGAGATATAGTAGGATGAATAAATATCAACCAGAGGGATGTAAAAGCCAAAAGAAACTGTAAGTTATATTGTGGTTTCCATAAGACCTATATCTGGAATTCCATCTCTCAACTTCAACTATGAGACACTATATGGGGAAATGAATACTTCAACTGTATATCTGTTCAGTAATTGCAATTGAGTTGGGCGGTCTTTCTGACTAAGCAAGCCAATCAAGCCAATTATTGGGATGTTTTGGAATATGCGAAACCATGTGGCCCTTGTGCGCAGTATGCCCCAAGAAAAGCTGGTTAAGATGAAAAGGGAATGGAAGACGACAATGTTTGGGCATATTGTTAATGAAAAAAGCCGTGTATGATATCTTCTATAGCATGTTGAAAAGATAGAAAGAGGGTTTCAGGAATATTTATTCTTTTATTTCAATAAAAGTGGCTTTCTTCGTATTTAAATTCTCAAGTGAAGGAAGAAACCTTGTCATGAGTTTTTTGCGGGGGAAGGGGGGGAGGGTGGCAATCATAAAAGCTTGTGTTTACATGGAGAAAATGGTGAAGATGCTAAGGGATCTGTCAATATTTACTTCAAGCTAGACGGTAACAAATGCTGGGTTTTTTTTCAAATTGCTTGCTTGTTTGGACTTGGATCAATCTATAACATAGAAGATGTTTCAACTTTCCATAATATGTTTAGGAGTTAATGCTTATAGTGAATTTCTTTATTCAAATTAATGATGGTGAGGAAATGGAAGAGAAGTAGGAAGCAACTGTTTGTAAATGCTGCAGGGTGTCCTCCTTAAAACTAAGATGAACATCAAAGAGCCAAATGGATTTTGAATGCAATAGAGAGGTGTTATTGGTATTTTATGAGTAGACAAGTAGAGCATAAATTGGAAGCATGTTTGAAAAGATGAAAGGATTCAGGATCCTTGATTCTTAATGTGGAGGATTGTTATTTGGACCCTAGGAGATTTAGGGACAAAGTGCTCTAGTTGCAATAAATTTGAACATTAATAATTAAATGAACATAAAAGTTGGCAAAGATAACATAGAGGATGAGAACCATCTAGAATATTCTTAATATTTGATGATCATTGGTTTTTAATTCAGCAAAACGGACAAAGATTGTTAGCTTGTTAGTTGAGCTTAACCAAAGGAAACATAAAGTTGATGTTAATCGACTACAATATAGCAGAGAGGTGGTATTTGATAGTAGTTTTTGATTTTTGAGCTCCTAAAACTGCTTTCACGATTTGATATCGTGAAGTGAAGTAAAAAGTGTGCTGACATCACAGAGACATATAATTGGTAGTACCTTGAAAATGAAATTGCACCAGAAAATGAGTATCTAGTAGGCTTTTGATTACACATCTTTCAAAATATTTGTATTCATTTCATCCATATTCTTCTGCAATGTTCGGTTAGTAGTTTTATAATCTCGCCTGTTTAATTTAACTCGGAATCACCTATCTTCGTTGTTGCATTAGATCTACAGAATTTCTGCTTATTTAACATTTAAGCAACTTGTATATGCTGGAGGCCTTCTTCCTACAATGCGATTTTATCTCTTGAAATTACTAAGCTATTGATAATTCCTTCTTTGTTTGCAGTTTTAGAATATGCTTGGTGTTACCTTGCAAATAGGTGGTACCTTAGTTTGACTTTTTGAAACTTTTAAATTTTTTTTTTTCTTATTTATTTGTGGTTTTATGAATAGGTGGTATCCCCTTGAAAATATTCTCTGAATGGTGGTTGGCCAAAGAAAAGTTCTCATTGATTGATTCAGTCATCATCTCATCATTTCCTGGAGCTACATTTCATGGGTGCAATGGGCTAAGTGTCAAATACCAGGTATAAGGGTGTCTAAACTAAGTTTTAAAATATTATCAAAAACAATTTCTTTTTCATCTAGGTGATGCGTTTATATTTGGGTAGTTTGTATATTTGGGTACAGTTTCTCTTTCCTTGGCCTTTACAGGGTTATTTTTTCCCCATTCATTGAAATCGATATTTTTTTTCAAAGTGTTGGCAGTCCTTTGGATTTCTAGTACTCTTGTAAGAAGTTTTTTAGTATGTTGGAAATCTGCATTATATCTGTACCCGTGTTGAAATTATATACAAAAATATGTTAGAGGTTTGGAGGGAAAACCCAAAATTCCCTCCAAGCTATTCCTTAGTCCCACATGGGAAAAGGAGAACACCCCAAAGATGTTTATTTATGATCCCTCTTCTGTTTGGCCTTGTACCGTCTTGGGCCACTCACACGCGCGCGTGCGGCCCGGCCCGGTTCGGTTCGCGCGCGCGGTCCGGTTCGCACGCGCGCCGCGGCGGGGTGTGTTATTTTTGCCCCTTTTTTTCCTTCTTTTCCGTTTTCTACACCAGATCGAAACTGCATCGCGTCTTCTCCGATCTTCGCGACCGGACTGTATCGCGTCTTCTCCGAGCGTCGCGTCCTCTGCTGTACCGCGTCGCGTCTTCACCGAGCGGTGTTTCTTCACGGCACTTCTCCATCTATAAAAGGATAGAGTCAGATCACAGATGTATTATTATCAATCTATTTTCCCGATCTCTCTATATCTATTTTCCCGATCTAGAACTCTCTTCCGTTCTGGGTTTTCTTTTCAGTTTTTTTTTCACTGCTGGGCGAAGCCATAATCATTCCTTTCACAGTCGTGCCTGCAGAAGGGATACCTGGTTGTATCTTGGGGTAGAGTTCTCGGATTGAATCCTGCACGAGGGCTGAGAATCGTCTTAGGACAGTGCCTCTGCACGCCTCCGGTCAGAAATCCTAAATCTTAACTTTTATATACTCTATATTTATTGTTTCTAGGTTTTATATATATACTTATAGTACTGTTTTACATAGCATCGTTTACTGTTTTATGACAGAACATATACAGATACTTTATATTCATTATTTCTAGATTTTATTTCATAACGAAGATTTATAATAATCTAAGGCGATTCTAGATGAAATAAAATAGAAACAAAAAATTGTTTAATTAGATATATATATTCTGATATTGGCTATTAAAATTCTAAAACGAATATCTTATTATTGTGCAGCTCTAGTTCTTAAATCACCTTGGTATGGATTCTGTGGATTCTTCTAGCCTTAAACTTGATAGATTTGATGGGAAGGGTTTTCTTAGATGGCAAGAACAAATGGAGGCCTGGTTAATTTCATTAGGTCTAATTTCTGCCCTAGGTAAAATCCTTCCATTTGAAACCAATTCTCAAGGTTCTGATGCAACTTCTAAGTCTCCTGAAGAAGTAGATTATCACTGCAGATTTAGAATATTGAGTTGTCTTTCAGACAACCTGTATGCAACCTATAGGAAATGTCAAACTTCTAAAGAACTCTGGTGTGCTCTAGAAGATACCTATATCAGAGATCATGAGGGGGCTATGAGGTTTACCGTTTCTGACTTTCATAACTTTAGAATGGTAGATAACCAACCAATCAATGACTAGATCCATCATTTCCAAAACCTTGTTCAAGAAATTCTTAGAGGAGGGTCTATCCTTGATGAAACTTATCATGTTTCAAGTTTAATAGATAAACTTCCTCCATCGTGGACTCAATTTGCCAAAAATCTTAAAAGGACTCAGACCTCCCTGACCTTTAGGTCTCTTCTTCAATCCATCAGGATCGAAGATCAAGATAGACTTAGAGAGATTCAAGAAAATCAACTCAAGGCCAAAGTCAACCTTATCGAAGGTCAAAATCAAAATACTAAAGGTCAGAACTCTAGAGATTACAATCCTAATTATAAACCTAAGGGAAAAAATTTTAAAGGAAAAGGAAAACCTTTCCATCAAAACAATATTCATAGGCAGAATAACATAAAATCCAAGGATTAAGGTGATGGAAGATTCTGCTTTGTCTGTGGAAGGGACAATCATATTGTTCCTCAATGTTTCTATCGGAAGAAGCAGAAGGTTGTCCATAAGAAGAAGAATGATACTAAGAACCAGAATCAATTTAAATCTCAGGTCAATATGATTGAAGGAGAATCATCTTCTTTTAGGTCAGTCTCCTTCACCCCTTCGATAAATCTAACCTATTTTGATTCCGAATGGTGGTTAGATACTGGTGCTAATATCCATGTTTGCACTGATAAAATTTGGTTTTCATCCTATCAGGGATCAAGTGAAAGAAGTGTAACAATGGGTGATGGAACAGCTGTTCAAGTACTAGGATCAGGTCACATCAATCTAAAGTTTACCTCAGGAAAATCTTTGATTCTTCGTGATGTACAGCATGTTCCAGCAATTAGAAGAAACCTAATTAGTGTTCTTTGCTTGTCCAGACAGGACTTAAAGTCGTATTAGAATCAAATAAAGTTGTAATCTCCAGAGGAGATATGTTTATTGGCAAGGGCTTTGTATCTGAAGGATTATTCAAATTAAGTGTAATAGCACCTATTAATATCAATAAAATCTCTGGTTTTCTTCTAAATCTAATGTGTTGAACTTTGAGGCTTGTGAAATTTGGCATGGCAGATTGGGTCATGTCAATCGTCGATCAATCAAGAAAATGTCTGATCTTCTATTAATTCCTAAAATAAATATAGATCATAAATCTAAATGTGAAATCTGTATACAATCAAAACAACCTAGAAAACCATTCAAGCCTATAGAATTTAGATATTCCCAAATCTTAGAACTAATACATAGTGATGTTTGTGATTTTAATAGAACCCTAACACATGGAGGTAGTCGTTATTTTGTCACTTTCATAGATGATTTTTCTAAATACTGTTACACTTATCTTCTAAAAACTAAGGATGAAGTTCTTAATAAATTTAAACTTTATAAAGCAGAAGCTGAGAATCAGTTAGAAAAAAGGATTAAAATCCTTAGATCAGACCGAGGAGGCGAGTACACTTCAAATGAAATAAATCTTTTCTGTGAAGAAAATAGAATAATTCATGAAGTTACTGCTCCCTATTCACCTCAATCTAATGGTGTAGCAGAAAGAAAGAACCGAACACTACTAGATATGATAAATGCAATGATCATTAGTTCAGGTGTTCCAGAAAATCTATGGGGAGAAGCTCTTCTTTTTGCTAATTACATCCTCAATAGAATACCTGCAAAAGATAAAGATAAAACTCCTTATGAAATTTGGAAGGGTCATATACCTATACTTAGTTACTTTAGAGTTTGGGGTTGCTTAGCTAAAGTCAGTATTCCTGAATCCAAAAGATTAAAAATAGGTCCTAAGACCGTAGATGCCGTATTTATTGGTTATTCGTTGGATAGTAATACCTATAGATTCCTTGTTATTAACTCGGAAATATCATCAATATCAAATAATATAATAATTGAATCCAGAGATGCAACTTTCTTTGAAAATATTTTTCCTATGAAAAATAGAGTGTCTAATCCAACGAATAATATTCCATCTTCTGCATCCTCAGTTGCAGATTTAACTCATGAACCCGAATCTGAACCTGAACCTAGACGGAGTAAAAGAATTAGAACAGAAAAGAATTTTGGTGAAGGTTTTTTCACCTATTTAATTGAAGATACTCCTATTTATTTAGAAGCTGTCTTCTCCTGATGCACCTTTCTGGAAAGAGGCAATCAATAGTGAATTTGAATCCATTATCGAAAATAATACGTGGATTCTTACTAATCTGTCTCCTGGAAACAAACCTTTAGGATGTAAATAGATTTTCAAGAAGAAAATGAGAACTGATGGAACAATAGAAAAATATAAAGCCAGGCTTGTTCAGGGATTTGGTCAAAAGGGCGGTATAGATTTCTTTGATACATATTCTCCTGTTGCTCATATCTCCACTATTAGAGTCATTCTAGCATTAGCTTCCATCTATAAACTTTATGTTCATCAAATGGATGTTAAGACTGCATTTTTGCATGGTGATCTAGACGAAGAGATCTACATGCATCAACCTGAAGGATTTTCTGTGCCAGGACAAGAAAATGAAGTCTGCAGGCTTGTAAAATCTCTTTATGGATTGAAGCAAGCACCTAAGCAATGGCATGAAAAATTTGACCAAGTGATCTTATCCTACGGATTTCATATTAATGAATCCGATAATTGTCTTTATCAAAAACAAGTTAATGATCAATTCATCTTTCTATGTCTCTATGTTGACATTTTAATTCTTGCACCAGATTTGAATCTGGTTAATGATATCAAGAATTTTCTGTCTCATCATTTCAATATGAAAGATTTAGGTAATGCTGACTTAATCCTTGGAATGAAAATCATTCGAACTATCGAATCGATCAGTTTATCTCAATCTCATTATACTAAAAAACTTATAGACAAATTTGGATACTCTAATTATTCAACTGTTTCTACACCTTTTGATCCATCTATTCATCTTACAAAGAATAATGGAATACCTATAAATCGAGAGAAATATGCACAAATTATTAGATCTATAATGTATTTATCCAACCGAACTAGGCCTGATATTGCTTTCACTATTTCTAGACTTAGTAGATATACATCTAACCCTAGTTCAATTCATTGGAATGCATTAGAAAGAGTGTTCAGATATCTTAAAGGTACTACTGAGTATTCTCTATGCTTTACAGGTTATCCAAATGTTCTTGAAGGTTATTGTGATGCAAATTAGATTTCTGACACTTTAGATATCAAACCTGCATCTGGTTATGTTTTTCTGTTAGGAGGTAGTGCCATATCGTGGCAATCAACTAAACAAACTATTTTAGCTAGGAGCACCATTGAAGCCGAGCTTATTGCTCTTGACTCTGCCTGTACTGAAGCAGAATGGTTAAAAGAGCTTCTTACTGAGATTTCTATATCTTCTTCTATACCTCCAATTTCAATACATTGTGACTCTAGAGCTGCTATAGAATTTTGCAAAAAGAAGTTAATAAATACTAAAGTAAGTAGACACATCAAATTAAGACAAAAATCTGTTAAAAGGAAAGAAAAATTTCAAATTGTTTCTATAAGTCATGTAGCTACAGATAATAATCTTGCTGACTGTCTTACAAAAGCTTAAACAGGACTAAGGTCCTGATGTCATCGAGGGGGATGGGGCTTAGCCAATAAAGGATCTTCCAGTAGCGGGAACCCAACCTCTGTGATAGGAGATCCCTTGAAGGAGGTTCAATATGGTAAAAACAAGCTGATTGGTTGATCAGGGAGCACATGTAGTTTATTTAGCAGGAATCTCTGACTTTAGCCCATCCCTATGATGATTAGTGTTTCTATGTAGTGTTTAGGTAGAGTTATCTCTGAATAAGTCCCGAGAGGTATTCCTCGAGATGTGACACTACACACATCCTTGGAGGGACTCACCTATATAAGAATATCCATATTCGGCCGCGGCTAGAGACATAGACAATCTCTAGAAATTCTCATGAAACAAATCAAGATGCTTGCACACGGCCATTAATGTGCAAACCCGCGACATGAGCTTCTATATGTGGGTATTATAGTAGAAATTTGATCTAACGGAACGTAGTTCAAGACCTGGTTCACTCCGCTCCCTTCAAATCAATACTATCAATGCTAAGTGAAGTGAACTTTAAAGGCACTTCATCAATTACACAGTATATGTACCCGGCAGTAAATATTTTTCTATTATGTTCTATTTAATTATTTATAATAAGTGAATTTTGAGTTTTGATGGGGATTGTTAGAGGTTTGGAGGGAAAATCCAAAATTCCCTCCAAGCTATTCCTTAGTCCCACATGGGAAAAGGAGAACACTCCAAAGATGTTTATTTATGATCCCTCTTCTGTTTGGCCTTGTATCGTCTTGGGCCACTCACACGCGCGCGCGCGGCCCGGCCCGATTCGGTTCGCACGCGCGCCGCGTCATGGTGTGTTATTTTTGCCCGTTTTTTTCCTTCTTTTCCGTTTTCTACACCGGACCGAAACTGCATCGCGTCTTCTCCGAACGTCGCGACCGGACTGTATCGCGTCTTCTCCGAGCGTCGCGTCCTCTGCTGTACCGCGTCGCGTCTTCACCGAGCGGTGTTTCTTCATGGCACTTCTCCATCTATAAAAGGATAGAGTCAGATCACAGATGTATTATTATCAATCTATTTTCCCGATCTCTCTTAGTCTATTTTCCCGATCTAGAACTCTCTTCCGTTCTGGGTTTTCTTTTCAGTTTTTTTTTCACTGCTGGGCGAAGCCATGGTCATTCCTTTCACAATCGTGCCTGCAGAAGGGATACCTGGTTGTATCTTGGGGCAGAGTTCTTGGATTGAATCCTGCACAAGCGTCGAGAATCGCCTTAGGACAGTGCCTCTGCACACCTCCGGTCAGAAATCCTAAATCTTAACTTTTATATACTCTATATTTATTGTTTCTAGGTTTTATATATATACTTATAGTACTGTTTTACATAGCATCGTTTACTGTTTTAGGACAGAATATATACAGATACTTTATATTCATTGTTTCTAGGTTTTATTTCATAACGAAGATTTATAATAAAATAGCCATTGACCACATTGCAAACAGTATCACTCCAAAACTGTAGAAGAATCTCGTGCCCTCACCTCAAAAAAACTAGCAGCTTTTAGTGCTTGAAGGCATGGAATTTTTTCTAGGATCACGTAAGGGCTTAATATTGTCTACATTTTTATTTTGAAGTGGGGCAAACATCTTTTTCATGCCCATGTCAATCCCTACTAGAGATGTTGTTTGATGGGAACATGCTAAAGCTTCTGCATGCATACACCAGAATGTTGTGCTCAGAGAGTCAAGCTTGTTCTTGTGTTCCTCTGCTGATGCATTGTCTGGTGTTGAGTTTCAGTTGCCTTATGGAGAAGGGTCCTCTCTTGCTGACATATTTGGACATCTGGAGCACAACAGGTATCAAATGGCTTCTGAATTTCCGTGTATGTAATTTTGATTCTCTTTCTAAGCCTGTTGATTTTATTACTCAGGGAGAAACTTGGGATTGAAGAATATAGCATCAGTCAATCAACATTGGAGACCATATTTAATCATTTTGCAGCAACACAATAATCAAACCAGACAGGAAACAAAACAGCAGATAGAAGTCAAATGTTCATACTTTATTTGGGTCATTAGAAAGAAACTTGGTATAGAAGAATACAGCATCAATCTCTCAACAGAGATAACTTGGTATACAAAGAATACAGGATCAGTCAGTCAACAGAGAAACTTGATATTCAAGAATACATTAGTCGATAACATTGGAGACCATTACTTTGTATTTTTGCTGCTACCTCATGGATCTTTTATATTCACCCCAAAATGTGCAGTGTTTCTTTTTCTTTCTAATTCTAGATTTTTGACATGAGCCACTTGGCCTTTTTCTTTTGTGTAATTTTGGCAGGTTTTGAATTTTTATTTTTATATAAATGTTGTATAATATGCTATCTTCTTAATAATTCGAGGTCATACATTTTTAAAAATTCTGAGAAAAGTTTGATCATAAGGCTGATTCGTGTGAACAGTTGTGCATATTGAGTTGCACCGATATATTGCCATCAATTTCATTTAATCTTTTTCAATCGACATTGAAAAGAAAGAACAATTTGCTAATCTTCTTTGGTTAAGTTTGTACCCATCTATAATAAAATTTTATCCTACACAGATTTGTTGCTGATGTTCTAAGTAGTCATAATGTTTTAATTTTTTAAGTAAATATATGGGAAATATGCCTTTTTAATCCCAAATTGTGATCATAGAAGAATTATATATCCCCGCATCTATATGATGTAGAATTTGTTTGGTTTGATTTTGGTAGCTAGATGCATGCTTACGGGATGTTAGTGCGACCGTACATGATTTGACAACTTGAGAATATTTTGCAAAGCAAACATTGAGTAGCCATCATAATTCCTGTTGTTGGGTTGATTTAGTGTGTACAGTTCATAGCATATTTGATATATTTAATTACTTAAATATGTAAAGCTATAGAATGCTTCGTTGCTGTGGTGTTGTGTTCTGCACCAGCTCAAGAAGTGGTATGGCCGTGCACTTATTTTTATTAATATTAATGAAACCAAATTGCTGATCCACAGCAATGGCCATTTGGCGTTCGATATCTCCCCGCTATACTCCAAGTATGATCTTTATGTAAGTCGGACAATTCCTTTGGATGTATGTGATAAGTTCGGACATCAAGATGGAGGGCAGTTCCTAGGGTCTTATATATATATATATATATATATATATATATATGATGAAAAAAAGGGTAGGGGGGTTAAATCCCGGTGTAGCTTCCCATTCTGGCCTCCGGCCCGTTAGGTATGTTCGATTCGGGTTGCAATTTTTCGCGTACCCTCCCTACCAAACGGTGAGTACGTCAACCTAACCGTACTACAGCGTCGGAGTTATAGCCGCTCCACCTCCTAGTCACGTGCGTCCAGAGTTTTTGGAATTTAATCGAGTCATTCGAGGGATCGTGCCTCGAAACCATGACCAGTGGATTATTCACAAAAGCAGAGCCGTGCTTTAACCAAGGGTCTGTTTGGATTGAGGGAATCAATGGGATGGAAGGATTTTTTTTCTTGGATATTAAGTTCAAGAAAAGTAAAGAAAATGATAAGATATCTTTCTCTTTTTATTTTTTTCTTTGTTAAATCAATTTTTTTAATTTTTTTGAAATTAGGAGGGAAAGAAAAGGGGAACACAATTTTTTAAAAATTTTAAAATATCTATCATCTTTCTTTTTTTAATTTTCTTATAAAGGCTATTTAAACGAGGATGGTATTTTTTCTTTCTTTCTTTTTTTTCTATCCCTTCTAGAGATAGGAAAACTTGACCCAATCTGCCAATCTGACTAGCATTCGACCTACCTTAAAGAGATTTGGGTTGAGCCTAAATGGGTTCGGGTCGTAAATAGGTCAATCCGTTTAATCTATTAAATATACGGGTCATCTTCAAGTTTCATGATCTATTTAACTCGATTGATATACTAAGTAGGTCAGTTTGGGTCGGGTTATTAACCTATTTATAAAGCTCACCATCCATTGGCCCATTATCAATTGCTATAGCCGCTTGGCTTTGGGCCTAGTCCATTAGTAGGAGCGTCAATGCCTCAGCCTTACTGGACTGTCTTTTTGTTTTCGATTTTCTAGACTTCTTCGTGTTGGAAGGTGAAAGGACACTAGGGTTTGCGATTTGCCTTGCCTTTTGTCCCTTTGGAGTGCATTTCTCAAGCTCCCCTCGATCTCATAGCAGCTTGCCTTCATTAGGCTCCTTCTTCGGGCTTCTAAGCTTCTCCCTTCTTGATCTTACGACGGTGTGCGACGTGCACCTTTCCTCGGCCCCCTCTTCTTGTTCGGACTTCTCCCATTCTCGATCTCACGATGGTGTGCGGTGTGCACCTACCCCCGGCCCCCTCTCCTTTGGGCTTCTCCCATCCCCGATCTCATGGCGGTGTGCGGCGTGCACCTCCCTCTGGCCCCCTCTCATTCTTCGGGCTTCTCCCACCTCGATCTCCCAGTGGTGCACCATGCACGGCGTGCATCTTCCCCTGGTCCCCTCTCCTTCTTCGAGCTTCTTCCCCCATTTCGCGGTAGTATGCCCCCCTGGCTCCCCCTCCTTCAGCCTTCTCCCTCCCTCTCACGGTGGTGTACATCTCTCTTCCCCCCTCTCATTCTTTGGGCTTCTCTCGCCCCCATCTCATAGTGGTGCGCAGCGTGCGCCTCCCGTCGGACCCCTCTCCTTCTTCGAACTTCTCCCCCTTATCTTATAGATAGTGAGCATCCCCTGGCTCCCTTAGTCCCTCTCTTTCGTCAGCCTTCTTCCTCCCATCTCACGACTGCGTGCGTCCCCCCTGAACCCCTCTCCTTCTTCAACGTTCTCCGCTCCATTTCATGGCGGTGTGCATCCCTCTTTTTCTTCGGGTCATCTAGAGGTCCTTCCCTTCCCCTCCATCCCTTCTTAGATTTTTTTCTTTCTCTATCCCCCCCTTATTTGGTGCAGTAACTGTAGTTGGAGTGGAAGCAGGTCTGAACTCTAAAGATAATTGTTTGATTTATTTTTTGAGATTAGCCTTGTGTTATGATTTGATTTTTGGATGATTTAATCTTTATTTTTTTGGATAAATATAATTCTATCTTTCGAAATCATTGTTACTATGGAGTGTAATGTTTTGTTCTAATCTGGAGGCCTTTCAAAAATGCAATGTTTATTTTGTATCGAATTCCTTTGCTGCTCATGATCTATGATTCATGCTTTTGTTGTTGTTGGTAGTTCTTTCAGTCATATAGATCTACCTGTTTTGTTTTCTCTTTCTTATCAGGTGCTTGGAGGGTAAAGAAGCTTTCTAACCAATTTTGAAATTGATTTAAGGTTTGTATATGAAGGCTATCTTGGATGGCCTTCTTTTATAGGCAACCGATTATAGTCGTTTTAATTTAGTTGCAGATTAAATAGTAGATTTGAACCTCCTCTTTCTTGTATCTTTTTATTTTGTAGTGTCATCTCGATTACTTTTGTAAACTGCTACTTTGTTATATTTAAGTAGCATAAGTTTTTGGTATCCGTTGTAAGGTTAAATGCGTTCTATTAATACAGTTCTAAGTTCTAAAAAAAAAATTCTTTTCCTGTTTTCCATGTGCTGCTTCTATTTTTTTATTTTAAACAGATTAAATGAGTTGGGTCGGGATGGATTAGGTTAACAGTTTATCTATATATTAAACATGTTAAACGGTTAGGTCGGGTTAGGTTGTATTAATATATTATTTATTTATTAAATAGGTTAAACAGGTCGGGTCGAGTCGGGTTAGAAGGTTATCTATTTAATAAATGGGTTAAATGGGACGAGTTAGGTTACTGTTTATGAAATGAGTTAGGTTTAGGTTTTAAATTATAACCCATTTAATAAATAGATCGGATTCAGGTTGAGGCATTTCTGACCCGATCCAAATCTGACCCAACTTGTATATATCCGATCCAACCAGATTAGCACCCCTAATCCCTTCCCTTGCCTTATAAGGGCTATCCAAACAAGGTTTGTTGCTGAGAAAGTGAGAAAATAAGGTTGTTGCAGGAAAATATTTCTTTTCCGTTGTCTGGTATTAAAAAGAAAGTTCAAGGAGTGAATGTTAAAGGGGAAACATTAGGTCAAAATTTCCTCCAATAAATAACAAATAGGCAAACGACCCAAGTTAATTTAAACATATATTGAAAATCTTTTTACTAATTTTTAATTTTTCTTTTTTCCTTTTTTTTATCATAAAGGTAGGTCAATTGCAGGAATGTAAAAAGGTAGGGTCGCATCAATCTAATAAAAAATTGGGTCGTATTGAGTCTATGGCTAAATTTTTTGATCCAATGGCTTATTTGAGTCGAGTTAGGTCCATGTATAATTCGGTTCCAATTCAAAAAATTTAGATCTGAGTCAAGTCTGAATTAGGTCGGATCAATTATAGCTAATTATATTTTAATTATTACATAACTAACTATTATTAATCATATAAAATAAATAACAAATAATATTACTTATAAAATAAATTAGGATATAAGTTTAATTTTAAATTATCTTCATATTAAAGACATTATTTATATAAATTTGAAATCACAATTTCAAGGTTCAAATATATTTGGACCCAACCATTATTATCATATTTGGATTGGGTTTGAATTTTAATAAATTTAGACCTGGCATCAAACTTGGCGATCTAACCAAGATCTTGAAGTTCCGGTCCATGTTTCGGGGCGTGTGTCATTAGGTGGCCCAAGCCACTTCTAACGCTTCAGGCGGTGCACATTTTGGCAGAAATTTAGACTTTTGCCCAACAGCTATTAGAATTCGTATTATTTTTAGGAAATGTTTGGTTGTTGCCCAGTGTAGCAACCCAAGAGGGGAGGTGAATTAGGTTTCTTAAAAATTTAAATTCTAAGCAAGCATGTGTTGAACTAGGGTTCTTGTGAAACAATGTGATTGTGCTCAATAATGATATGCAGAAGAATTATAAAGTAAATGCAGAGTAAATCAAAGCAAATAATAAGGAAGAGCAATCAATCACAAATACCAAGATGTATAGTGGTTCGGTGCAAATCAAGCACCTACATCCACTCCCTAAGCTTTTTCTTGGATATTTTCATTATAATCTATCCAAGATTACAGCTAACTTGTTTTCAAAGACTCACAAGTTAAACCCTTGTTGGTTTTGTTACTTAGGCTCACAACATCCTTTACAACTTATTTTTAATCTGGGTTCACAAGTCAAACCCTAGTTGGTTTTGTCCCTTAGGCTCACCAACAACCTTTAATCCTAGTTTCAATACCTTTGAAAATAGTAACAATAAGTAAGACAAAAAGTACAGATATATGCACAAGAAAGAACTCTCAAAAGGGTAGATATAAATGTCATTGAAGCTCTTCTTGAATGCTTGAGTTGTTTCCTTCTTGGAACCTCATCAATGCACACTTTTAGCTAATGATTTGAAGGCTCAACAACAAAATTAAAGGCTTTTTTTAGGTGGAATATTCTTTAAAGCTCACTCACGTCTTTTCTCAAAAGATAAACTGTCTCTTGTGATTCACTTTTTTTCTCCTTGTCTTCAATGAGTTTGATAAGTGATAAATAGCTCAAAAACCTCCAAAAAGCCGTTGGAGACCGTTATAGTGAAGAAACTAGCCGTTAGGAGCCGTTTGGAATCAATTTTGAATTTATGAAAAACTAACCACTGCACTAAGTATCGATACTTGATTTGTTCACGAGTCGATCTGTGAGTTGACACTTAGGTCGACACTTGGGTCGACACCAGGTGTAAATTTAAATTTTCAACATTCTGCTACACTTCTGGTCTCAGGCTATGAGTCGACCTGTGAGTCAATACTTGGAACTGTGGGTCGACACTTCGGTTAGCACTAGGCAAAAAATCCATGGAATGACATGTTCTGTTCAATTCTGTTCTCAGGTCTTGAGTCAATCTATGAGTCGATACTTGAACTCTATGAGTCGACAAATTGAGTCGACACTTGGCGTGCCAGCTGAAAGTTCTGCGTGACAGTCTTCAAGGTGTCGACACTTGCTCCATGAGTCGACACTTGCTCTGTGCCATTTCTAAACTGTGTGCCAAACTTCAAAATTTTCAAATTTTATCCAATTGACTTCTAGTTCCTTCTCCATAAAGGTCAAAGTGATTATCTTAAAGTCATTCCAAGATAAGAAGAGCTCTCAAATATTGAAATTCATCTTGCTTTGATATCCATATCTTTAATACTCTTGAGTGGAAAATTTGAAGTACCGGTGACCTAGAATTCACAACTCCAATTGAAACATTAGTACTTACATATACTCATCATTTTGTTATTCATCAAAATTAAGGGCCAAAGCCAATAATCTCTTCATTTTTTATGATGACAAAATTTTGAGTATATAAGCATTTAAGTTCAAAATTTTACTATTGTAAATAAGCACAGTATCAAAAGCTCTGAAAGTGTGAATAAGTTTAACAAGCATCTTCACAATTATCATCAATCAAGGTTCATACAAGTATTTAGGTGAGAATGTATCAGATCATTAGTTCATACACCAATATTTCAAGTGTTTCAAGGTTAGATTTTCTCAATTTCTTCCCCTATCTTAGGTAGATTGAGAATTCTTGAAAAATTTTGAATTGTTGCTTATGTATCTTTCTTACTCCCCCTTTTTATCATCATTAAACATTAAAAGGGATTCCTCCCCCTAACTTAGTGCTTTAGTTAGAATAAAATGACAAGCATGCAAAAAGTAGAGTAATAGTGCAACTTTCATAACTGAAAATCATAACTTTCATAAGGAAGTTTCAGTACAACAAAGCAAAAGACATACATGAACTGAAAAAGTGATACAATCATAACATAAACTGAAAAAGTACAGGAAATACATGAAATGCAGATAGGATATCTGAGAGGCTAATCTTTATCAGAAGAAAACTCTAAAATAATAGGTGCCATGATCCTAGAGGATGAAGATCTGGGAGTCTTATGCAGCATACTCCTAGTCCTAAGTGAAGGTCAGATCTATCTATGGTGGCATGAGTAGTGAGGGTCCTCGCAAGTGTCACAAAGGCTGAGTCAATGCCATGATGAACATTAGTAGGAGCAGGAACTGAGATCTGAGCTAGAACATCTGGAGTTTGGTCCTCTCTACTGACAATTTGATAACCACCACCATCATCACCATCACTGCCACTGTTTGAACCATCATCGCCAGCAGTGCCATCATGATTATCATGATCACCACCAGCATCACCAGCAGTGCCATCATGTGTATCATCATCACCATTTGCTGGTAGAGGAGGAGGTGGAGGAACTGAAGGTCCAACTGGAGGCAACAGTGATCTTAACAAGTCTCTGATCTCATTAAATCTAGCCTCCATGGTCTGCTTGATGCCTGTGAGCTGCTCATCTGTGTGAGATCTCAGTCCATGCAGCTCCAACTGTAATCTGGTAGTCTTGACAGACAATCCCAATATCTCCTCTCGAACTCCAGTAAAATGCTTAGTGATCCACTGCTCAAAAGTCAAATATGTAGCTGTACTCTCGAGAAGCTGTAGCTGGAGCATGACCAGGTGCAGGTGTAGAGGGCTCTGACTTAGAGGCTGTAGTGGGTGTAGGTCTGGGGGGACTAATTTGTGGTGCAGGTCCAGAGGGTCCTGCCTCAGCTGCTCTTAGCTCATCCTCCTCGTCTGGCTCCTGACCTGACTCCCGTCTGACTCCTGGCCTGACTCCCGTTTGGCCCACCTATCGCCAACTCTCCTGAATCCCATGCGATGTAGAGATTTCTCCTCGTAAGTGTCCGTGTGGAGAATCTCTTTGGAGGCCTTGTCCTCCAATGGGATACCAAAAGCTCTGAAGATCCTGGTCAGCCCCATCCATATGGTAGGCACAATCTCCACTAGGTGGCTGCCTCACCCATCTAGTGAACCATAATCATGGGTAGGTTGATGGCCGTCCGCTGTCTCAGAGCAACCATCAACACCAACTCTCGCTCAGTGATGAAGTTGAATCTACCAGTCTTTGGAACCTGAATCCGAGTAATAATATGGTAGAGCACTTTCATCTCCAAGGATAACTGGTTCA
Source organism: Areca catechu (assembly GCA_021397845.1). NCBI lineage: Eukaryota > Viridiplantae > Streptophyta > Magnoliopsida > Arecales > Arecaceae > Areca > Areca catechu. The sequence continues at coordinate 160,093,271 of CM038050.1, forward strand.
CTGACACAACTGATACTCCCCTGATGTCCTTGCACTCCAGTATGCATCTGAATGCAGCATCTCTATCACCTGCCCAGTTTGCTGCCAAACCATGTAGTGGAATCTCCCAAACTCTGCTAAGGGTCTCAGGGGTCATTGGAATCTCAACACCCCTGACTCGAGCTGTCCACCTAATGCCATCAGTAGCCATGCTCCCGTAAAACTCGTGCATCAAGTGTGGGAAGTACCTCTCTCTCATGGTACAGAAGGGTACAAAGCCTGCTGTCCTCAACAAATCTCCAATGATGAACCCCTCCGAATCCCAAAACTGAAGATCAACTCTCCTCCCGCATGCTATAACTTTTCCTACAACTCTCTCTACTGTGGGGGACAACTGTGGAGGGGGTGCTCTATCTGCCTGCTAATCCTCGGGCTGCTTGTGATGTATAGCTGGATCCTGACGGGCCTTATACCTATTCTCCTCGGAACTTGGCTCGCCATGCTTGAAAGATGACCATTTCTTGCAGAAAACCACTTGCTTCTTAGGTTCCATGACCACTAGAAATGACTAAGAGTAGACTAGAGGGAGGAATGGAACAAAAGAGATGGAAAACGGGCCGGAGAAGAGAAGAGCAGACCCAAACGGACTGAGAATGGGAAAACCAGAAGGAATGAGGGAAAATCGGTCCAAAAATGAGGGGGAAAACGAGGAATTTTCTAAGAATGGAAGGTTAGGGATGGAAGATCACTATTTTGGGGATGATTGGTAAGTTTGGGGACCACAAAAAAAAAAGGGAGAATGAAAAAAGAAGTGAGAAAATCATTCGGATGATGCCCTAAAAAAGCAGTCAATCCATTCATGAGTTGACACTTGAAAGTTGCTCAAGTGTCGACACTTCAGTGAGTTGACACTTGGGTAACTTTACAAGTGTCGACACTCGGGAATTTTTAGGAGAAAAATCTGAATAAATTTCAATAAATTCCCAAAAAATCAATAAAGTGTCAAGGGGTTATTCTAAATGATATTTGGGAGAATCTGAAGCAATTGAAAGGATTTCAACAAGAATTTGAAAGGTTTCAGTCAAAGGGGTCAATTATGCCTAACTCTCTTCTGATCATGCAAAACCTATCTTTACTAAGGGATTTTGTGAAAATATTAGCTCATTATCTATCAGTACACATAAAATCAAGCATTACATTACCATTTTGTACATGATCTCTTATAAAGTGATGTCTTATTTCAATATGTTTGCTTCTTGAATGTTTAACTAAATTTTTAGTTAAATTAGTAGCACTTGTATTATCACATATTATGGATATTTTATCTAACTTAATGCCAAAATCTTTGAGTTGTTGTTTGATCTATAAGATTTGAGCACAACTTCTAGCTACTATATATTCGGCTTCTGCCGTAGATAGAGCAACTAAATTTTATTTCTTGCTAAACCATGAAATCAAATTCACTCCAAGAAATTGACAGGTTTCACTAGTACTTTTTCTATCTAATTTACATCCAGCAAAGTTAGCATCAGAATAAGCAATCAATTCAATAGATGAATCTCTAAAATACCACAGTCCAATATCAATTATGCCAGACAAATATCTAAGTATACTCTTAACAGCCAATAAATGAGATTCTTTAGGAGTAGACTGATATCTAGCATATATATATACACTGAACATGAATCTGGCCTACTTACAGTTTAGTATAATAGTGAACCAATGATACCTCTATATAATTTTTGATCAACATTTTTACCTGATTCATCTTTATCAAGTTTACAAGAAGGGCTCATAGGAGTACCTAATGACTTAGTTGTCTCCATCCCAAACTTCTTTAAGATTTTTTTTGTGTACTTAGCTTGGTTGATGAAAATATCTTCTTTAGTTTGCTTAATTAGGAGTCTGAGAAAGAAGTTTAGCTCTCCCATCATGCTCATCTCAAACTCATCCTACATAAGCTTGGCAGACTCTTGACAAAGTATTTCATTAGTAGCACCGAAAATGATATCATCAACATAAACTTGTACTACCAATAAATCCTCATTTTTCTTTTTCAAAAATAATGTAGTATCAATATTGCCTCTAAAAAAAATATTTTCAAGCAGAAATTTATTTAATCTATCATACCAAGCTGTTGGAGCTTGTTTAAACCATTCAAAGCCTTATGAAGTTTAAAAAAAATGATTAGGGCATTCATAATTTTCAAAACCGGGGGGTTGTGCAATATACACTTATTCTTCAATAAAATCATTTAAAAGACACTTTTGACATCCATTTGAAAAAGCTTAAAATCTATATAACAAGCAAAAGTAAGTAATAATCTAATTACTTCTAATCTAGCAATAGATGCAAATATTTTATCAAAATCAATACCTTCTTCTTGATTATAACCTTTTGCTACTAATCTAGCTTTATTTCTTGTTACAATTCCATTTTCATCAAGTTTATTTCTGAAAACCTATTTTGTTCCTATTATTGAAACATTAGATGGTCTTTTAACTAAGGTCCAAACTTTATTTCTTTTAAATTGATTTAATTCATCTTGTATAGCATTAATCCAATTTGTATATTTTTTTACTTCAATTATTTTTGGTTCTACTTGAGATACAAAAGCTAAATAATCATAAACATTTCTGAGGAACGAGTACTTATCCCTTTAGATAGATCACCAATAATAAATTCTTTGGGGTTTCCATGGGCATACCTTCATTCTTTAGGTAATGGCTTGGGTGTAGATGAAGCTCCAACTTCTTGTACTTGATTTTCTTCATTATCCTGATCACCTTCTTACTCCTTAGAAGGTTTTTCATTGATGGTCATTTTTTCAATCTTTTGTATACCTGTTTCATCATTAAGAACATCTTTCTTTCTAGAAGATTTTGTGTTAGTCTTATCAAAAACAACATGGGTGGATTCTTCAACTAGAAGTATTCTTCTGTTGAAGATCCTATATGCCTTGCTAGACGTAAATCATCCTAAGAAGATATCCTCATCTGACTTGGCATCAAATTTACTTAAATTATCTTTGCCATTATTTAGAATGAAACAACAGTATCCAAAAACATGAAAATACTTAATTGTAGGTTTCATACCTTTCCAAAGCTTATAAAGTATTTTCTTCAAAATCGGTCGGATTAAAATATGAAGCATGCAATATTTATGGCTTCTGCCCAAAAATATCTAGGTAAAACATTTTCACGAAGCATGGTGCGGCCATTTCTTCTAATGTCCTATTCTTTCTTTTTACTACCCCATTTTGTTGAGGTGTCCTAGTGCAGAAAAATTATGATGATATCATTTTCATTGCAAAACATTTCAAAATCATGATTTTCAAATTCAGTGCCGTGATCACTTTGTAAGGAAATAATTGAAAAACCTTTTTTATTTGAAACTTTCTTATGAAATTTAATGAATGCAGAAAATGTTTCATCTTTATGAGCTAAAAGCATTACCCATGTAAAATGAGAGAAGTTATCTATAATCACTAAACCATACTTCTTGCCTCCCAAACTAGTTATTCTAGTAGATCCAAAGAGGTCCATATGAAGTAATTCTAAGGGTCTAGTAGTAGACACTACTCCTTTAGGTTTGAAAGAAGATGTTGTTTATTTTTCAAGTTGACATGCATTACAAATCTTATCTTTTTTCAAAAGTGAGTTTTGGCAAATCTTTTATAAGATTCTTTTTGTTCAATTTTGAAAGCAAGTGCATACTAGCATGCCCAAGTCTACAATACCAAAGCCAATTAGTTTCATTGATCTTGGCTTCTTTTGCCACTAGGCATTGACCATTTTGTATAGGTAGATCATTAAGATCAACCATGTAAATGTTCCCATGCTTATGACCAATAAACTTGATGCCATTGTCATCTAGACTAGATACAATGCACATTGAAGATTCGAAAACCACTTTAAATCCTTTGTCACAAAATTGACTTATACTAAGCAAATTGTGTTTCAAATCATCAACAAATGAAACATTATCAACATAAGTAGAGGGGGTGATATGGATTTTACCGATACCGATAATTTTGCCCTTTCATTATCACCAAATATCACGTTTCCACCATTTAAAGCTTCCAGAGATGAGAATTGCCTTACATCTCTAGTCATGTATCTTGAGCAACCACTGTCAAAGTACCATAATCTTCTTTTGTCCTTGGTTGCAAGACACACCTACAAAATAAGTCAAGTGGAAACTTTAGGTACCCAAGTCATCTTGACTCTTTTAGGGTTAGTTGAAGTGGTTCCTTTTGGAACTCAAACTTTTCTAACATTGTTCAACTTTCTTTTATCACATAAATATAATTTATGTCCTAATTTACCACATGTATAACAAGTAATACTAGAGGATGCAGGTACAAAAAAAATTTTAAAATATTTTTGTTGTCTTTGAGGTTTAAAACCTAATCCCGCTTTGTTAAAAACTGCTCTTTGATTATTCAAAAGCATGTTTAATTTTTTTGAACTATAAGTAAATTTTTCAACAAACGGTTTTACTTTTTCAAGTTCTTCTTTGTATTTCTTGTTTTCTTGCAAAAGATCTTTGTTTTGATTAGTAAGTTTTTCATTTGTTGCAAAAACTTTATCCTTTTTTAAAGAATCTTTTTCTTTCAAAAATTGTTCTTTTTCATTCTTCAAGGAAACAATTCGATCATTCAATTTTTTGTGTTCTTGAAGTAAACTATCATTTTCTATCAAAAACATATCATTTAATTTTGAAAGCTCTAAGTTTAGATTTTTCAATTCTTTGTTTTTCATTTTAAGTTTTTGATATTCTACAACTAATTCATCAAAAACATCATGTAATTCATCAAATATAAATTCATTTTCAGTTTTAGATCTTACCTCTTCATCATTGGCTAAAGCAAATGTTGGCAACTTCTTGTTGCTCTTCGTCAGAGCTTGAATCTTCGCACTCACTCCATGTCACCATCATAGCTTTCTTCTTAAATTTCTTCTTGTCCTTTTTGAGAGTGGGGCAATCCATTTTATAATGTCCAGGCTTTTTACATTCAAAATATATGGGTTGCTCCCTTTTCTTTTCTTTCTCTTTCTGGGCTCTCCTCATTGAGGCTTTTCTTGTAATTGTATCTTCTCTTTCTCATAAATTTCTTGAATTTTTTTGAGATGAGGGCTGTTTCATCTTCCTCATCTTCTTCATCTGAATCATCACTGGACTCCTCCTTGGTTGTGAACTTGAATGCTATGGCTTTTTTTTTTTCATTGTCCACTCTTTTCTGCTTCAAGGACAGCTTATAAGTCATCAATGAACCCAAGAGCTGCTCAAATGGAAGGGTGTTAATATCCTTAGCTTTTTCAATGGCGGTGACTTTAGAATCCCAAGAAGCCGGAAGAGACCTGGGGATTTTATTGACAAGTTCAGCATTAGAAATGACTTTTCCCAAACTCCTCATGCCATTAACAATATTAGTGAATCTAGTATATATTTCACTAATGGTTTCATTTGGTTCCATCCTAAACATCTCATATGTATGAATGAGCATGTTTACTTTGGTGGTCTTCACTTGATGTGTACCCTCATGGATAACTTCAAGTGTATCCCAAATCTCTTTGATAGAGGTACAGTTAGATATTCTATTAAATATACTTGGGTCAAGCGCACAAAATAATAAGTTCATGGCCTTAGCATTAAGCTCAGCTTACTTAATGTCATTTTCATTCCAATTTTCTTCTAGTTTAGGGGTGGGAATGCCATTAACCAAGACAGTGGGCTGATGAGGGTCTTTAACCATTGTTCTCTAAATATTATAATCAATAGCATGAATGTATATGCACATGTGTGTCCTCCAGTAGGTGTAAGTTATGCCATTAAATAGTGGGAGACAGTTTGAGGCTTGTCCTTCTATAATACCAACACCAATTTAGGCTGCCATTAGATCTTTGACTCAAGATTGTGAGATCTAAATACTGAGAACCAAGCTTTGATGCTACTTATTGCCTAGTGTACCAAGATTTTAAGCATATCTTTGACTCAAGATTGTGAGATCTAAATACTGGAACTCAAGAGGGGGGTGAATTGGGTTTCTTAAAAATTTAAATTCTAAGCAAATATGTGCTGAACTAGGGTTCTTGTGAAACAATGTAATTGTGCTCAATAATGATATGCAGCAGAATTGTAAAGTAACTGCAGAGTAAATCAAAGCAAATAATAAGGAAGAGCAATCAATCACAAACACCAGGATGTATAGTGGTTCGGTACAAACCAAGCACCTACATTTACTCTCCAAGCTTTTCCTTGGATATTTTCACTATAATCTATCCAAGATTATAGTTAACTTGTTTTCAAAGGCTCACAAGTCAAACCCTTGTTGGTTTTGTCACCTAGGCTCACCAACAACCTTTAAATTTATTTTAAATCCGGGTTCACAAGTTAATCCTAGTTGGTTTTGTCCCTTAGGCTCACCAACAACCTTTAATCCTAGTTTCAATACCTTTGAAACTAGTAATAATAAGTAAGACAAAAAGTATAGATATGAGCACAAGAAAGAACTCTCAAAAGAGTAGATATAAATATCATTGAAGCTCTTCTTGAATGCTTGAGTTGTCTCCTTCTTGGAACCTCTTCAATGCACACTTTTGGCTAATGATTTGAAGGCTCAACAACTAGGGCTAGAAATGGGCCGGCCCAAAGACTATATTTTAAAAACCTTTGGACCGAATCCAGGTATCCCTTTGGCCCAAAAATTAAATGGACTTTATTTTACAGCCCGAAGACTAGTCAGATATGCTTAAAATTTGGTCCAAAGCCTGAATTAATTTCAGACCAGCCCAAAGTTTATTGAGCAGGCCTAGCCCAGTTCCAGAATATGGGCTTTTGGGCCGGCCCATTTCCAGCCCTATCAATAGCAAAATTGAAGGCTTTTTTTTAGGTGGAATATTTTTTAAAGCTCACTCAAGTCTTTTCTCAAAAGATAAACTGTCTCTTGTGATTCACTTTTTCTCTCCTTATCTTCAATGAGTTTGGTGAGTGATAAATAGCCCAAAAACCTCCAAAAAGCCATTGGAGACCGTTAAAGTGAAGAAACTAGCCGTTAGGAGCTGTTTGGAATCAATTCTGAACTTCCAAAAAACTAGCCGTTGTACTAAGTATCGATACTTGATTTATTCATAAGTCGATCTCTTAGGTCGACACCAGGTGTAAATTTAAATTTTCAACATTTTGCTACACTTCTGGTCTCAGACTATGAGTCGACCTGTGAGTCGACACTTAGAACTGTGAGTCGATACTTGGGTCAACACTTCGGTCAGCACTAGGCAAAAAATCCATGGAATGGCATGATATGTTCAATTCTATTCTCAGGCCTTGAGTCGATCGGTGAGTCGACACTTGAACTCTATGAGTCGACACTTGGCGTGCCAGTTGAAAGTTCTGCATGCCAGTCTTCAACGTGTCGACACTTTCTCCATGAGTTGACACTTAGGTCGATACTTGCTCTGTGCCATTTTCAAACTGTGTGCCAAACTTTGAAACTTTCAAATTTTATCTAATTGACTTCTAGTTCCTTCTCCATAAAGACCAAAGTGATTATCTTAAAATCATTCCAAGGTAAGAAGACCTCTCAAATATTGAAATTCATCTTGCTTTGAAATCCATAACTTTGATACTCTTGAGTGAAAAATTTGAAGTACCTGTGACCTTATTCACCACTCCAATTGAAACATTAGTACTTACATATACTCAACATTTTGTTATTCATCAAAATCAAGGGCCAAAGAAAACATTGGTTCATGAAAAAAAAATTTCTTACTAAAATGTTTAATTGATATTTAGAAAATTGATTTTGACATGTTTGATTGGTCATAAAAAAGTGCATATTTTAGAATGATTTGTATTTGATTAAATATCTACTTTTCTAGAACTATATAAAATATCTATTATATCCATAATAAAAGAAAATATCATATTTCAATTTATTTGTGGCTCAAAAGGTACTTTCAAAAAAATGAGCTCCAATTCCAAGCTCAAGGGAAAGTCAAAAATCCATGTCCCATATGAATTTTTCATTTCTATGAAACAAGAAATTTTCAAATCTATGGGAATGCCACTTTCTGTTTCTTTAAAAACTTTAACCAAATAAGAATTTTTTTTCTGGATATTTAATTACCAATACTTGGATTGACTCTGCTGAAATGAAAAATCCTTGTTGACCAAGACTTAACTCCCAATCTTTTTACACAATTTTAATTTTAAAAATACCAAGACTACCTTTTCTTTCCACCATGCAGTGCATCTAACTCCTTTCCTTTCTTTCATCTTTTTTATCACCCTCTTGGATTCTGTAAATAGAGCTTTGGACTTTTTCTTGATTGGTTTCTTGTAAACCTTTAATCCAAAAGTATTCAAAGAAGAAATATATGATTTTTCTATGCAATTGATGCTATTTTAAAGGGAATCTTGAAGCAAGAGAAGATAAAGATAGGAAGGATTTTGGAGAAAGAAGAAAATTAGGGCACAAGGTTTTCAGGTGGCATGGATAATAGTGTAAATTCAATTAAATAAGGAGGAAGAGACAAGTTTTGCGAGGAATAGAGGCTTGGAAAATGTGGATTTGGGATCGATCTATGGTGGAAGGGGAGGAAGAGGGTTTGCTTGGATGGAGAAGATGAAGATGAAGTCTATGGGAAGAAGGGGGTGTTGACCCCTTGAGTGATTTTGATAATAACAAAATATTGGAGTATGCACATATCTTACTAACTACTCTCAAGTGTTTCACAAGTTTTGTAGGATGATTCTTATTGATTATCGATTGCTCCTACTTTATTCTGTTGAGTGTATTAAGTAATATTGTATGAGTGTTATGTAAAGAAGAACCCCTTGAAAAATCTTTTAAAATCATGAAGCTGGGTTACTTCTATGAGTGTTGTGCTCTAGATTTAATTAGAGTTAGTTTGTATCGAATGTTTGAGAGTTTTGGTGAGAGTGTTCTCAAGTCTAATTGTAAAATTCCTAAAGAACTCACTCTAGCTGACCCAACCAGAAGAAGAGCCGACTCTATCTCATGGCATGCACCGAGGATTCTGGCACGCAGCAATCTGAGCCGACTTGAGGGAATCCGAGCCGACTCGAGTAAATCTGAACCGACTCAAGTAAATTCTAGCTGACTCATCTAGAGTCTAGTTATGAAGTTTTCTGAGAACAAGCCAGGCGAGTCAACCCCTAACAAGAATGAGCCGACTCTACCAGAACAAATTTTGAAGACTTGTGAAAGCGAGCCGACCTGAACTACAACGAGCCGACTCCTCCAAAGTGAAGAATTCTGATTCTAAGAGTTCGAGTCGACCCAAGTAGAAGCGAGCCGACTCCTCCAGTATAATGATTTCAATGATGAGAGTTCGAGCCGACCCGGATGGAATTGAGCCGACTCGTCCAGAGTGTGGTTCTGCACCCTGAGACAAAGAGCCAACCCAGTTGAAGAAGTGGCGACTCGACCATTCGACTTAAAGGATCCGAGTTGACTCAAGTGTCGATTCCAGGTACATAATGGCTAGTTCTAAAAAATTTTTTGAATGCAAAAAGGTGCTCCAACGGCTAGTTTTCAAATTTCAATGAACTACAACGGCTATATCCTTCAGAGATGAGTACAAGAGACCATATAAAGGGATTCAAAAATAGTGATTAGATAGAGGATGCTTAATTGAATACAAAAAAAAGGAGTTTGTGAGCACAAGTGAGCATTCAAGACAGTCTTCATTCTTCACCAACTCTCATCTGAAGATTGAAGCATTCATTGAAGAAAGAAAGAAAGCCTCTCAAGTGCATTAAAGAAAAGTTAAAGAAGGCTTCATCAGCACAACAGCGGCAACTATCCGACAATGAGAATTTGTCATTTATTGTTGCAATTACTTTCAACTACTTTGTGAGTTGTTTGGGTTATTGGTGAGTCCGATTTAAAACCAAATAGGTTCTTGGTGATCCTGTGTTAAAACCAAGAGTTGGGTTATTGGTGAGCCTAATTTAAAACCAAATAGGTTGTTGGTGATTTATTGTTGTTGGTGATTTAAAACCAAATAGAATTTGTCATTTATTGTTGCAATTCCTATGTTAAAACGAAGAGTTGGGTTTCTTTGGTGCTCCCGTTCTAAAACCAAAGGGACTTGGGTTCTAGGTGATCATGTTCAAAATCTAGTGTGGGTTTGGATTGTGAGCCTGTAAAACAATCCTACTGTATTCGGGTATGAATATAGTAGAAATCCCAAGTGGTATCTTGGATAGTGGACGTAGGAGCGGGTTTGCTCCGAACCACTATAATCTTTGGTGTTTGTATTGCTGCCTTTCTCTTTCCTTTTAGCTTGTGCTTTACATTCATAATCACAACACCTTTCACTAAGAGAAGTTAAATTCTAAAAGCACATATCTGCAACAGTAATTATTTTTTAAAATCTCAATTCATCCCCCTCTTGGATAGCCACCTGGGCAATAGGGGGATGGGAGGTTTTTTAAAAGATTTTTCTTAGAGGGTCTTGTGTTTAAAGCCCAAATGAAGAAGCTGGCAAAAGAGTCAGCATGAAGTTATATGTTTACCCTCCCAAAAATTGAATTAGGAAGAGTTTTTAGTGAAAAATAGAATACCAAGACTTAGAGGTTGACAAATTTGCCGACCTCTTTGGTCATAGGTTGGCAAATTTGCCACTCCCTGTAGACCAAAGAGGAATAAAAAGATAAGGATATTTGGGTGTTTTTAAAGGAATTTCTGAGTTAAGAATAGATGGAATTAAGTCAAGAAAGGGATAAGTTTCAAAAGGAGAGGCTTGGAGTCATAAAATTTGAGATTAAAATTTGAACTTAAGCTAAGGAATCAATTAAATATACATTATAAATAATTAAATTTACATTATACCTAGTTAAATAAATATCATATATAATTAAATACATAGTGTACATAATTAAAAATACACCATACATAGTTAAATATATACTATATATAATTAAATAGAAACACTGTACATAGTTAACTATGTATAGTATCTATTTAATTATGTATCATGTATATCTAATTGTGTATAGTATAAATTTGACTGTACAATATCTAATTAATTATGTATGATATCAATTTAATTGGGTACAATATTTATTTAACCATGTATGATATCTTTTTAACTATGTATTATAAATATGTATGATATCTAATTAACTATGTATAGTATCTATTTAATTATGTATCATGTATATTCAACCATATATATAGTATCTATTTAATTATGTACAATATCTATTTAACTATATATGATATCTAATTAATTATGTATAGTATCTAGTTAACTATATATCATATATATATTTAAGTATGTACAGTATCTATTTAATTAAAATATATGATGTCTAATTATTTGTGTAACATGTCTATTTAACTATGTATTATGTATATATAACTGTGCAGGGTATCTATTTAACTATGTATAGTATTTAATTAATTATGTATAATATCTAATTAACTATGTGTAATGCCTATTTAACTATATACATTATTTATTTAACTATATATGATACTTATTTAATTATGTATGATATTTAATTAACTATGCATGATATCTATTTAACTATATATGATATATATTTAATTTTATATAGTACTTATTTAATTATATATGATGCCTATTTAATTGTGTATGATATCTACTTAATTGTGTACAATATTTATTTAATAGTATATGATGTATATTTAACTATGTATGATGTCTAATTAATTATGTATGATATCTATTTAACTATATACAATGTATATTAGTTATGTATAATATCTATTATAATTATATATGATATATATTTAATTATGTATGGTGTCTATTTAACTGTGTATGATGTATATTTAATTATATATAGTATCTATTTAACTATGTATAGTATTTATTTAATTGTGTATGATGTCTATTTAATTATATATGATATATATTTGATTATATACATATTTACTATGTATGATACATACCTAACTGCGTATATGTCTATTTAATTACACACAGTTTCTATTTAACTATGCATCATACATAAATAATTTACATTATATGTAATTAATTTATCCTTGTACATAATTAATTTATCATTGTACATAGTGAGAAAGTGGGGACAGTAATTATAGGGTAGTTTTGTTATGGTGCTCATTTATAATTTTTTTATTATAAATGATATTTAAGATATTAGACCATCATTTAACTTTTTATATATTTTATTTTTTTAAAATAATATTTTATTATATTTTAATCCCTCCTCCTTCCCTTCCAATGAACTTATCCCCCACCCCTCGCCGCTCGTTGACCATCTCCCACGCCTCTTGTAACTCCACCACCCATTGATCGGCACCTCCTGTGCCACTTATAGCTCTTCCATCGCCCGTCGATCATAACCCCAGCCTCCCCAACCCTCGTTCGTGGGACTCTTGGCCCCCCTCTTGGCTCGCGATTCCTTTGCGCATCCCCCTCCTTCCATCCTATGACTCCTCCATGCACCCCCCTCTCACTATCTACGGCTCCCCCCGTGCCCCCTCCCATACCTATGGATCATCCTTTAGCTGCTTGGCACCCTCAAACAACCTCCCGCACCCCCTGGCTCCTGGGCAATGGCTTCTTTGCACACCCCCTTGCCATTCATCTTGTGGCTCCTCTATGAGCCCCTTCCCCTATCACCCATCCCACCCTAATTCCAGGTTGCGGCTCCTCTGCCCTCCTACTCTATTTTAGCAAAACTCAATTTTTGGGATTATTTCTAAGGACAAGAATGTCAAACATATGGACTAGAAAATAAATTTTCAGTTGCTATGGATTGATTATTTTAGAAAAAGTCAACATGATCTAAAAGTTAATTGGTGGTCAATAATTGGTCTACTGGTTAAATCTCTTTTCATTGAGCTTTTTTTCTCCCTTCTCTTCTTGCAAACTATTAAGGACAAATGACTTGTTATAAGTAACTAGTATGTAGAGAAGTGTTCAGCAAAAATGTATTCGACAAGAGGCTGATTACTTATTTAAGGATTAGAGTACCTGATGACTAGGAGCTGATCATTTATTTAAGATAAAGTGCCTGATGGCCAGAAGTTAATCGCTTATTTGAGACATAAGATATCCGATGACCAGGAACCGATTACTTATTTGAGATATATGATGCCTAATGACCAGGTGTCGATCATTTATTTGAGGTATATATAGTCGATGGTCAAGAGCTGATCACTTATTTGAAGCACAGGTTACTCAACTACTTATCGGACAGGTACTGACCACTTACCTAACTAGATATATAGTTCCATAACTTCATTTAATGTGAAGCATTTATCTTTAAATTACTAAAGCCATTATGACAAGATTAGTAAAGTTTTATCAAGAAGTGTAACAGATCACTTAACAAACTACTTCACAAACTAACCTTTTAATAGCCTAATTAACTTAACAACTTTCTTAACAGTATAACCATCTCGCAAACGATTATAACCATCTAACCAACTCGGTCCTCAATCTTTATAAATAAGAAATCGAGGCGAACTCTAGAAGACTAATCAAGGAGAACTCTAGGAGACTTCTCACACATACTTACACTCTCTTTTTATTTTTTTCTCACTAGTTTTTCTTTCTAAGCTGACTTAAGCATAGAAGGGTCTCCTATTAGAGAAGTCCAACTAATTTCTTCAACATTAAGGATTTCTTTTATAGATCCGGGTGTTAGATGTATGCCTTAGAAGACAAGTTGGCATGACATATTATAACTTTTTTAGGATATAATTTTATACTTAATTCATTGAAATCAATAAAATTAGACTTTATTTTTTATTCATGTCTAATGTGTCTATGAATCATCTATAGAGTTAATGGACAATGATACATATTTACATGAATTAAGAATTTATGACATGTATCATTATATTAACTCCTAAAAGCTCTCGATCATCGGATCATCATAGAGATGATGATCGATTCATCAAGATTGATGCATGATCGCCTTCCTTCTAGATAGAAGAGTCTTAAGCCTATAGTGTAGAGACACTGAAGTAAAAGTATAAGTGGTTATTAGTAAACAATAGCACTGAGTGTGACCAAGTTGGAGAAGTCACATGAATATCTACTCACTCAGCAGTGGCTTCTCAAATGCTGTACTTGTATGAATAACTCCTTGACCTATGGTATTTCTACTACTCACAGCAAGGTTGCTATGATTTGATAGCATATAAGCATGGTCTCTTGTCATTCAGAATCTTGAGGTATTCGTTTGCTATAGTAGCTTCACTGTAGAAGTAGGAAGTATACTTATATGAGATCTATCGATCTTAGTAATTAAGGTATAATCCTATATAACCTAATTGACTAAGTCTTTGAATCCATGGCCATAGTAGAGTGATATTGTAAAAGAAGTTTTCATGAAAATCATAATTAGACTTAAGCTAATTAAGTTTGGCATATGATAGATGCTTAAGATTTAACGAGCTTCAATGACCTGCATCCTATTAGGATATTCGATAGAGAAAGTTGATCATTCAATAACTACACATTGGGATTTATTTATATTCTATTAGGTTCCACTATATATTCTAGGTATTACTAGTAGATTGTCAGAGCTCAGTACGATCATTTTCGAATCAATGATCTAAGTTAGGGTTGAGTTGAAAGTATTTTAGTCCATCGAAAGAGTTTTGATAATACTATGATAGAGATCGTAGAATATCTCACTACCGGATGAAATAGAACCTGAAGGGTCATATATAATAGGAATCAACTTGATTAAAGTACAGGTTATGTAAAAGTTATGTATTTAGTACCTGCTAATTTTGGCACTTGCTAATTTTAGTACTTGTTGAAATGAGCACCTGCTAATTTCATAATTACTTATTTTAGCTTGATGGACCTATTTACAAATATTACAATAATATTTGACTTTATTATTTGAATTAATTAAATTAGATTTAATTTAATTAACTTTATTTAAAGTTAATTGGATTAGTAATTCAAGATGGACTTGAATTATAAACCTAATCTAATTAGGTCGGTAGCCTTTTTAAATTTGATTCATTTTAGGCTTGAAACAGTTTTAGAAATCAATCAAAATTTAGTTAAATTTGACCAACAGCTAGGAGACCCAGTTGACTGGATCTTTCTCTCTTATCTCATGTAGAAACCAAGAGGAGGGCATGGAAAATGCATGCCTCCTCTTGGCATACATGGTGAGAAAAGGGAGGCACAAAGTTGGTACCCCCTTTTTATTTAAGACTCTCTCTCCTCTTTAGATAATGTTGGATTCTTATTTGATTTGAAGTTTGACCAAATCAGATAAGAAACCAATTTTATCTAGAATTTTAAGGAGGCGTGAAGAGGGGTTTTGGCATGGAGTTTTAAGGGGTGCAGATTTATGGAGCACAAAATTAACTCTATTGCACATTCCTTCATAATTTCATCCAGATTTTTCTCCTCTATAAAATATTAAGATTTATATCTCTATAGAAATTTGAGAGCCCATTGTTTCTAGGAAAAATATTTAAAAAATATAATTTTATTTTCTAGTATTTAATTTTTTGAGAGAATAGGAGAAAAGGTTGTTGAGTTCTGGTTTTTAGATTAGTAGAAAAAGGTCCATTTTCATGCTTGAAGAAAGACTTGCAAGTATCTAGCAATCCAGGGATCTTGGTGATTTAGTCAAAAAAGCTCTATGTGGATACCACCAGAGGCCGGGCACGTGCATATTTTTGATGAATTCCTGTAGATCCGATCGATCTGGTATTAGAAGAAAAATTTTACGATCAAGATATATAGATTCCTTCTTGTAATTTTAAACTTTTCAGATCTGATTAGTTTTATTTATTCCAACATACTAGAGACATGATTTAGATGCACATGTGATTTGTTTAAATCAACATGCCTTTAAAAAAAATATTTTTCATGTATTTTGCTTCTATTGCGATAAGGATTTTTGAATCTAGAATAGCATGCTTATCATCAAATCATGTATCATAACAGTGGTATTAGAGCCAGGTTGTGATATGTTTGGAATAAAATTTGATCTAAATCCCTTTTAGATCTAAATGATTTAAATGAATTTGAACTAATTTGTAATGATTGAAAAGGTTTTAATATCAAAAATCTTGCTATTTTTGAAAAATGATTTTCAAAACCAGTATCATTATGTTTAGATCTAAATTTTTAATATATGGATGATGTATCATGTTTCTGATTTAGATCTAAAAATGATTTAATTAATTTTATAATTAATAAATCATAATTGATTTAGCTAAGTACTTGAATTCGGTGCAACCATCTATGGCCATTCGATCATAAGAGCCAAGTAGGATTAAAGGCTTTCTCTTCCCTTTCAATAGGTCTCCTATGGTGTGTAGGGGTGCCACTTGTGACTTGACCTATAAGAATAACATAACTAAGTAATTAGGTTCATGTTTTAGATTTAAAATAAATTACATAAGATGTAACTTAATCGGTTTGATCTAAAACAAATTGTATGAGATGCATGAGTTAGGATTTTGATTTGAACCAATAATTCATGATCAAGGATAGATTACACTTTGATCAGCTAGAATGGCTTGGTAACATAGGATAATCCTGGTCTATTATTATACTTAGCCTGTCTAATTAATTTTTAATTTTAGCCAGCCTTTATAATTGGTTATGGTTAGTCGACTGGTCTAAGAATTAAGAGGGTTGAAAGCTAACTTTTAATCCACAGAGAGTAAAGATTTTAGTTAGATGATTGTATTTAATTTAAAATATGCGTTAGAAACTTTAAGAATCAAATTAGGCTTCCACTATTTTCATAGATCTCTCATACTGCTCCATGAAGATGCAAGAACCCCTACATGACTAGGATCCTAAGTGCATACTGCAGCCCCACTATTTTTGTATACCACACCTAATAGTTATTAGTAATACGTAAACCAATGAGTGGACAACTTTTGTCCAATGCTTTTTAAGAATGTTATAGTAACTCGGTCTCTAAGTCATATGGGCTAGCCTAACAGTTATTGCCCATACTCCAAAATTAAGTCAGATCCACCATTCATGCAAAATGAAACAGTTTTTGGGTCCCTCACTATGCCTAATTATTGGGCCTAACCCCATCTTCACTCTACAACATCTCATGTTAATAGAGTGGTTGTGCCTCCCCGATGCAACTAAACCACTGTATCTAGCCAAGAATAATCAATACTTGAAAGATGCCCATAGCTCTATAACGGTGGAAGACCTATGACTTAATATTTACGAGAAGGTTTAGATCTCTAATTAATTAGTCAGCATAATCTCATATATGACAATATTTCAAACTAAATTATTTTAGGTTAGCTCAATTTAAAAAATCCTTTCATGATTCTTCTTCATGAATCAAATCATAACGGTACCTCTACATATCATAAGAAAACCCCATCGAATAGGAAGAGAGGGCCTTTAACCCTGCTTGCTCTTATGACCAGATGGCCATGGTGATACACTCAATCTAAGTACTAAGTTAAAGGATTTATCATATATGAAATAAGGTTTAGGTCAGTACATCTTATGTCTGTCTAACCTTATTTGGGTTAGTACATCTTATGTTTGACTATCCTAGTTTAGGTTAGCACACTCATATTTGATTAACCTAGTTGGTGTCAACACATCTCATGTCGATTGGTTTAGATTCATATATTTTATATCTAAGTGACCTGATCCAGGTCAGCTTAATTAGTCCACCCATCTCATGTCTAACTAAACAAGATAGCATGGATGAACTCAAATCAATAAGCAACTATATTCAAACATAAATGACTAAATTGGCCAGGTAAATAAGATCGATGGGTGGTTTCTACCATTCAACCTTTTTTATAGACACTAACTGGGTTGGTCAAGTAAGAGTTAGCCCCAATTAAAAACCATGATCAAAACTCGTCTTAGACACTAATTGGTTTATCAGTTTCAAATTGGTCAGCTTAATTGATTTAGGCTCAACTATTGAGCCGAATCATATATTTTAAGTCAATCAACTGATATCAATCATATCGACCAGCTTATACTATTAACATAGCCTTGAGCTCTCTTGACCTAATCTTAATCAACTTTTGATTTGAGTTGATCAAGAGTTCAATCTATTGGGTTTGACCTAATCAAAAACTAGATGCAATCTAATTTCATGATCAAATTGATTCAATCCATGCCCGATCCCTCATATTTTATGCTTTGGGTTAAGATCTTAAATTCTTAATTTCAGATATATTAACCTTAATATAAGATCTCAAATAATTGATTTAAGTCTTGAAAGTTATTTTCAAAAATGGATCAATCTTGTACTAGGACAACCTTATATCAGCACTAGATTAGACCTAATCAATTTTAATTTTAGACTTTTAATTAGATGTATTATGAATATGAGGCTTTAGTCTAAATGTCAAAACTAATTTTAGATCTAAACAATTAGATTTAATCATCTGATAAAAAATTTAAAGACATGAAAATTTCAGACCTAAAAAATTTAGCACTCATGCATTCAAAAATTCATAATATTAAATCTAAAAATATTTTTAAAGATCTATGAAATGAAGATGGACCATGACTTGCTGATCTAAATCTTAGATCCAAAAATCATATTTGTTGGATCTGATTTTCATATCAATTTGATTAAAATTGTAGATCTAGTACATATCTAGATTGCATAAATTTCAGATTTGAAATTTTGGTTTTCAACCAAAACTTCGAATCTAAATTTCTAAATCTAAAATATTTAAATTATAGATCTGATTTTAGATCTATTTTTTTTTGAGATTTGAATTATTACATCAAAAATTAAAATTTTTAAATCTCATTACAAATCTAAACATGTTCATAAAACCTTGCTCAGATACCACTTGAAGGAATCATCTAATGATTCTTGGGTTGCATGCAGGTTTTTTAAAAACTCTTAATTAAATAAAATTAAAATGAAATGGAATTAATATCTAATTTAAGCATGCATAACAGGATTCATTCATGAATATATAGATCTGTAAATAAAAATAAAACTACTAAGTAGATCAAATCTACTTACCTATTGCACTACTTCGTCTCTATCGGATCAAATATGATGGAGCCTGGAATTTTGCTGGAGCTGTGCACGCATCCAGCCTCTGCTAGTATCCATACAAAGATGGCCTGATCAAAGCATCAAAGCTACTAGAGTACTAGCACCTTACTGACCTCGCTTCAATATTTGGATCATATCTCTCTTTTTTTCTTTTTCTCTACACTAGATATCTAGGAAAGAAAATTGATCTCTTTTCAAGAAATCAAAGAAGAATATTTTTCTCTTCAGTTCAAGTGAACCTTTCATTCAAGATCGAAGGAGGAGGAAAGAGGGTGATGAATAAAATTTCTCTTTTATTTTTATGCGATAAAGAATATCAAGAAAGGTGGGTAGAAGAGTGAGTTCTTATTTCTCATGAAAATCTCTAAAGAAAACTCTCACATGCCCTTCTTTTTGTTTTTGTGCCCACCCATCTCAATTTTTCTCAAGCCACGCCTCAATTCTATTCTCCCTAAAGTCCCTTCCTATCTAAAATTAGGACAAACATTCGAATCATATTCAAAAATATATCTAGATGGATAAGGATAGGAAGGAGGAGAAAATCTTTGAGCGCCAAAACTTCTTTGGCATCTGAACTTGAATTCCATGAACAAAATGATGTTTAACCTGAAAAGGGGTGCTCTTCTTTTTTTCTTACATACTAATAAGAGAGATGGTATAAAAAGGAGAGAGAGAAAGAAGTTCGGAATTAGTTCAACTAACTAACTAACTAATTCTAATCCTATTAGGATTCTAACTAACTTAACTCCTGATCCTATTAAGTTTAGGTCTAAATCCATAACTAATTAAGAATAATATCCTAATCAAATTAGGGTCATTAAGTCCAATTAGAATAGATTAAGCATAACTGAATTAAATTAGATTTAATTTATATAGGATTAAATAACTAATTAGGTCAAACCGAATTGGCTTGCAATACTTGCATTTAGGTTAGTCCAAATCCTAATTGGATTGTATTTAGGTTAGTCTAAATCCTAATTGGACTAGGGCATCATCCAAATTTAACTAAATCGAATCTAATTCAATTTGTATCAAGCCTAATCATAATTCAATGATCAAATCATCTAATTAAATTATAACTATTGAGATAAAATTCTCCTTGCTAAAATTAGCAATGCCAAAATTAGCAGGTTTCAAATTTGTAATCCTTATAAATTTGGACTTTCTAAATATGTAACTTTTACATATTTCGATCAACTGTATGATGGGTCAAGCTCATATTATATGTGATCCCTCAGGTTCTATTCTGTCTGGTAGTGAGACATACCATGATCTTCATCATAGTATCATCAAACTTTTTTGATGGACTGGAATAATTCCAGCTCACCTCATCAAGGATCGTTGATCCAAAATGATCTTAATGGGTTCTCATAATCTATCAGAGATACCTAGCAGCATGTAGTCGCAACCCAGTAGAATAGAAGAAGAATCCCTAGGTGTAGTTAAAGTATGATTAATTTTTCTATCAAAATCCCTGACAAGATGTAGATCATGAAAACTCGTCAAATCCTAAGCTCTATCATATGCCAAATTTAATTAGCTTAAGTATAGTTTGAAACTCATGAAAACTCTTTTCTATCCTTTATCTACCATAGCCATGAATTTTCTGGACTTAGCTTCTTAAATTATATAAGACTATACCTTAACTACTAAGGTTAATAGATTCTCTATAAATGCACTTCCACTCCTATAATGAACCTACTATACCTAACGAGCACCACAAGGGCCCGAATGGTTAGGGTCAATATTTGTATTATCAAACTACAGCAACCCCACTATGAGTAGCCAAGAAACCATAAGTCAAAGAACCACTCATATAACTACAACATCGAGAAAGTCGTTAACGAGTGAGTAGATATCCATGTGACATTTCATGATGGTTACACTTAGCACTATCATTCTTTAATGACCACCTACACTCTCGCTCCAATATTTCTATACTTTAGACTCGAGACTCGTCTACTCTAAAAAAAAGTGATCTATGCACCAATCAAACTGAATCAATCATCATCCTCATGATATTCTATAATTGGAAGCATTTAGGAATTAATCTATGATGATACATGTTTCAAGTTTTTAACTTTTGAGAATGTGTATCATCGTCTATTAATTTCTTGGATGATACATAAACATAACATGTATGATAAATAGCCCAATTATAATTATTAAATATAATTTTATATTCTAGAAATAAAATATGTCTATCAGATTGGCTTCTAGGATATACATCTAATAATCATGGGAAGCATTTCGATAGTGGGTGAGGGAGAATTGATAGGGAGAGGAAACTGAAGGGGGGAATCAAGGGATCCAATAGGGGGATAGCCGATCGGGTAGGGAGATGGCACCGTAGGCATGTTGGCAAAAAGGAGAGGCATAGGAGAATTGCTAGGAAGGAGAGGCATGCAGGGGCTAAGTAAAAATCTTCACTGGAAGGCATGGGAGAATCTCCAGGAAGGGGAGGCGTGCGTGGGGGGGGAGCAAAAATGGCATGGGAGAAACGCCGGGAAGGGGAGGCACATGGGATGGGGGGCGGTAACCAAAAGTTTTTTGGCCAATTGAGCATGGAGGGGGGTTTTGGGGAAAATTATTAGTGATGGCAAGAAAAATCGTTACTAATACTCATTGAAAAATATTAGCGACGACAATATGCCATCGCTAACAACAAATGCCATCACCAAAATATTTTTTAGAAATTTTATTTACAAAATTATTAATGATGGCAAAGACTGTCGTGGCTAATAACGATCGGTAATATCGGCAAGTATTAGCAATGGTTGCATGTCATCGCTAATAACCCTTAAAGCTATTGCTAAAACTTTGAAAATAGAAAAAAATTATGAAATTTTAAAAGTAACTTTTTTTAGAATTGTTAGTGACATAAAATAATACTGTTACTAATACTCATTGGTAATTTACTATTATTATTAGTGATGGCAGTTTTTGTCTTTAATAATTGATAAATCCATAGCTAAAAGTTTTTCCCAGAAAAATATTTTTTTAAAAAATTTATTAAATTAATAGTGACTGCTGTGCCATCACTAATAGTCCTAATTCTATCGCTAATATTATTAGTAATAGATCTATTTCCATCATTTTTTTGATCTTTAAAAGACTTTTATTAGCAATGGCTAATTAGCTATCGCTAATTGTAAAAATTCTTGTAGTGTTTTATTACTTATTGTAGACACTGTGGTTAGGTCGTGTACTAGGATAGCTATAATTGTGGGAGGCCACATACTAGCCGAGGAGGATTGGTAATTACATAGATCATAGGTCTCGATAGAATGCGGTAATAACTTAAAACATTATTTATTAAATTTTATACATACTGTTATGTATAATAAGACTAATAAATTTCTAAACTGTAGAGGTAGATTACACGCAGTACGTTATAGCATGGCACAATGATGACCCATCCTCTTAGCCATTCCTTGACCTTGAGAGATGGCTTAGGGCCACCAAAGGGATGCGTAGGAGCCGAGTCATACGATTTGGGCATAGCTTTAACATTCCAACAGCTCGCTGGTCTTCGATATCCTCTTTTAAGCCTCGACGACCCAGACATGGAATGATATATATGTCGAGGAGATCATGTAAAAATTTTCTTTGCTGATCTTAGAGCATATAGGATGCTATCCATGATATGGTCATTGAGATCGATTCTTGGGGACCCACATCTATGTCATCAACTGAGCTCGTTGTTACATCTATTACAACAGGTAAGTCTATTAACAAATTCCTTTACTTGTTTTAAATTTTTATATTAGAAGCTTTTATATTTAGGCTTGAGTTGGGGAAGAGGACCTAGGAGATAATGTTGCCCAGTGATGATGCAACCCAAGTGGAGGGGTGAATTGGGTTTTATAAAATTATTTGAACTATTTTAATAGATATAAAACAAGTATGTGATAATTGCAATTAAGTGCTTGTGTGCTTCAAAATAATATACAGCGAAATTAATAAAGTAAATGCACAAAGAAAACAATCACACAAACATAACAAATTTATAGTGGTTCAATGCATTCCAAGGTACCTACATCCACTCCCAAGTTTTTCTTGGGAATTTCACTATAATCACCAAGATTGCAGTCGATTAGTTTTTCGGGCTCACTAATCAAAACCCAACTTGTTTTCTCAGGCTTACAAGTCAAAACCCCTTGTTGGTTTTATAACTTAGGCTAACCAACAACCTCCGATGGTTTTACGGGCTCACTAACAACCTATGTTGGTTTTACGGGATCACCAACAATCTATGTTGGTTTTACGGGATCACCAACAACCTATATTGGTTTTACATAAAGGCTAACCAACAATCTCTTTGATTTTCCAAGGCTCACCAAAAATCTCTTTGATTTTCTAAGGCTCACCAAAAATCTTAATAAACAAAGTAAGCATAATATGAAAAGAACACAATAAAAGCTTTCTTAAACAAAGCAAATATCTCTTTGAAGCTCTTTGAATGTTGATGAAGATCTCGTCTTCAAGTTGTTGAAGCCTTTGATTGTAGCTTGATGATGTAAACTTTGGATGCTCTTTTTGAAACTTAGAAGCTTGAAGGGTTGAACCACTCAACTCTTGAATCCTTGAAGGATATTCAATGATCTCACCAAAGGATTGTTTCCCCATTTAATTTTTGGTGTTAATATAGCTCTCCAAATTATAGATAACCGTTTATGACTGTTGGGGATGAAAAAACTAGCCATTTAAAGCAAGTTGAAATCAATTCTGCACTTCTAAAAAACTAGCCGTTACTCCAAGTATCGACACTTGAATCTGGTGAGTCGACACTTGAGTTCTGTGAGTCGATACTTGGTTTCTATGAGTTGACACTTGGTTTCTATGAGTCAATACTTAGATCAGCTCAAGAAAAAAATTATGGATTTTCACAGTTTTGTATTTTTCTTGTTTTCAGGCCTTAAGTTGACACTTGAACTTCTTCATGAGTCGATACTTGAGTGTGCCAGTGCTGAAACTTGCTGAAACTTCTCCAAAATCAAACTTTAAATCCTTCCAAGTCTTCCTTATGTTCTAAAGTCTTTATAACTTAAAATTTCATGAATTTGAAGGACTTCTTCAACTAAAATACAAGCATTTCTTCATTCAATATGGATGAGTACTGAGATCTGATAAACACACTAAAACATACAATTAGTACTCATATATACTTAAGTATTTTGTCAATCATCAAAATCAAGATCAGAGTCAACAATCTCTTCCTTTTTGATGATGACAAAACCTTTAAGTATAAAACAGGGTAAGCTTAAAAAGATTAACAATAAGATAAATATGTAAGCTCAAAATCAATGAGTATCAAGCTCCCCCTCAAAATATGATCCAAAAAATTTTCAAAAACTCTTCAAAATATTTTTTAAAATATGCAAAATTTTTAAATTTTCTCTCTTACTAATCTTCCCGTAAGATTAAAATATTTTGCTTTTTTCTCCCCCTTTTGTATTTTCTTTCATTTCTTATATAATTTTTATATTTATCATATCTTTCCCCTTTTCATACTTAACATTTTTTCCCCCTTTTTGTCATCATAAAAAAGGATGAAAGGCAATGCAAAATGGGAATGAAGGTGGAAAGCATAGCAAGTAGATCATCAAAATTAATACATGAAATCAATTAATCATGATACCAATTAAATATAATACCAATTGAACATGATACCACAAAAATGACATGCACATGCAAAAAATAATTCAATATATATTAGCTCTAATATGAAAAAATGATAGCAAGATAATAATCCATTCACCTCACTTGGTCATGGGATAAGGCCACAGTGGCATCCCAACACGTCATAAGAGATCTCATTGAATAGAAAGAGAGGGTCTTTAAACCCTATTTAGCTCCTATGACCGGACAGCCATGGTGACTAATCCAATCCGAAGCAGTTACTAGGAGCTTTTCTCTCTCATTTTTTAAGATTCTTAATAAATCTTGATATCAATTGAATGTAACTTCCCTTAAGAAAAAAAAAATTAAGATCAAGGAGGAGTATCAGAGTAATATAAGTAAAGCATGATATCAAGAAAATATTCAAAGCATCATATGTATATAATGACAACAAATCTTTGGATGCTTCTTTTAAATATTATTCCTCTTAACAACATGCATTCATTTGAGGAATAAAACAAAAATGCGCAAACATCATAATTTCAGACATTTTAAATATAAACATACATACTAAGTCTGAAATCAAAGATTTGAATTTTTAAGATATACATTATCTTCAAAAAATAAGAGATTGATCATTTAAAAACTTTTTACATAATTTAAAATCCATTTGAAATGATTTGATATCTATACAAATGCTAGAAGTTATATGATACAAGTCTAGCTACTGGATTAGGGGTTTATCAATGTGCATACATTCTTCTTAAATATAACCCTTAACTACCAGTTCTATACTTGATCCAAATCATTTCTAACTTAAGCATAGATGCCAAAAATGAAAACACATAAATCATAACATTTCACTTGAAATAGTTTAAAACTATATTAATCAAAATCAAGTAAAAGTCTAATAATCATAAGTTTAATCATGAGAGCATGAAATCCATCAGCATCAAAAAGTTCATGATCACAACAAATGACTATTAGTCTAAGCTTTATTCTAATTAATCAATTGAAATAATTTTCAAAGCAATATGCAACTTTAAAAATATTTTTCATGAAGTAATTTAAGATACATTAATCAAAATCAAGTGAAGGTCTTATAATCACAAGTTTAATCATAATAGCATGAAATTCATCAACATCAAAAAGTTCATGATCATAACAAATGACTATAAGTCTAAACTTGATTCTAATTAAACATTTAAAATATTTTTTAAAAAAATTGATGCAACTTTTATAACAAATATTCAACTACATTTTTAATTATGGAAGGAAATATTTAGAATTTACCAATATGTATAATCCTTCCTTTACCATTTAGTCTAAAAATGTAGCTTATCCATTCTTTGTATTATCTTATACAGCCACCTTTTAAAAACTTCCTTTCTTCATATTGGGTTGCAAGACACTCCTGCAAAATAAACTAGGTGGACAATTTTGGTACCCAAACTTTCTTGGATCCTTTAGAGTTAGTAAATATAGTTTCTTTTGGAACACAAATTTTTTTTAATTTATAAGGATATGCATTAAGTCCAAATTTCTTATATTTAAAGCATGCAATATTGGAAGAAGTAGCAACAAAGAAATTCTTATTTTTAACTAAAGATTTTTGTTTTTCTTTAAAAGCTAATCATTTGATACAAAAATCTTGGATCTTCTTAAAATTTCTATTTTATTTAATAAAAAAATTTTCTCATTTGAAAACTTATTGCATAATTCTTTCAAATCAAATTTTTTGTCTAAAATTTCTTTTTTTTTAAGAAAGATTATTCTTATCAATTTCTAAAACATTAATCTTTACATTTAAATCATGATTTTTGTTGGCAAGATTGGTATTCTTAAGAAAAAAAGAATCTACATGTCTTTTTAATTTCTTGTGCTCATTTTTTAATACTTTGTATTCATGCACAAGATTATTAAATGCATCATGTAATTTATCAAAGATAAAATCATATTCATTTTCAAAACATACCTCTTCCTCATTTGTCATGAAGTAAAGATTGGCAACTTCTTATTCTTCCTCCGAACTAGAATCTTCGCTATCGCTCCAAGTTATCATTATTATCTTGAATTTTTTTTAGCCTTGAGGGCTATTATCATTTTCTTCTCTTGATCAACAACCACTTCTTTGTGCCATAAATTCAACTCATGGGTCATGAGTGAACCAATAAGCTCCTCCAAAGGCAGGGTATCAATTCTTTGGCTTCTTGGATCGCCGTTACCTTTAGATCCCATGATATTGGCAAAGTCCTAAGAATCTTATTAACCAAATCAGCATTAGTATAGACTTGCCAAGAGTTTTCAATTCATTAACAATAGTCATAAATATAGTATACATATCAGATATAGATTCATAATATAGTATTTTAAACATTTCAAAAGAATGAACAAGCATATTAATTTTAGTACTTTTCATTTGAAGAGTACCCTCATGAGTAATTTTAAGTGTATCCATATCTCCTTCGTCGATGTGCATGTGGAGATCCTATTGAATTCATTAGAGTCCAATACACAATAAAGCAAGTTCATTACTTTAGCATTAATTTCAGATTACTTAATATCATATTCATTCCAATCCTCTTCAAGCTTTGGAATGGAAATGCCATTAACCAAAATGGAAGGAATATGAGGACCATTAACTATAACTTTTCAAAGATAATAACTAATAGATTGAATATAGATGTGCATACGAGTTTTCCAAAAAATATAATTAGTGCCATTGAAAAATGGTGGTTTCTTCGTTGCATGTCCTATAGCAAAACTAGCACCTTCTAGGGCTACCATGGTCTTTTAACTCAAAACCGTTGGATTCTTTGCAAAGCACCAAGTTTAGATACCAATGATTTTGGATTCCAAGCTCTGATATCAATTGTTGCCCAGTGATGATGCAACCCAAGAGGGGGGTGAATTGGGTTTTATAAAATTATTTGAACTATTTCAATAGATATAAAACAAGTATGTGATAATTGTAATTAAGTGCTTGTGTTTTGCTAAAGTATTTGTGTGCTTCAAAATAATATGCATCGAAATTAATAAAATAAATGCATAAAGAAAACAATCACACAAACATAATAAATTTATAGTGGTTTAGTGCACTCCAAGGCACCTACATCCACTCCCCAAGTTTTCCTTGGGAATTTCACTATAATCACCAAGATACAGTCGATTAGTTTTTCAGGCTCACTAATCAAAACCCAACTTATTTTTTCGGGCTCACAAGTCAAAACCCCTTGTTGGTTTTATAACTTAGGCTAATCAACAACCTCCGATGGTTTTACGGGCTCACCAACAACCTATGTTGGTTTTATGAGATCACCAACAACCTATGTTAGTTTTATGGGATCATCAACAACCTATATGTTGGTTTTACACAAAGGCTAACCAACAACTTCATTGGTTTTCCAAGGCTCACCAAAAATCTCTTTGATTTTTCAAGGCTCACAAAAAATCTTAATAAACAAAGTAAGCACAATATGAAAAGAACACAATAAAAGCTTTCTTAAACAAAGCAAATATTTCTTTGAAGCTCTTTGAATATTAATGAAGATCTCGTCTTTAAGTTGTTGAAGCCTTTGATTGCAGCTTGATGATATGAACTTTGGATGCTTTCTTTGAAACATGGAAGCTTCAAAGCTTGAACCACTCAACTCTTGAATCTTTGAAGGATATTCAATGATCTCATCAAAGAATTGCTTTCTCATTTGATTTTTGGTATTTATATAGCTCTCCAAACCATAGATGACCGTTTATGACCGTTGGGGATGAAAAACTAGCTGTTTAAAGCAAGTTGGAATCAATTCTGCACTTCTAAAAAACTAGCCGTTACTCCAAGTGTCAACACTTGAATCTGGTGAGTCGACACTTGAGTTCTGTGAGTTGACACTTGGTTTCTATGAGTCGACACTTGGATCAGCTCAAGGCAAAAATTCTAGATTTTCACAGTTCTGTATTTTTCTTATTCTCAGGCCTTGAGTCGACACTTGAACTTCTTCATGAGTCGACACTTGAGTGTACTAGTGCTGAAACTTGTTGAAACTTCTCCAAAATCATAATTTAAGTCCTTCCAAGTCTTCCTTATGTTCCAAAGTCTTTATAACTTTAAATTCCATGAATTTGAAAGACTTCTTCAACTAAAATACAAGCATTTCTTCATTCAATATGGATGAGTACTAAGATCTGATAAATATACTAAAACATATAATTAGTACTCATATATATATTTAAGTATTTTGTCAATATCAAAATCAATACCAGAGTCAACAGATAAATTTTAATTTAACCATCTAATCAATGGGCTGGAGGTGTTTATAGCTCTATATCATTAAATGAAACATGTAGAAATAATCTGTTCGAGAATCGGAGGAGTACATCGAAATATACATATCCGTATCGATATATACGCTTTCGTTTTGAAACTTATTAATAATATTTTATTTTTTTCTTTATAGGATGTTGGGAATTCAGCTCTCATCCACTTGCTGTTGCAGAGGACGTACATGAGTAGGACGAAGATTTTACATGATTTTTTGTTTTGATATTATGTATTTAATTTTGATACATGTAAAGCAGTATTAACTTGTAAAATTATATAATCATATTTTAATATAATATAATTAGTTTTTTTTATTTGTGATTATGATAGTTGCTTTGGATTTCAATTATAACAGGTTTTACAAACTATAATTACTTATTATTATAATTAAAACATATTTTAACAAATATTATTATAGATGTTTTTTTAAAAAATAAAAATAAATATTAGCAATGGTATTAGCGAGGGCAACAATCGATGCTAATGCCTATTATTGATAGCTTGTTTTTATTGGCGATAAAATTACTATTGCTATTTTTTAATTTAAATTAAATAATAACAGGAAAAAATATAAGCGATGGATGCCGTTATCACTTATATCGCTGCTAATAGTCATTATTAACAATGATTTTTCTACCAACACTAATAATAGCTTTTAATGACCAGATTTGTTTCGATTAGTGATTAGCAACCGGATTCCATCATCAATAGTATTAGTGATGATAATTCTATCAGTAGCGATGGCTAAAAGCCGTGGCTAAAGCTTTAGGCAAGGATTAAGCAGGATGCCATGACTAGTTGTCTATGTGGCTCAACTCTCAAATTGTTAAATTTTTTCTTAGCAGATATGCAAGTTGATGTCTAACTAAAAACAAAATATTGAACACAAGAATCATGGAAAAACACTTAGACACATAAATTGTTCTTGAAACTTTCTCCTTCAGTATCTATGCCACTGGCACTGTATTGTCTTACCCTACAATAAAGCTATCACTCCAAGAACCACAGCCTATTTGATTAAGTTGGCTTGTAGTTTGGTTCTTCAATGTCATACTTATCAAACATTGGCTCCTTTGACTTAGTTTATAATGAAAAATGCGTTTTTCTTGTAACCTCGATGGAGTTTGCAGGAGCACCATTATCAACAACTTCTAAAAGATGATAATTGAAAACAAAACATCTATTCTGAAAAATCTTAGCTTATAAATTTTTTGGAGAAGATCAAATTCTTGATATTAAGTTCTGATGCTCTGGACGAAGCTCACTGGAAGGAGGGAAAGAGGAGCGCGTCTAAGTGAACCTCATCCTATCATGCTTAGCTTCTGGTTGGGTCGGCCATATGATACTGCCCTATGATCTATAGGGCATGACCTTAAAGAGCAAGCAAAATTTATAAAGTAATTATAACTCAACGTAGTTTGCAGGTCATTCAATAAATAGTTTCACGAATTATTGTAAGTGAATAATAAAATTCTTTTGGCTACATGATTCCATTATTTATCTGGTATCAAAGCTATGCATGCTTGCTACTTAGTTCATTGACCATCATTCCTAAACTATCGAGACTAAACATCCCATGGCACTGAAAGAAAAGGAAATATATATATATATATATATTGAAATTAACTGTCCAATAAAAAATAATGATAGAGATTAGAAAATAAATAATGCCGAAATGAAGACAAAAATCATGAAATCTCATATCCACTATCTAGCACAGCTCAAATAAAATGGTATGCACGCACAGGTAAAGTTTACTTCAGTAATGTTATGTTACTTGTTTTTGTTGATTTTCTTGATCAATGTTATCATCTGCAACTTATTCGTTGGAGAGTACTCGATTTTATAGGGAAGGTTGGAAAACTGCTTCCTCATTAATAATTTCTTCACCTGCAACCATAACAATGGACTAGTTCACTATTTTTTTTTTTTAAAGAAAAAAAATGGAAGATAAATTCTGGTGTAGTTATCTTATGGATCCCATCCTGTCAGATAATTTTCGATACAAGACGTTCATAGTCGTTCCCCACAATAACAATGAACTAGTTCTCTGGAGCCGAGTCCAAATAGCATCCACTTCTTCGAGTAAACTGGTCCATTGGGCTTTTTTGTTGTTTCGATCGGGCCCGGTAGGTCTTTATTAAAATGAACTTAGCTCGTTGGATTCCTCGTACTTTCTCCCTCAGCTCTATCCTCCTCCTTTTCTTTTCTTTGTTTTCTTTCCCCCTTCCTCCTTTTGTTTCCGTATTTTCTTTCCTTTGTTTTCTTTACTTGGATAATTCCCCACTCTCATAGGCATGGAGAATGTAGCACTTGCCTCAGACATGAGATCCTTATTAAATTAACGAATTTGTCAACTTTTACAAGCCATTGGAAATTGATCGTAGAAAGCTTCTTTCATCTCCTTGGTATAGAAGCCTCTGCAAGGTTACTGGCATACTGCCGAGATCTTAGCCTGCAGGCTACTCCAAAACTATCTCAACCGCATCAGCATTTGTCCATTTACAATGTTCATACATGAATACATCATGGACATTGTTGAACCAAATATTATTGAATAATGTTATCCCAAAAAAAAGTTTATTGACTAGTGCTGCAAGGGCCCGGTCCAAGGGCTTGTGCTGACCCAAACGAAGCCCACGAATTTTGGCGCGACAAAAAAAATAGAGAGAACGGGGAAGAGGACTAGGAACGGTCGGACTGGGCGATCGAGTCTATAAAAACCCCTCCTCTCTCTAATCATCCCACTTCTGTTCTCCGTTTGATTTCTGTTGCCCTCAGTCGACGTCCCTCCGCAAGTCACCGCCGATTTCTCGCCGGAGACGAGGTAATTAGGACCTCTAAATGTTCTTCTTCTCCCTTTCTCGATTCCATATCCATTGCCATCGGCGGTTGCCGGATTTGAATCTTGCCCCGTTTCTTTCTTTCTTCTCCTGCCGGACCGGCTGCCATCGTTTTGCGCCATTGCTGCAGCTGTCAGTGGCCGGGTTGTTCCCGTTGCCGCTGCTGCAGTTGCCGAGGGTCGCCGCCGTCGTGGGCCGCCGGGGTGTGGCCGGTCTTAAGTCTTTCCCCCTTCCTCTATTATTCCATGAAGAAGAAGAAAACGAGAGAGAGGGTGGCGGGAAATTTTTTTTTTTTTCTTGGCATTCTGATCTTCCTTCTTCTCTCTTCTCTCTCTGGTCTTTACTCTTTCTCTCTCCGCTTGCTTTCTTTCTTTCTTTCTTTCTTTTTCGTGGATGTCTGATCGTTGGAGTATACTTGGACAAACCCCGATCCATTGACCCTCCCTTGGAGGGTCCCAGATCTACAGTGTCAAGACCATGTATCCTATTTTTTATAAGTTTTTATCATCCGCAACCATTTATAATTTTTATATATAGAGCTGTCAATATCCGGGCCTGGCCCGGTCCTAATCCATATGAGCTTATATTTTATGGACAGGACCGGGCTAGGCCCACTTGTATAAATGGATCAAAAAAATTCAACCCGGTCCGGTCCTATGTGGGCCATGGGTTAGGACCGGGCCAGCCTCCTATGTGGACCGTGGGCCAGGACCGTGGGCTAGGGCCATTGGCTGTGGGCCAGGGATCCACGTGCTGAAAATATCAAGTAGAAAAAATTGAATCAATTTATACTATTCGTTTCTGCAGATTTTGAAAAAGGTGGCCGGTGGGAGCCGGGAAGCAGAGGAAACCCGAAAATCAAACTTCCCCCTTTCCAATCTACACTATGTTGATGACGGATCGACACGACATCGGAAAAAGCCCGTGAGCCCTCACGGCAGGCCGGCATGGCGACGGTGGCAGCCCCCGACCCCGAGCCCCCTCGGACCTGTGCCTTACTAGTCACTATCTCTAATGATCCGTTGAGAGAAATCAAAAAAAAAAAAGATGGAAGAATGACGAGTCCTCACCGTCGAACGGCCGAAGTCCTGGATTTCGGCCGGTGTCACGGTCTCGCGAAAGAAGAACGGCGGCCGTGGGATGGGGTTCTTCGTTCTTCCATCTCCGGTTGTCCCAAATAGCCAAACTTGAGATTCCGTTCTCCGGTGGCTCTCCGTGAGTCACTTACGGACTCACCGGTTCTCTCCGGCGGAGGGCGGCGGCTTTGACCTAACCCTAACAGAAGGTCCCAAGTTTCGACTTCCGGTCTCCCGTCGTCGTCGAGTAAATAAAATCCATAATGCCTTCAGTTTTCATCCTGTAAATAGTCATTAGTAAGTCCTAAACCAGTAAACTGTAGAACCATAGATGAGTTGACTAACAGTAATAGATTAAGTGAGCCCTAACCCGTAAGGCTAAATTTTTTTTTTTTATTATTATATTATGACCCTTGGGCTAGCCCGATCCTAACCCTGTTGAGCCCATGGGCTACAGGGACCGGGCCAAAAAGCCCACTTACATAAATGAGCCAATTTTTTTTTAACCCAGCCCGATCCATTTATAGGACCAAATGGGATGATACATGGGTTCTAACCCATCTTGGCAGGTCTATTTATATGTGAATCTTATCATGCAATGAAGTAACAGTCTACTCAAAATGGTATTGAACAGAATATATTCTGTCCCGGTGTTAGATCGGTGTGTGCTTGAGTTTAAGATTAATAGAGGTAAAGATCCTTTTATTTACTCACCTCTCTCTCTCTCTCTCTCTCTCTCTCTCTCTCTATATATATATATATATATATATATATATAACCAGATTAAATATCATCTATCATATGATTGTTGATGATTCTTCATTGTTTGGAATAAAATGTCGATTGTTTTAAAATGTATAAAAAAATATTGTATGAAATTATATTTATTTGATAAGGATAAAATTGAATCATTTATTAATTATCTAAAAAAAGTATATGGACTGGTGGTATGGATTGCCAGGATACAGGATATTTTGGTTTGCCATTATAGATCGGACAAAGGTTTGTCACTATGAATTGAAGTATGGATATTTTAATTTATCATTGAAGTATGGATATTTTGGTTTAATATTATGAGCCGAAATATGGATATTTTGGTTTGCTATCATAAGTAGAAGCATGGACATTATGATTTGCTAGTTATGAGTTAAAGCATAATCATAATTAATTCAAAATTTAAAGATAACGGTTAATTAATTTAGAGGCTATTAATAAAAAATGGATGATAAGTCATATAAAATCATAAATAATATAGATAATATTTGTGATAGATTTATGATGATATATAATATATGCCATATATATATTGATTTAAATTATATTAGATGTTTGATATAAGATTCCATGATTTATATTTTCTCTATAATATTGTTTATTTATTATTTTTAAATTATATTATTATATTAGAATGATATTGTGGGGATTTCTACCAAGTTATAAAGTTCACACCCATCTCTTCCTTTTCCATTTATGGGATACATATTGGAAGGTGTTTGAAGATAAAGATTGAGCAATGAAATCACTTAATTATTACATGATCTTTATAGCATCGTTTATAAGGTCGTGTCATATGGTTGACTTCCACTATAAGAAAATCCAGTTTTAGCAACCGATTTTGCAATCGAATTTTTGGTTACATTTGTGACCGATTTTACAACCGAAACAGAAATTGATTTAATTTTTTTTAAAAAAATTTTTTAAAAAATTTTGCAACCAATTTTTCGGTTGCAAAATTATAAAAAATTAAAAATAATCTTAAATAAAAATTTGTAACCGAAATATCGGTTGCAAAAAAATTGATAAATTAAAAATTTTTTGAAAAATATTTTTTAAAAATTTTGCACCTGAAATATCGGTTGCAAAACAAAGATAATTAAAATTTTATTTAAAATATTTTTTTAAAATTTTGCAACCAAATTTTCAATTGCAAAATTTAATTTAAAATTAATTTTAATATTTAGAGTTTTGTAACCGATTTTTAAATTTTTTTTCAGAAATTTATTTTTTTGCAACCGATTTTGCAACCAGTTTTAAATTTTTTTTAGAAATTAAATTTTTTGCAATCAATTTTGTAACCGATTTTTTATTTTTTTTCAAAAATTTATTTTTTTGCAACCGATTTTTGATTTTTTTTTTAGAAATTAAATTTTTTGCAACCAATTTTGTAACTGATTTTTATTTTTTTTCAGAAATTTATTTTTTTGCAACCGATTTTTTTTTAGATTTTTTTTTTGCAACCAATTTTTTTTATTTTCAAAAAAAAAAAATTTGCAACCGATTTTTTTTCTTCAATTTTTTTTTTTGCAATAGATTTTGCAACCGATTTTTTTGTCAGAATTTTTTTTTGCAACCGATTTTTTATTTTTCAGAATTTTTTTTTGCAACCGATTTTGCAATCGATTTTTTTAGAAATTTTTTTTTTTGCAACCAATTTTATTTTATTTTTCAGAAATTATTTTTTTACAATCGATTTTGCAACCAATTTTTTTTTCAAAATTTAATTTTTTTGCAACCTATTTTGCAACCAAATTTTTATTTTTTTTAGAAATTAACTTTTTTGCAACCGATTTTGCAACTGATTTTTTATTTTTTTTCAAAATTTTATTTTTTTGCAACCGATTTTGCAACCGAATTTTTATTTTTTTGAAAATTACCGGTTACGAATTTAATTTTAAAATATATATTAATTTTTTTATTAATTATGAATTTAATTCCTGGTTATCCCGCTCCACCTCCAGCTCTACCGATCCACATCTTTTTCGATCTCCCTCCCTCCTTCGGTCCTCCCATCGATAGATCTCCTCGGTTAAACTTCACCGCCTTGGCACCTTTCTCGAGGTCGGTGCTCGGTGAGAAGAACTCCGACGAGGTGGCGATGAAACCCTAGGAAGGAAACCCTAAATCCGGAAACTCTTCGATCAGGTGAGTTCTCCTTCTCTGATGATCAGGTGAGTTCTCCTTCTCAAATCCATGTCCTCTTCACTTGGTGGGGTGGCAGGGCTGCAAGTCCTCCCATGGACATCCGCTCCTGCTCCTCTCCCCATCTCCTGCTCCTGATCCTTCACCATCATCAATGTCCGCGACTGTATCCTCCTCGTCTTTGAGTCGGGACCTAGATCAGCAGCTGTCCCTGACGGCACTGTATCCTCCTTATCCATTGATTACTTCCATTACCTGCTTGTACGTAGGGCAAGAAATGAGTCGGGTCGATTCGTGACTCGACCCGGTTAGACCCGACCCGATCCGACCCAATCCATAAATATTTTTGGATTATTTTTGGATCTTTAGATATATGACCTGATTTAACCCGACCTGACCCGAACCCAAATATAGGACTCGAATATTTTTCAATTATATTATTTATAATATATTACCGGATAAATATTTAAATATTAAATATTTAATTTTAATGGGCTGTATCTCTCATGAAAGCCATGGCCCACCCCGTAGCTTGGGCCAAACCCGCAGCCCACGGCCCATGCCAGTAGACCTGTGTTAGGTTTAGTATATAACCCTAAAGCTATCTCGTTCGGGTGCCCTAGATCTTGCCCCTTCTCCCTTCCAGCCATCCCGCCGCCTTCGAATCCATTGCCCTAGCTACCCTTCCCCTCCGGTGCTCTCCCCGACGACCGACGTCTTCCCCTCCAACACAGCCTCCGACCCTCCCCCGACGGCCGACGCCTCCCCCGACGGCCAATGCTGCCTCCCACCTTCCCCCCGACAGCCGAGGCCTCCCCCTTGACGGCCAAAGCCGCCTCCGGCCCTCCCCGCGACGAGCGACGCCTCCCCCGACGGCCAACGCTACCTCCCACCTTCCCCTCGATGGCTGAGGCCTCCCCCCTGACGGCCAAAGCTGCCTCCGGCCCTCCCCCTGACGGCCAACGCTGCCTCCCACCTTCCCCCCGACAGTCGAGGCCTCCCCCCTGACGGCCAACGCCGCCTCCGGCCTTCGCCCCAACGGTCGAGGCCTCCCCCATGATGGCCAAAGCCACCTCCGGCTCTCCCCCTGCCGGGCGACGCCTCCCCCTGATGGCCAACGTCGCCTCCGGCCTTCCCCCCGACGGCCGAGGCCTCCCCCCTGACGGCCAAAGCCGTCTCCGGCCCTCCCCCCGCCGGGCGACGCCTCCCACCTGACGGCCAAAGCCGCCTCCGGCCCTCCCCCCAACGGGCGATGCCTCCCCCCGACGGCCAAACCCGCCTCCGACGCCTCCTCCCTCCGGTCCTGAAGCTGTAGGTTAGTTTTTTTTATTTTATTTTTAATTTTTAAATTTTGATTGTGATTGTGCCAAAATAATGGAAGCATATGCATACTAAGGATGCAAGCATGTTACAATTTTTTTCGGAGTCGTATTTTATTATTTTATTTTTATTGATACTTGAATTCAAAAAATAGTAATAATTCATGGAAATAAAAGTTCTTAAAAATAAAAAATTACTCTGTTGTAGGGTGTGGTCCACGGGTTAGCAAAAACAAATGGTGGGAACCCTCCACCCCTCCTTGTCTTGAGGTCTCCAAGGGCCTTTCAAAGCCCTACCATATGCATAAATTATGTCCCCATGCATTCCTTTCATGGGAACAGATAAAACCATAGTTTATAGGTGAAGGAAAGTGGTCCTCCATTTGCTTTTTGTCTATGTTTTGATGGTTTCCTCTTCACCAACTTGGAGTGATTCTTATCAAAGAT
The DNA here is from genome assembly GCA_021397845.1 of Areca catechu. Taxonomy (NCBI): domain Eukaryota; kingdom Viridiplantae; phylum Streptophyta; class Magnoliopsida; order Arecales; family Arecaceae; genus Areca; species Areca catechu. Next base: position 160,130,829 of record CM038050.1, read on the forward strand.
CCATAGTACCCACCCCATGCATTCATTGTCTTCCCTCAAAAGCCAATAATATGAAAATATCTCGTGTCGTAGATGGGATGAAGACTATTCATATATAATTTGGTAAGCAATACCAGCACAGATACAATTTGGTAAGAAATACCAACCGAAATCTTTAATATATTTATAATTCATATTAATAAAATATCTTGTTCTTCGAGATACAGACTTCGAAGACAGGTACCGTGCCTTCTACATCCGAGTTATTTATTCATATCCATCAGAGGAAGGATAAGACTTGGGTTGACAGGAGATTAGAACATATTTGCATAAGTTAAATTTTTAATTTATTATATATATTTTTTATACTAACTGAATTAAATATTTCAGTCTGAATTTAGACATTATATGGAAGAGGCACAAACTCAAAGCAGTGCTGATTTTAGCCTGCAACAAACTCCACCATCGAAATTGGATGTATGGATTCGTACTGTTGGTGGAAAGAAGAAAGGAAGGGTGTATGGCTAGGATTAGAGTCCACTGCATTGACAGATACGTTAAAATTTTCAGGACAATCTTCATTCTTCGTACAATTTTGAATAGTAAATAATTCCATGAGCAAGTACGGAAGCAGGTTGAAACCGAAGTCAATGCTTGGGTACAAGCTGCCGAGCAAGAAAGGGATGAACTGCAGAGGTGGGTTGAATACAATGAACGAATGTTGCAGGAGATATTAGCCAACATAAATTTTCAGCCTGCAGCAACTCCTGCAACTCATGCTTTTACTGGTAATCCTTCGCAAGGAATTGGAATGGATTCTTTTCAGATGTATCGTGCACAAGGATCACAGCGGGACGAGGAGGAGGATAATGATGAGGAGGACGAGGAGGAATAGGAGCATTAGCATATTATTCGTATTACCTTGTAGCACCTATTACTTTTATATGTTTTGCTTTATATTATGAACTGCACCTCTTGTTACTGTTATTTGTTTAGCTTTGTATTATAAACTGCACCTCTTCATGTTTGATATTTTGTTATATTTTTGTTGTTTTATTGAGCATTTTCATGGATTGCCTCCTCTTGTTATCTGCAGTTAGAGGCTGTGATGAGTTGCCTTGGTATCTTCATGATGTTTCAACTACTGAAACTGTATGCTGGATCAGATTATTTTGCCTGGATATAAATGGTGTTGCAAATTTGGATGGCTTACTATTATTGCAAGCAACCATTTGCTACCTCAGACCCTTCTCAATGTACAAAAAGAGGCAATCCTGAGCTTCTGAATTTTATTGTTTGAAAGTTTTGTTCGATTTTTGTTGTTTTATTGTGCATTTTCATGGATTGTCTCTTGTTACCTGTGGTTAGAAGCTGTGATGAGTTGCCTTGGTATCTTCGTGATGCTTCAAATGTTGAAAGTGTATGCTGAATCGGACCCTTTTGCATGGATCTAAATGGTGTTGCAAATTTGGATGGCTTGCTATTATTGTAAGCAACAATTTGCTACCTTAGATCCTTCTCAATATATAAAAATAGGCAATCATGAGCCTCTGAATGTTATTGTTTGACGGTTTTGTTTTTTGTTTGTTGTTTTATTGTACTTCTTGGTGGATTGCCTCCTCCTATTATCTGTAGTTAGAGGCTGTGATGAGTTGCCTTGGTATCTTCATGATGCTTCAAATACTGAAAGTGTATGCTGGATCAGACCATTTTGCATGGATCTAAATGGTGTTGTAAATTTGGATGGCTTGCTATTATTGCAAGCAACCATTTGCTCCCTTAGACCCTTCTCAATGTATAAATATAGGCAATCCTGAGCCTCTGAATCTTCTTGTTTTTCATTATATCTTACGATTAATTACAGTATTCAAGTTTTAACTTATACTATTTTTTGGCTGGTTTAGCTTCATGTGAACTCGGTATTCAATTCCACTTAAACCCATTTGTAAATATGGTATTCTTGTACTTTCTAATGATATACGAGTTACAATATGTGGAAAAGAGAATTGGAGAAGAAATTGCAAGTCTTGAATGAGAAGAAACATGGTGTTGTGCAAATGCGGAAGCAGGTAACTTTATTTTTTAATATTTATCTTATTTCATGCACTTATAGTAGTGGTTATATTTGGGAGGGGTATATGATTACTTTCAGGTGTCATTCATGTATTCTGACCCTATATCATGTTCTAAAAGTTAAGCACCAAACCATATCTGAAATATGTATGAACTGACCCTATGTCATGTTCTAAGGGTTAAGATTTCAATCTATATGCATTCTAGAATTTAGAGCTACTAGATCATATTTAACATCACTCCAAACACTTTCTCATTCAGTTGCTTCAATGAAAGATGTAAACTTGATTTATATAATTTTACAACTCCAATGGAAGCATTTCGGAATCCTATGTTGATGGTTGTTATAAACTGGAAAGAAATTTAAGTGACCAATGAACTCTGGTGATAGTTAAAGAGGTTTTTACTTGCTGACCCTGCTTTCGTGCGTGTTAGCTACATTACATAGATATTGGTTGAACATCAGTGTCAGGTTCCCTGGACCTTAAAGGGATGAAGGACAAGGCAATAGATGAATAGTTACATTTCTACTAATTTTATTATTGCAAAATCCAAGTGCAGCGAGTTAAAAAATATGGTAAGCTTAACTTTATAATTGATGACCATCCTTATCCCAGCTATGACGAGCTACTAGCAGATTTCTTCTTTGCAATTTATTCATTGAAGCTGTTATTTTTGGTAAGATTAACTTTATATGATTTGATGTATGTAGCTATTATTTTTGGATAATTGGGTGTAATTGAACCCTTGAAATGAATATCTGCTTTGTGGCAAGCTGCTTAAGTTTATGGGTTCTCATTTTAGTATGATTTTATGACTTAAAACTGAGAGAATCAGGAGTAAAAAACTTAAATAAAATTACTAGGGTACACATTTTCTTTGTTAGCAAGTCACTTATAATTAATAGTTTGTGTTCGGTATTACTCTTGTAGTTTACTCAAGCTCATGCTTCAAGTTGTGTCATTCTTTAGGCCTACCTATTCTATTGCTGTTCAACCAGAGGTCATTTCTTTCGACAAATGGAGTGAGCTCAAGCCAGAATCAAAAGATGGAGTATCTAGTTGGATCAAAGATGCATTTCATGAAAGCAAGGCCAAAATGCAGGATGACCATCAGAAGCTTAATTTTATTCTTGGTACATCACCAATGTGGGACCAGTACATTTCTAAGACATGTCTATTCCAATTATCTATTTGATGTTGTCAAAGAAGCTTAGAGATCATTTTGCTGAGTATGGTGATGGTTATTCTGCGTGTCTTTTGTATTGTTGCATTTCTACCTAATTATTTTCTTTATTTGTTATCTTTAATAGTTATGTTTCATATTTCAGCTTTAGAATTTATGCCAAGACATCAATATGCTATTAATTCTTCAGTTCATCTCACTGCATGTATTTGTAATGAAGCATATCCTGCCCATGCATGGTTCCTTAATGTGGTGGCAGGATAGCTTGTGATCGGAAGCAATCCTCAGAGTTTACCACTTCATTTTGAAGACTGATTCCAATTACATGCTACTATGTGAGTGCATAAAGGTTTCATAAGAAAGTGTGCCTGCAATGCACATGTTAGTGTACTGATGGTAGAAATTTCTAGGAGGGTGTAGATTGAAATGTATCAATTTAAACACAGACAGAAAAGATGTTGGCCTGCCAATTTGATCATTGCCAAAGATCAGGTCTTTAGGGAGGGGAAACATCAACTATTTCACTAATTATATAATAACCCGCACTGATTTGTGGAAGAATCAAAGAATACTAATTAAATGAATGAACAAAAGATACATGATTATATGTTGGCATTGTGCCTAATGGATGCTTTATATGTTGCCATTGTGCCTAATGGATGCTTTATACTTCTCAGCTGTTTGTGATAAATTTGTAAAATTCAAGATAAAAATTCATTTTACATAATTTTTTTTAATTATTCAATTTTAGCAATCGATTTTGCAACTAATTTTATTTTTTTTTAATTTTTTATTTAGCAATTGAATTTGCAACCGATTTTAATTTTTTTCAAATTTTTATTTTTTTGCAATCGATTTTTTATTTTTTTTCAGATTTTTATTTTTTTGCAACCGATTTAGCAACTGATTTTATTTTTTTTTCAAAATTTTAATTTTTTGTAAACGATTTTACAACCAATTTTTTTTATTTTTTAGAAATTATTTTTTTGCAACCAATTTGCAACCGTTTTTTTTATTTTTCATAAATTAATTTTTTGAAACCAATTTTGCAATCAAATTTTTTTTTCAGAAATTAATTTTTTTGCAATGGATTTTACAACCATTTTTTTTTTTTTTTAGAAATTAATTTTTTGCAACTGATTTTGCAACCAATTTTTTTTTTTCAAAAATTAATTTTTTTGCAACCGATTTTGCAACCAATTTTGCAACCAATTTTTTTTTATTTTTCAGAAATTTATTTTTTGCAACTGATTTTGCAATAGATTTTTTTTTATTTTTCAGAAATTAATTTTTTTGTAACCGATTTTACAATCAATTTTTTTTTAGAAATTAATTTTTTTGCAATCGATTTTGTAATCGATTTTTTTATTTTTTAGAAATTAATTTTTTTGCAACCGATTTTGCAACCAATTTTTTTTTATTTTTCAAAAATTAATTATTTTTTCAACTAATTTTGCAACCAATTTTTTTCAGAAATTATTTTTTTTGCAACCAATTTTTTTTATTTTTCAAAAATTATTTTTTTTGCAACCGATTTTGCAACTGATTTTTTTTATTTTTCAGAAATTATTTTTTTTACAACCGATTTTTTTTTAAAAAAATCAAAAATAAATAAAAATCGATTGCTAAATTGGTTGCTAAATTTTTCAACCGAAAAAAATCGATCACAAATTTTTGGAACCTATATTTTTGCTACCGACTAATTTCGGTTGCAAAATCGGTTGTAAATTAAATTTGCAACCGATTTTCAATTATTAGCAACCGAAAAAGCGGTTGCTAAAACTGGTTTTTCTTGTAGTGTTCTAAGGTATGGCAAACAAAGCTTGAGTTGAAATATCAAGATCTCCAAGTACTGTCTATGCAATTTTGGTTGCTTTAATTGTTGTAAGCTAGCTTATGAAGGTCAAATCCTCACTATGGATTAGCAAGGACCCAAAAAACCCTATCTGAATATGTCTTCTAGAGTCCACAAATAATCTACAACTAGAAACAAATTAAAGTCCAATTAAAGTTAATAATGAAAATTACATTGGTGATTTTTAAGCATTCGAAATATGTTTTTTTTTTTTTTTTAATGATGCTAGAACGTCCATTCAACTAGAGATGCAAACGAATCAAGTTGTCAATAAGCTACTTGAATTTGATTCAAATCCAAGGGTGACTCGAAATAGTTATTATTAAGCTCGAATCAAGTTTGAGTAGTAAGATACTTGTTTTAAAAGCTCGTGAGCTTATTTCTATCAAAAAAAAGAAAAAAGCTTGTAAAATTATTTAAATTTATATATTTTTGAATAATGTTATTTTTATTTATAATATATATATTAGTAGACTAAGATTTAAATTTGAATTTGAACTTGAGCTTAGGTATGGCTTGATTGATATTTGAGTCGAGTTGAGTTAATCTTAAATTTTATCCTTTTTCATCAAGCCAAGCTTGACTTTGAAATATTAAAACTTGATCAATCTCGAGTCAAGTTTTAATCTAAATTTTTTAAATTGAGTCAAATTTGAGCTTCTAGCTGCTTGACTTGGCTCGGCTTGATTGTATGCCTACATATATGTAGGCAGCCATCGTAATTATCTCGTGCAGAGCATGCAGGCGGTGTGTCGCAGAGCTGGCATTAGTGGCAGGGCATGCACCGCCTTCCAGAGGTTGCAGGTGGACAGGGACCTCTGCGGAGTGGTTTGAATTCCTGTTGATCTTTCCCTCCTTCATCACTGGCGGGAAATTTGGTCTTCGTATGGTAGGGAGGGACCTCCATTCGGGAGGTCTGCCTTCGGCAACATGAGCTCAACCCCGGCTGGAACTGATCTCAGACGGAGGGCTCACCCCATGAGCTTGATCCCGGTTGGGAGCTGACCTTGGCATGAGGGTTCTCTTTATGTGCTTGACCCCGGCCGGGAGCTAACCTCAGACGGAGGGCTCGCCCCATGAACTTGACCCCGGCGGGGAACTGACCTCGGCAAAAGAGCTCGCTTTGTGAGCTCGACCCTGGCTGGGAGCTGACCTCGATCTTCCACCCGGGGGACCGCGTCCAGGTGGTAGTTCCACCCATGCGGCTATCAGCTGGCGGCTGTGTAGGCTCCACGTCAGTGGATGTTGCCACATCAGATGCCCCCCACTCCCAAGCCCGGAGAATGAAGCATCGCTCGGGGCGATGGGAGTAACGACCATGCTGACGTGGAGCCTCGACTGGACATGCCCCGAAGACCTTGCCTTTACATTAATGGGGCGCTGCGCTTAGTTTTCTAGCGGTGGGATCATCAATGCCCTGGTTGGATCAAGGCATCCATTCCGCAAACCGAAGTATCGGGGGGCACTTAGTGCCGATATGTGGTGGCCTTCGATTGGCTATGTAGCTTTTAAAAGACCTCTGGGCACAGGCGGCCAGGGTTCCGCAAAACTTCCTTCTTCCTTCTTCCTTCTTCAGCCCCCTTCTCATTCCAGTGTTGGCCTCCATGTTCTCCTTCTTCGATCCCTCTCCTTCGGCCTGTGCTGAGGGAGGGCTCTTGATAGACTTCAGGATTTCAACCCGAGACCCGGAGGGCCAAATGAAGGCTCTCCAGGAGCGACCGGCCAGTGTTAAGGCAAAGGTGTCTGGTTCGAAAAAGAAATTTGCTAAGCTCAAAGCTTTTCCCAAGGATGTGAAGGGGGAGAGACTCCTGTCGTGCAACTGGGGCAGAGAAAGAGGCTGCCTTAAAAGTGGAGGCATATGGAGCCTCCTCCCGGTTCATAAGATCGGAGATCTTATAGGAAGAGGTGGTGGCCCCAGTTGTGGTCGCCACGAAAAGGGCCATGACCATCGTGGTACTGACAGGAGTATCCTGACACGGAGCTGCTGCAGCTACCTTTGGAATCATGGGATCGATGAACTCCAAGGAGGACGGCATGGTAGAGGCAGACGCATTGTTGTTCTCCTTTTCAGCAGGCTCGCTTGAGGAAGGGCATCCGCCTCATAGAGTAGAAGGGACTGGAATGCTTCGCCTAGTCCCGAGGGCGAAGTCTAGAGCCGGAGTACTAGCCCGTTGGTCGGGCGAGGGATAGTAAGGGAGGCCTGAGCCTGTCTCTTCTTACTTTATAACTTAGGATTTCAGGAGGTCTCTCGGCTTGTCGGGAGCCTCCATAGATGTAAGAGACTTTTGATCAATGAAAGTGCCTCTTTCATTACGATTGCTGTTCTCTTTTCTTCTTCTTTTCTCCTTTTTTTTTTGTGCTTGAATCTGTTGTACGACCTCCTCGGTTGCTGGGGACCTCTCTCCACTTTACTTGTTGTTTTTCTTTTCTTCGGCTTGGATTGCTTCCAGGGGGTCTCCTCAATCTGCCAAGCTATGAGGCAAGCGACATATGGTGGGAGTTCAGGGATTTTCCATCGACATTCCTGGGCCGTGAGCAAGGCAACTGGATATAGGGATTCCAAAATATCCCGGCTCAGTTCGCCACGCTGTGAGTTAAGCGACAGATGGTGGGACTTCTAGAGTTTCCCGGCAGACATCTCCGGACTGTAAGGTAGTGGGTGTGGGGCTTCATGAGTTTCCCAGCTTATAGGTGCCAAACTGTGAGTTACATGGTAGATGGCAGGGTTCCAGGAATCCCCAATTGCACTTCAAGACTATGAGCAGGACGACTGAGTGCGGGTCTGTCGAAAGGACCCGGCTTGGAGATTGCCTAGCTGCGGGCCTCGTTGTAGATGGTGGGTCGCCCTGTGGTTGCCTTAGGGTTGTGAGCTTGACTAAAAAGTACGGGTCTGATGGAGTGGGCCCAGCTTGAGAGTGCCGAACTGCGAGTCGCACGGTAGATGGTAGGTTGCTCTGCCGCCACCCCGGGCTGTCGGCTCGATTGATGAGCGTGGGCCTGACGGAGTGGGCCTGGCTCGCTGATGAGGAGTTGCCGTGCTATGAGTCATGCAGTAGGCGGCATCCTGTTGCCGCCTCTGGGCTGTGAGCACGGCTGACGAGCACGGGCCTGATGGAGTGGGCCTGGCTCGCTGATAAGGAGTTGCCGTGCTGTGAGTCACGTGGTAGATGGCATCCCGCTATCACCTCTGGGCTGTGAGCAAGGCTGGGGGTACCGAGCTTCTCGATTTGCCCCGCTATGAGTTATGCGATAGATGGCATCTTGGTGCCGCCTCCGGGTTGTGAGTGCGGCCATGAGGCTATGGGGCACTGAACTTCTCGATTTGCCACACTGTGAGTGACGTGGTAGATAGCATCTTGGTGCCGCCTTCGAGCTATAAGCTCGACTGATGAGGGTGGGCCTGTTGAGGGGCCCAGCTCGAGAGCGCCATGCTGTAAGTCAAGCGGTAGATGGCGGGTTGCCCTGTCGCCACCTCCGGACTATGAGAATGGCGAGGAGTGTGAGCTTGGTGGAGGGCCCGGCTTGAGTCCACCGGACTTTGAGTCAGACGGGGACGTCCCTACAGAGGTGAAAGGCAAAGTTGTGTGAAAAAGGGACTTAGATAATTGAGAGGAAGTTTTACATCACCAGTAGCGCTCTCTTAAATTGCTCGTGTTCCAGGTTCGCGAGCATCGGGAGGCATCGGGACTGGCGAGGTAGTAGGCTCCAGTCGAGCTTCGACCCCTTCATTGGGATCCTTTACGAGGGTTGCAGTAGCGCGCCATCTTTTATCGACAGGCTGCCTCCCGAGATCAGGCCCCGTCTCTTGTTGGTTCGTCCTGCTGCGAGTCGCGCAGCTAGTGGCATCTTGCTGCCACCTCCGGGCTATGAGTGAGGCAGTGGTGCTTACCGATGATGGTGATGCAGGGGCCTCTCCTGTAGAACGGTAACACAGTTCTCATATTACAAAGATAGTGGGGAAGGGAGTTACCCGTTAGGCTTGCATGAGGTGATGGAAGCCCCATGCTAGGGGAATGCCTGGATTCTGGGTCTAACCGGAGAGTACTGCGAAAGGTGGCAGGTGTTCGAAAAGTCCACGAATACAAGCCCCTCTCTCCACTATCACTAGACCCTTCTCTTCTCGTTCTTTGGGCGGGCTCCCAAGAGGGAGCTCTCGTGTCCTCCGCCTGCCCCCAGGGAGGCGGCTACTCTCATTCCGTTAGTTGGAGAGCCTGGATCCTCAGCCTTGGTCAAGGTCCTCTTAGCTTCTGAATTGTTTATCACCCCCCTTCCTAGTGCGCCAATCTGTTGCTATTTGGATCGTCATGGCCCATAGCTCCGGTGTGTCGCTATTGCATCAGGTGCCTCCTCCCGCCGGGAGCACTCCCTTTTCTCCGGGGGTTGGCTCTTCGATCTGTTCGGCCTGCAAAATAGAAGAGACCTGGGCCGGGGATTCTGGTGAGGACACTTCGATGATCAAGTCAATGGGATGATCAAGGGGAACAGAACATCTGAGGTAGAGAGCTTGGATGACTCCCTCACCCCAGGGGGTGATAAGATGATAATAATCAAATAATAAAGGGAAAGGGGGAATGGAGAGAGTGGGGAATGGGAAGGATTCCTCCGGCCGGTGCCTTAGTCGCTGAGCTTTTGGTTGCTTGCTTCCTTTTCCCCCCTCCCGCTCACTTACCTTCTTACTTACCTCCTTCCTCTTTTCTGGCTGTGTCATGGTGTCCTTCTTCGCGTGCCCTCTCCCGAAGTCTTCTCCAGAGGGGCTCGTCGTTGCTCATGGCTTCTCCTTCTTCCCCTCCTTTTAGACTGGTCCTTCCGGAGGAGGAGGCCATCTGTGGGCCTCTTGGAGCCTCTTGCTTTCTTTTAGACTCCTTCCTTTCTTTTGACTGGTCCTCTTTCCCGTTGGGTCCTCCCCTAGTTTTTGTTTTTTGCTTAAGAGGGTTAGGCGCTATGCCACTGAGCCCCGTGCCATGATGGAAAGTTTCCATTCTTAGAGGGACCGCCCGAGCATTGCAAAGCCTCTGGCTTTGATAAAATTCTACTTCTGGGAGAATTCTGGGTCTCGCACCACGCAGGTCAGCATCCTTCGGCTGTATGGTAGTGGATGTGATGGTGAATTACAAGGCCCTGGGTCTGACGGGGCTTATCTCGTGCAGAGCATGCGAACGGCGTGTCACAGAGCTGACATTGGTGGCAGGGCATGTGCCACCTTCCGGAGGTTGCAGGTGGACAGTGACCTCTATGCAGTGGTTTGAATTCCTGTTGATTTTTCCCTCCATCGCTGGCGGGAATTTTGATCTTCGTATGGTAGGGAGGGACCTCCATTCGGGAGGTTTGCCTTCGGCAGCATGAGTTCGACCCCCGCCAGGAGCTGACCTCAGACAGAGGGCTCGCTCCATGAGCTCGACCCCGACTGGGAGCTAACATCGGCAGGAGGGCTTGCTTTATGAGCCCGACCCCGACCGGGAGCTAACCTCAAACAGAGAGCTCACCCCATGAGCTCGACCCGATTGGGAACTAACCTCGGTAGGAGGGCTCGCTTTGTGAGCTCGACCCCGACTGAGAGCTGACTCGGCCTTCCACTCGGGGGGCCGTGTTCAGGTGGCAGTCCCCACCCGTGTGGCTGCCAGCTGGCAGCTATATAGGCTCCACGTCAGTGGATGTGGCCACATCAGATTGCATATGCGAATCCATGCTTGATTTCATATCATATTTTCATTTATGTTAATATTGAAAATGGTTCTCTAAATTAAACTTTGGTTATGTTTGACAACAGGCAATCCATCTAAATTGCTAGCAATTTAATAGACCCCTGCTACATTACTATGTTTGATACATTTTTTCTGGATGGTAATTAATCCTGCCTGGTAATCTAGATTTCTTTTCAAAAAATAGTTTAAATTATCTCGGGAAGAAATGGTAATCCAGATTACCACTTTCAAAGTAATATAGATTATTAAATTACCCTCCTCTTCTCCCTTCCTCTTCTCTTCCTATAATATAATATAATATAATAAATATTTTATAATGATATAATATATTTTTAAATATAATATAGATTATTTTATAGTATAATATGATAAATTTATTATTATATTATATTATATTAATATATTATATTTTATAATAAAAAAATATTATATTATATTTAATAATATAATATATACATTAAATTTATTATTTAATATATTTAAATAATATATTAAATATATCATCTATTTAATATATTTTATATTAAATTTATTTAATATAAAAATATTTTTAATAAAAATATAAAATATTTTATATTTTTAATATAAAATATAAAAAATATATTTAATAAATAAATAAAATATAAAAATATTTTATAAATAAAATATAGATTTGATTTAAGGATATTTTAGAAATTGGTTTTATATATGCAACATTACATGCATATACTAAATACAATAATCGATATTACTTTCAATTAATATTACTGACAATCTACATTACCTTTTAAGTTTGTCAGTAATGCACCAAATATAGGGTTGGAAATGGGCCAGGCTATACCCCTATCAGAGCCCGGCTCGTAAAAAGTTTCGGACTTTGGGTCGAGCTTAAGGTCAATTTATTTTGAAAAATCTAGCCCGAGCCTGAACCCCAGTTCGATTAGGCTAGCCCAAACCTGACTTTGATTTGGACCGGCTCGAATTAAAGCTCGATTAATATAAAATAATAAAATAAAGTTCTTTTAACTATTAGTACATATTTCAAAAAAATCTAGAAGGTTAAAATCTTAAAAGCTATCGGGTTGGTGGGTCGGGTTCGGATCAGGTTCTTTTCAAGCCAGGTTCGGGCTGGATCCGACCAAGAAAGAGCCTAAGCCTGATTCAAAAATTAAATAGATTCTATTTTTAGATTCAAATCCAGCCTGATTTATTTCAAGCCTGGCCCAAAGTCTAACCTAAACCTAGTTTGAGTCCTAACCAAACGTAACCTTAGGATTTTGTAGATTGTTATGACTTGAAAACATTGAATACAATAAAAGACTTCCGACGAATATTTAGCTATCATGAAATGCAAGTCTGGTAGATATTTACATAGTCATGCTAATAGTCATCAAAATATAAAACAATATCTGTTGGGATATCCTGGTTCAAGCTACAAACCGAACTCCGGTTCGACTGGCCAAAGTTCTCTCTCCGGACTACGGACTTCGAACCAAGCCGGGGATAAGCCGATTGCAGGTGATCTAGGGCCACACGCCGGATGGCAACATTCGAAGGCCAGTTCTTCAGGTGGCGTCTTCGGCCTTGACCGAAGACCGAACTCCTCATCGACTTCTGAAGGCATGTACTTCGGACCCCGCCGTAGACACAAACTTCGGCCTCGGGAAAATACCAAGTCTTCGGCCCACGAAAGGGAAACCCGAAGCTTGGATCACAATATGTTCCAAAAAGGCAATTGTAACCAATGGTTACAATCGACACTCATCATGCCATAGTCATGGCGCGCGACTCCTGCAGCGACGCCTCCGATTTGGCCGGAACCGCTCATTGACAATCCACGATCGCCAATCATGGGAGAGATTGGCTCCCCATGATCACCAGAAAAAGAGCGGGCCGCGGGCCGGGAGCCTTCTTTTAAATATGGGTAAGAAGGGTAGCTCGAGAGGTACGTGAATAATCTCGCACACATACACTTGTAATCTCAAGAGCCTTTTCTCTTCCACTCTTTTTCGACACTTTCTCCATTCTGTGGCTGGAATCTGTCACTGACTTAGGCATCGAAGTGTTCCCGCCGGAACAACTCCGGCAAGGGACCTATTTTGCAGGTGAACCAGGGAGCGGTCCTGCGACGTAGCGGCTTTGACCGACCGATCCAAGGACTCCACGCCAACAGATTGGCGTGCCAGGAAGGGGGGCAGCAGCATTAACGCTCTTTAAGCTCCCTCTTAGATAAGGGGAAGAAAAAAGTTTTTGATGGCAAGAGGAAAAGCTCAAATTACTTCTACAAAACGGAGTCGTGCTCCATCTCAAGGGGATGCACCCCCGGAGCAGAACGATGTTCCACCTCCCACAGTTGTTGTGGGAGCACAGCAGTTTGAAGCTCTTATGAACCAGGTCGCCAACCTAACGGCCATGGTTCAAGAATTCCAAGACAGAGCCTTTCTGGTGGCAAACCCACCGGCTATTTCTAGACATAGCTCTCGATTCCGAAGAAGGAGAGCTCCGAGGGAGGATTCCGTGCATCCCTCCCCCCGTTCTCGGCCTTCTCCTGAAGGCCGGACTTCAAGATTGCCTAGGTCCGCCGATTCCCCGTAGAAAGGGAAAAGGCCTAGGCAAACCTCCTCCTCCTCCTCCAAAGACTCCACTTCAGTGGAAAGAGCGCTGAAGCAGACTCCCAATTATGACGGGAGGTTCAGAGCCATCGAGTCAGAGATAGCAAAGGTGTGAGAACAGAGAATGCGGGATCAGAGAGATCCCGATGACTTGATTGGGGGTAATCTACGCCTACCCTACACCGATCGCATCATGGCCAAGGTCACCCCTCGGCACTTCAGGGTTTCCCAGATGGAGCCCTACGATGGCACCACCGACCCCCTCGATCATTTGGACAGCTTTAAGGCCCATATGATGATTCAAGGAGCTTCGGACGCGATGTATTGCTTGGCGTTCCTAGCTACCTTGAAAAAGTCCGCTCGGATGTGGTACTCGAGCCTGTGCCTAGGTACCATCGATCCTTTTCCGAGTTAGAAAAACTGTTTGTCTTGCATTTCAGGACCTGCCGCAAGACTCCTCGGAATACGGATACACTGTTCCTCCTTCACCAGAATGAAGGAGAAAGTCTGCGAGACTATATCTCCAGGTTTAATGCAGTCACGCTTGAGATCCCCGATCTCAACGAACACATGGCCATGTCAGCACTGAAGAAGGGGCTTCGTACCTCTAGGCTTACTTTCTCCCTGGATAAGAAGTTTCCAAAAAGCTACGCTGAGCTCCTGTCAAGGGCTCAGAAATACACCGATGTTGAAGAGCAGGCGGCGAATCGATGATTGATTGAAGGGAAACCCCCTTCAAAGAAGAAGAATAATATGGGACAAGGTCCCCAAACCTCCAACAATAACGGCGGCAAGTATACAGACCATCGAAGAAGTCCTCCCCGGCCTAGAGCAATGGGAGGAAGATTCGACTCTTACACCCCCCTCAACCTCCCTCGAGAGAAGATCTTCATGGAGATAGAGAAAGAAAACTATCTCTAACGGCCCCATCCCATGAAGGTCTCCTCTTCCGTAAGGAACATGAATAAATTCTGCCGATTCCACCAGGACCACGGCCACAATATAGAAGAATGCATCCAACTGAAGGATGTAATTGAGGATCTCATCAAGAGAGGATACCTGGGGCAGTATATCGGTCGCCAAGGCCCCCGGTCGGAAGCAACTGTTTCCCAGCCACCTCCTGAAGAGGCCAAATTGCCAAATCAAAGGCCTACCAACAGAGGTGTATGGATGATACACCGACCCAACGACTGGAGAAGGGATGAAGATGAAGCTTCAAAGTGACTGAAGGATAACAACTCCATCATCTTCTCTGACGACGACCTTGTGGGAGTTTGACTCCCGCACGATGATTCTCTTGTAACTTCGGCCGTAGTGGCCAATTATGATGTACAGCGAATTCTTGTAGATAATGGAAGTTCGACTGATGTCTTGATGTACGATGCATTCTCTAAAATATGTTTACCTAGACATCAACTGCAAAGATCCCCCATACCGCTCTCTGGTTTCGGGGGCAACCAAGTTTATACCGAGGGAGAAATAGTGCTGCCTGTAACCCTTGGCACCGAGCTTCGACAAAAGACATTGCCGATCAACTTCACGGTGGTCTAGATCCCCTCATCATTCAACATTATTCTTAGGCAGCCTGCCTTGAATAGGTTCCGGACCATGATCTCCTCTCACTACCTCTTGGTGCGCTTCCCCACTAGGAATGGTGTTGGAGAAGTTAGGGAGAACAAGAGGACGGCACGACAGTGCCTAATGATTGAAGACAAGCATTTCAAGGATTCGTGATGCGGGACTAATATGCATGCAATTCTTTTTGTATGTTTTATATGTGGGGTTAGGTGATTAATTCCCGAATTTCAGATCAAAATTAGTTGTAAGAAATTTTGTATGAATTTTTGAAGCCAAGCATGCAGATTAGAACATAGAAAAGTACTAAAGAAGGATCGCCGGGGCTGAGAAGCCTCGGTTAGGGCAAGTTCTCCTACAATAATAAGACTGGAGGTAGAGGGGATGTACCTGACAATGTCTGAAGTACTCGATGAAGATCGTAGCGAAGGGATCTCTCGTTCCTCGATGGATGGGGCCTGAAAAATTGAGCCAATGACCCGTGGATACCCGGCTTTCTGCTCGGTGGTCCGATTGAGGCTTGGCTGGAGTTGTTGGATTCGTAGGAACTCGGGGACCTGCAAACGACCTATCAGGGGTTAGAAAACTCAAAGGAGATCAAGAAAATAAAGGAAAATAGCAAAGGGAAGAAAGTTTTGGAGGGGGCTGGAAGGATGGATGGCGGCAGGAAGATGGTTGCAAACACCGGGAAGAAGAACTCTCAAACCCCTTTATGCACACAGCAGGGTAATCACACAAAGAAATAGAAGAACTCAAGGTTTATTCATATATCAAAATCTCCCTTCATACAAGAGGCTAGGGTCCTTTAAATAGACCCTTAACCTTGGGATCCAAGTAAGGGCACATAAGTCTTTACATAAGAATCCTTTTCCCTTTCAAACCCTAGCTAGAAAATAAGGAAACATTAGGTAGAAAAATCTCTAAAAATTCTCTGACTTAGCCAACACTCCAAGGATGCTTAGGGGGTGTGTTGGGCTTCTAGGAGCAGCAAGAGGCCGGCCAAAGGGGCTCGAGCGCATGGGTTTGGGCCTCTGGAAGCTGGGGTGGCCTGGTAGCCAGGTAGCAGGAATATTCCCTGGTATCTTGCTTCTTAGGGGCTTGGGCTTGGCGCCTTGGCTTGATTTATTTGGGCTAGGATGCAGATGGACTTCTAAAATCATGGATGCCTTGGTCTATGAATATATTTTGGCATCTGGAAGGGAATCTGGGCATCTGGAGGGTATCTGCAAGGAATCAAGGTTTCTAATTTTCCTCCTGGGGTCTTCAAATCTTCAAGCTGGGTTGGACTTGGGCTAAACATCCATGTCTTCAATCTGGTTGGACTTGGTCTTCACTTATATGATGTGGTCTTGAGTCTTTAGTATGCTTGGACATGACTCAAAAAAATAAAATTAGCTCAACACGAGCTGACTAGCATAGGACTGAACTAGCTCAACATGAGCTGACTAGTACAGAACTGAAATAACAACTCAAAAGACTCAAATAATAACTAAAATGGACTCAGATGGGCTAAGCCCTTATTACAGATGGACTCATAAATTATTGATCAATTCACAGAGGGTTGAAAAGCCTCTGTCTTATTCTGGTGCCTCCGGTGTCCCCACCAATTCGACTACTCCGGATCAGCTGGATCCGTGGGATGCAACCACAAATCTTGGTGAGCCCATGGAGAGGACCATCTCGATACCTTTGAAAGAGGAAGATCCCTCCAAAGTTGTACAGATCGGGAGCGCGCTTGATGAGGAAACCAGAACAGAGTTGATCCATTTCCTCAGGGACAACGCCGATGCCTTCGCCTGGTCGGCTTCGGATATGCCCAGAATTCCTGCCGAAGTAATCACTCATCGGTTGGAAGTAACCCCTGGGTACAAGCTGGTACGGTAGAAAAAGAGGAGCTTCGCCCCCGAAAGACATTAAGCTGTAGACGAAGAGGTTGGCAAGCTCCTCAAAGTAGGGTTCATCAAAAAGGCCCGCTACCCTGAGTGGCTGGCCAATGTGGTAATGGTAAAGAAAGCTAGCGGCAAGTGGAGGATCTGCATCGACTATATAGACCTCAACAAGGCTTGCCCAAAGGATAGCTTCCCTCTTCCAAAGATTGATCAACTGGTCGACGCTACCGCCGGCCACCAGTTGTTGAGCTTCATGGATGTCTTCTTCGGCTACAATCAAATTAGAATGGATCCACAAGATAAGGAGAAGACGGCTTTCATCACTGATAGAGGTCTCTACTGCTACAAGATGATGCCGTTCGGCCTCAAGAACGCTGGAGCGACATTTCAGAGACTGATCAACAAGGTGTTCGAAAAGCAACTGGGGAGAAATATGGAGGCCTATGTTGACGACATGATCGTCAAGAGCCTCCACCAGAGAGATCATATCCACGACTTGGAGGAATCATTCGACACTCTCCGGCGCTACCATATGAAGCTAAACCCGGCAAAGTGTGCCTTTGGGGTCACTTCGGGCAAATTCTTGGGATTCCTTGTTACCAAACGAGGAATTGAGGCGAACCCTGAGAAGATTCAAGCCTTGAAAGATATGAGACATCCCTCATGCAAAAAGAAAGTCCAACAGTTGACAGGGAGGATTGCCTCCCTAAGCAGATTTATCTCTTGGTCAGCCGAGAAATGCCTTCCGTTCTTCAAGGTGCTCCAGCAATCAAAGGGCTTCGCATGATCCGAAGACTGTCGTGTTGCCTTCGAGGAATTGAAGAAGTATCTGGAGTCCCTGCCATTGCTCTCCAAGCTAAAAGAAGGTGAGGTTCTCTACCTGTACCTTTCTGCTTCAGATGAAGCAGTGAGTTCGGTTCTTGTCCGGAAGGAAGAAGATGGGTCCCACAAGCTGATTTACTACATCAGCAAAGTCCTGCATGATGCAGAGACGCGGAATGCAAGGATGCAGAAGCTGATATACTCCTTAGTGATTGCAGCAAAGTGACTACGGCCATACTTTCAGGTCAACGCTATCGTGGTACTAACTGATCAACCTCTCAAGGTCGTTCTTCGATCTTCGGACACTTCTGGAAGGATAGCCAAGTGGGCTGTGAAGTTAAGTAAATTTGATATCAGCTTCCAGCCCCGAGTGGCTATGAAGGCCCAGGTGCTTTCCGATTTTTTGGCTGAATGCACCTGGAAGTCCGAAAACAAAGCCTCTTCGGAAGAAGAAGAAGCCCCGAAGGAGACGAACTCCGTTTGGTTGCTTTATGTGGACGAAGCTTTCAATGTTATTGGGTGCGGTGCTGGACTCATGTTGGCCGAACCTGACGGTCATACCATAGAGTATACACCCCGTTTCTCCTTCCACGCGTCCAATAATCAGGCCAAATATGAGGCCTTACTCGCCGGACTTCGGATCACCAAAGATTTGGGAGTTCGGCAACTTTGAGCCTTCTCAGATTCCCAACTGGTTGTGAATCAAGTCAACGAAGAATATGCAGCTAATGACCCAACCATGATGCAATACTTGGAGAAGGTATGGACTTTGTCTTCTCAACTGGAATATTTTGAAATCATCCATGTTCCCCGATCAGAGAACTCTCGGGCGGATGCACTGTCTCGACTGGTAACTACAGCACCGGAGTCTCTCGGGTGCACCTTTGTTGAACACTTGAGGCTCCAAACATTGCCGAAGAGGTTGCAGAGGTGCGCTAGATTGACGCTGAGCCAAGCTGGATGGATCCCATCGTCAAGTTCCTGAATGAAGGAAAACTACCGGAAGATAAGGCAGAGGCCAAGAGGATCCGATGGATGGCATCTCAATACATCATCTTAGACGGAGCCCTCTACAAGAGATCGTTCTCCCAGCCACTGCTAAAATGCCTAGGACCCATCGATGCAGATTATGCATTGAGAGAGGTCCACGAGGGCATATGCGGGGATCACTTGGGAGGCAGATCTCTAGCATACAAGATTATTCAACAGGGGTATTACTGGCCCTCCATCCAGAAGGACTCAGCTGATTTCGTGCGGAAGTGCGACCAATGCCAGTGATATGCCAATGTGCAGAGACAACCTGCGAGTCACCTAACTCAGTTGGCAGCCCCATGGCCTTTTGCCCAGTGGGGGATGGATATTCTTAGCCCATTCCCACCAGCATCAGGGCAAAGGAAGTTTCTCCTAGTGGCCATCGACTATTTCATGAAGTGGGTGGAAGCCGAACTATTGGCCCAAATCACAGAAGGCAAGGTGAAAAGTTTTGTGAAAAATTCTATCATCTTCAGGTTCGGCATCCCACATGTCATCATCACGGACAACGGGAGACAATTCGACAATCCGAAGTTCAAGGACTTCTGTGTTCGGTACCATATCTAGCATCGGCTGGCATCCATTGCTCATCCACATTCCAACGGAGAAGCTGAAGTCACCAACCGGACCATCCTCCATGGTTTGAAGACGAGGTTGAATGCCGCCAAGGGACTTTGGGTCGAAGAGCTGACCTCTATTCTCTGGACATACCGAACTACCCCGAGAACGGCCATCGGCGAATCTCCGTTCAACCTGGCCTACGGTACCGAAGCCGTGTTACCTATCGAAGTCTCCGTACAGTCCTTGAGAATTGATAACTATGAAGAGCCTGAGAATTCCGATCACAGAAGAATTGATCTGGATTTGCTATCAAGCTCCAGGCTACAGGCCTAGATAAGAATGGCGGCATACCAGCAAAAGGTCGTCAAGTATTACAACTCAAGGGTGAAGGAGCAAACTTTCCGCACGGAGGACATGGTATTGTGAAGAGCAAAAGTGTCCAGGCCAACGGAACAGGGTAAACTCTCTCCCAACTGGAAATGTCCATATCAAGTCGAAGAAGTCATTCGACCAGGGACATATCGACTTAGGACCTTGAAAGGGAAGGTCCTATCCCGGCCATGGAATGTACAAAACCTTGGCAAATATTATTAATGAAAGAGTTCCTGAAATTCTTGTGCAAAGCTTCTCAACCCTACTCAACTCAGAACGGCTAGTTGTATCGACTGAACGACAACAGCCTGAATGACCCGATCTGAAAAATCGGTCAACTACGCAAAGGAGAGTCTGATCCACTCACCTTATCGGTATGCCTGACAAGCGCAATGGATGGTCTAACCAGGCCACCAAAAAGATCAAAGACGCAGGGATGGTTCTCACAACCTATCCTACGGTGAATCCGAATATTCACCGAGGCGGGCCTGAACAGCCTACCTTAATCATGACAGAAAGTGTACAGGGATGGTGTAAACACCTTACCCTACAGAAAATCCGAACACGTGCCTAAAAGGACCACTGTTGTCCTTTCTGTCAACAACAAACATTCTTAGAATGGTCTAATTGACCTCGGTTCTTCCCTGTAGATCGAAAGTGGTCTACGGAGTCTACATTACAGACAAATCATGATGTAACACATTGCAAAGAGTACGCGGGAAGTGGTAATAGAAAAGATTTTCCTTTCTTTTCAAATTTTTACACAAAAAAAGAGAAAGGAAGAAACTCTCCTAAAGAGAGTGAGAAAAAGGAAAAGAAACTCTCCTAAAGAGAGATATAAAAAAAAAAAGGAGCAGTAGCAGCAGAATCTAAAAAATTTTCAATAACTTCCTGACGGGTTTTTCCCGTACCATCGGGGAGAGACTTGATGGGATGACGAAGGGCCCTCGGGGTTCCCGTCCAAACTCGAGTCCGACCCCTCATCAGAGTCATAATTGAATTCGTGGCCGGGGAAGGGAACGGAGGGTTTGATATTGTCCAAGCCCTTAAAGTTGTAAAACTTGGAGGCTTTCCTCCGATACTCCCAAAATCCCTGGTGGAAGGAGTCCAGGACCACCCCGGTGAGCTCATCCTTGAAGGCGGCAGAAGCTCTAAAGTTTGCGATGGCGTCCGTCGCCTCCCTCTTTGCCTCCTCCGCTGCCGTGGTCGCCACCGTGACTTGAGCCAGGCCTCCCTCAACTTAGCCTCCAGAAGGCGGAGCTTCTTCTCGAGACGGTCCACCAAAGGCTCCTCCTCTTCGCCTCCTGGCCCGGGTGACTCCGGACTTCGCTTCCTCTTGGGGTTGATAGCCCTCCTCTTCGCCGTACGACGGAGCTCAGAAGTGCTGAACCTCATTGTTAATGGAGGGAGAAAGCCTATGGGGACGATGGCCCTTGATAGCGGAGGGCAGGGTCCTATTTATAGAAACCCTGCACCCACGACCAACTACAGGGAAGCGTGCTCCACGTCCTTCCCAGCCATGTCAGAAAGTGCCACGTGTCCGGGCGATGCTTTGAGAATCAGAAAGTTTCTCGGAAGCCATCCCCAGGACAGCAACTGCCATCGCTTCGAATCCGGAGAAACCCGCATCGTGCGATGGCATCATTAATGGTCTCTTTTTGGAAAAAAGAGACCCGATGGCTCATAAGGCGCAAGAAATTATGACTGTGCAAATTTTGACGTACCACGTGGACAACGATGATCCTAATCAAATCTCCCTAATCACTGATCGGCGAGAAGATGACTTCTGTCCACCCCAACGGACAAATTTAACATCCGAAGAAAGGTGGCAGTCTTTGGCAACGGAGTTCTGGACCATTCTAGGTTTCGTCCTCACCGATTGAACGGCCTTCGACCAAGACTGCTAAACCAAACAGAAAAGAGAATGGTAAACCGGTTCTTATCGACTGAACGGCCTTCGGAGGCTATTGTTCTACTAGGCAAAAGAAAAAATGGTAAAACCGATTCAGGCTACACATGAGGCACAACAACGCATGTGCAAAGAAAGAAGAATTCATTTCAAAACCTAGAAAAGCTGCCATACAAAGTTCATTGGCAATACAAGTAAGAAAGAAGGAAAATATATCCAGAGTGATCCAAGTCACTCAACGTCAGCAGGGGAAGGCTCCACACCACAGGACTGGAGCAACTTGTCAATTTGCTCTGAGAGGACCTCACCAATCTGGGCTGGGACAGGAGAACCTTCAGCTTGGACTCCTCCAGCCCGAGTTATCTCCTGAGCCAGGATCAGAGCTGGGATCACCTTCGGACTTTCGACTGGGGTAACAGCCTCCTATTCCGGACATGGCGCCCCCTCGACCTCCACTGCGGCTTCGGCCTCCTCCACTTCTTCTCCTTCCTCTCCAATTATGTTGTAGGAGGGAATGCTAGAAAGGTCGATGTGAGGGAAGGTCTCCTTTACCTTGGAGAGTCCATCGTTGAAGCCGTGCTAGTAGGCATATAATGACGCTTCATCAATCTCTATCTAAAATTATGAAGACATCTTGAAGACAGCCACGACACTGTCTATCCACTTCCTTAAAGATTCAAACTCCCGCCTGGCAGCTTCGGACTCCCTCTTAGCAGCTTCGGGTTCTAGGATCGCCTCTTTGACCCTCCTAGAAGCCTCCTCCGCCACCTTGGACAAATTCTCCATCTTTTCCTGATCCTCCCTGGCAGCCTGCTCCAGGGACTCGACTTGCTTCCTGCTCCTCTTCCACCCTGCCTCTTGTCCCGCTATCCTCGAGTGGGCACCTCTCAGTTCACCTTTTAGTTCGCGAACTTCATCAGTTACCCGAACGAGACGGTCCTCCATGGACTGCTTCAACTCTTTGGCTACTTCCCTGGCAGCCTTAGCAGTCTGAAGCTCCTCCTTGAGGCCGTGGATGAGGCTGTCCACGTTCCTCAGGCCTTCCTCCATGAAGGTGAAGTCATAGACCAACTACATCAAAAAAGAGGAATCGATGATCAAATAATTTTCGAGGCAAAGGAGGCGGTGATAGTCATACCTGTTGCAGGGCAGCGAAGCCAGAATCGGACACTTTGAGAAGGCTCCGATTCTGAAGAATTGCCAGGTTGTGGGGCAGTATCGTACACTTCAACGCTTGCCTGGCTTTGGTCGGGACCAGCAGTCCCCCCATAGGGGGAAGCTCCGAGGAGTTCATCGAACGGCCTCCGGCTGAAGAAGCCCCGTGGACGAACTCTCCTTCGACTTGCCGCGCTTTACCCCTATCAGTGACGCGTGGGCAAACCAGCAGCACATCGACTCCTTGAGGCGGGCTCCCCGTTGTGTCGACTAGGGAGGCGACCACCGGTAGAGTTTTGACTGGACAGGGTCTCGCCGGAGCCCCTTCCGTAGCCGCTACATCTTCCCTGGGGGTGCCCCGGGAGGACGAAGTGCTTTGGTCCCCTTCGGGACCATCCCTTCAAGCTTTCTTTCGAACTGCAGACCTGGTGGAAGGGGCCTGTGCAACCCTCTTCTCCGAAGTTTGGCGAAGCCAGCTCAAATCGCACTTCATCTCGCCACCTGCAGGTAAAGGGGCTCACATCAGTTAAATGAGCTACAATAAAACCTAAAGTAGAGGGGCAGAAATTTCCATCGCTATACCTAATGAGGGGAATTTACTAATTCCCGCCCGATGAAGATTCCTCTCCTCCAACAGCTCCTGGATGGGGGCAACTTCGGAGTTAACCAGAAGATCATAATCCGACTGATTGGCTGCCAATACTTTCTTTCCATCATTGACGGTCAGGTGAGGCTTCTTCCATACAGTGTCGAAGTCCCATGGATCAAAAGACAACACAAATACGAAGACGGGTTTCCACCCGTGGATGACGCTGGGCATGTCCTTGATAATCCTGCGGCCCGATCTAGGACCAATCACCCACCATCTGTTGCTGTGGAAGTCCCTCTTGAGAACGAAAAGGGTCGTGAACAAGTTGGTCCTAGGTTCTACATTGGCAATGCTGCACATAACCAGGAACCCGCAGATATTCCTGATGCTGTTTGGGGTCAACTATGCTGGCACCACTTGGTATAAGCGAAAAATCTTAACAAAGAAGGGGTGTAGGGGAAACCGAAGACCAGCCTTCAGGTGATCTTCGTATACAGCTAGGCACCCAGGGGGAGCTTCGTTCACCCGCTCCTTGGGTGCGGGGAGGATAAAGGGAAACTCCTCAGAAATGCGGTAGCGTTCTCAAAGAAGGGCTGCCCTGCCCTAAGAAACCAAGCTGGGGACCGACTCCGGACCTACTATATCTCCGGCCCCCGAGGGCCCAACCTTTTTTCCCCGACTCTCAACAGTCTCTTCCATGACAAAGGAATGAAGTAAGGGAGCAGAAAGAAGTATCTACCTGAGGAATAGACTGGTAGTCTAGAACAGTTCGAGCAGGGGATGAGATGAGGTTGAAGAAGCTTCCTTGGCCGGACCTTCACCATTCTCCAAAAAAAAACAAGGGTCTCTGGAACCCCACCGGGGGTTGGATTGACTCAAGGTTACCCTGGGGGATAACCCACTTGCGACTGACTGCCAGGATAAGGCATACCTTTCATCCAACGGACGGAGGAAGGCCACCGCAACCATCCAAATCCCAATCAAAAGATTGCCTCAACTACCGTGCAACGGGAAAAGGAGAGGCGGCTCTAGGGCCACCCACTTTTCCCTTCCTCTCTAATCCAGGAGTTACAGCTGTCCACCATCTGATTCTCGGATCATGATGGACAGTCCCGTCAAGGATTCTGTAATCATCCACCACACCGCCTCTCAGGAGGAAAACGACAATGCACTAATACTCTAACTTCTTTAGGCAAATCTCTGCTTCGAGAACTGAGAGTAGGGGGGCAACTATTGGGATATCCGGTTCAAGCTACAAACCAAACTTCGGTTCGACTGGCCGAAGTTCTCTCTCTGGACTACGGACTTCGAACCAAGCCGGGGACAAGCCGATTGCAGGCGACCCAAGGCCACACGCCGGATGGTAACATCCGAAGGCCAGTTCTTTAGGTGACGTCTTCGGCCTCGACCGAAGACTGAACTCCTTATCGACTTCCGAAGGCACGTACTTCGGACCCCGCCGTAGACACGAACTCCACCTCGGGGAAATACCAAGTCTTCGGCCCATGCAAGGGAAAACCCAAAGCTTGGATCATAATCTGTTTCAAAAAGGCAGCTGCAACCAACGGTTACAATTGACACTCATCATGCCATGATCATGGCGCGCGACTCCTGCAGCCACGCCTCCGATCTGGCCGGAATCGCTCATTGACAACCCACGATCGCCAATCATGGGAGAGATTGGCTCCCCATGATCACCGAAAAAAGAGCGGGCCGCGGGCCGGGAGCCTTCTTTTAAATATGGATAAGAATGGTAGCTCGAGAGGTACGCGAATAATCTCGCACACATACGCTTGTAATCTCCAAGAGCCTTTTCTTTCCACTCTTTTTCGACACCTTCCTCAATCTGTGGCTGGAATCCGTCACTGACTTAGGCATCGGAGTATTCCCGTCGGAATAACTCTGGCAAGGAACCTATTTTGTAGGTGAACTCGGAAACGGTTCTGCGATGCAGTGGCTCTGACCTGTCGATCCAAGAACTCCACGTCAACAATATCTAATCTAAACATGATTTTAGCTTTTTTTTTTTTTTCTTCTTTTTTGAAAGAGTAATCAAAGAAATATGGTGATCTCTCTCTCCCTCTCTCTCCCGCACACCCACAGCGATGGAACGGTCGAGCCTTTAACGGCACAGGGGAGTTCCGGGGCTTGCATATTGAGGTGGTGGTACGTGTCAGATGGGAGTCCCGTGGCTTGCATATTCTTCCTCGTGGCCACCACTTTGCCGAGGCGGGGGTAGGCGGCAGAGGGGAGTTTGGTGGCTCGCATATTCTTTCTCCCGACGACCACTCCGCTGAGATGTCGGTAGGCGGCAGATGGGAGTTCGGTGGCATTCCAGCGTCGAGGTTTTCGATCAATGAGTTGGAGACGAGGAGATTTGAAGGAGTACAAAGACATGAGTCGACATCGGCATGCATGCGTTGTTTTGTTTGGAGGATTTTGAGGCTGCGGTGGAGGTCACGGCGATTCCCTGCTCTCCTGAGTTGCATCGCACTCGCCTCGCCGAGTGGATGGAGCGTAGCCACCTCTGCCCTTTGTGCCGCTTTCCCATGCCAACATGCCAACCTGATGAGTTTTGTCTCACGTGACCCCTCATTGTCCGGATCCGAGCAGGACACTAGACCGCGATGTTATGTTATTGCAGGTTCTGTTGCTGTTTCATAATTCATATTATTCATAATTGATATTATATTTGGTACATTGTGTTGTTTTTGGTTGATTGTATTTTATTATTATTATTTTTTGATAGAATAAAAGAGGGAGGAGTTAGATCCCGGGCATGGTCATCCCCAGACGGTCCCCTAATCTCAACCAGGAAATATTCGATACATGGTGCATATTAATTTTTCCGCAGCCGTTCCCCACCCGAAGGTGAGGTTGACTACCACTGGCGTCAGCCTAGTGAACGGAATTTATTATATATATCTCTAACTTTTTCACTACCATCCGCCAACAGGGGCTCCAGGATTATTTTATTAATTTTTTTTTTTGATTTTACTCCTAGACTATTTTTTATTTTTTATTTTACCCCCGGACTTTCAGTCGAAAGATGTCCAAACTAGGACTCGAACCCCTGCCAGCTGGTTGTGAGAAAAGTCTCACAACCAACTGCACCACTCACTAGTGGCATGTTGATTATACTTCGTTTATTAGCGTTTGGTTGAGTGTTGATATTATGAAGATGTATTTATCCTCTTATTTAATTAATTAAAAGATCAACATTATTTATACTGTCCGTTGGCACTGATTCTTGCAGACCGGATGGAGTGCTTGGATGCCGGTTCACATTTCGAGATTTCTGCAAAACAAATCCCTGACCAGAATATCTCCGATGGGGGACACTCCAATGCTTAAATCAGTAGAGTTTAGGCCACATAATGGAAAGCTCAAAAAAAAAAAAAGTAAGATGAAATGAGTAGAGAGTCAGGTGTACATAGTACGAGCTAGTCTTGGACTGGGCTCAGACTTGTATGGCCTGAAATAGCTTAGAAATGCTTACCTCGGATGTCCCCTCTTACACCTTTTTATAGGTGTTGCTATAACGGAAATCAGTTAAGTCTTCTCAATTTCTGTTAGGGATGACTAACTTCCCTTCAACTGATTGTGGTTACTGTCAAAAATTAGCTATTTTGGTCTTACTTAAACCGTAGTTATCAATCATGTAGTTTGTTATAACAACCAAGTCAGTTCTTGACGGCTTTAGCTGGAGGTAGATTGGCCATTCTCTTCAGTGTTGGCCGATAGAGGTAGATCAGCCGTTTAGTTTAGAGTCATACTCTTCGGAGCGGACTGACTGTAGATCAGCCATACACTGTAAAACTGTATGAATCGGCCATTTACTTCGGAGCTGTTAGCTTCGGAGCAAATATTGTGAGTTGGCCAGTTACTTCAGAGTGGTTTACTTCGAAGCATGCATGGTAGATTGGTTATCTGCTGAAGTTTGATCTCACGTTGTATGTCATTGCTAGTCGAAACGTAGTGTTGATCTGTTCTTCCATCGGAGGTCGAATGTGTCGATGTGTCAATCCATCCGATCAACCGATTAGGGTAGGATCAATTGAATCTTTGAACCAGCAATTTCTTTTTTAAACCGTTTATCCCAGTAGTTGGCTCTCATTCCAATTTCAAAGCAATTTATGGCTTTAAAAAATGGGAGTATTAATATTTTGTCGTCTTTTGATGGAAGGACATATAGCTGATGATGGTGGATCTTTGATTAAGTTGATCACAATAACTACTTTCTATTTCGAGCATCGTGTCGTGGACATGTGTCTAATTCTTATTGATTCTTAAAGAAGTGGAGCAGGCTGGAGAGTCATGCTTATCCTTTCCATTATGGGATTTTTAGCAGGCTCTTTGTCTTCGGCGAGGATCGAGTGATGTGGCGTCATCACGTTCATCCTATGCCTCGTGGAAACCTCGTTTCGATCGTTGTTAGTCTCCTTGCGGATCCCGACTGACAGGTTGGTTTTTTTCCATCAAATCGGCTAATGTCCCTTAAGACTTCATACCCACGATCGACGTTGCTTATACATGGCATGATCGGAGGTGTTTCTATTATTTTGAGGAGATCATCTGAACCGTTGTTGTCTTCTATATAAAGGGTATTTGCCTTGTGAAACGAGTTTCTTCGCCTTCGTCGAAATCTTCCTTCTCCTTCAATCGCTCCAAATCTCTTTCTTCTTCGCAAGTTTCCTTTTTCTTCTACAGGTAGAGAGCTCTTTTTTTTTTTCTTTTTTTACCATGGTTAGGTCTGTAAGAGTCCCTGTTGTCGGTGGGATCCCACCAGTAGAGAGGGGGGTGAGTCCTCGGGTGTTTCAGGCCCTTTCAGAAAGAGTAATGTCAAGTCTAGACAGAGTTCATTCCCTGTTCTTTGTCCTTTTCCAAAATAGCTTTCTTTAGGTAGCATTACCATATTCTGGAGAGTCTCCCTTTGATACTTCCTCAACCTGACGAAAGGATGAACCGTCCTCCTTTTGATGCCATTTCAATATACAAAGACCATCTAAAGGCTGGTTTTCGGTTTCCTTTATATTCTTTTTTTTTATAAGGTCTTCAATATGTATCATGTACTCCCTACGCAGTTGACTCCGAATAGCATATGGACAATCTGCGATTTTTTGATTCTTTATGATATCTTCAACATAGAGCCTAGGACTTCTTTATTCACATCCCTCTTTATATTGAAGAAGGATTTCCACGACCAGGGGTGGTGGGTTATCGATCCTCGTCCTGGTCGGAGATTGATCAAGGGTATGCCTAGTGCCATTCACGATTGAAAATCCTATTTCTTCTTCATCTTCTCTTCTTAGCCATGGGGCTTTAATACAGAGTGGAAGAAACCTCGATTAGATGCCAATATGGGCAAGAAAGTTCTAAGGGCTGACCAAACAGACTACGAAACGTTGATTAGGTCTGAAGTTCTTTTAATCAAGGAATTGCTAGAAGAGCAAAACCTTCACCTGACCCACATCAACGAGTTCCAGTCGTGAGGTATAGTTGACAGTCAGTCTTGGTTCCATTTTGTTTCTTGCACATTTCGTTAGCTGATCGTCTGTAGCTTTCCATTATTTGCAAGTGGGAAGATGAAACTAGACTTCGAGAAGCTTTGCCAAGCCACCCGAAAGAGATCTAGACCAGCCCCTCCAGAAGGGACAGAGATTCGAAAAAAGGCTCGGGCCGAAGAGGCCTCGAGAAGTACTCCGACGAGGATGCCTTTGGAGGAGGAAGAAGTACCTCTATCAAAGCTCCACCAAAGGGGCTCAACTCCCTCTCATACTCCAGGGCATCCAGATCCCACGCTCATCACCGATGTGCCGCCAGCACGACCCCCCTCAAGATAAGGGCAAGGCTCCTCAAGTCGAAGAGGGGTTAGAAAGAGATACTCCACCTGATAGGGAGTATGAAGTGGACTTCGCAGTTTTCTCGGATGGGCGGGGTTTAGAGAATCCCGAACTGGTGAGAAAGTTGCTGAAGGCTACATTCCTTCCAAGAGACTAGGGGGTCATGAAGAATCGCCGCCTTGATGAGGTGGCTGATTCAGTATACTTAAATATTCTGAAACTAAGTGTTCTTCTCTTTACTCATTTCTTCATGAATATAGTTAACATGACTAATTCTTCTCTTTTGTTACTTGGTGCAGCTAATTCATGATGTAACCCTGATGGAGGAAAGCATATCCAAATTTGCCAACCTCAGTTAGGGCATTCGGGAAGAACTCCAATAGGTGAGGGCCGAAAAGGAAGTGGCCAAAGAACTGAAAGCGATCCATGGAAGAGAAACTGAATCAGAGCATTGCCAATGTTCAAGGTCTGAAAATTGAGTTGAAGAAGGCTCAGCTGAAGATTTCTGAGCTGGAGGCAAAGCTCATGAAGAAGAAGAAAAATATTCAGTCCTTGGAGCATTCTACCAAGGAGAGCCAGAAGAAGGCCGAAGAAGCGACAAGGAATCTGAAGTTCTGAGGGAGCAGGTTGTCAGGGCTGTTGAAGGCTTTAAGAAGTCTTCAAAATTCCAGGATGAGCTGATGGAGTCTGGAGTGGTTAGCTATCAACTAGGCTTCAATGACGGTATCAAAGAGGCTCTCGGGCTCTACCCAGAGTTAGACCTCTCAAGCATTCATCTATATGAGGTCAAAGAAGAACCCGAACTTGAAATTGAAGCCGAAGCAGCTATGGGATAGCCAGAAGAGGTCCCGGCCATAGCTGAAGAAGTGTCGGGACAACCAGAACAGGTCCCGGCTGTAGCTGACCTAGAGGCTCCAAGTCTGGCTGAAAATTCCTTCTGCTGCTGACCCGGATGTCGTTCCAATAGATGATTAACTCTTTGTAGCTGACTCTTTTATTTTTGTAATGAAGCTAAATCACAGATGTAATTTTTTGAGATGAATGAAAAGTAGATTTTCCTTCCAAGTTGTGTTACTGTGTAGATTTTTCTGAGAGAGTTTTTATAAGTATAAAGCCATTGGATATAAAACAATTCCCATTCTGAGAAAAATTTTTCTAGGTATATAGTCGTTGGATGTATGATGATTCCCATCTAGAGAGAAATTTTGCTAAGTATAGAATCATCGGATGCCTTTCAGTAAGGATATCAATATGATAAGTAATTGGCCATTGTGTGTTAATAGGCTTTAGAACATTAATCAGCTCTTATATAGTGGTCGGCCTCCATGTAGTGATCGACCATCGGTAGTAGCTCAGCCATATACTGAGAAATCACTTTTTTTTCCTTCCCTTTCATCCCATTTCTCTCTTTTTTTTATGTATGATGTGGCAAGATCGCTGACGTGGAGTCCCTGTCAGATCTGGCCTGATGCCGCGTGTTGCCACGTCAAACCCTTCACCAGGTGACTCCCCAGAGGTCGAGGTGGCCTGGCCAGAGTCGATCTCCTTCTTTGGGTGGCTCCCTCTAGGTCGAGCCCACCTCGTCCGAAGTCAAGCTCCCGCTCTCTTCGAGCTCCTTCACCGGGTGGCTCCCTCGGGGTCAAGCCCAACTCGGCCGACGTCAAGCTCCCGCTCTCTTCGAGCTTTTTCGTTGGGTGGCTCCCTGAGGTTGAGCCCATCTCGGTCAAAGTCGAGCTCCCGCTCTTTTCGAGCTCCTTCGCCGGGTGGCTCCCTCGGGGTCGATCCCACCTCGATCGAAGTCGAGCTCCCGCTCTCTTCGAGCTCCTTCGCTGGGTAGCTTTCTCGAGGTCAAGCCCACCTTGGCCAAAGTTGAGCTCCCGCTCTCTTTAAGCTCTTTTGCCGGGTGGTTCCCTCAAGGTCGAGCCCACTTCGGTCGAAGTCGAGCTCCCGCTCTCTTCGAACTCCTTTACTGGATGGCTCCCTCTCGGTCGAGCCCACCTCGATCGAAGTCGAGCTCCCGCTCTCTTCGAGCTCCTGCTCTCTTCGAGCTCCCGCTCTCTTCGAGCTCTTTCACCGAGTGGCTCCCTCGAGGTCGAGCCTACCTCAGCAGAAGTCGAGCTCCCGCTCTCTTCAAGCTCCTTCGCTGGGTGGCTCCCTCGAGGTCGAGCCCACCTCGATCGAAGTGAGCTCCCACTCTCTTCGAGCTCCCGCTCTCTTCGAGCTCCTCTCGAGCTCCTTCACCAGGTGGCTCCCTCGAGGTCGAGCCCACCTCGACCGAAGTCGAGCTCTTGTTCAAATCCCGCGGTGCCACTTCCCTCGAGCAACGGGCCACCACCCAAGGACCACGGAGGAGCACCTTCCAAGATGCCATGATCACCGCTGCTGCTATTTACACTAGATAGAAAAAGGTACCCTGCCCAAAGCACCGCACTCTTGATTGACCGTCTGCACCACCCGGAAGAGGAAACTATCTTGGAAGATTCAAATCCAAGGGGTGGCTACCCCTCGATCGAGGCACTACCAGGTTTCCCAAAGAAGAGCGACCAGATGGAGAGTCAGAGCATGCGGCATAACCCCTTATCATGAATGAGGAAAGGCACCGTGTGCACGGCATGAAGCACTGCCAAACATTGACCCTCCGGCGCCGGCAGAGGGGGAACATCCCAAGGTAAGTTGCTGGGAGGGATCCTGGCAAAAAGGACTCTCCGAGGGTTCCCAAAGAAAGGCAAGCAAGTCTAACTCGAGCGAATGGTAGAGCGGGTAGCACACAAGAGAGCAATGGTGAGACTGAGTGCTTTGGGCTACCGGAGACTCATCGAAAGGGTCTTGATGGACACAGCCACAAGGCTCGAGTTTTCCTCAGCTACTCTTACCGCAACTCCATTCCCTCTATTTCAAACTAAATCTCCTCCTTCGAGTGTGGAGTCTTAGCAAGGGGCCCACAGGAAAGGATCTGTTCCCCTAGATCGTCACTGACTTGATCGTCGGAGTGCCCCCGCTGAGATCCCGGCCCGGGTCTCCTCTATTTTATAGGTCCGGGCATGCGTGCAGGCCCCCGCACGATGAGGTCAGCATCCGAGGTCGGCTCCAGCTACAAGCCACGATGGTGTAGGCGGCAACAGATTGGCGTGCCAGGTAGGGGGGACCGGATACAATTTGACCCCCCGTTTCTTTCCTTTTTGTGTGACTCCACTTGAAGTATGGTGATGATGCGAGCATGGGAGGTCTCCACCAGTCATGCGGGGGATCCCCCTCCCACGGGGGCCCGCACAGTCCGAAGGGGGAGCCCCCCGCTCCACCACCACTTCCTTCGGTGGATGCCCAGTTAGCGGTGCTCGCCTAGTAGATGCACCTCTTGATTGCAACAGTACGATAGCTGCAGCATCAACACCGATCCCTAACCACCCACCAGTAGCCAGGAACTCCTACAGCCCAAGCCATGGTACCGTGATAGCCTGCGGTCCTTCCATGGAAGGTCGTCGCTCCCGCGGGCCATGACAGATCCCTAGGGAAGCCACCGGACCTCGGCAAAGAGATGGTGGACCGGGTCAATCGATCGGGAGAGCCGGTCTTCGGCCCTGTAGCAGGCCGCTGCAAAGCACTGCCGAGGCCATAGAGGCAAGGCCCCCTGTTGTGATCACCCTCAACTGTCACCTTCACCTCCTCTGTCGGTCTCAGTGGAGGGCTCCACCGACGAGGCCATCAAGCGCATGGCTGAAAGGCACCTGGAGGAGCAGGAGCGCAAGATGGCAGAGCTATCTCGCTAGTTTGCGAATTTGCAGGGCTCCTCCCGTGAGCCTGCAGGCTACGATGCCCATCTCCCTTTCTCCCGAGAAATCCAAGAGGAGCTGATTTCGAGTTGATTGCACATGCCACAAGTGGATCCCTACGACGGGACCACCGATCCCCTGGACCACCTTGAGAGCTACAAGACTCTCATGAGAGTCCAAAGGGCGACCGACGTCCTCCTATGCATCACCTTTCTAGCCACTCTCTGGAAGGCGGCTCGGGTCTGGTTCACCCGCCTTAAGCCTGAAAGCATCGACTCCTTCGCGTAGCTGGAAAGGAAGTTCATAGCCCACTTCGATGCCTGTCAGAAGGTGCCTCGAGAAGCGGATAACCTTTTCTCCATTAGGCAACAGGATCATAAGCCTTTGCGGGACTATGTGACTCGTTTCAAAGTCACCGCACTGGAGATCTATAATCTAGATGATCCGGTTGCCATGCTGGCATTGAAGATCGAATCCCATATCGGTCATGAGTCAATGAACACCACTACTGATAGTGCATGGTAGATGATTTGAATGTCGCTTCACAACCGTATAGGATGTCCGATCTCTACGAATAGTCTACACGAATTTCAAGAGATCACCTTTCCTAAAGTGCTAGCTCCATGTGAAGGCCATGGATAGCTGATATGAAGACCTTTTTCAAATTTTCTTGAACTCTTCAATAAGATAAGGAGATAGAGGATAAGAAGGATAATCGAAGAAGAAAAGGAATCAAAAATTAAGAAAATCTCTTTTCCCTTTTTTTTTCTTTTCTTCTTTTTTCTCTCTCTCAGAAATCCTAGTGCCTAAGACCTCACACAATCTAAGAATTAGCTCCACCCTTATCTGATTTTTCATAGTATTTATCAGATATTCCTCATGGTAATTCCCTTTTGCTCTTCCTCACACAAATCCATGAAATCAAATTTAAAATGGCATGGAGAAAAGATTTGGATAGGACTAGATTAGGGATAGAGTTTTACTTGAACTAAGAGTTTGATTTTCAATCAAACTCCTCCGATTTAAATTCAAATCAATTCAAACAAATTCCAGATTTTATCCAAATCTATCCTAATCTAAAAGAGATTGAGAAAGGGCAATAACATGAATTTTTGGCATGGAATTCTTCACGCAAAAAATTAGATTGCGTGAGAAAGGGTGAGATAAACATCTAGAGGCACTAGGTGAGTTTCTTAGTTTGACTTGGTGAAAATTAATTCTAATCCTAATTTAATTTGGTTTGATCTATTTAAATAGCTTGAACCTAATCTAATTAGGCTCTAATTAAACTTAATTAACCATAAATTAATTAAATCCAAAACTAAATTAAATCAAGATCAAAATTTTTTAATGATTAGATCATCGAATAACCTAATTGGATGAAATTTAATTGAATTAAATTCAATTAAACTTGACCTAAATCTCCTTGCTTTATCAAATTAAGCTAATTAGTAATTCAATTACTAATTATTCCTTCTAAAATTAAATAGTAATTAATTATTTATTGATATATAATATTTGTATAAAATAAATTATTAATTATATTTATAATTTTGTCACTGAATGATTCTTAATCATCGATCAGCCATTATGATCAATCAAAAATTCTATTATGTGTAACCTTATAGTTTCAAATCCTAAGCCAATATAATTTTCTATTATATGTAACCTTATAGTTTCCAACCCGATATCTGGATTGGTAACCTTATGTGTAACCTTATAGTTTCAAATCCTTAGAAATAATTCTCTGAACTAATTGATGCGACCATCTAAGAATAGTGCCTGATATTCAAATCAATTGAATGTTTATGAAATAATATTTAAGAATCCAGATATATGGTTACCGTATAATTCATCCCCTTGACCTAATGTTCAAAGATGAATTCAAAGTCAACTGCCAACTCTGAATAATACATCCAAATATGTATCAACATACTAAATCTTGTGACTCTTACTAGGATTATCCTGGTCAAGGCTTTGCTAAATTAAAATACTACCGAGTATCTACTCCGGCAATATGGAGTGGCCAATCCTTTCTTGACTCAACATCGACTTAATAAGTACTTACTGTACTCAGAAATCTTCCAGCACTGAATTATAAATCCATGTAGTTCGGCACCAAAATACAATGAGTTACTTCCAAGTTACCGTGATAGTCTCAGGTCAGAGAGACACTTATACCCATATATTTTTTATATGATACTTTTGACAGTAAGTACTTTACAGTATTGGTCATTATTCAATGAAATATATTCCTACACTCACCTGCATGCCATACCAGTGTCTCTATCTCTTTGGTTAAGAGGACAACTAACCTATATGGCACGCAATGACCTATTCTTTATAAAAATTGTTGTCCTAGATAACAGCATATCATTTTGTTGCAAACCGATTTAAGAACCACTCGATAAATCCTCCTTTATCGAATCAATATAGTTCTTGAACTTCAACATATTAGAGTTCAAAAGAAGATAATAAACAGTATTGAATTACCAAAAATAACTTTTATTTTATTTATAATTCATATATATTTATAAGATAACTCAACTATCTACAACTCAGACGATTAGTTTTAGGATGCTTACCCCAACACTTCCAACTATAGATGGAAGAAGGCATACTAGAAAGGAAAGCCCAATCCTGATGAGGGTTGATAAACCACCAATCCTTCTTAGTCGAGTGTTGTTTCAAAGTAAAAAGTGCTCGAAACAATGAAATCCTAGCCTTGGTTCTAAGAAAGTGATATAAAACGACAAAGGAACAAATAATTCGAAAAGAGTTTAGGGCTAACTAGGCAGAATAACTGAGTAAAAGTCAAGAATGTTGCAAATGAAAGGATAGAAAGGAAGTTGGAGATTTACATGAAAAAACTCTTCGTACAAGACAGTCTTGCCCACTAGACGTGATGTCACCCTATTGTCCGGCCAGGAGTAGAGACCTGAACTTGACTCGAGAACTTATATCTTTCCAGAAGTCATAGGACATCCATCTTAGTCATTATCAAGACAGTGCTCATTGGACCAAGGGGATTGGAGCTCTCGGACTAGTTGACCAACCAGCCCGGAGTACCATCCTAAAGGAGGAAGTCCTGACCTCTTTGAGGTCAAAAGAAATAGCTCCTTCCTGGAAAGATTCCTGAGAATCTTGAAGTCCAAAAATATGATTCATTGAATAGCTATTGCCTTCGGATGAAACCATATCAATAGCAAAAAGAAAGAGTGAGAAAGATTAAGCAAAGAAGGAAATTTAAATAGAGAGCGAAAGCCACTAAGTATAGTTTCATCCAAAAAATCCTAAAAGAGCCCTAAAGGAAGACAAAAGCGAGGAAGGAGAGAAAGGAAGAGAAGAATGAGAAGATGAAACGAGGACCAACCTACTAAGAAGAGATGCCCAGGGATGAATCCAAGTTTGGAGCTCCCGAACACTTTTTTTCTCTACAACTCAACGAGGAAGCAATCTATGTAACAATGGTAGGGAACTCCCTTTTAAATCCAGCCGGACGGCTAGGATTCAAGCCTTGATTTGATTGAAGTTCTCAAATCTTGACACGTAGTCCACTTCTAATCGGCAAGCACTATACTGTCTCGAAGTAGCCTCTGATCAATTAACTTTTAATGCCAAAATTCATGCAAATCATTTAAAGGCCGTAGCTACCAAGCCACGTGGTGCCATCCGATTGGCTAAGAAAATCATGCAAATCGCCTACAGCTTAGGAAGTTATTGCATAGCCTTTTCGAATGTGATGCCAATAAACTCCTCTTTGTCATGATCGAGATGATAAAATAGCTGGTAATGATTTCAAGAGCTCAATAAATGCCTGGATTACTAGAAGAAATCTCATATCTACCATTCACCATTCAGCACAGCTCAAATAAATGGATATATACACATAAGTAATACATCGTTTATCATCAAATATCTAGTCTATTCAAAATTGATATATCATGTCCTATTTTTCATTTTTCATTAATATGATTTAAACTTGACAACAATTAACATCCTAGTTTTGTACTAAACACGGCTGTGCTCCGATATGTAACCGACAAACTATAAAATCCATGCATAAACCCAGATCGTTCGTTTCTCTATAATGCGCATGAAAAGTTTGAAACTCAATGTTGGGATGCACTGATGGTAATTTCTTATGTGGCCAAGATTATTTAATCTCTACCTATTCTTTGCTGAAAAGTTGGCATTTTTGCACGTGACATTGCGATCTATATCGGAATCTATGCTCGTAGCTCAGAGATATAGTAAACAGGAATGAAAAAAACGTGCAAATAACTTTGCAGATATGACATTATAAATAAGCGGGTGATCTCTGCCATAGATCGTCGATTTCAACGAGGGAAATGGCTGAGAAGAATTTAGGTGTCGGTAGAATTTAATCAGAGGCGGAGAGCACCAACTTTTCTCCTTCATGTGAACTTGGATCGTGGAATTCATCTCATATTTCAGCGTTTCGGTGAGGCGTTCTCGAAGTTTCCCCGGCCTCGGTTTCCACGGCAGACCAAGCAAATCCCATGTAATCTATGCTGCAGGCATTCCGATTCTCGAGAGATACGCTCGCAAGACATGGACTTCTTAAGATACTCGTGATGTTCGTTCTAATGTTTGTTATATAATTCATACAGGCAAGTTTAAAGACAGGATAAACGGAACATGCCGACAGCACTCCCTCGTCCCAACGTGAAACGATCTATGAAACCTCGTGTCGGTGTCCACAACTCCGGATCCATTATCCCTAAAATAAGAAGGGAATTACACCTCGTATTTGTGTAAGAAGCGGAGGCCTGGGGGGCTAGAAAGAGGGAATGTCTCCGTCGTTCCACCGTCCAGGTGTTGGGTCCCCCATTCTTCGTCGGAGCCCCACTCCGGAACCCAGCCCGAAAGATATGCAAACTAACCAGAATCACCCGCCACCATCCCCCCTCCTCCCTCGTTGCAATCTCCAATCCATCTGGAGAGAAACAAAATATCGAACAAAAACAAAGCAAACAACATTGTCAAAAAGAAGAACACCAAATCCAAAATATCTTCGTATCCCTCCTTCCAATGCTCTCTGTTCCTTCCCTTCTCATTCATCACAACAATGTGCTTCCAGAAATGATAGAAAAAAAATTGGAGGTGGTAAAACGAAGACGTTAAGAAAATTACAACGTTAAACGGGAGGAGGGATCGGAAGAGTAGTAGAATGTTCAAAGAGATCCAACGCATCAAGGCGTGGGAGTCCACCGTCCGGAAGACGCCCCAGCAGCATCAGCCGTCGGGGCGGCGGCGAAGCCTCGTCTTCAACCAGATGTCGGCCTCCCCTACCGCCGCCGACGCCTCCGCCGCCACCCCGAAATCCTCCGACGAAGCCCCACCGGCCACCGCCGGCTCCGGCGACCTCGACGGCCCCCTCCACCACGCCGAGCGCCTCCTCCCCAACGGCGACTTCTACACCGGCCAGTGGCACAACAACCTCCCCCACGGCACGGGGAAGTACCTCTGGACCGACGGCTGTATGTACGAAGGCGAATGGCGCAACGGGAAGACCATGGGCAAGGGCAAGTTCAGCTGGCCCTCCGGCGCCACCTACGAAGGCGAGTTCAAGGCCGGATTCATGGACGGCTTCGGCACCTACACTGGCTCCCTTGGGGACACCTACCGCGGCTCGTGGTCCATGAACCTTAAACACGGCCAGGGCAAGAAGTCCTACGCCAACGGCGACTACTACGACGGCGAGTGGCGCTCGGGCATCCAGGACGGCCATGGTCGCTATATCTGGAAGAACGGCAACGAGTACGTCGGCGAGTGGCGCGCTGGCGTCATCCACGGCCGCGGCACCCTCGTCTGGCTCAACGGCAACCGCTACGACGGCGGGTGGGAGGACGGCTTCCCGAAGGGCAACGGAAGCTTCCGCTGGGCCGACGGCGGCCTCTACGTTGGCCATTGGAGCAAGGAGAACGGCGCCATCCAACAGAGGGGCGTTTACTACCCATCGCCGGCCGCCACTTCGCCGACGGCTCGGGATCCTCATGCTGCATTTGCCGCCGACCTCGGCGATTGCAAGGTTTGCCCGGGCGAGACGGTGTCGATTCTCCCGTCGCAGAAGACGCTGAACTGGTCGGGAATGGAGGAGAATTTCCTCCAGAAGCAGGCGGTGTGGAGGCAGTCCAAGTCGAACGACGGCCGCCCGAGAAGGCGGTCGTCGGCCGACACGGTCGGTAATGAAGAGACTCCCAAGAGGTCTGATGGGCACAACAATAGTAGCGTTGGTGCCGCCGGCAACTGGGAGACGGATGGGGATTATAATGATATTGAGGATGGTAGCGTGGCCAGGGGGAGAGGGGACGGAGTTAATGACCTGATGGGAGGACTTCGGCTGGAGGAAACGGAGCCGAGGGGAACTGGGAGGTGGTTTCCGATAAAGTGGCCGCCGCCGGAGGTGAAGAAGCAGGGGGAGACTATCTCCAAGGGGCACAAGAATTATGATCTCATGCTCAATCTCCAGCTTGGGATCAGGTATCCTGCTTCCTCTGCCGTGATCTATTTATTGTTTCTATGGAGGTTTTGTTTGTGGCCCCAGCAAATGATGCATGGAAAGAGAAATATAATTGCTCTTTTTAGCTAATTGCCTCTTATTGATCTCTAGTTTTGTTTACACTATCAAATTTTCTTTTTGCAAATTGGTGAGTTAGGTCTCCGATTGTTTCATTAGTTTTAAAAAATGTTTGCATGGAAAAAAACAGGGTAGGGCCCGATTTCATGGTTGCAGACCTCATTCACCCACAAAACAGACAGAAAATGAGACAGCTAAACAACGCAAAACAAAACAAGCCTAGATAACATTTATTCCTTCTTTTGTGAATTTTTGAAAAATATGATATATCTTTACCATTTTTTTAATATTTTTGTCATCCTCTCCTTTAGCCTGCATCTAGTTTTAGTTTATGTTTTTTTATAGACAATGATTGATTTTTTTTTTTTTAGTTCATGGAATCTGGGTGGAATGAATCTGACAGTCGTTAGAGTTATAAATCGACAAAACTGGAAAACAAAATCATGCATCAAGAGTTGGATCATCACTTTATAGACCCACTGTTTTACAACCATGATAGAGTCTATGGTACTTGGAAAATGCTGCTTTTGCTATTCCCACTTCTTTGGGATATGGGTCTCATGACTTTGTTAAATACATGTGTGGTTTTGTTAACTAGAAACCTAAGAACCAGGCTCCATTTTTGAGCAACAAACTTGAATCCATAAGTGCATTTAAGATTAGCACAAAATTACCTAAAGATATTTCCAAAATCCATTTTTTGGTATCTTCTTGAAAGGGGAGCACCTCTATGTATGTTTTATTTTGAGTGTCATGCAGAATTTGAACTGTAACCTTATTATATTTGTTTTACAAATGTAAAGGAAAAGCATTCTGCCCAGTTCTTCAAGCAATTTTAGGAAAGCAAATAAGGTGAGTAGGTCTCTCCTATTCAAATCTTGTTAAGGTGTCCCTGGGTCACTATATGTTGTTCTCTTCTACGTAAAAACCTATTTCTTAAATTTAATACAAATTCAATTAAGAATGTCTGTGAAATTCTAAAGCCTGCTCGGTTGAAATGATAGTCCTGAAGAAGAAGAAGATAAGAAAAGATAGTAGTTTCCCTTCTTTAGCAAGTCAAGCTAAGAAAGAGTTTCCTTAAATAGTAATAATATATTATTGATAATAAATATAGCTTGCATTGGATACGTGAAATTGTTGCTCTTGCATTTTCTAATTCAAGACCTTATTGATATCATTTCCTGATCTAACTTCTATGGCCATGTCCATGCAAAAATAGATTAATGCATCCAGCAGCTACACTTGGATTCCTTTTTTTTTTTTTTGAGCAAAACAATGGGAGAGATCACAACACATTTCATAAGAGTAACACCTCAAGTCTTATGTAAATGTGGACTGGTCTTCTATGTGCCATTCTTCATGCACATAATGATTTAAAAATTTAAAAAGAATATAAACTTGCAATGTAGTGGGTAGTAAGAAGGTTCAGTAAGCATGCCATGCATTACTATCCCTGTCTGTCATGTTCAGTATTTGCAAAAATAATAGATTTTCTTCCCTTAAATTTCTTCTCTTTGACTGAGAACTCCTTTGCATAATCTATGTTAAAGTCCTTTCTTTTGTTGTTGAGTGGATTATGTGGTGTCATTCAGCAATGTTTTAGTTATCAAAAACTTTTGAAATCTTAGCTATGTGAATGTTTATACTTTTCTAAGTTTGATCATCTTAAATAGTATTTTACTTTGTTTTGGCATTTTAGACATGCAGTAGGAAGGCCAGCTCAACCTACATCACTTGATCTGAAAGCATCAGCCTTTGACCCAAAGGAAAAGGTATGGACAAGGTTTCCTCCTGAAGGAACAAAACAGACTCCTCCTCACCAGTCTTGTGATTTTAGGTGGAAGGACTACTGCCCATTGGTTTTCAGGTTTGCCCGAGAATATGCTTACTGCTCAATTTGTGTCCACTATCCAATATCCAACTTAGTTCATGCAGGTTTGATAGCTCCATTTTCTTCATTGGATCTTCAGGACGCTGCGCAAACTTTTTAAGGTTGATCCAGGTGATTACATGATCTCTATCTGCGGAAATGATGCCCTTCGGGAACTATCATCTCCTGGGAAAAGTGGAAGCTTCTTTTACCTAACCAATGATGATAAGTACATGATAAAGACCATGAAGAAATCTGAAGTAAAAGTGAGTTTTTGCCCCTACATGTCACTCTGCATCCAAGAAAAACTTTCATTTCCTGATCTGTCTCGATGCATCCTGTTTTGTGATACAGGTTCTTCTGAGGATGCTCCCAGCATACTATAATCATGTCAGGGCTTTTGAAAATACTCTAGTTACCAAGTTTTTTGGTCTGCACTGTGTCAAATTAACTGGGGCTATCCAAAGGAAGGTTAGAACATCATGTTGAAGTCAAAGATTAGTAAGGGAAAGTCTCATAGTAAATTATCTTTCATTGGTTTTAACTTCGTTTGTAAAAATGAATCAGGTACGCTTTGTAATTATGGGAAATCTCTTCTGCACTGAGTATGCAATTCATAGGCGCTTCGATCTCAAAGGGTCTTCCCATGGACGTACAACCGATAAGCCTGAGGAAGAAATTGATGCAAACACTACTTTGAAAGACCTTGACCTAAATTTTATATTCCGACTGCAAAAATCTTGGTTTCAGGATTTCTACAGGTAATTATGTTGTTCTATTTCTATATGTTCCAGTCTTAGAATGACAAATACTTTGCCTTATCTAACAATTTTTTTAATCTCAGTCGGTTTGGAACTGCATTCTAATTTAATGCATAATCTTTTGCAGGCAAGTAGATAGAGACCTCGAGCTTCTTGAGCAGGAAAGGATTATGGATTATAGTCTTTTGGTGGGTGTTCATTTTAGAGAAGTGTCCCAAGATATGCTCCCTACTGAAGGTCAATTTCAAACAAATCGATTTTTGCAAATTTTCTTGTAGTTTTTCAGCTGTGGCTGAGGAGTTCGATTTATTTTAGTTACAGGTAGTGCTGATAATGACAACACAACTGAAGCAACTCCCCACCTTTCAAGATCAGACATGGATCAGTTTCTTTGTGATCCAACCAGGTATGATACAAACAAATTGTAGACATGAATTCGATTCTCATTGAAAGTATTCAGAATTTGTAAAGTGACAAATCATTCACAGACTTCACACATTCGAAAATTTGTTGAAGCTCTCATGATGGTATCACTTGGAGTCTGAACAGATAGATAGAGGTCATGTGGACAGATGCATCAGAAGTGCTTCTAATCGACTTGATCTAATTATAAGCAACTAACATTGACTTTATCTAATTTTATGTGGACAGATGCAACATCAACATGTACTTGTACCACCATACCCTCAATAATGTTTAATTCAGTATAGTTGTGTTGTTTTTGTTGTTTTTCTTGGTGAAAGTGACCATCTTCAACTTATTAATCATAGCATGTTGTAGGATACTCTCATTGGTGCATTTAACCATGATTAGTTCCTATACATCTTGCTTGACTAAACACTCGGTTAGATGATATTCCATCCCTATGGATCCTCTTCAAGCCCGCCATTTATGAAGTTTAGAGGTTTCATCATGACAAGTTGAATCTTTCTTTCAGAAGCTCTCAAGTCTTTTGCAATTACTGTACACCAGTCCTTTCCTTATTACTCCTTGATTTGAATATATTAGTTGGAGCTGTGCTCAGTTTAGTCATACAGATCATATTTAGTATGATGAAGCTTGTGTAGAAATAGTAACATTTAACCATGGCCCTGGTGATTAATTATTGTACATAGTTAGCTGGTGTTGTGGATCTCAAGTTGTTGTCAAACATAATTACAATCATCCACCAACAGGCATCTCCCTCTAGGTCGCAGCATCTCCTATGGAGATTTGGCCACTGCAGTCATCTCCACAACATATCCAAGGATCCCTCCTTGGAAGTTTTCTTCTCATTATTTAACGAATCTTGCAATTTGAACTAAAACAATGTCTGGTGCTAAAAGGAAAATTTACTTCCTAGGTCTTCATGTTATGAGTTGCCAGAAAATACCTTTGACAATATTGGAGAGTACCTGATTATATAGGGAAGGTTGGCAAACTGCTTCCTCATCAATAATGTCTTCACCTGCTGCCATAATCATAAACTTGTTCTTTGTTGCTAACTCTAACTATCACCCACTTCTTCCTGAGGTGTGGTTTGCCAAGTAAGCTGGGCCTTTGGGTTTGATGGGCCTTGGATATTTGGGATAAGCTGGGTCAGCCAGCAGGCCTTTTATCTGATTGGGGAGGTTAGGTGTTTCTTAGATGAATTTAGCTTCTTGGTTGCCTTGTACTTTCTCCCTCTGCTCTAGTCTTCTTCCTCTTTTCTCCGTTTTGTTTTCTTTTGCTCCTACTTTTCTGCATTTCTTTTTCTTAACAAAATGATGGTGCTCTTGCACCATTTGTCTCTCTCTCTCAGGAAAGAAAGAAAGAAAAAGAAAATTCTGCTCTTACTAGGATGGTTCCCACTCTCATAGGCATGGAAAATATAGCATTTGCCTCTGACATAGGATCCTTTTTAAATTGTTGAATATGTCAACTTTTACAAGCCATTCAAGGAATTGTCCATGTGAATTGATTGTAGAAAGCTTCTTCCATCTCTTCAGTAGAGTAGCCTCTGCAAGGTTACTGTCAAGATCTTAGCCTGCATGCTGGTCCAAAGCTATCTCAACTGCATCAGTGTTTGTACAGTTACAATGTTCATTGATGCAGACATGGAGGTTATTCATCCCAAAAGATTCTTGAGTAGTGTAGAGCTTGAGTTGAAGTATCAAAGATCTCCCATCATGTATTGGTCCTTGAAGCACCGTCTATGCAATTTTTGTTGCTTCAGTTGTTGTAAGCCAGCATATCAAGGTCAAGGCCTTCATTTAATGC
Organism: Areca catechu; assembly: GCA_021397845.1. Lineage (NCBI taxonomy): Eukaryota > Viridiplantae > Streptophyta > Magnoliopsida > Arecales > Arecaceae > Areca > Areca catechu. The sequence continues at coordinate 160,175,204 of CM038050.1, forward strand.
CCACTATAAAAATTAAAGTAAATAATGGAAATTACATTGGTGATTTTAAGCATTCAAAATATGCTCTTCTGTGATGCTAGAGGTTCCATTCAACCATCCAAGTTTCTTTTGGCAAATGAAACAAACTAGTTATATTACTTTATCCAAAATTTAGTGATCTCTTCCTCAACAATGCATCCACAATTGATGCTTCAAAGCAGATTATCTTAAGACTCAGAAATTAACCCAACTAAACTAAATTTAAACAAAGACTCAGAAATTTAAACGAACTAGTTATATTACTTTATCCAAAATTTAGTGATCTCTTCCTCAACAATGCATCCACAATTGATGCTTCAAAACAGATTATCTTAAGACTCAGAAATTAACCCAACTAAACTAAATTTAAACAAAGAAAATCCAAATGAAATTATGTTTTGCTAATAGGGCTAGGCTTGGGTAGGCCACCGCATCCCCAAGCTTGGTTGTGCCTGGATGTCATTTTTCAACACAGGCATAAATCTAGAGAAAATTCAATGAATTATCCTAAAGCCCAATCGGGGTAACATAACAATCTCAACACACACAGACATGCATGGGCATGCACAGAGATAGAGAGAGGACAGGTGTTTGGAACAATAGGTAACCACTGGCCAAGATCAGAACTAACAGACGGGCATTCCAAACAGCATATGATGTAGTAAAGTGGGTGATGATTGTGTTTGCCATGGTAGTGGTGTAGACTAGTGAATTGGCTAGCTAGGTGAGGATAGAAAATAGAGTATTTGGAGGGAAGTAAGGAGAAAGCAGAGAGGGGAATTGGAGAAATCAAGCTGGCATATGCATAGTCTTTTTTTTTTTTCTTAAGACATTATATTCTAAGCTTCTGCCTGCTCAAAGGCCAGCTTGAACATGGCCCAGCTTGCTGGTCTTCTAGCCAAGGCCTATTACCAACCCTTTCTAGGATTTAATATTCATGAAGTCAATTGTTTATCATATCAATGGATAATTTATGTATTTGACAAGATTTTGTGGAAATTTATCACATAAGTGACAGGTAATCTTTTAGTTTTCTTGGAAGGGCATGGTTAAGATTTTCACCTGTAACTCTAAAACCAAAACTGAAACATTTCAGTCTTGACCAAACTCCATCCAAAATGGGGCCAGTTTTGGAATTTTTGCTGAAAATAACTTCGGATCAAATTGATTGCACATGTGAATCCATGCTTGATTTCATATCATTTTTTTTATTTCTGTCAATGTTGAAAATGGTCCGCTAAATTAAAAAGCATTGAATACTAGAGGAAGATTTTTGACAAAGATTTGGCTATCCTAAAATGCAAGGCTCATAGATATTTACATTGTCATTCTAATTTGTCATAAAAAAAAGTCAAACAATATATCTAATCTAAAAATGATTTTAACTTATTTCCTTTTAGAAGAGTAATTTTTTATTGTTTTAGTGCAAAACCACTTAATCATACATCTAAATTTCCAAAGTAATATTATACATTCTAAAATAATTACTATTTTTTCTTAGTTAACTTTTATTGGTATTTTATGATTTTTCTTAATTTTAATTAAGATTCTTTTAATAATTTTCAAATTGCCTAAACCGGGGCTGAAATTATTTGAGACTACTGAATATGAAACCTGGTTGGCTAAAACTGAGAACTGAGACCAAGTTTTACTTTCTTGAAGACATTACCAATGACTGATTTGATTTTCTTTGTTCTATCACTCCAGTCTGCTCTGTCTGATTTATGTCACACTGAATCTCAATTTAAAATCTTCTTTCAGTAAGGCATATTGGACAGTAGAATACTGAAGTTCCAAATAAAATGACTCTCACTTTGTTTCTTTTGAAATTTTGTATGCGGGCAATGCAGGTGGGCTACAATCAAACTTGGTATAAGCATGCCTTCTAGGGTTGAACGGATAGTGCGGAGTGATGTTGAATCCCTGCTGATCGGGGAACCCACGGGGGAATTTTATGATGTGATATTGTTCTTTGGCATCATTGACATTCTCCAAGACTATGACATCAGCAAAAAGCTTGAACATGCCTACAAGTCCATCCAGTATGATCCAACATCAATATCGGCTGTTGATCCAAAGCAATACGCAAAACGCTTTCGTGACTTCATATTCAGAGTATTTACAGAAGATACCTAACTACAGTATTAGCCGAAAGGGCCACTGTTAGTTTTAGGAAATTCGGAAGATCCGTGCCAAAGGATGCTTAGCCTGCAACTGTGTTTGCTCAGCTTCCTAGTATGTGTATATTTTTCTTTTACCACTTTCGAAGAGTTGATGCTCCAACCATCATCACAGCCAGTGGAGGATTGCTGGGTCCTCAGGAAGTGGATGGCTTATAAGTCAGCATGGTTCGCTCACTAATTACATATGTTGATAGGTACTCACAATTTTAACATTTATTGTCTCTAGTTATTTTTTATTTATATCTTCTATGATACATGTGAAAGTTTTACAAGGAATAGCATGGAGTTCTAAATGCTTGTACCAGATTTCAGTTGTGCATTGTTGGATGTTATTCTTTTGTAACTACATTTTTTTCCCTTGGAAGCTAATGAAGAATTTCTGGGGTTTTGGCAATAATTTCAATAAATTGTACAGGAGAAATGAATTATAATATTATCTTTGTTCAAGATTGTTTGACTTGTGGAATCATGCTGGTGTTGATACATTTCTTCTTTTTCTTTTGTTTCTCATGAAAATTTGCAGTTCATGAAATTAAACAGTCTACAGCCTACAGGTCTTGGTTAATAAAGGTCTTTGTGTACGTTCACTTTAATTCAAAATGAAAGAAAGAAATTTAACCTTGTCTAATCATTTTAAATTTCCTATTTCTGCTGTGTGCCTGACTAATGACACTTACCTATTTTTTCTTGTTTTTTAATTTAAGCATACATTCAGTGTAAGTTATCGAGGCTAGTGGCTTGGTTATTTCTTTAGGAATTAAGGCTGATTTTTTTTTTTCTTTTCCTATTCTTCCTACACTTTTTTCATTTGAGTCAAGGATATATGTAGGCAATGCTGGGAGGAGATAGGAGGATTAGCATAAGACAATTAGAACAGAAAGAATGTCTTTGGTGATATAAATTTTCATGAAAGTTTTAGGGAAAATGAGAAGCTATGTGTATGATGGAGAAGATAAAGAGAGGAACATAATGGAAAATTTGACACTTGAGTTTTACAAGGTACATCATCTAAGAGTGTACACAAATTTGTAGAACAAATTTAGCAAATTCAAATTAGTAAGAGAAATTAGTACAAGTCACATGTTATGAAAAGAAATTAGCAGCATAAGAAAAGAAACAATAAAATGAGATGTCTAAAAATGAGATGTTCTAACCTAGAAAGAAGAAATGCAACAATTTATTGAAGTAAATAACCAAATGGTCAGAATTGGGTTATTTAAGTTGTAGCGGATGAAAATTTGTCAGCATCTTGAAATAAATAAATGAAGCATTGCAGAATTGGAAAATGTAAGTTGTATGCGATGTCAGATTGGTCAAAATATCGTATTGAAAGGGTTTAGTGTAACTCCTGAAAATTGAAAAGTAAGGCAGTAAAATGAATCATGATGTTGGAATAATATAAGATTTAAAAGCTTTTTGTTTTTCCAACTGAAGAACATCAGATGGATGATGAGTCAGATTTGATTGATCGATCTCCCGGTAACGAAGGTGTCTAGAGGAGGCGACCTCAAGATTGACTGATAGATCAGTTAGCTATTAGCCTTCATCCTGTCTTGTCAATTATCTCATTAACGTTAGAACATGATTTTAAAAAATTATAAATATAAATAAATAAATTAACAAGATTTTTTAATATTATAAAAATTATAGAAGATTTACTTAAAGTTGTTAAAATAAAAATCAAATCCAGAAACATGGAAGGCACTATCTTAAAATATATTTACATCTTTCATGTGGGAATAGTCGAAATACTATTCTAAGATACGATTGGAATTTCTTTGCCTGCGAGTACGATCATGGAAGAGGTTAATGAAGACTCTTTCAGCATCCAGGAAATAGAAAGTTTTGTAATTGAAAAGATCAAAAAAAGGATTTTGTAAAAAAAAAAACTAAAAAAAGCTAGGAATAGTTGTTGGACGGCTTAGAATGGCTTTTGAATAGCTTGCAAAACAAGAACCCAAGAAGGCCTTTTGTAGCCATCAAATCTAGCCATTTTGGTTTTTATTAGTTTATTAAAACTTGTAACAAGAAGCCTACCGATCAGAAATTAAAAGTCCAATGGTTGAATTATTAAAACTCCAACGGTCAAATCATTAAAACTTCAACGACCAAATTATTAAAACTTCATCAGTCAAATTATTGAAATTAGAAATTAATTATTATAAATAATTTTGGATTTTCCAACAATTTTTCTTAAAATTTAATTTTTTTAAAAATAATAAAATAAAAATTATAAATTTTTGGATGCTTATACTATGTAGTAGGTAACGTATCTTTATAAGACTTAACCTTACTTAGTATAAATAGTTTCATTCCAAAAATCAAAGTGAACTAGGTCTTAAACTATATTTCTTTGACTCAGACTTCAACTACCACATACATAATATAGAATTCTCTATCGCAAGTCTGTGTATTAATGGCCCTACATATATCTTGATTTTTCATGAGAGTTTCTAAAGATTGCTCACAGGTACATAATTTATATAATTACAAAAAAGTTATATATATTGTGTTGAATGATTAGTGCTGTTGGTGCTGAAATTCGTCGAGCATCAGAGAAAGAGCTGGAGATGGTGTTGGAGTAGGCAATGCAGGTTGAGCTTCAAGAGGTAGTACATAAAAAAAAGCCCCACCGAGGATAGTCTCGGTGATGGCACTCCAATGCTCAAGTCAATATTAATACCAACAGTGTGGAGAGTGTAAACGGGAGAGCGCGTGCATACCTTTGGAGACTTTTAGGGAGTCTCTTTTATAGACGGAGATTCAGGGGTACCTTGGGTATGACGAAATCTCGTCGAATCTGGTGAGGGGTGGTAGAACCTTGCACGTGTCGTCAGGAGCTTTATTATCAGTGAAAAATATCTTGTCTCCTTAAATGTATCATTATCACTAATTCAAGGTTTGCATCGCTTTATTAAATGATAGCCTGGATTATGGAGTGTCCAAGCATACCTCCCTCATTTGTTGAGATCCGGCAATGATTTGGAGATTTTTGGACATGATGGAAAGTCCAGCCATGTAATAGAAGCGACGGTAGTGAGCATTAGAGTGTTGTGCCTTGGGGGCTTGAGATGGATACATTGTCAAGGTTTTGCCGACTAAAGTATGTATCAAAGATTTGGCCATGCTAGGGGGCTTACGGTCGAGCGCCTTCTGATCAATCGGCATGGTTTTACTAATACCCTTCGGGTAGAGGAGTTATCTGCTATCAATACCCACTTGACAGCTTGTGGCCAAGCATCTTGCGAATGATTGACACCTTCTAGGCATAGGAGTCGTCCGCTATCGATATCCGCTCAAGAGCTTGTGACCAAGTACCTTACAAATGATCGGCAGGAACTCACTAATACCTTTTGGGCATAGGAGTCATTCGCTGTCGCTACCTACTTGATGGCTTATGGCTAAGCGGGCTCACTGATGCCCTTCGGATAGAGGAGTCATCCATTATCAATACCCGCTTAAGGGCTTGTGGCCAAGTATTTTGTGAACAATCGACGGGAGCTCACTGACACCTTCTCAGCATAGAAGACATCCATTGCCGATACCTGTTCAAGGGCTTATAGCCAAGTGCCTTGTGAACGGTCGACGAGAACTCATTGACACCTTTCAAGCATAAGTGTTGTCCATTGTCGATACCCACTCGAGGATTTGTGGCCAAGTGCCTTGCAAATGGTTGGCAGCTTTGTATTGGTCGATGCCATCCCCTCTTGATTAGGAGGCGCAATGTTGGGTCTTCGAGTTCAGCTGATCTTGGGCCCTACATCCTCAATTAGGGAGCATGTTGCTTGGCCGATGAAGTGCTTATGCTGCTATAGGTCTCATGTTTTAGGCTCGATCATTTTTTACCAACATATACCCCCTACTTTCTAATCCTAGTTTCAGCCAGATCATGAAAGTACCCTGAAAAAAGGAGGGTCAGGGACATGGTACCCTTAATTCAGGGGTGTGCTATCTTCAAGGTAGATTTAGACGAATAGGATAATGATGTATCTCGTCTTATATCTCTTAATGGTGCTTTATAGAATGTACTACATTTACTCTGGGTGACTCATGATCATCTCGTGTAATGAGGATCTGCCACGTTATGGTAGGCAACACATTTGAGATAGTTTAGGGCCGCTCACCTTGATTGAAAGGATGACTCCACCTCCCCCCACGATTGTCTTTATATTCTTTGCTTGGAACTTCTTTTCTTAAGGCCCTTGTCCATCGTATCTAGCTCCAAGCACCGGTTTCGTTCCCATCCTTCATGACTTTCTTTGGAGGATCTACTATTTCTGGTCTTCCACCTTGCCCAAGTTCCAGGTCAGCTTTCTTTTGCTTTCCTTTAGCCATTTTCTTTTCTTCTTAGGACATGAAGCAGATGTCGAGCCCTAGAGATATCAAAAAAGGAAAACCACCATGGGTCATTAGGAAGGAAGGGTCAAAAGACCTCGATGCTCTGCATAAGGGTTGGGTCATGCCGATGACCTCTGGGATGGAGATGTCCTCGTTTATGATAGATGAAGAGGACTTATTCTTTATTCAACTAGCATATTGTGTCATGGAGGATTTTGAACTAAAACTGCCAGGCCTAGATGCCTGAATCAACAATCATCTTCTTCATCCTCTAAGAGTATATGAGGAGTCATTTGAAGCCAGGCTAAGGTTTCTCCTCTCTCCCTTCATTCTTAAACTCCTCCAATCCTATGAAATCTTTTTGTGCATCTTAACCCCAAATTTTGTTAGACACATCATAGGGTTTCAAGTCATTTATTTTTTGACTAAGTTCAGCCCACCTTTTCTTTGTTTTGTGTATTCTTGACCATCCAAATATACCCATATGCTAAGGCATGGTGGTATCTCACCACCCAGAAGAGTGTAGAGCCACTGATCGAAGGTGCTCCTTCTACCATCAAGGGGTGAAAGGAGCATTTCTTGTTTGTGTCTTGTCCCTTCATAGATGACTAGGGACTACCGAGCTGGGGTCGGCCAGAGGCATTCAATTGAACATTTCCGAGCTTAGTAATGAGGAGGAGAGTCATTTTATAATTCTCGAGGCCTACAAAGTCCCTCGATTGAAGCTTCTTTTATTAGAAGAATCTCTATGTAATATGGGGCTTAGTCAACTCCCTGAGAGTGAGTTTCAAGTTTTAGTTCTTTTTCCTTTGCTATCATCTGTGTTCTTGATGGAATAATGCAATTTGTTGGTATGACGCTCGAGCAGCTAGAGGGATTGAGGGAGACCCTAGAAGAAGAGGAAAGGGAAGGCCTCTTCTTCTACTTCAAAGAGAGTCAAACTCGCCAAGCCCAAACTGCTAAAAATCCCTTCTGAGCCGGTTCCTGCCACAGTTGAGGTCACTTTCAAGGCCATTGTGGTCCACCCTATATTTGTTCTGCCTCCAACTATCCCGGTCCCTCAGCTGCTTCCCCTTAGTACGTCGATTGAAGGCACTTCTAGAGCTGTGCCTGGTCCTGAACCCTCGACAAGGGGTCTGGATATATATTTCCTCAAGAGTGGAGGGACGTTCAAGCTACTTTTGAGAGGTCTCTGATCCTAGGGGGAGTAGAGAAGGTTCATACCTTAGACCTCCAAGATCCAAGACACCAAACCTTGATGGCCATTCAACAAGTATTTCTTATATTAACTTTCATCTCTTTCTTTTTCTCCCATTTTCTGACTTTTGGTTTTGCAGTTAACTTATTTTTCTGTTGATCTACTAAATTGGGTCCTAGACGGCCAGAAGTCCCTCGAGCAATAGAGGGAATTCAAGAAACCCACCATCAAGGCTCATCGGAAGACTAAGGTAGCTAAGGCTATAGCTAAGCATCTAAGGAAGGTGCTCGTTGAGGCAAAAGCCAACCTGGCCACAAAAAGAAGTGATTTAGGCAAAGTGAGGGCCAACATGGTCATGGCAAGGGCTAACCTAACCCTAGAGAAGCAAAAGAGAGAGGTGGAGGTGGCTGAGGAGAAGCTGGTCGAAGCGAAAAGGGAGGTGGAGGCCACTATAGAGAGGTACAAGGCCTCTCTAGACTTCGTAGCTGAGATGGCCCACGTTGTGGTGGCTTTCCAAGCATTGAAGGAATTTTTCGATGCCTACGTTGCCTTCGACCGTGAGGCCGTTAAGAATGGTCATGAGCTGGGGAGGCTTGAGTGCCAAAACCAAGTCATCAAGTGCTACCAAGGACTGGATCTTTCATTCTTGGATGAAGAAGCATCCGAAGGGGAACCTTCTGATGGTGCTACCACTCCACCTGCCCCAATTGAGGCCTCCCTAGCCATACCAGTTGTAGTGTTTGAGGCCACCCCCATTGAGTCTGTTGCCATTAAGCCCTCCACCATCCATGAAATTGCTCCGGCTAATCCTACTACCATGGTCAGACCTTTTTCTATTGCTATCCCATGGAGGTTGAGAACTAAACCATTATAATTTTTGTTTTTCCTTTTTAAACTATTGTGAACTTTGAACCATCTTTGTAAAAAGGACCATCTGACTGAATGGAATGAAATTTTCTTTTTGGTTTTGTGTTATTTACTATAATTGTGACTGGATCCAGAATGTTGGATTATCATCGGAGGAGCCTGTGCCTACCAAATGCCTTTGTAAAGCCATTAACATAAGGACCTTTGTCTTGGAATAGGAGGCCAAGGCCAAGACTACAAACAAGAAGGCCATCGATAGCAAGAGGAGATCGTTGAAGGCACAGGAGGCATTTAAAAAAGTAAATGAGGAAATTAAACATTTTGGTTCGAAATGTGTTGCACACATCTTTGAGAAGACTAAGTTTAAAGAGGAATTGAAGAAATTATCAAAAAAAAGTCTCCCAAGTGACTTAGGATGAGCCATTAGGGTGGCTCAAGTGCGGAGCCAGCTTTTGTCAGCTTGTGGAAAAATTTTTGGTTTCGAGTCACTACTTGCATCTAGGAAAGCATGGTGGAAAATTATTACTAAGTCAGCGAAATTTCAAAATTTACTACTCCAAGCCCAAAGGAAAATTGCCAAGCTTGAGTGGTAGGCGAGAGGTAAGGAAGCAATATCTGGTCCAAAAGTTGGGGGATCATTACTAGCTATTGCCCCTCTATCAGTCAAACCACCCCAAATGAGCCTACACCCATTATGAGGTAGTGAGCCACCAATGGTCGTCCATGAAGCTGGGTTCAGGTAACTTACTATAGTGTCCTATCAATTAGATAGGCCGCCTCAGTAAGAGACATGTCACATGCCATATGTGAATGCTGTAGCTAGTTCTGAGACTAGGTCGAGGCAACGTTCTACAACTGCACACAGGTCCATTCGGTGGTCCTGGTCACCGAGCGACCAGGTCAAGCCAGCAATCTCGATCATGGAGCCACCATAGGTCAAGTCGATGGCCCCGCTCAAGAGGGCACCCCTAGATAATAGAGGCTTTAAAAGTGCGAGAGAGCAGGTTTGTAGGAGGACTAATGTTTGATTGGGGCCACTAGGTGAGGTTCTCCAATTGCAAGGCTCCAGTACGGGTCTTTTATCCGGACCTTAATCTCAGTCGTCTGCCTCCCTTTGGTATGGATGTGGCCAAGTTTATTATGGAACTTGTGGCGAATCCGAGTCCATACCCAAACATGAGGCCTGATACTTCCCACCATGGAGTGTCATCTCGGGGAAGGATTTTGTAGGAGGCTCGGAAACTATAAAAGATCCACCACCTATCACGAAGGAGCCTGTAGACCCGAAGAACGAAGGAGGCCAGTCATCTAAGATGGGATCTTGAAGTGATTCTAGCGATCAGTAGCCACCTAAAATGGTCATCATAGATTCCAGGTTCAAGAAAGATTAGCCCCTTACAAGAATTTTATTTTATTCCTTTTTGATTTTTGTAGTTACCTTTTTATAGTCCTTGGGCATTTCTCGTTGAAAAGCAATGAAACTTTTATTTTTATCTTTCTGTGCTCTTTGCTTGAGTTTGAATGATCAAATAACCTCTTCTCTTTCTAGACTGATCAAAGGTCTTTAAGTTTTTTTGACTAGAAATTCTCGGGTCTTAGTTATTGACGAATAGCTAGGTTCTTGATTGTTGATTGCCTTTTGGAACTATGATCGATCGCATTCCGATCACTTGAGACTGGGAGCAAGCACCTCTTGGGCTCTGACCAATCACAGGATGGTCACTTGGAGCCATGGGCATCGATCATCTTTTAGGACTTTGACCAATCATGGATTGGTTACTTAGATCCATGGGCATCAATTGCCACTTGGCCTTTGACCAATCATGGGATGGTAGTTTGGAGCCTTGGGCATCAATCGCCTTTTGGAGCTTTGACCGATCGTGGGTCGGTCACTTAGAGCCTTGAGCATCAATCGCCTATTGAACTTTAATCGATCATGGGATGGTTGTTTGGAGCCAGGGGCATTTGCATGCCTTCCTTTATATGAACTAATGAAAGGGCTGTTGAGGCTCTAATCGATCATGACTCGATTAATTGGAGCCATGAACATTAAACATTTCTTGGACTCTAACCAATTATGTACCTATCACTTTGTGCCATAGACATTAAGCACCTCTTGGGCTCTGGTCGATTATGACTTGATCATTTGGAGCCATAGACATTAAGCACTCTTAGACTCTAACTAATTATAGGTCGATCACTTGGAGCCGTAGATATTTGAATGCCTTCCTTTATACGGTCTATTAAGGCTCTGACCGATTGTGACTCGATCACTTGGAGCCATGGACATTAAACACTCTTGGACTCTAACCAATCGTAGGTCGATCACTTAGAGCCATGAGTTTTTGAATGCCTTCCTTTACACAGGTCATTGAGATTTTGACCAACCGTTACTCGATCACTTAGAACTATGGATGTTAAATACCTCTTGGACTCTGACTAATCATAGGTCGATCATTTGGAGCCATGGACGTTTGAACACCTTCCTTTACACTAGCCATTGAAAAGGTTGTTGAGGCTCTGACCAACCGTAACTCGATTACTTGGAGCCATGGGTGTTAAATATCTCTTAGACTCTAACCGATTGTAGGTTGATCACTTGGAATCATAGATATTTGAATGCCTTGCTTTATACTGGCTATTGAGACTCTGATTGATCGTGACGCGATTACTTGGAGTCGTGGATGTTAAACATCTCTTGCACTATGATCGATTGTACATTGATCACTTAGAGGCATGGATATTAAGCGCCTCTTGAGCTCTGACTGATTGTGACTCGATCACTTGGAGCCATGGATGTTAAATATCTCTTGGACTCTGACCAATCATAGGCCGATCACTTAAAGCCATAGACATTTGAATTCTTCCTTTACATGGACTGTTGAGGCTCTAACCGACCATGACTCGATCACCTAGAGCCATGGGCATTAAATGCCTCTTAGGCTCTAACTAATCATAGGCCAATCTCTTGGATCTATAGACTTTTGAACACTCTCCTTTATATGGGCCATTGAGGCTCTAATTGATCACGACTCAATCACTTAGAGCCATAGATATTAAATACCTCTTGGACTCTAACCAATTATAGGTCGATCATTTGGAGCAATGGATATTTGAACGCCTTCCTTTATACAGGATATTGAAAGAACCGCTGAAGCTTTAACTGACCGTGACTCGATCACTTGGAGCCATAAACGTTAAACCCTCTTGGGCTCTGACGAGCTCGTATTGATTACTTGGAGGGATGGGCATTAAGCATCTCTTGGACTTTGACCAATTATAACTCGATCACTTAGAGCCATGGATATTAAACACCTCTTGGACTCTAACCAATCATAGGCTTGATCACTTAGAATTGTGAGTGTTTGAATGCCTTCCTTTAGATAAGCCATTGAGGCTCTGATCGATTATGACTCGATCACCTAGAGTCATGTGTTAAATGCCACTTAGACTTTGACTGATCATAGATTGATCACTTGGAGCCATGGATGTTTGAATGCTATCCTTTATATGGATTGTTGAGGCTCTGACTGACTATGACATGATCACTTGGAGCCATGGATGTTAAACACTTCTTAGGTTCTAACTGATCGTAGATCGATCACTTGGAGCCATGGGTATTTGAACGCCTTCCTTTACACAAGCTGTTGAAAGGGTTGTTGAGACTCTAACCTATTGTGATTTGATTACTTGGAGCCATAGGTGTTAAATGTCTCTTGGACTCTGGCCAATCATAGGCCGATCACTTGGAGCCGTGGGTATTTGAACGCCTTCCTTTACATAGGCCATTAAGGCTTTGACCAACTACGACTCGATCACTTAAAGCCATGAACATTAAATACCTCTTAAGCTTTAACCGATCATAGATCGATCACTTGGAGCTGTGGACGTTTGAATGCCTTCCTTTACACATGCCGTTGAAAGAGCTATTGAGGCTCTGACTGACTGTAACTCGATCATTTGGAGTCATGGGCATCAAATTCCTCTTGGACTCTAATTGATCATAGGCTGATCACTTGGAATTATTGGCATTAGAATGCCTTCCTTTACGCGGGCCATTGAAAGGGTCGTTAAGGCTCTAACCGACCATGACTCAATCACTTGGAGCCATAGATATTAAAGATCTCTTGGACTCTAGCCGATCATAAGCTGATCACTTGAAGTCATGGATGTTTGGATGCCTTCCTTTACATTGGTCATTAAAAGGACCGTTGAGGCTTTGATCGATTATGATTCGATTACTTGGAGCTATGGGCATTAAACATCTTAGGCTTTGATCGATCATAGGTTGATCACTTGGAGCCATGGGCATTTGAACGCCATCCTTTACACGGGTCATTGAAAGGATCGTTAAAACTCTGACTAATTGCGACTCGATCACTTAGAGCTATGGATGTTAAACGCCTCCTGGGCTCTAATTGATCATAGATCGATTACTTGGAGCCATGGATATTTAAATGCATTCCTTTACACAGGCCGTTGAAAGGGTCGTTGAGTCTCTGATCAACCGCTACTCGATTACTTGGAGCCATGGGCATTAAGCGTCTCTTGAATTCTGACTGATCGTAGGTTGATCATTTGAAGCTGTGGGCATTTGAATGCCTTTCTTTATATAGGCCATTGAAAGGGACGTTAAGGCTTTTATCAACCATGACTTGATCACTTGGAGCCATGGACGTTAAATGCCTCTTAGGCTTCGACCAATCATAGGTCGATCACTTGGAGCCATGGGCATTTGAATGCCTTCCTTTTAACGTATCTCAATGCCTTAACACCTTAGCATATTTTAATGCTTCACTAGCTTATTCGATGGATTCCTAGATACTCTCAATCCTTGGAAATGCCCTACAACCAGAGAGCATCATTTGTTGTGGAATTTGATTTTTGAGGAGCTTTGATTAGGCGATCCCAGGGCATCATTCTCGGGAAGATGAGTTTTAGGGAGGGCATTTATTATCTCGGCCTCCCTTCCTAGAGCTTGTTGATTTTTGAGGGAACAACATCAATTCTATGTTGGTTGGGCAAGTGGGCAGCTAAGCTCCTCTCAGTGTCAGTATAAGTAAAAAGGGGTAGCAGAATCTCATCACACCTATCGACCACTGAAATGTCTAAGGAATTGCCATGTTTGGCTTCCAATGGAGGCACCTAGGTTGCAAGGTTCCCTCTCTTGAAAGTGGGATTTTTTCTAGCAAGGTTATCCTGTGCGCAGGCGAGCTCATGCCCATCCTGGAATGGAGGGCATCAAGAAGGGATAGCAGCACTATTATGCTACTCCTACTACAGTCGATTAGCAGACTTAATGAATGGTGCTCCAGCTGTACCATCGTAGTTGCAGCCAATTAAAAGACTTAATGCAAGGAAGAGGGCTCAGGCTACTTACCCCATTATCCAGACCTTCCTCAGGAGGCACCCACATCTAAATATAAAGGTAGATAGGAAGCCCCCACCTTGCATTATAGGCAGGAGTATCAGCCCAAGCATGGATTGGGAGTAGTTTTCTAATTTTCTGCTTGGCCTCCTTGACTAGCTGGTAAGCTTCCTCTACTCGTCAATGAGCTGCTTTGCTAAGTGCTGCCTTCCAATCGAAGTCACCATGCATGCTTTTCATCATACTAGCATTGCCAGAAGTAAAGTTGTGTTCGTAACTACAGGCCACTTTCGCCTTGGCAATGCATCTTCCCTGTTGGCATTGTTTTGAGCAAAGGATGCTGGGTGCCTCCATGCAGCACCTACCAGCAATCCTGCTACTGGTCAAGCTATGCTCAGCCACTTTCAAGCATGCAAGGGTGTCCTCCCAACTTTATAGAAGAGCTTGGGAGTGTGAGAGTCCTCTAGTTCTTTGACGAGCGTCATGTTATTTTTCCTGCACTTTATATAACTAGGAAAAAGTGTTATTAGCTGGAAGGCTATAAATCCATATAACCTAGCCATCAGGCTATGAACATGTATAATTAGATTTCATCAATGAAAATGTAGGATTCTTAATGCCTTCGTATTTTTGCTTACTTTTTGTCTTGCAATTAATTTTATTTTAAACCCATATGGTTGCTTTCTGCACCATGCTTTAACGAATTTCAATAGATGCCTAATCAAAGTGTATTTCCGATCGAGACTTACATCCGACCCTTAAGCTCATAGTTTGGATTTACACCTGTTGAACTTTCAATCTTTTAATCGTAGGTCCCTTCCCATTGAGCCTTTAGGCTTCTGATCACAACTCATTCAATGAGCCCCCGGACCATAAAGGAATCATAGCTGAACATTAGGCCTTCGATGGGGAGTCCTTTATCCATCGGACTTTTAGCTCCCAACATTGTATCCTTGGTCCAATGGACTTTTAGGGCTCTCCACCCAGGGTCTTGGCTAGTGAGTTTTTTAAGAGGGGTGTCATTCGATCCCATGAAGATCTCGTTTTAAAGTTTTTCAAGGAATTCCTTTTGTAGCAAGCATATGAAAAACAAGTATCGGAAATGAAGAGTTTCATATTTAGTGAGCAAGATGCTACATTACCGATAAAACTTCTGAAGGTTGGTTGAATTTCATGGTCAAAGTATAGGGGTCCCATCTAGTTGCTTTAACCAGTAAGTCCCTGGTCTGACGATATCTTCCACCTAATAGGATCCTTTTCAGTTTGGAGAGAGTTTGTCTCTTTGGCCTGGTTGAAAGATTTCTATTCAGCATAGCACTAGGTCACCTATCTTGAATGCCTTACTTTAGAATTTGGAGCTGAAATAATAGGCTACCTTTTATTAATAAGCCACCATTCTAACATGTGCTTTCTCACGAGCTTCGTCTAGTAGGTCTAGATCGACAAGCCACCTCTAGGAGTTGGTTTGCTTATCAAAGTTTGTGACCCATGCTAAAGGCACCCTGAGTTCGACGGGTATCACCGCTATGGTCTCAAAGGCTAGGTTAAAGGATGTTTTTCTTGTTGGGACCCTCGATATTTTTAGGTATGTCCAAAGCATGTGGTGAAGCTCATCGGTCAATGATCTTTTAGCCTTACCGAGCCTCTTCTTGATTCCTTGTAGGAGAGTTTGATTGGTAACTTCTGCCCCTCCATTAGCCTAGGGGTGTGCTACAGAGGTGAGGCGATGCAAGATTCCTTGCTCTTCACATAACTTCTCGATAAATTATCACACGTTGTCAGTAATTAGCACGTAGAGGATTCTAAAGCAGTAGATAATTGCCTTCCATACAAAATCTATTACTTTAGACTCGGTAATCAATAGCTTCCACCCACTTCATGAAGTAATCATAGCAACTAGTAGAAACTTTCACTATCCCGAAGTTGGTAGGAAAGGGTCAAGAATGTTTATCTCCCATTGTGCAAAAGGCCATAGGGCATATATGGAAGTGATCGGCATCGGGGAAAGATAAATATTGGAGTTTCTTGGGATAGGCTTTGTTTAATGACCATTTAAGGTCATTCTTTTGCAAGCTACTTATTAAAGCTAACATAGCAGTTGACTGATCCAAGTTGTGGACCTCCTGAGTAGCCGCATTGAAATGGTTTACAAAATCTCAGATCATTTCTCCTTTTTGTTTAATAGTGTGGAGGTAGTCTGATCACCTCTGTTGCCTTCAAATGCTAACGAAATGGTTGGTGAATGCTTGGCTTAATTGCTTAAAAGAATGCACCAATCCTGGCATTAAGCCAGAGTACCAATCTCGAGCCACCTTCTTTAAGGTAAAGGAGAAGGCTTGGCAGAGAATGGGGTCAAGAACTTCATGAAGGAGCATCGTCACTCGAAAGCTCGCTAGGTGGTCATCGAGATTGGTGGTTCCATCATAGCTCTCGAATCGAGAAACTTTGAAGTGTTGAGGGAGTGGCACTTGCGTGATCTTGTCATCAAACAGTGGCTCATTGTTGAGCCCATTGTTCGATGTTGAGGAGAGATTACAAATTGCCTCGATTTGCTAGTTCAATTTCTTGAATTTTCGTTCAATCTCAATGTCTCGATTAGTTAGAGCTTCTAATAGCCTTTGGGACTGGTAGTCTGAGATGGAGCCATGTTCTGACCAGGAGCTCTAAGGGCATTGTCTTCTTGGCCTCAAGCTTTTAGGATGGCATCGATGATGATGAACGGTCCCTTCGAGGTCCTTTGGAGGGGCTTGTGATTGCTTCGGCAGGAAGATGCCACTCCAACTTCAGGACACTGAGTTGTTGAAGGCAACACAGGCATAGGGTGCACCCCTAATCAAGAAGCCACAAGAGGCACTGCTGGATGGAGCTGGGCCACCAGAGATAGTGCAGAGGTGGTCTAGATAGCTTGGACAATTGTTACCAAACTTTGGACTTATGTAACAAGCAAGCTGAATTGATTAATGCTAACTGCTGCCTCTTGCAGTGTCAGTGAAGCTCCTATTAACACAAGCTAGGGTGGATTGTTTGTTGGGCTTTCCATCACCCTTTCTGCCAGTCGAGAGGTAGCATTGTTGGTGCGACGGGAAGCAGTCTTTTTAGGTAGCATGGCTTTCCCTCTTTGTGAGTTGTACCCTCTACTGATACAAGACCCTTCCTCTAATCTATTGGTATCAAGATTTGTTGACTACAAGAGGAAGAGCTAGAGATGGTGTTGGAGTAGATGATGCAGGCCGGGCTCCGGGAGGTGGTATTGGGAGTGGCCCTGGTGATGGCACTCTGATGCTCAAGTTAGTATCAATACTAATAGGAAGTGTAAGCAAAAGAGAGAGTGCACATACCATTGGAGACTCTCAGGGAGTCCCTTTTACATATGGAGATTCATGGGTACCTTAGGTATGATGAAGATCCTGTCAGATCTAGTGAGGGGGGTAGAACCTTCCATGTGTTATCTAGAGCTTCCTTGTCGGTGGGGAATGTCTTATCTCCTTAAAAGTATCTTTGTCGCTAGCTTAGGATTTGTTATGCTTCATTAAATGATGGCCCGAATTATCAAGTGTCCAAGTATGCTTCCCTCATTTATTGAGATCTAGCAATGATTTGAAAATTTTGGGATGTGATGGAAAGTCCAACCATGTGGTAGAAGCGATGGTAGTAAGCGTCAGAGTGCTACACCTTGAAGGCTTGAGATGGATGCATTGTCAAGGTTCTACTGGCTGAAGCACTTTCAGTGTGTCCAAGACTGGCCATGCCAGGGACTTATGGCTAAGTGCCTTTCGATTCGTCGGTGCGGGCTCACTGATACCCTTCAAGTAGAGGAGTCATCCACTGTCGATACCCATTCAAGGACTTGTAGCCGAGTACCTTGTGAATAGTCGATGGGAGCTTACTGGCACCTTCTGGGTGTAAGAATCGTCTGCTGTCGATACCCGCTCGAGGGTTTGTGGCCGAGCACTTTACGAATGCTCGACAAGAACTCACTGACCCTTTTGAGTGTCAGAGTCATCCGCTGCCGATACTTACTCGAGGGCTATGGCCAATTGCATTACTAATGGTTGGCATGGGCTCACTGATACCTTTCACGTAAAGGAGTCATCTGCTGTCGATACCTACTCGAGGGCTTGTAGTCGAGTACCTTGTGAATAGTCAATGGAAGCTCACTAACACCTTCCAGGCATATGAGTCGTCCACTACCGATATCCGCTTGAGGATTTGTGGTCAAGCACCTTACGAATGGTGGCAGGAACTCACTAACACCTTTTGGGCATAGGACTCATTTGCAACTGATACTTGCTCAAGAGCTTGTAGCTGAGCACCTTGCAAATAGTCGGTGGATTTATGTTGGTCAATGCCATCCCCACTCGGTCAGGAGGTGCAATGTTGGGTCTTCGAGTTCAGCTAATTTGGGCCCTACATCCTCAATCAGGGGGCATGCTGCTTGGCCGATGGGATGCTTACGCTGTTGTGAGTCCCATGTTCCAGGTTCAATCATATTTTTCACCAATAATTGTAATATTTCTTTTTTGAATTTCTTGAATTCTAAAATATTAATATTCATGTCAAATTGATCGCCAAATTATTTATATTTAGTTTTGCATATCTTTATTACTATGACTATAAGTTTTAATGTATCTCACAACTTGTGATGAAAGATACTTATATTAACATGCCTTAGATTGTTAGAACATGGCTTTAAACAATTATGGATGTGAATAAATAAACTAAAAAGATTTTTTAATAATGAAAAATTATAAAATACTTACTTGAAATTGCTAAAATAAAAATCAAATTGGAAGCGTGCAAGATACTATTTTAAGACATATTTTCATCCCTCATTTCAGAATAATCAAAAACACTATTCGAAGATACTACCGGGATTTTTTTGCCTACAAGCATGACTGTGAAAGAGATTGATGGAGACTCTTTTAGGATCCAGGAAGAAAAAGCTTTGTAATTAAAAAGATCAAAAAAAGATTCCGTAGAAAAAATAAAAGAAAAGGCTAAGAATAATTTTTGGATTGCTTAGAATGGCTTTTGAATATCTTGTAAAACAACGACCCAGGAGAGTCTTTTATAGCTATCAAATATGAATGTTTTGGCTTTTATTAGCTTATTAAAACCTTTAATAAGAAGCCCAATGATTAGAAATTAAAAGCTCAATGATTAAATTATTAAAAGCCTAGCGGTCAAGTAATTAAAACTCCAACGATCAAATCATTAAAACTTTAACCATCAAATTATTAAAATTAAAAATTAATTGATGAAAAAAAATTTAGATTTTTTAATAATTTATAGGATTGGTGCAGGCCTTCGCTCCCCTTGAACTAAATAATATGGCTAATTAGGGATATGAAGGATACCACTTTGTAAGTAGGTAGTCTAGGGTCTTTTATCTCATGATCGGCAAATTTACTGGGATAATTTGATGAAGGAAGAACATTTACTAGCCTTTATACCAATCCTCTTAGAAAGAAGAATGAGTCCAACCATTATGATAGATTGAAAAACATGAAGGCCAAGATAACCATGGAATTCAGCTAGAACTATCACCTTCCTGAATGGATAAACCATGATGTACCTGAGGAAGTTCTTATAACCATAGATGCAGAATTTTGTAATCTGCAAGGTCTACATTAATCTGAAGTTGGAGATTTTCTATTGAGATAATTAAGAGAAGATTATGATTTTTGGCAAGGCTTCAAGA
The DNA here is from genome assembly GCA_021397845.1 of Areca catechu. Classification (NCBI taxonomy): domain Eukaryota; kingdom Viridiplantae; phylum Streptophyta; class Magnoliopsida; order Arecales; family Arecaceae; genus Areca; species Areca catechu. The sequence continues at coordinate 160,194,877 of CM038050.1, forward strand.
AGCTCTCTTCGTAACTTAAGGCCTTGTTTGGATGGAGGGATCAAGAGGGAAAGGAAGGGAAGGGTTACCTTTCCCTTATTTGGATATTAATTTTTAGAAAAAGTAAGGGAAGGGAAAGGATGTCCCTTTCCATCCCATCCCTTCTATTAAGCTAAGTTTTCAATCCCCCCGATTTAGAAAAATTAGGAAGGAAAGAAATATAAACTAACCAAAGGACAAAAATATTCTTTTTAATGCTTGAGATTTTGGATCTTCTATAAAACATGTAAAAAGGGTATAATAGTCTTTTTAACTTAAAATATTTTTTTTTCCATTCCTTTCTCTTATGAGGACTATCCAAACAAGGATAATATTTTCCTTCTCTTTCCTTTCCTTTCCTTTCATTTCCTTCCCTTCCCTTTCCTTCCCTTTCTTTTTCTTAATGAGGACTATCCAAACAAAGCATAAAAGAAGGTTTCTAGGACAGTTTTACTTATACTACCACTGATTTTATTCCAATAGATGAAATCTCATGTTGACAAATTAGTCAAGCTAGTTAAACTTAATCTTAAAGAACATGTATGTGCCTGAGAAGAGTCCTCTGCTAGGACAGAGCTTCTCTCCAGCTATGTAGGGGCACGGGTACATCGAATGATGTTGCTATAGCTGCTCCTCTCCTTCTTCGAGGATGATGAATCGCACATGACATCTTCTTTGCCTTACCTCCCTTCTTTCTAACTGTCTCACTCCCCCATCAATTTATGTTGGGAATCCCTATGATTATAAAATATAGATTTTCAGTAAGAATTTTCTTAATTTGGGCTAACATTAATTGGTATCTTTCTTTTATTAAAATCCGGGTTGATTTTATGGTCCATGTTGATAGACGTAGGTTAAGTCCATTATTATGTGATCATTATTTGGGCTAGGAGTACCTCATATGATTTGGTGTGGTTGAGACGGCACAGTGTAGGCCTTAGTCCGATTTGACTCGTAATGGGAGGGTCAGTATTTTCATTTTATTGGCTAGATCCCTCTCCACTTCATCTATTTATATCTATCACATATTCAGTGATTTATAATACAGTGAATTTCTCCATCGAGAGTGGCCTTTCTGAGGAAGCCCCAGAGAAAAGGACTCTGCTTTCGATGTTCATGTCACTTCCACGTTTGGGATTCATGGAATACAGGTATGCAATTCTTTTTCTCAGATCTATTTAGATGATTCTAATATCGATCCTAGGGATTAGGAAATTGATTTCCTACATTTTCATTCAAGATAGCAATGCTGGTGATGATGCCGATACCACAAGAAGAAGGAAAAAGAGAAAAAAAATGAAAGAAAAGATAAGTTTACACAAAGATATACAGATATACTGTATACATACATTCAACATAAATATTAAATACCAGGATTATAAATTACCTCCGGCCATTGAGATGGATGTTATAAACCTTGATTATCCAAACTTCTCGATTGAGTGCTTCTGATCAATGAGCAATTACACAGATGGTGTATGCCTTTTCCTGATTTGCTCTTGATTAGGGATCCAATTCTTCTGTATGGAAAGTAATCTCTATCTCATAAAACTTCCCTTTCACCGTATATCCTATTCCCATCATATAGGATATGTATAAAGAAATGTAGTTATCACTTAGTGGGTAGTTATCTCTATTAACTCCAAAGTGGTTGGGGATTAACTGAAGAGTAGTTACCAGATAAAATAAAATAGGGCCATAATTAAATGGGTTACAACATTCTCCCACTTGATCCGTATATTTTATTTTAATCCATAGTCCCCAACACATAAAGAAACCAAATACATGAATCATGGCAATAGGTCCTCTATAATCGAGTATTGTTAACCATGTATTACAATGCATTCAATCTCTTTACCACTAATCCATATGTGACAACATAACTTAATGAATAAACCCTCCATTTATTCAGAGTCCAAAAGAGATTTATTTATTTCTTTCTTTCTTAAAAGTTAAACAATAATGTATACATCCAAATGAGAAATAAATAAACAACTTAAATAAGAGTTATATTACACAAATAGTTGTTCATACAACTGAGTTACATCATAAGACCAATTCTCATTCATACTAAATGATCCATAAAATTCTTAATTGGCATGCCTTTAGTTAAAGGGTCAGCTATCATCAATTCAGTGCTAACGTGTTCTATAACTAATTTATTTTCTTTAACACGTTCCCTTATAGCTAAATACTTAATGTCGATGTATTTACTTCAACTACCACTCTTGTGGTTTTTAGCCAAAAATATAGCAACTGAATTGTCACAGTATAATTTAAGTGGCCTAGCAATGGAATCAACAATTCTAAGCCCTGAGATGAAACTCTTTAACCATACATTGTGCGATGTAGCCTCAAAACAAGCAACGAACTCTACTTCCATGGTAGAGGTAGCAGTCAAAGTCTGCTTTGCACTCCTCCATGTTATGGCTCCACCAGCCAACATAAATATATATCCTGATGTTGATTTTCGAGAATCAGTACAGCCAGCAAAATTCGAATCGAGTAACCTTCTACCTCCAAGTGATCAGTTTGTTTATACATGAGCATGTAATCCTTGGTCCCTTGAAGATACCTCATGACCTTTTTAGCAGCTCTCCAGTGGTCCAAACCTGGATTATTCTAATATCTTCCCAACATTCCTACTACAAATGCAATGTCAGGTCTTGTACAAACCTGAACATATATTAGGCTTCCAACAGCTGAAGCATATGGAATGTTGCGCATTTGTTCCCGTCCAAGCTCGTTTTTCGAGCACTGGTTGAAATCAAACTTGTCACCCTTCATTATAGGTGCAGCATTCGGTGAACAATCTTTCATCTAAAATCTCTCTAAAACTTTATTGATATAAGTTTCTTGAGACATCCTAAAATGCCTCAATTTTTTTTCTATGGATCTTAATGCCAATAACATAAGATGCCTCACTCATATCTTTCATATCAAAGTTCTTAGAGAGGAATTGTTTCACCTCATATAGCAACCCTTTATCATTGGTTGCAAGTAGAATGGCATCCACATATAAAACAAGGAAACAAATTTTGCTCTCACTAACCTTCTGGTATATGCATTAATCCATGATATTCTCTACAAAATCGAAGGAAGAGATCACATCATGAAATTTTAAATACCACTGACGAGAGGCTTGATTCAATCCATATATGGATTTATTAAGCTTGCAAACCAAATGTTCACCATCACTAGAGGAAAATCCTTCAGGTTGTTTCATATAAACCTCTTCTTCTAGTTCTCCGTTAAGGAACGCAGTTTTCACATCCATTTGATGCAATTCCAAGTCAAAATGTGCCACTAATGCCATTATCATACGGAAGAAATCTTTCTTGGATAAAGGAGAAAAAGTCTCCATGTAGTCAATTCCTTCCTTTTGAGTAAATCTTTTAGCAACGAGTTTTGCCTTATATCTTTCAATGTTGCCTAATGAGTCCTTGGTTTTAAAGACCCATTTATAGCCAATGGCCCTTGCACCATTGGGCAACTTGACAGGATCCCAGACTTCGTTAGTTGCCATAGATTTCATCTTATCTTTCATAGCATCATACCACAATTTGGATTCCTTGCAACTCATAGCTCGTGAAAACATTTCAGGATCATTTGTGACTCCAATGTTATAGTCAGCTTCTTGTAGATACACAATATAATCACTAGAAATAGTTGATTTCTTTACTCTAGTTGATCTTCTTAATGTTGTGTCAATAACCCCATAAGGAGTATCTTGCACAACTGGTTGTTCAACAGTTTCTAGTAATTGTTGAACAATAGGATCTTCTAGATTATTATCAACAGTTTGTGGAATCTCAATGGCTGGTTGTCGAGCACCTATTTGAACTTGAGGGGCGCTATGAATGACAATCATTCTCTCAATTGAAGTGAAAGATGGAGTATCTAAATATTCTTTCTCAGAAGAAGCCAAATACTGAGATTGATTACTCCCACTGATCAAGTCATTCTCAAGAAATTTTGTATTTTTTGATTCCACAATCCTAGTGCTATGGGATGGACAATAAAATCTATAACCCTTGGACCTTTCAGCATATCCAATAAAATATTCACTTATAGTCCTTGAGTCCAGTTTTTTTTATTACGGATTATAGACTCTCACTTCAGACGGGCATCCCCAAACACGTATATGTCGCAAACTCGATTTCCAACCTTTAAATAACTCAAATGGCATTTTGGAAATAGCCTTGATTGGAACCCGGTTTAATATATATGTGGCCATTTTGAGAGCTTCAGTCCACAAGGATTTAGGAAGCTTAGAGCTGCTAAGTATACTTCGCACCATATCCAATAGTGTTCGATTTTTTCTTTTAGCTATACCATTTTGGTCTGGTGACCCTGGCATGGTTTATTGTGCAACAATTCCATTTTCCTCAAGAAATCGAGCAAACAGACCAAGTGCTTATCCATCCTCAATGTATCTACCATAGTATTCTCCACCTCTATGTGACCTCACGATCTTAATTTGCTTACTACATTGTTTCTCTACTTCTGCCTTGAAAACCTTAAAGGCATCTAACACTTTGTTCTTATTATGAAGCAAGTAGAGATACGTATATCGTGAATAATTATCAATAAATGAGATGAAGTATCTCTGACCATACGAGTCCATATCTAGACTACAGATATCCATATATATGATCTCCAATATTTCTAAACTCCTCTTGGCACCTTTCTTAGATTTATTTGTCTACTTTCCCTTTATGCAGTCAATACAAGTGCTAAAATCAATAAAATCAAGAGTATCAAGTACTCCATCATTTACTTATCTTTTGATTCTCTCAATGAAGATATGACCTAATCTCCGATGTCACAAAATAGAAGAATTCGCATTCACAACACATCTTTTAATACCTACATTAGTTTGGGCATGCATTATATTATAAGGGGCATTGTTTTGCAAATTGATTTGAAAATGATTATCAGACAATATACCATTTCCAATAAGTCTAGATTTATAAAATAAATCAACAGAGTTTTCAGAAAACTTAAAGGAAAAACCTAAGCGTACAAGTCTTGATACAAAAATTAAATTTCTAGAGAAACTTGGAATATAAAAGGTCTTCTCCAAATCTAGAACAAAGCGAGAATCTAAAATAAGTCTGTACGTCCCAATTGCTTTCACATGTGAACTCATCTTGTTTCCTGAATAGATGCTTTGTTCACTTCCCACAGGTTTCCTTTGACTTAGAAAACCCTGCAAGGTATTTGAAACATGGATTGTAGAACCATAATAAATCCACCAAGTGTTATGACAAACAACCATATTGGATTCATAATATACAAATGAGGTTAGAATACCTTTCTTGTCAAGCCAAGCCTTGAATTTGAGGCAATCCTTCTTGAAATGCCCTTTCTTTTTGCAAAAGAAGCACTTAGGTTCCTTCTTGACTTCCTTATGGATAGGTATTTTACCCTTTCCTTTGCGTCTAGTTTGAGCAACTTTATATTTTTTCTGAGTAGCAAAATATACACTTTCTCCCATTTCTATAGTCAGCCTCCCTTCCTCTTGAACACACATGGTCAGAAGTTCATTAATAAACCATTTATCCTTATGTGTGTTGTAGGATATTTTGAAAGGACTATATTGTTGTGGGAGTGAATTCAGAATAAAATGCACCAAGAAAGACTCTAACATTTCAACCTCTAGGGATTTTAACTGAGCCGCAATATCTCTCATTTTCATGATGTGCTCACGCACACTTCTAACAATAGTGAGCTTCATTGATGACAATTTAGCCATTAAGGTGCTAGCTAGTGCCCTATCTGAAGACTCAAACTGTGCATCAATAGCCTTCAGAAGTTCATTGACAGTTTTGCACTCTGGAATTGAACCACGTATACTAGCAGAAATCTTAGTCCGTATGAACATCATACCGAGTTGATTAAATCGCTCTCACTGTTCATACGTAGCAATCTCAGCCTGAGTGCTAGTAGGAGTTACTGTAGGTGGTTTATCCTTCCTGATGGCATAGTCAATGTCCATGCACCCTAACTGAAGAAGAATTCTCTCCTTTCATACCTTATAATTGTCACCACTTAAATCGAAAATTTTACATTTCACATCAGAAATATTCATAGGTAAAATAGCTGCATAAAATAAAATAAATAATCATGTTCATGTTACTGAAATTGAGACATATAACTTAATGTCATGTTTTACCAATGTAAGCATGCAACAACATGAATCAATAATATATAATAACTACCTGTGGGCTAAGTTATTATACTTAAATAGATTCATTAACTCAATGATGTAACTAACAAATTATATTTCTTTTCTCAATTCCCATGAATAAATTAAGAAAATAATTTGTTATCGCATCCTAATTAATTATATAAATACAATAAAAAATCCTGTAGGATAAGATTTATAGTATTAAACATAATTAATTACAATTAATACCATTTATCCTTATGTGATCTTTGTAATATAATTTTAATTAATTAAATATGCCGTGGCCAGTCTTCAATTAATCAAAATTAAATTGATCACATGACATTTTAATCTTCATTATATGTATGACATGGAGAAAATTTAAATGTCTATCTCAAAACTAAGTAGTAAAGTTTCCAAAGAAACCAACTTCAAGTTAATTATAGTCAATTATAAAAGGTGGTCAAGCTAAAACTAAGTGACATGCAACGTATCGAATGACATCGAACAAATTTAGTATTTTGTGCGAGGAAATTTGATCTAAATAAAGATGTAATGACATGTTAACCGAACCTTATAAAGGGTGAACAGAAAGTTATTTCACATTCAACTTGTTCTTTTGCGAAAGAAACCTGCTAAATTTATAATAACAAAATCATCATCAAATAATTTTTCATACAAACCCATAAAGAATCTCCAATACATTGAATTGCATCCGGACATATTAGAAATTCTTTATTTCAACCTTGCAGTAAACAAAAATACATCCACAGGCATCGACAGACGGAAATCCATTCGCACCAGTCGAGCGCAACATGGCCCAATGATTACGCATGGTGCGCACTAAAAGGATTAACCCCTGATGTCCATTACATCCATGGAGCGCTAGATTTAGGATCTCCTTAAAAGGAAAGTGGGCTCGAATACCACTGTTGTCAAATGGCCACGTCTCCATTCATCTCCACGGTTATAATGTTTCATAAGCATTTATGCAAGGCTTAAGAATTAAATCTAATCCATCCTTGGAAACCGACGGCTATAATTTAAACTGTCAATAACAAAATTTCTGTGTTCATCTGACTTGCAGATATCTCAATTTTTATTTTTAATTTTTATTTTTTTACACGCCCCTCAGGCCCAAGAAGTCAGGCTCCTCAGGTCCAAGAAGAAACCACCCTCACGCACCTCAGCGAGAAAAAACTCGGTGAAACCAAACCACGATGAAAAGAAACTTGGCGAAACCAATTAATTAATATTAGATAAACATTATATGTCTCTGCCCCTTAACCAATGGGGATAAACATATAATTCAAAATATTTTTAAATAAACATAAAATCTAAGCACGACTCTATGGAAAAGAAAAATAAACATCATACATCTTTCTGCCCCTCACCCAACGGAAAATAGAATCCAAAATATCGGTGAGAAGAAACTGATTAAAACTCCAGGGATTCAACCTTTTGGGCGCCGCATCTCTGCGGTGGACGACCCGGGATTCAGGCTCCGAGAACCATCCAGGATCCAAAGTTCTCGTACAGGAGATATAGACTGATCTGATACCAACGCATTTCAACATAAATATTAAATATCAGGATCATAAATTACCTCCGGTCATCGAGATGGATGTTATAAACTTTGATTATCCAAAATTGAGTGCTTCTGATCAACGAGCAATTACGCAGATGGTGTATGCCTTTTCCTGATTTGCTCTTGATTAGAAATCCAATTCCTCCGTATGGAAAGTAATCTCTATCTCATAAAACTTTTCTTTCACTGTATATCCTATTCCCATTGCATAGGATATTTATAAAGAAATGTAGTTATCATTTAGTATGTAGTTATCTCTATTAACTCTAAAGTGGTCGGAGATTGATTGAAGAGTAGTTACTCGATAAAATAAAATAGAGCCATAATTAAATGGGTTACAGCAACAAAAACTTAAATACAAGAAGAGAACGCACACTTCCAATCCTTATATAATAATTCCTCGAGAAGAAGTTCGAAAACCTTGCAGAGCTCTCAAAAAAATTCTCAAAAAAACATTCTAATCATCGCCTCCCAGACCTTCAGAGCCATCTATCTTTTTATTTATTTATTTATTTTAATATAGACCAAAAATTTTGAAACCGCATCCTAAAATCCGAAATTTAGTCCAAAACATGCATGAACTGCACGTGGACCGCGTGGTAGCCTGCTACGTGGCGGCATGACATGAACTGGCATGTGGACCATGCTTGTTGCCACGCACCATGCATGTGGACCGTGCTGGGTCTCCCCCCCTCATGTGGACCGTGCTACCCGCATGCTTATGGGCCAGGCCTATGGGCCACGCACGTGCATGGGCTCGAAGCCAAATCGAGAAGTTTATCCAACAATTCAGGATCCGTTTCTCTCCCAATCTCTCTAAAATTTGCTCCAACTCTGCCATCTGTCTGGCCTGAGATGACTCCCCCGACTCTCCCTCTCTTCACTAACTGTCTCACCCTCTCTCTCTCTGGCCGGCACCGAATCCATTGTTTCTCTGGCCTGCCTTGACTCTCTCGTCTCTTTAGCCGGTGTCGTCTCCCTCGTCTCTTCATCCTCTATTGCCTTGTTTACTTGTTGTTTGTCAGGTGAATGGATCAATTCTTCCTGGTACCGGTTACTTTGTGAAAGCATTCTAGGTCTTCAAACTGGCTATAGGGCATAGGCTTGCTTTCAAAAGTCATGTTTTAGAATTTACTTTTTCATTCTTTTTGTAACATAAATCTTATGTATACTTTAAAGAATTATAGAATAAATCATAGTAGATTTCGGAAAATGTTTGATTACAAGGTAGCTTCTTAATGCACGTGCATGCATGCTTACATGACATATGAAAGATTCACCATTCGTTACAAAAGTAAATGTATTCTTGAAGGTCAACCTTGCATGTATATTTCATATCATTTGCATCATATATCATGATGTTTGACATAAATATAGATAACCTCATCCCTCTTATCTGCTTCCAGCAAAGATATAGATTTGAATACTGCAATCTCGATGCTATTAATCTTGCATCAATTGCATAATCTGGAGCCTGATATGATTAACTATCTGAAGTACAAGAAGATGCCGGGCATCCATAGTCTAACTATTAAAACACCCTGCCACATTCGATGTTATAATACTTCAACGTGTATCCGGAAATACTACATTTGCCCAATGCTTTGGCTTGTATGAATAAGAAAGTTTAGTTCTCGAAGCATTCGGCGTAAGTTTACTAATTAGCTTCTAAAAAATATTCAGCCTTAGAGTTTAAGCAGTAGCATTTAATAAATCAAACAGCTTCTTCCTCTCAGTTGCATGATAATGGACATCTATCTACATTGACAATTATCCAAGGATCATGCATATGACCCAACATGTATCATAATGTATATGGATATCTCGAAGCTGCAGCTTAAAATTTAGGAAAATGATGCTGCATGCCTGATTTTTAAAATTATCTTTCACATGATAAATATGAATGATAACAACCAGAGAAGTACTTTGGCACTATTTTTATAAGTTCTTGATATCTATGATGATCATAACCATAAACTGCTAGCCATGATGGTCAATGCAAATACCTATTGCTCTTTTCAAAATCCAACAAAACCAATCCCAATTGTTATCAATTTTTCTATCAACCACACAATATGCCACGGAGAATATATCATCTTTCACATCTTTGCAAGTGGTGCCAAATAATTCTCGCTTTCTTTATAAACGTTCCATCCATGAGAAATGGTAGTCTACATCCTTTTATGAAATCCTTAATTAAAGCATAAAATGAAATGAATAAGCATGTGAATCATGTTCATTGGTTCTATACTCTCCACCATGCTGCAACCAAAATTAGTCTGAAGAATGGTATTGTAATACTAGCATATCTGGTCATATGATAGTGATCTATGACCATAGATCTTCTTTACAGTCACCTTTTTTCATTCCAAGCTTAATAATACAGTAATTCTACACCATATTCTCAACAAGTATCTTTTACCATACCTATTAGCCTATGTGATGATACACGTTGAAGTTTATCTTTTACAATGTTAGAATCCTAATGCTTCTAAACCTTAGGATGAAACCAAACTTCTAACCCTCCTCCACATATATGATCATTGTTCATTGTTTTAATTATAATTCTATCTTTATTTTCTTGTCCAAAAATATAAATATGCCATCCACGTACTTCGTATGCATATTTTATGGCCACGCAATAACATTCATTTTTTCACAAATAAAAAACCTCAACAATTTGCAATGCAAATGTTGAGGATTGTGTCACGAAGGACTTCCTTAAACTCCTGGTTGACACCTTGATAGAGTTTTTCCAAGCAACTAAAAAGATCTTTTTCGACTTGGTTTCTCTTTAATTGTGGCTCTTGCTTTCTTGACAACTTGGTTAAAATTACTTGAGCTATCAAAGAAGACAAAATGAGACAAGATACTCTTTGGAGCATTTTTGCAATGGCATATGTGCTTAACATTCTGGGATGCATCACTATCGCTGTAATATAATTTTTTTTTTTTTTTTTTTCAAAATATTAGCAATCAACTTCTTACTTAAATTAGATTTAATATATGTAGATCATAAATAATATGCATGGACGTACGGCTACTGGATATACACAACTAAGTGTAGCATTGCTTAACTATTTAATCCATTTATCTTATTTGAACATATTATACATCGAGCTAGATTGCCAATTTAATAAAATTGTCAAGTTTAAAAATTGATTTTTGACTCGTTTAACAAACATGTTAGATTTTGAGCCGATAAAGTTCCGAGATATACCCTATTTAGTTTGACCCAACCTAAATACCACCCCTACATACAATAGGATTAATTAAAATAAAGAGTACTAAAAAAATAAAAAAAAATTATTTGTTATCTCATATTCATTATCATATGAGTGGCTTCAATCAAGCATGCAGAATAACTAGCAACCATCTCAATATTATATTATTTAATTTGATGTGTATTTCATTTATATTTCCAACATTCTTGTTGGCCATGAGTATGACGGGCATCCTTAATTGTTTAAAATATAGAATTATATATTTATGATCATGTTGTTGGCCTTGAGTATGACGGTTATCCTTAATTGTTTAGAATATAGAATTATATATTTATGATCATGCTTTCATTTTTTTATTATTTCAACATAAATATGATCGGGACCTATGGAAAGATGCAGACTTTTCTTGCTATAAAAAAGGTTAGCCAAGAGAATTATTGGTTATCGTTAAGACGGTAGCCCGATTGGTAGAGATCTTGTCTCACTATCAACAGGTCGGCAGTTCGAGACATGATTTCATGGATGACTCGATTAAATCTAGGATTTTTCTGGAACCCTTGGCAGTTGGCATGAGTGAGAGATTAGGATCTTCCCCTTTATCCCTGATCTACTGGCCGACGTCTTAGTAGTGTCAGGTTGACCTACTCACTATTAGGTGAAAAGAAGGTGGAAAGAAGCTGCACCTCGTATCGAATATTACCTGATGGGATGGGGACCTGCGACGTAGCTACACAAAGATTTACCCTCCTATCTTTTTTTTTCATAAAAAAAAAAGAAGAGAATAATTTGTTGGGTCCTCTGAAGTCAGGTCTATTAGAATTCTAGATGAGACCATTTAAAAAGCAGAGATGGACTTTTTTACGGATTTCTCTTCCGGGAAAGCGAATAGGTGATGAAAAAAAAATAGTATACATATATTTTTTTTTGAGTAAATAAAAAATAGATAATGATGAAATGCGTGGGAAGGGTTTTTTTATAAAAAAAATGATGGAATAATATAAAATGATGGAATAACATATGGAACTTTTTCCTTTTTTTTTTATATAAAATCTTTCCAAGAAGGAGATAAGCAAATGGGAGGTGTTAGCGTCGAACCTCCGCGGACCGAATGGAGTTGCTGGACCGTCAGCTCGCCTCCCGAGAGTCCTGCAAAATAGACCCTCTTATCGGATTTGCTCAGGTGGGGGACACTCCGATGCCTAAGTCAGTGAAGGCTTGAGCAATACAATGAAGAGTTCTCAAGGAGAGAGAGAGTGAAAGTGAAAGTGAAAGAGGCTTAGAGAGTTTAGTTTGTGCTCGGCTTACTTGCCTTTAGTTCTTCTTAAGTATCCCCTCTTACCAGTATTTATAATGGGAGATGTGCCAAGAACCCAGTTAAGCCTACTTGCCTCTGGTTAAGTGGAGTTAGTTAGCTTTAACCCCTCTATAACCATAAGCGGTTACTGTCTGATTCTGGCCACCTTGATGTTCTTGGTGATGGAGTTAATGGCCACGTGGCTGATCCTGGCTACCTTGATGTTGTTGGAGTTAGTGGCTACGTGGTTGGTTATAACAACCATATCCATGTCTGCAGATTGGGGATCAACGGGAGATTCGCTTCAGGGCCGCTCCTTAGGAAAGGTTCGAGGCTGAACCAGCTGACTGCCTTATACCTATCCTCTTCGGGGTAGGTTGAAGACATCGCAGTCGTTTGCATCGGAATGGCCTTCTTCGGAGTGGACTGGAGTTCTTCTTCGGAGCAAGTTGGGTAATGAAGCGGCCGTGCTCTTCGGACCAGTCTTCTTTGGAGTGGTCCGAAGAAGACCGACTTAGATGATATAGCCTGGATCAAGGATATGTTTCGGTTCCGCTCTCTTCGACGTAGGCCGAAGACTGACCCAGTGAGGAGACCGAAACGGTGATGTCGAGTTGTTGCTTTTTTAATCTGTGGAGTCACCTTCGAGCCTTCCAGCACCTTCGAGCCTCCCGGTCCGGGCAAGTGGTCCAGTAGGGGTTCAAATGTACCCCTGAACCAATAATTGGCCTTTGAGCCGGTTTATTCCAATAGTTGCCCCCTACTCCTAATTTTCGAAACAATAATTTATTTTGGGAAGTGGGAGTACTCATGAGTTGTCGTTTACCGGCAGAAAATGCATGACCAATGATGGAGTATCCTCGATTCAGTCGTTTGCAATGACTGCCACCTGATTCGAGAGTCGTGCAGGGGATAGATATCGCTCACTCATTGGCTTGCAAAAAGAAGATGGCGAGTGGATGAATCATGTTTGTTTCTTCCATTATGGTGACCTGATAGGCTCTTTGGCTTTGGTTGGATGGAAGACGTGGCACCATCTTATTCCTTGGATAGAAGGTATGGATTCAATCCCAGCCATCATATGTAGTCACATAAATCACGGCTGACAATTTTGGTTTTCCCCCGTCGAATCGATTGGCATTGTTTGGGGTTTCGTATCCACGATTGGCACCTTCATACGTGGCACGATCGAGGATACGTCTCTTCTTTCAAGGAGGCTACCTGAAATGCCTTTTGCCCCCCTATGTAAAGGGGAGCAGGTTGGCAGATGAAACTTTCTTTCTCTGTGCGTTTGGCTTTCCGCTGTCCTAGCTCTTATCTTCCTCTTGGTTCATTGTTCTTCTTACAGTTGCCTCGCACTCCTAAACCCGGAGAATGAAGAGTCCGCTTGGGGCAAGGAAAGTAATGATTGTGTTGGCGTGGAGGGAATGCGCGCCCCTTTCGTTACCAATGCTGGATGCACCGGCATCTAGGCAGTCGTGTTTCTGTGCCATCTAGGTGTCGCCACGTCTTCTCTTCTCAAAGATGGTTATTAATATCGCATCGACTTCAAGGGAACTACTCCAGGTTCGAAGCGTTGCTTTGATATGTGGCATTTCTCAGTTAGCTTGGCGTGAGACATGGCACACGCTTTCTACAGGCATGAAACAACAAGGCTTTGGGCTGTTAAATAGGATCCATCTTCTTGGTCCTCGGAGATTCTTCAGGCAGTGGAAAGATAAGACTTTCACTCCAGAGCTATCCTTCCCCTCCCCCTTGGGCGAGGTCCTGAAAAGCTAGGCTCCCTCCCTTCTTTCTTCTTCATATTGTAGAGATGAAGTTCAGCCTCAAGGATCTCCGGGAAATGTCCCAAAAGAGGGCTGCCATCAAGGAGCCTGAGGGGGAACCCAGTGCGAAGGTTCGTGAAGGTGATGCTGACTCTTTTAGGGCTGAGGAGGTGGACCATTTGGAAAGGAGGGTGTAGACCCTCCAGGCTTAGCTAGAGAAGGACAAGGCTCGGGCCACAGCAACAGTTGCGATGGTGGAGATGGCCAAGAAGGAGGCGGTGGAGGCTATCCCCAAGTTCCTGGCATCCCAGGCCTTCAAGGATGAGGTCACCGAGGCTGTCCTGGACTTCTTTTATCAGAGGTTCAGAGACTTTAAGAGCAAGGCCTTTCGTTTCTATGACCTGAAGGGGCTGGACAACATCAGGCCTTCCATTCCATTTCCTGGGCAGGTGGACGAGCCCGGCTTCCAGGAGGAGTCAAAGTCAGAGGAGCCCAAGGCTGAGGCAAGACCCGAGGCCTCCCTGAGTTCTTTGCGGGAGGTGGAGACTACCCGTCGGTCTAGAAAGGAGCCAATAGCTGATGTTTAGATCTTCCTTTCCTCTTCCCCTTCTCTTCTTTTTTTTCGTAAGAGAAAGATGTGTAATCATATTTTCCTAAATATGAATGAAAACATAATTTTTCTCTTAATTGGATGAATTTTTCTTAAGTATGAAGCCATCGGACACGCTGTGATCCTCGAATAGGTAGCCGCCCTTTGAAAAATATAATAACTTTTTGACTTGAATATAAACTAAGTATGAGGTCTTCGGATAGGTAGCCGCTTCCGAATATGCAATAACCTCTAACTTGAATGTAAATTTTCTAAGTATGAGATCTTCGGATGGACTACGACGTTTTAGATAGAGATTCACCTTCAAGCATATGAATGCTTTCGGCTTGGATTTAAGTTTTTTCATTGCCCACTGGACTTCGACAGAATCGTTGATCTTGGTGGCAAGCCGTTCATCCAGCTTCTCGTCGGGTCAGCCTTTTTCTGCTCACGGGCTAGCTTTTCATAATTAAGGAATCTTGATGTTTGATGGAGATCCTGGCTCATTGACCAATGCGATGCCCTGTTCCTGCCAAATGTCTAACTACTGTTGGCAAGGCAGTTATTGTCAGGTCATGGGACTGCAATGACTAGAGTCATTAAGGCTATGCATGTCAAGGATCGGATTAGTCACGGCTCCTAGACTTCTCGCAACCACCTTCACATGGATCGAGGCCCCTATCGATTAGGGTGAGCACACACGGCGTGATTGGAGGGTGGCCCATAATATGGGCAGTCAATCTGAGCCGTTGACGGGCTTTATATATGAGACTAACTTTCCCATAGATCAAACCTTTATATATGCAACGTTGCCCCTTGAGCGATCCTTCCTCCTCTTTCCACTGTAGCTAGCTTCAAGAGTCATTGTTAACCATGAGGCCAGACGTAGCACGGCTCCGACGGGTGGTGGGGAAATGGCTGGCAGGGGCCCCTCCGGTGTGAAGGTCAAACCGAAGATGGAACTACGTCCTAGCACTTCCATGGGTCCGGACCGATGGCGACGTTCCTATCGACATAGATTCTTCCTCAGAGGAGGAGCATGTTCCTTTGCCTGGATGTCTGGCCGGACATCCAGTTGGGACCACTCTTGTAGGGCTATCGGGGGAGCGAGGCCTGCTAGACACGAGCCAGGCTCCCGTTACTGCTAGGAACATCAAGCCCGAACTTCCAACTGTTGAGGGGGAAGTTCGGGAAGATTCAGTCTGTCCATTGCTAATGCTGGTTATAGCGATCCGGGGCAGGTGAAGACTTCGACTGCCTCCTTGAAGGATGGGAAGGAGGCTAAGGAGCAAGGGCCGAGAAACCCTTTTTCCTTCATTTATCCTATGATGCAATAAGTGAGTGTCGATGTAAGTGCCATAAGTACATCAGCATCGGTCAAATTGACTTTATATGTGTTTATCTTTGACAGGTTGCCCATGATGTTTCTCTGTTGGAAGAGAGCATTCGTGAGTTCGTCGATTTTGGGTTTACCCCCTATAGTGCAAAGGTTGTCCTACTTTGATGTATATCTAGTTTTGAAAAGGAGTTTTCAAAATGGTTTTGATCGATCTATGATTATGTATGTTGTTGTATGAGATGCACAAAATTAGGGTTTAGATCTTAAATGTGATTCATGATCATAATCCATTAAAGTCATGCAATTAAACCTAATTTTAAAATTGATTTGATCAAGAAAATCAAATTAGGTACATGAGGGTTTGGGTTGAACAAATTAGGTCTAGAGATTGGGCTGTGGGTATTAGGGCTTGATTAGATCAACAAGTAACCCTAATATGATTTTGAGTGAGTGACTTAACCTAATCGGATGATGATTAGGGTTAGGTCAAGTGTGCTCAAAATTGATTTTAGATGTAGTCTGGTCAGATCAATTCATTTGAATCGATAAGTTAAGACCTAATTTGGCTAAGTGATGAGCCCAGATCATTAGATGACCTAATTGAATCTTCTTAGTCAATTGGTGTCTAAGGAAGGTTTCGATCATGGTTTTAATTGGGGCTAACTTTTTCTCAACCAACTAGTTTAGCGGAAAGAGGGTAAACTGGCAGAACCCTTCCATGGATCAAACTGACCTGGCCAATTTGGTTGATTAAGTTTTCAAAAGGGTCACTTTTGATTTGAGTTCACCCATGCTAACTAATTTTATTCAGACATGAGATTGCGCTGACTGAATGTAATTAGTCAGACATGAGTTTATACTGACTTAATGTAATTGGTTAGTCATGATTTGGCTGATCAATTTAGAAGAGACCTGAACGTAAGCTCTCAGTAAATATTAAGTCATAGGTCTTCCACCATTATAAGTGTGCGGGTGTCCTACTGGTGTTGATTATTCTCAGCTAGTTACAATGGTCTAGTTGCATCGAGAAGACACAACCACCCTATTAGGCATGAGATGTTGCTAGGCACTGATAGTGTTGGGCCCAATAAATGGGCATGTTGAGGGACTCAATGACGGCTTTGTCTAGTAAGAGTTGTGGGTTTGACTTAACTAATGATTGGACCAATAAACGGGCATGTTGAGGTTCCATGATTTAGAGACTAAGAGCTACAATTTATATTAGATACATTGGACAAGAGTTGGCCACTTATTGGTGTAGCATGTTACCAATAACCGGATACGGTGAGGTGCCGCACATCGATGGGATCGTAACACCCACTAGAAACCTAGAGTTGCAGGGTTTCCGCACCTCCACGGGGAGTGTGAGAGATCCGAGAAAATTGTGAAAGTTTAAAATTATTTCTTAAAGACCTTAGAATAATTTTTATAATTAAATATAAAGCATCTAATTTGAATCTTATACTCTTGCAGTTAACCATATCTGCTTCAAATCCCTTAGTCTGTATTCTAGAGACAAACCGACTAGTAGGCCTCAATTTTAAAGATTGGTTGAGAAACTTCAAAATTATTTTGAGTTATGAGAAGTTGGGCTATGTGCTTGACCAGGAACCCTTTGTCTTACCTGACCATCCAAATGCTCGTCAAACGACTGCATATGAGAAATGGATGGAAGATGATAATAAGGTTAAGTGTTATATGTTGGCCTCAATGTCAAATGAATTGCAGAGCCAACATAAGGATATGCCAACTGCTAAATTGATTCTGATTTACCTACAAGAGTTATATGGTGAACAAAATCGGATTGCATGCTTCGAAGTGTCGAAAAGGCTTTTCAACAACAAGATACATGAAGAGCAATCAATGTGTTGCCGCCCAAATCGTCATGGCTCGTAGCTGCTGGTGGCGTTGATGGTTGCCCGTCTGCCTACTTGGGATGCCTCTGGTGCCTCAGGACCTGCAAGAAACAACGTCAGTGACCCGGGCCGGGGATTCCGGTGGGGGCGCTCCAACGGTCAAGTCAGTGACGATCCAGGGGAACAGGTCCTCCTGGTCAAGCCCCTCGGGATGAGCTCCATGCTAGGAGGAGTGAGTGTAGTGTATATGGAAGTGAGAGTGGACTGGGAGAGGTGATGACCGAGGTGAAAGAATCCTCCTGTGTGGCCCTTCTCCCTTGTTTCTTTACTTGCTTATTTTTGGCTTACTCTGGCTGGATTTTTACTCTGGCTTATCTTGGAATCTTCCCATGTCGTCAGACATGTGTGACGAGGTATCGTGCTGTAGACGGGATGCCTCTCCTGTCATATAGCCGGGAAGCTTCCATGCGTTCTGACATTCCCTTTGCTTGCTCCTTTCCTGGAAGCCTGGCAGGACCTCGATCGGTGGGCTGCCGCCCTCGGGACTCGTGCTCTCTGGTCGGGTCTTTTCCCTGGCGGTATGGCAGGTTGATGGAGAGTATGGCGCCTTGATGTGTGTTTCCTTCCCTTCTGGTGTGAGTGATGGCTGTGGGCATTAATTGCGGCATGGCGGGCACTGCTGTACGACCCTCGGGAGGCTCGCCATCGTCCTTGGAGAGGAGGCGCCGCTTCCTTGGTGGTTGGTGCCTCTGCCTGAGCTGGGGATGGAGTTGGAAAGGTGGGGCCCACCTCCGAGGGGCTCGCCTCGAGGTGGCTCAACTGAGCGGAGGATGGCTGAGCTCGACTCCGGACCAGCGAAACTCGGCTTCGGGCGAGCTCGACCTGACGGAGGTGGGCGGGGCGCCGCCCAGCCCAAGGGATCTGATCTCGGAGGGGCTCCTCGTGGCGGAGGAGACTTGAGCTCGACTCCTGACCATGGGGCCCGATCCTAAGAGGTCCACCTTGGGTGGAGACTTACACTCGACTCCGGCCTAGGCATCCCAACCCGACTGGGACTGACCTAGTGGAGGACGGAGCTCGACGTCGGCGGGTGACCCCGTTTCTCTAGGGGAGCTCAGCCCGACGAAGGGGCCCATGTTGAAAACCCAGCATGGCATCTGATGGGGACTCCACGTTAGCTTGCCCACCCCACGTCAGCAATCTAGCCACATCATTTGCCCGCCACTCCCGAGGTCTGTTGGTGCACGGCGCTCGGGGCGAAGGGAGTAATTGTGGTGCTAACATGGAAAGGTGAAGAAATCTGGTATAATAATGATCGATATCGGTGGCGCTTTGCACGGCGATCCTTCGAGCCTATACGGGGGTGCACGCAACCATGTTTGAGGAGCAGTTATGGTGGGCACAAAAGTCAGAGTGGCCGCGGTCGGATTGAGGTGCTGGCCCTGTCGATCGGCGACACGTGGTGAGCGTCTCTTGGGAGCCATAACGGTACGGCCGGGCATAGGTTGTCTCGATAAGAAGGGTCAATTTTCCGAGACTTACCCTCTTTCAAATCTTTCACACCCGACATCGTACATAGGTTCCCCTTTCCTTCTTCCCCGACCGTTTTCATCCTCCCGGACTCTTAGCAGGTTAGTTCCTTCTTCCTCTCCCTCCTTGTCGACCAGGGGTCATTTTAGGTCATCCTTCATCCTTTTCTTCTTCTTCCATGGACCATTTCGGCCCGAACATCCATCCTTCTTGCCAAGCTGAGGTTGGACCTTCCTGGCCGAGGACTCCTTCTTCCTCTGACGAGGAAAGGGAGGCAGCACGCTATGAGTTCAGTAGGAGGCCTTCCTACGGTCCTGTAGCCATTAGGGAACCCGGGTCTGCTCTCCTACCTCACCTATCCCTTCTTCCTGCTCCTGTCCCTGCTCCTGCTCCCGAACCTTCTCGGTCAACAGGTCCTGGAAGGATTGCTTCGGTGATCATCGCCGAGGATCTCGCGACCATTCGGGGTGCTTACGACATCCCCGACTCCATCCATCTTTCTGTTCCCCGTCCGGGGGAGCGGGTTGTTTCTTGTGGCCCTCGTCGGATCACCTTCTATAAGGAGACCTTTGCCGGGGGCCTCCGATTTCTTGTCCATCATTTTTTCCTTTCTTTTTTCTTTCTTTTCTCTTCTTCTTCTTTTTTTTTAGGGAGAGGGTTGACCGTGTCTTCTTTGGTGCAGGCATGAAGTTCTCTATGGATGAGTTGCTCTCGTTCTTCGAGGAACGAGAGCAGGTAGCTGAGACCGGTGAGCCCGCTTCGAAGAGGGCTCGTGCAGATGATGGTGCAAGGCTGGTGCAGGCCGGGCCAGACGTGCTGATTTCTGAACGGAAGCTGAAGATGGTGATTGAGCCCGTCCCGGAGCCTTCAGGGCAGCACTACCCAGCCCCGATGCCTGAGCCCGAGGTGGTCGTTTGGGCCAGGTCGGCTGCTACTGCTGCCAGGGTGGGAGCCCCCCTCCGGAGGTCATCGAAGTCAAGGAGGATGGGGAGCCGAGGGAAGCGAGGCCGGCACCCCCGGTGCGGTCTGAAGCAGCGCCGAGCTCGCAACTGATGTTGAAGGCATCTTTCGTTGCTGAGGGGTCCTATTCAGTGGAGAAGAAGGATAGGGACTATCGTCGAGTCCCTTTTAGGTTGGGGCCCAACGTCTCCTTGATAAAGGACCCTAGTCTCGTCGAGCGGATGATGGACTTCTCAATCCAGTCCCGCGATCGGCGGGAAGGGAGTGGGAGACTCCTTGGTGACGTCGTCAGCTCGTCTTTCGCCAGCCTCTATGCCGCAAGTTCCTCCTCGCCCATCTCTATTACTTCAGACCTTCTTTAGCATCGTAGCTGACGTGTTTTCTTTGATGCAGCAAGGTAGGGAACTGATCCTCATCCGGGACTTCTGCCATAATTGGGCCAAAAGGGACAAGGAGCGGCAGGCGGAGCTCGAGTCCCTGAGGACTGAGGCGGGTCAGAAGGATGAGGAGACCCGGGAGGCTAACCTGAAGGTCAAGAGCCTCACAGCTGAGGTCGCCAACGCTGTAAGGATCAGGAAGGAGCTCGAGGGAGAGCTCGAGGCGAAGAGGACCCGGTTGAAGGAGCTTTGGGCCGAGTCAGAGGCGGCAAGGGAAAGGGCCGCCTCCGCCGAGAAGAAGGCAACGACCACCGAGAAGAGGGCCGTGAAGGCGGAGGAGAAGGCTACCGCCGCCACCCGTTCCACTGAGACCACTAAGAAGGGGATGGTGGTGGCGATCTGCCAGGCCGAGCACGCGGGAGAGCAGCTGGCCGAGGCAAGGCACCGGACGGAGGCTGCAAGGAAGGAGGTCACCAACGTGGTGGCCAATTTCAAGGCCTCCCCCGAATACATAAAGAACTTCAAGGAGGCGATGACGGACTCCTTTGTCAAGGGGTTCACCTACTGCCGCACTCAGCTACAAGGGATCCTTTCTGAGGAGCAGTTAGCCATGCTCCGGGCCCTTGGCAAGAAGGCTCCAACTTCGGTGGTGGCTACAATGGGGCAGGGAGTCGCTCTAGTCGGGCCTCTCCCGGAGGTGGCCTCGGAGGCACCTGGCCGTGTCGAGCCGACCTCGGTGGCGACGATGGCTGAACCTGGGCCGCAGGCAGAGACAGCTGAGTTGGCCCCGGCGGCATCAGCAGTTGAACAAGTCCCTCCGGCGAAGGTCGCCCAAGAAGGTGCCCCTGCAGCGGAGGTGGAGGAGGGGGAAGTCATAGCCGTGCACTGCCCAGGGAAGGAGCCGGCTCAATAGGGCAGGACCTCTGTAAGATTTTTTCTTTTTGTTGGACCGGGCTGCCTAGCTTGTCAAGGCCTGGGAGATAGTGTAATATATTTTCTACAAGTAATGAAAAACAATTCAGTCAGTACAACTTTTTCTTTCTTTTGTGGTGTGAATGCTTTCTCCCCTCCCCTCTTCTTCTCTCTTTTCTTTCCTTCTCTTTTTTCTTTTAGTGCGAGGAGGTCGGAGAGGGGAGCTCCATCTTGTATGGGCTCGAGTCTCACAGTCTTGGAGCTGGGCTCGAGGACATGTTGGCCGGAGAGCTGGGCTCGAGGACATGTTGGCTGGAGAGCTGGGCTCGAGGACATGTTGGCCGGAGAGCTGGGCTCCATGTCTTGATCGCTTGAGGACAAGGCTCAGGAGTCATTGTCTCGGAGCTGGGCTTGGAGACGTGCTGGTCGGAGAGCTGGGCTCCGGGTCTTAATCGCCTGAGGACAAGGCTCAGGAGTCATCGTCTTGGAGCTGGGCTCGAAGATGCGCTAGCTGGAGAGCTGGGCTCCGGGTCTTGGATGCCGGAGAACGGTGGCTCCGGGCTTGAGTTCCTGAGAACAGTGACTCAGGGCTTCTCAGGTCTTGGATGCCTTGGAACTGGGCTCGAGGCTTGAGTTCCTGAGGGCTTCTCAGGTCTTGAATGCCTTGAAGCTAGGCTCGAGGCTTGAGTGCCTGAGGGCTTCTCAGGTCCTGGTGCTGGAGGACTTTTCTCCGGGCTTGAGTGCCTGAGGGCTTCTTAGGTCTTGAATGCCTTGGAGCTGGGCTCGAGGCTTGAGTGCCTGAGGGCTTCTCAGGTCTTGGTGCCAGAGGACTTTTCTCCAGGCTTGAGTGCTTGAGGGCTTATCAGGTCTTAAATGCCTTGGAGCTGGGCTCGAGGCTTGAGTGCGTGAGGACTTCTCAGGTCTTGGTGCCGGAGGACTTTTCTCCGGGCTTGAGTGCCTGAGGGCTTCTCAGGTCTTGAATGCCTTGGAGCTGGGCTCGAGGCTTGAGTGCCTGGGGGCTTCTCAGGTATTGGTGCCGGAGGACTTTTCTTCGGGCTTGAGTGCCTGAGGTCATCTCAGGTCTTGAATGCCTTGGAGCTGAGCTCGAGGCTTTGTTCGACCGGAGAGCTGGGCTCCAGAATTGCTGATGTCTTGGAGCTGAGCTCCGGATAGCGACATTCTTGCAAGGCAAGCAACCTGTTGTGCAAAGGAAAGTCTTTATTTTTAATGGAGGAAAAACTTACACTATTGATAGTATCTCCTCAAATTACAGGCATTCCATGTTCGGGGGAACTTGGCGCCATCCAGGTCCTCGAGATAGTAGGCCCCTGTGAGAGGGCCTCGGCCACTTTATAAGGGTCTTCCCAGTTTGGCGAGAGCTTGCCGCACTCCCGGGGTTGAGACGCTTCGGCCCGGTATAGTACCAGGTCGCTAGGTCAGAAAGTCTTCAGCTTCAGCCCGCGTTGTAATATCGAGCAACCCATTGCCGGTATGCCACCATCCGAAGTCGGGCTTTGTCCCTTGTTTCTTCTAGAATGTCTAAATTAAGAAGGAGGTGCATTGAGTTCTGCGCCTCGTCATACTACTGCAAGCACAGCATGGGCACGCCAAGCTTGATCGGGATTACTGCCTCAGTGCCGAAGATGTGGTTGAAGGGTGTTTCACCCGTCGCCGTCCTGGGCGTTGTGTGGTAGGCTCATAGGATGCTTGGAAGCTCCTCTACCCACCTGCCCTTGGCTTGGTCCAACCTAGTGCGAAGTCCTTGAAGGATGGTCCGGTTAGTCACCTCGGCTTCCCCATTTGTCTGGGGGTGAGCGACCGAGGTGAACTGGTTTAGATATCATGCTCGGTGCAGAACCCTTCGAACTCCAGATTGTCGAACTGTCACCCGTTGTCGGTGATGATACAATTGGGAAGTCCGAAGTGGCAGATGACAAACTTCCAGAAGAATTGTCGAACATTGGCTTTTATGATTCAGGCCAGCGGCTCTGCTTCGACCCATTTGGTGAAGTAGTCAATCGCCACTAGCAGGAACTTTCGTTGCCCTGGCGCGATGGAAAATGGTCCTAGGATGTCCATCCCCTACTGTGCGAAGGGCCAGGGGGACGACAGTTGGGAGATCGGTATCGCCGGCAGGCACTGTATGTAGGAATGGCATTGGCATTTATCACACTTCTTGACGAAGTTGGCAGCGTCTTCCCTCATCGTCTCCCAGAAGTATCCTTGGTGAAGAGCCTTATATGCCAGAGTCCTCCCCCCTACATGGTTCTTATAGAGGCCCTCGTGTATCTCCCGGAGCACGAAGGCTGCCTCGTGGGTCTGAGGCACATCAAGAGTGGGTAGGAGTAAGATCGGCAATAGAGATGACCGTCCATTAGAACAAAATGGGTGGCCTTCCTTCTGATGAGGCTGGCTTCTCTGCGATCCTCTGGTAGGAGGCCATCCTGGATGTACTTGATGTACCTGTCCATCTAGCTCTGCTCGTGGGCTACTTGTTGCACCTCCTCTGGGCTTTCATAGCTTGGATTCTCGAGATACTCGATGTAGGCACACCCCAGCGATGAGTCCGGTAGGGTTGCGAGCCTCGACAGTGCATCCACACAAGCATTTTCTCTGTGAGGGATGTGGAAAATGTGGAAGTAACGGAAGCCTGCCATGCTCGAATGAACCCTCTCCAGGTACTTCACCATCTGGGGATCTCGGGCCTCGTACTCTTCGAAAACTTGTCCAACAACTAGTTGGGAGTCGGTGAAAACCTTCAGGCTTTGCACGCCCAGCTCGTGGGATACCTTTAGGCCCGCGAGGAGCGCTTTGTACTTCGCTTGGTTGTTTGTGGCGGCGAATTTGAAGCGGAGAGCGCATTCCGTCACAACTCCGTTGGAATTGGCGAGGATGAGGCCTTCTCCGCTTCCGCTGGAATTGGAGGCACAATCCACGTGGAGGATCCAAGGGTCCTCTCGTGGTCCGAGCTTAGCTTGGCTTTCCAGGGCCGTCCGTTCTGGCTCCTCGAGGGGCCCTGTACATTCGACCACAAAGTCGGCTAGAGCTTGGGCCATCTGCGATGACCTCAGCCGGTACGCGATATCGAACTCGCTCAGCATCAGGGACTATTTAGCCAATCTCCCAGAAGTTTCGGGGTGGCCTAGTATTGTCCTCAGCAGCTGATCGGTCACAACCGCGATGGGATGCGCTTGGAAATAGGGCTTGAGGTGCTTAGCAGACATGATTAGTGCAAAAACGAGTTTCTCGGAGCGAGTATACCTGATATTCGTATCGTGAAGGATTTTGTTGGTGTAGTACCCTGATTTTTGGGATCTATCCTAATCCGTGCAGATGAGAACCGAGCTGACGGCCCCGGTTATGACTGCCAGGTAGAGTAGGAGCTCTTTCCCTTCTTCCGGTCTGGATAGCAGAGGTGGGGAGGCCAGAAACTCCTTTAGCTCCTCAAAGGCCATCTTGCATTCTTCAGTCCAGGTGAAGTCGTGCATCTTGCACAACGCCTTGAAGAAGGGGAGGCAGTGGTTGGCCGACCTTGAGATGAACCGGCTTAAGGCTGCAACCCACCCAGTTAGGCATTGGACTTGCTTCTTAGATGTTGGATGCTCCATATCAAGGATCGCCTGGACCTTCTTTGGATTTATGTCGATGCCTCTCTGGGTGACCATAAAGCCAAGAAACTTTCCGGCCGCCACCCCGAAAGCGCATTTTGCTGGATTGAGCTTCATTTGGTGCTTCCGAAGATTGTGAAAGGCTTCAGCGAGGTCGGCAACGTGGTCCGAGCTCGGCTTGCTCATAATGAGCATGTCGTTTACATACACTTGCATGTTCCGGTCAATCTGATCCTTGAAGACCTTGTTGACTAGATGTTGGTACATGGCCCCAGCATTCTTCAGGTCAAAGGGTATCATCTGGTAGCAGTATGTCCCTTAGTCAGTAATGAAGGCAGTGTGCTCTTCGTCCCCCGGGTCCATCCAGATCTGATTGTACCCGGAGAATGCATCCATGAAGGAGAGTAGCCTGTGCCCTGAGGTGGCGTCCACTAACTGATCTATCCTTGGCAGAGGGAAGCTGTGCTTTGGGCATGCCTTATTGAGGTCGGTGTAGTCTACACAGATCCTCCACTTGCCATTGTTCTTCTTCACCATCACCACGTTCGCCAGCCAGCTCGGGTATTGTACCTCTCGGATAAAACTGACGGCCAAGAGTTTCTCCACCTCTTCGTTGATGGCCACCTGCTTTTTCGGAGCAAAGGTTCTCTTCTTCTGTCGAACCAGTCTGTGCCTCGGATCGATGCTAAGCTTGTGGGTGATGATTTCGAGGGGAATGCCTGGTATGTCCGTCACTTTCCAGGCGAACACATCTGCATTCGCCCGCAGGAACTCCAACAGTAAAGCCTTCTCCTTCTCAGGAAGCTGGGCTCCGATTTGCACTGTTTTCATCTGGTCGGCCCCGAGTTGGTAAGGAAGTAAGCGCTCGACTGGGCCTCCTCTGGGATCTTGAATCCTCTGGTCGAGCTCATCTTCCTTGGAGTCCTCCTCGGGTGCCCAGGTCCCGGGGAGAGTTTGAAAGCATTGCTGCACCAGTTGGGGTGCACCCCTTATCTCCCCAATACCACAAGAGGTTGGGAATTGCATAAGTAATCTCTTTGTGGAGACAACAGCGTCGAGGAGGTTGAGCCCAGGTCGGCCCAAAATCGCGTTGTAGGTCGAAGGAAGCCTGATAACCATGAACGTCATCATGACGATACTCTGCCGAGGTAGGGTCCCGGCAGTGACTGGGAGAGTGATTTCTCCCTCCACCCTTATGGAGTCCCCTGTGAAACCAACAAGGGGGACATGCACAGGCTTGAGCTAAACAGAAGAAAGGTTCATCATGAAGAAAGCATCGTAGAAAAGCACATCCGTGGAGCTTCTACTATCTACCATGATGCATTTTACAGGATGCTTTGCGATCATCATCATGACGACCACAGCATCATTCTTTACATTTTTCTCCCCGTTTTTCCCTTCCTTCATGAAGGGGAGTACAACCTCAGGATGCTCTGCCCCCCGAGCCCTCTTGGGCGCGCGCTCGGCTTTCCAGCGTATCATCCCCACCGGCTTCTCAGTAGGGCGATTGTCAACCGCTGGGACTAGTAGGAGGGCGACAAGTGCCTGAGATTCCCTTGAGGTCTGCCCCCAACATATCTTCTGAGGTACCCCCTCTTGATGAGCTCTTCGATCTCCTGCTTGAGATTGTGGCATTCCTCGGTGTCGTGGCCATGGTCGTAGTGAAAATGGCAATACTTCGTCTTGTCATGGCCAGAGGATGGTTTCAATGGTGGTGGGCGCCTAAGATAGGTCTCGCCTTCGATCTCCAAGAGGATCTTCGTTCTCGGGGCGAGGAGGGGAGTGAAACTCCCCTCAGAGATGGGAGCACTTATTGGCTTCAGTCCCGACCGGGAGCTCTAAGCTGGTGGTCCAGGCCTCCATGCCCCAGGCACCTCGGTGTGCACCGACTTCCTCAGCGACTTCCCGTCGAGCTCCTGCTTCGTACGATCCACCTCCTCGGCGCGGATGTACTTCTGAGCTCGGAAGAGAAGCTCAGAGTAAGTTTTCGGGAGATTCTTATCGAGCAAGTAGGTCAGACGAGAAGTCTTGAGCCCTCGCTGACCTACTTCCCGACCGGGAGCTCTAAGCTGGTGGTCCAGGCCTCCATGCCCCAGGCACCTCGGTGTGCACCGACTTCCTCAGCGACTTCCCGTCGAGCTCCTACTTCGTACGATCCACCTCCTCGGCGCGGATGTACTTTTGAGCTCGGAAGAGGA
Organism: Areca catechu; assembly: GCA_021397845.1. Classification (NCBI taxonomy): domain Eukaryota; kingdom Viridiplantae; phylum Streptophyta; class Magnoliopsida; order Arecales; family Arecaceae; genus Areca; species Areca catechu. Next base: position 160,222,308 of record CM038050.1, read on the forward strand.
GCTCAGAGTAAGTTTTCGGGAGCTTCTTATCGAGCAAGTAGGTCAGACGAGAAGTCTTGAGCCCTCGCTTCAGAGCCAGCATTGCGACCAGCTTCTCCAGGTTGTAGATCTGCAGAGCGGCAGCCTTGAAGCTAGCCACATAGTTCCGCAGTGGCTCGCGGTCTTGCTACCTGATAGAGAAGAGGCTGTCTGCCTCTCGTGGCATCTTCCGACAAGCATTGAAGTGAGCCACGAACCTCTGCCCCAGTTGGGCAAAGGAGTTGATGCTTTCTAGCTCAAGGCAAACGAACCACACTCGAGCCGCCTTCCGGAGAGTAGTAGGAAAGGCGACACACAGAAGAGCGTTAGTGGCCCCCTGGACCCTCATGAGGGCCCGGTAACTTTTCAGGTGGTCCAGGGGATCAGTGGTCCCGTCGTAAGGATCCACCTTCGACATGCGGAGCCGGCAGGGAATCGGCTCCGCATGGATCTCCTGGGAGAATGGAGGGTGGACGTCGTAGCCCACTGGCTCACTAGCAGAGCCAGGGAATTTGGCAAACCGATGGGACAACTCCGCCAGTTTGTGGTCATGCTCCTCCAGGCGCTTCTCCGCCATGCGCCTGATGGCTTCATCCGTCGACCCCTCTGTCGAGGGAGGCAAGGAAGGTGATGTGGGTGCACGGTGCCCGTGATGAGGGGCTTTGCCCTTTCTACCTTGGCAGGGTTTGGATGCCCCCCGATCAAGGTGTGGGGAGCAGCACTCCTCGTCGGTGGACCTGGCCTGTTGTTTCTTTGTCGGGGTTTGGCGACTACCCTGGGGGTCAGTAACAGCTCGCGGCTGCGAAGGCCTTACATGAAAGGAACGCAGGCTGTCGCAGGGTGCTGCGGCATGGGCCGCGGGGGTCTTTGGCTACTGGTGAGTAGCCAAGGACCGATGTTGGTGCTAGAGCTGGCACACTACTACAGTGAGAGTGTGCATCTGCTGGATGAGTGCGGTCAGCTAGACTTCTAGCAGGGGCGGTTGAACTGGAGCGGGAGGTTCCATTCCCGGACCGTGCTGGTTCCCGTGGGAAGGGGATTCTTCCGCGCGGTTGGGAGAAGCTTTCCTAGCTCGGGTGGTCACCATCCTCCCGATGGGTTATTCGAGTGGGGCTTAAACTAAACCAGAAATTATTCTGCTTTGTGGCCCTGCCCCCTTACCTGGCACGCCAATCTGTTTCTGTCTAGATCGTCGTGGCCCGTAGCTGCTGGTGGTGTCGATGGTCGCCTGTCTGCCTACTCGGGATACCTCCGGTGTCTCGGGACATGCAAGAAACAACGTCAGTGATCAGGACCGGGAATTTCAGTGGGGGCACTCCGATGGTTAAGTCAGTGACGATCTAGGAGAACAGGTCCTTTTTATCGAGCCGCTCGGGATGAGCTCCATGCTAGGAGGAGTGAGTGTAGTGTATATGGAAGTGAGAGTGGGCTGGAAGAGGTGATGGCCGAGGTGGAAGAATCCTCTTGTGTGGCCCTTCTCCCTTGTTTCTTTGCTTGCTTACTTTTGGCTTACTCTGGCTTGCCTCGGGATCTCCCCGTGTCATCAGACATGTATGACGAGGTATCGTGCCGTAGACGGGACGCCTCTCCTGTTAGATAGTTAGAGAAGTTTCCATGCACTCTGACATTCCCTCTGCTTGCTCCTTTCCTGGAAGCCTGGCAGGACCTCGATCGATGGGCCGCCGCCCTCGGGACTCGCGCTCTCTGGTCGGGTCTTTTTCGTGGCGGTATGACAGGTTGATGGAGAGTATGGCACCTTGATGTGAGTTTCCTTCCCTTCTGGTGTGAGTGACGGCTGTGGGCATTAATTACGGCATGGCGGGCGCTACTGTACGACCCTCGGGAGGCCCACCGTCATCCTTGGAGAGGAGGCACTGCTTCCTTGGCGGTTGGTGCCTCTGCTTGAGCTAGGGACAGAGCTGAGAAGGTGGGGCCCACCTCCGAGGGGCTTGCCTCAAGGTGGCTCAGCTGGGCAGAGGAGGGCTGAGCTCGACTCCGGACCAGCAGAACTCGACTTCGGGCGAGCTCGACCTTACGGAGATGGGCGGGGCACCGCCAAGCCCAAGGGATCTGACCTCGGAGGGGCTCCTTGTGGTGGAGGAGACTTGAGCTCGACTCCTGACCACGGGGCCCGATCCTAAGGGGTCCGTCTTAGGTGGGGACTTACACTCGGCTCCGGCCTAGGCATCCCGACCCGGCGGGGACCGACCTGGCGGGGGACGGAGCTCGACTGCGACGGGTGACCCCATTGCTCCGGGGGAGCTCAGCCTGGCGAGGGGGCCCATGTTGAAAATCCAGCATGGCGTCTGATGGGAACTCCACGTCAGCTTGCCCACCCCACGTTAGCGATCTAGCCACATCACAATGCATGATCATTGTTTGACAATGATCAAGGATATCGAACATGTTGGGAAGCTAGGCATTCCTATTCATAAGGAGCTACAGGTGGTTTTGATCCTCCATTCCTTGACTAGTTCATATGCTCAATTTGTTATGAACTATAATATGAACAAGTTAAATTATACTTTGCCTGAATTGTTGTACATGCTGGTAAGCAATGAGGGGACCCTGAAGAGTTCAAGGGGCTCTGTTTTCTCTGTGGAGCAGTCTTCCTCCAAAAGAAAGTCTACTTGGAAGAAGAAGAAACTTGCAAAAAAATAAAAGAAGGAGAGCAAACAGAAGAAGAAGGACACTCCTAAGAAAGCCAAGGTTAGCAAAGGAAAATATTTTCACTGCAATATAGATAGCCACTGGAAAAGGAATTGTCCTCTCTACCTGAAAAGCCTAAAGAAATAGAAGGAGGATGCACCTTCTGAAGGTAAGCCTATACTCGTTATTGAATCTAACCTAACATTTTCATCTACTTCCAGTTGAATTTTAGACTCTAACTCTAGTGCTCATATATGCATTTCAATGTAGGTCCTGGAAAGAAGTAGAATGTCGAGAGAAGGTGAGATGGTCCTACGTGTCAGAAATGGAGCAAAAGTTGCTGCTCAAGCCATTGGATCATATTCTCTGGTGTTACCTTTAGGATTTAGATTAGTACTTAGTGACTGTTATTTTATGCCTGAAGCTAGTAGAAATTTGATTTCTATCTCTATGCTAGCAAAGGAAGGATTTGAATTTATATTCAATAAAGATTTTTGTAGTATTTATTTGAGAAATAAATTAGTTGTGAAAGTTATTTTAATTAACAGTCTCTATTATTTGCATGTCGATGCATCTTTGTATATTAACAAGAAAATTAAAGTAAATGTCATAGGACATAAATGTCCTAGAGATGACCTAAATGAAAAATACATGTGGCACCTAAAGCTCGGTCATATAGGTGAGGATAGAATAAACAAACTGGAAAGGGATGGGATCCTAGATTCATTTAATTCTGAATCATACCCACCTTGTGAGTCATGTTTTCAAGGCAAAATGATCAAGTTACCCTTTGTAGGACATGGGGAAAGGGCCACAGAATTACTTGTCTTAGTACACACTGATATGTGTGGTCCATTTGATGTGCAGTCCAGGGGTGGTTTTTACTACATAACCTTTACTGGTGATTGTTTACGGTATGTTTATATGTTTCTTATGAGACACAAATCTGAAGCTTTTAAAAAGTTCAAGAAATTCAGAAATAAGGTAGAAAAATAAATAAGTAAAACCTTTAAGGTTCTTCGATCAGATCGAGAAAGATAATATCTTAGTAGGGAATTTTTAGATTATCTTAAGGACAATGGCATAGTCTCACAATGGACTCTACCTAGTACGCCTCAGCTCAATGGGGTGTTTGAGAGGAGAAACAGGATATTATTAGATATGGTCCGATCCATCATGAGCTTCACTGACTTGCCTCTGTTTCTTTGGGGATATGCCCTATAAACTTCAATTTATATTCTAAATAAAATTCCATCTAAATTTGTTCCTACCACACCATATGAGATTTGGCATGGTAAAAAACCAAGTCTTAACCATTTCAAGATTTGGAGATGTCCTGCCTATGTCAAGAGACTAATGGCAGACAAGTTCGAATCTAGATCTATGAAAGCTCAATTTATAGGATATCCTAAAGAAACTTTAGGATATTATTTTTGCCTTCCAGAAGATCATAATGTGATTATGAGTAGACATACCACATTTCTCGAAAAATAGTTTATTCAGGAAGGTGGTAGTGGGAGGTTAATTGAGCTCAATGAGAAAGTCTTTGAAGAGCAGCCAGCTGGAGATCAGATCAAACCTAATCAACTAATACATGTAAATGCTCTTCTACCTCGTAAGTCTATTAGAGTCTCCAAACCTCTTGAAAGGTACTTGGATATGCTTACAGAGGATATTAAAGAAATGTTTCTTGTTGGGGACAAGGATTAATTGATTGATCCTAAGACTTTTGATGAGGTGATGTTAGACATTGACTCCGAGAAATGGTTGAATGCTATGAAGTCAGAAATTGATTCAATACATTCTAACCAAGTTTGGTCCTTAGTAGATCCACCAAAGAGTATTGTACCTATTGGTTATAAATGGATCTACAAAAGGAAAAAAGGTCCAGATGGTAAGGTAGAGACCTTTAAAGCAAGGTTGGTGGCGAAAGGGTATAGTCAACGTGAAGCATTGACTATCATGATACCTTTTCACCAGTAGCTATGCTGAAATCCATCCATACATTGCTTGCAATTGCAGCATATCATGATTATGAGATTTGGCAGATGGATGTGAAAACTACATTCCTGAATGGATATCTTGAGGAAGATATCTATATGGAGTAGCCTTTGGGTTTCACTTCCAATCATGAAGATCATAAGGTCTGCAAGCTGCATAGATCAATTTATAGATTGAAGCAAGCTTCTCGAAGTTGGAATACTCGTTTTGATGATGCAATCAAATCACCTGATTTTATCAAAAATGAGGATGAGCCATGTATTTACAGGAAGGCCAATGGGAGGACAGTGACATTCCTCGTTTGTACGTGGATGACATCCTCCTTATTGGGAATGATATTTTCATGTTGACTTTGGTCAAAAGTTGGTTATCTAAGAAATTCTCTATGAAAGACTTAGGTGAAGCATCTTATATTTTGGGGATTAAGGTCTATAGAGATAGATCTAATCAGATGCTTGGCCTTTCACAAAAATTGTATATAAAGGAAGTGCTGAAAAGGTTCAACATGGAGAACTCTAAAAGTGGATTGTTACCTCTTCGGCTTGGCATTAATCTCTCCAAGAAAATGTGTCCTAACACACCTGAAGAGATTCAATGCATGAGCAAGATTCCATATGCTTTGGCAATTGGAAGTCTTATGTATGTCATGTTGTGTACTCGACCTGATATAGCTCTTGCTGTGAGTGTCATGAGCAGATATCAGTCGAATCTAAGTAAAGAACACTTGATAGATGTGAAGAACATTTTTAAGTACTTGAGAAGGACTAAAGATTTGTTCTTTGTCTTTGGAGGGAGTTCAGAATTAGGGATAAAGGGATATATAGACTCAGACTTTATGTCTGATCCTGATGATAGAAGGTCTACATCAGGGTTTGTATTTTTGTGCAATGGTGGGGCAACTAGTTGGAAAAGTTCTAAGCAGCCTATCATAGCAGATTCAACAATGGAAGTAGAGTACATCGTTGCCTCTAAAGCTGTAAAAGAAGCCTTCTAGTACAAAAAGTTTGTTGCGGAGCTTGGAGTGATGCCATCTGATGCCATCCCCATATATTGTGACAATAATGGTGCAATAGCTCTTGCTAAGGAGCCTAGGTCTCACCAGAAGTCTAAGCATATTGAGCGGAGGTTTCATATCATACACGACTACCTTGAAAAGAAATATGTTGAGGTACGAAGAGTAGACTCCACAGACAATGTGGCAGACCCACTGACTAAGACTCTGAGCCATTAGAAGGCTGAAGTTCACTTTAAGAAAATGGGACTTAGATATGTAGCCAATTGGCTTTAGTGCAAGTGGGAGATTATTAGATGTATGCCCTGAAAGCCATGTTGGCTTGACACATTTTAATTTTAGGGCATGAACTTTGTACTTAATTTTTCTTGTTAATAAAAAGGCATTAGTTTTATTCATATTGTTGTATCTATGAATCGTCCATGGAGTTAATGGACAATGACACATATTCTTAAGAGTTGAGAATATGAGGCATGTGTCTTTATAGATTAACTCCTAAAAGCTCCCGATTGTTGGAATATCATAAGGACGATGATTAATCCATTAAAATCGGTGCACAGATCACTTCCCTTTTAGGATAGATGAGTCTCTGACCTACAGTATGGTGACACTGGAGTGAGAGTACAGGTAGTTAATAGAGATCAACGGTACTGAGCGTGACCATGTACAGGAAGTTATAAGGATGACTACTCACTCGTCGATAACTTCTTGATGCTGTAGTCATGTGAATAGTTCCTTGACCTAGAGTGTCTCAGCTACTCACAATAAGGTTGCGGTAGTTTGACAGTACAATCATATTGTTCCTATCCATACGAGACCTTGCGGTGTTCGTTGGCTACAGTAAGTTTATTGTAGGAGTAGGGTATTCACTTATAGGGATCTATCAGCTTTAGTAGTAAGGTATAATCCTATGCAAGCTTAATGAGACTAAGTCCAGAAGTCTATGGCAATAGCAGGGTGATAATAAAAAGGTGTTTTCATTAGTATCACAATTGGACTGGAGTCGATTAGGTTAAGCATATGACTGATGGGTTTGATGAGTATCTGTAACTAACATCATGTCAAGATTTTGATAGAGAACCGAATCACATGGTAACTACACCTAGGGATTCCAATTTTATTCCGCTGGGTTGCCACTACATACTGCTAGGTATCACTAGTAGATTATGAGAGCCCGTTAGTATCATTTTCGGATCGATGATCTTAATTAGGGTTGAGCTGAAATTGTTTCAGTCCATCGAAAAGAGTTTCGATGATGTATAATAGAGATTATAGCATATCTCATTACCAGACAGGATAGGACATGAGGGGTCACACACATTAGGAGCTCAAGTAACTAATCAGCAAATCAATTTGGATCTAATTGTAAGTGTTACAATTAATATTTGACCTAATTATAAATGTTATAAATAATTGATTATGGATTAATTGTTAATTAATTTAAATTAGATTAATTTAATTGAGTTAGACTCAATTGATTAATCCTAATTGATTCGGGTCAATGTCCGCTTCGAAATGGTTTGATCAGATTTAAAATCGGCTTCAGTTTGATTGTAAAATCATTATGTTTGGACCAAGACCTAGAGTCCAGTTAGACTGGGATTCTCTCTCCTTGTCTCCCCTTCCCTCCACATGCCAAAGTGGGCTCCCATTTATTTTGTGCGACAAAACATGATGGGGCGTTAATTTGGTGGGTGGTAATAAAGTTTAGTCATGGAGAAATTAAAAGAGGGAAGTTTCCTTCTCTTCCACTCCTCTTAAAATTCAAACCTAAACTAGATTAGACCAAACTCCTTTATTTATGGCATGTAGAATTGGAGAGATTTACCATGAAAGAAATAAAAGAAGGGAGAAAGGGGTGGCCGAACACATGGTTTTGTTTTTGGCATGATTTCCTTTTGGGCATTTTATTTGAGAGTCTCTCTCTTGGCGCCTAGTGTTCTTCTCCCCTTTTATGAGATTCCTTCTTCCTTCTGTGAGATCTAGAGAGATGATCTACTAGAGAAAGAAGAGAGGAAAGGGCCCAAAAATCTTGCATAGTTTAATTTGCAAGATAGAAGCCGAAAGCCGATCCGGATTCGGATCGGCACAGTTTTTAAAGTGGATGATTTGCTGAAAGAGGAGAGGGCTGCAAGGATCTAGCAGTCCCTTACCCTCTATGACTCGATTATGAGAGCTTCGTGTGGATACCAGTAGAGGTCGGACATTTGCACGGCTCCGACAGAATCTCGGCTTTTGATTAGCGGATTTGTACGCTTTTCAAAGCAGTCCAAGATAGCATCAAGGTAAGTATTTTATACTTAAAATTATTTTTATTTTAGATCTAATATTTTTCTCATGTTATGCAGCATGTTAGAAATTTATGATAAATAAATTAGATTTATTTATGAATTGCATGATTAGATATAAATTATTTTTATATCTGCTTCTGCTGTGACAAGCTGTTGATGCCTGTTTAATTACAATTTACTATTCCTGGAAGAACTCCAACAGGCTTGAACCATCCCTGTGCCTTTGATTAAAAATATGATAGGCTGATTGGGCCTACCTCGGCACGTCTATAGATTTACCGTAGGGTAGGTTACTTGAACCATCCCTGTGCCTTTGATTAAGAATAAGATAGGATGATTAGGCCCTCTTCGGCATTTCAGCAAATTTACCATAATGTAGGTTACTTGAACCATCCCTATGCCTTTGATTAAGAATAAGATAGGCTGATTAGGCCCTCTTCAGTACGTCAGCTGATTTACCGTAGGGTAGGTTGCTTGAACCATTCCTGTTTCTTTAATCGAAAATAAGATAGGCTGATCAGGCCCTCTTTGAATGGATTTTTACTAAAGTCTCTCCAAAAAGAAATTTTTATTGATAGTACTTGCAAAGGTTCTCTACATTCCAAGGCTGAGGCAGCGTAGAACCAACTAAGATCTCGAGCTGATAGGTCCCTGGACGTATGACTTCCTTGATTCGACATGGGCATTTTCAATTGGGGGACATTTTGCCTTGCTCCATTGGCTTGGATACTTCAGATCTTCATAGTACTAAGTCTTCAGGTCAGAAAGTTCGTTCCTTCATCCTAGAGTTGTAGTATTTGGCAACCCTCTTTGGTACATCGCTATCTTCATCTGAGCATGAAGCCTGGTGCCTTGTAGCAGATCTAAGTACACTCTTCGGCATTCCAAATTTTCTGGCTCCTTGTACTGGTTGATCCTTAAGGATTGCAAAGTAATCTCAATAGGAAGAACTGCTTCAGTGCAGTAAGTCAAGTGAAACGGAGACTCACCGGTGGCCGTTCTAGGAGTTGTCCGATATGTCCAAAGAATGGAATTCAGTTTTTCGACCTAGAGCCCTTTGGCATCATTCAGTCTGATCTTCAGACCATGGAGAATGGTTCGGTTCATTACTTTAGCTATCCCATTAGCCTGGGGATGATCGATGAAAGTTAATTTATGGAGTATATGGTATTGGGTGCAGAAGTCCTTGAACTTCAGGTTATCGAATTGTCTTCCGTTGTCAGTAACTATGGCATGGGAAATTCCAAATCGGAATATAATGAATTTTCTCATGAAGCTTTCAACCTTTCCTTCAGTAATGTATGCTAAGGGTTTGGCTTTGACCCACTTGGTAAAGTAATCAATAGCCACTATGAAAAACTTTCGTTGTCCGGATGCTAGTGAAAATGGACCAAGATTGTCCATTCCCCATTGAGCGAAGGGCCATGGTGCCGTTAACTGGGTTAGCTGGCTCGTCGACCGTCTTTGAGTATTGACATATTTTTGGCACTAGTCGCACCTTCGGATGAAGTCGATTGAATCCTTCTAAGTGGTTTGCCAATAGTAAACTTAGCGTATTATCTTGTACGCCAGGGATCTGCCTCATAAGTGATCTCCACATATGCCCTTATGAACCTCTCTTAGGGCATAGTCAGTGTTAGATGGTCCCAGGCACTTCAGCAGAGGTTGTATGAAAGATCTTTTGTATAGAGTTCCATCTGGAATAATGTACTGGGATGCCATCGAATGGATTTGTTTGGCTTCAACCTTGTCTTGGGGTAGTGTGCCTTCATTCAAAAATTAGAGAATGGGATCCATCCAACTTGGCTCATGCTCAACAGGATGTACCTCTAGTATTTCCTCTACTGTACTTGGAGCTTTTATATACTCTATGATGGTACGACCGAGGGATTCAGGGATAGTTGTCGTGAGCCTGGACAGTGCATCAGCTCAGGAGTTCTCCATCCGTGGGACATGGGCGATCTCGAAGAATTCTAGCTGAGAAACCAGAGAACGTGCTTTGTTTAAGTACAGAGTCATTTGGATCCTTCGAGTCCCTAGCTCTTTCACGATTCGGAGTCCTACAAGGAGAACTTTGTATTCAGCTTGATTGTTCGAAGCATGAAAGGAGAAGTGTATAGCATATTCCATAGTATGCCCACTTGGGCTGGCTAATATGAGGCCCGCTCCACATCCCACCAAATTTGAAGCCCCATCTACATGGAGCATCCATGTAAACTCTGAGTCCTTTTGGATGGCCTCATCTTCTTCGGCTCATTGCGAGTCATCTTCTGGGCCCCATGTACATTTGGCTATGAAGTCAGCTAGCACCTGTGCTTTCATTGTCGATCTAGGCTAGAAGCTGATATTAAATTCTCCAAGCTTAATGGTCCACTTCGCTATCCTCCTCGAAGTATCAGGGTATTAGAGGATAGCTTTCAAGGGTTGGTCCATCATGACCATAATAGAATGGGATTGAAAGTATGGTCGTAAGTGCTTCGCCGTAATCACCAACGAGTATATGAGCTTCTATATCTTGGGATATCTCACTTTGGCATCATGTAATACTTTGCTGGTGTAGTAAATTAGTTCTTGAAGGTTGTCCGTCCCCTTTTGGATGAGTATTGCACTAATTACCTCGTCTGAAGCAGAGAGGTATACATAGAGGGTCCTCCTTCTTGGGGTTTAGAAAGTAGAGGGGGATTCTTTAAATATTTCTTCAGTTCTTCAAAGGTGCCATGACAGTCTTTGGACCATTCAAAATTTTGTGACTGTCGAAGGACTTTAAAGAAAGGGAGACACCTTTCAGCTGACCGAGAGATGAATCGGCTTAAAGAGACAATTCTTCCAGTTAATTGTTGTACCTCCTTTTTGCAAGAGGGATGCCTCATGCTTCGGATAGCTTGTATCTTCTTCGGGTTGGCCTCTATCCCTCGTTTGGTAACAAGAAATCCCAGGAACTTATTGAAGGTCACACCGAAGGTACACTTGGCTGGGTTCAACTTCATCTGGTGATGTCGCAGGGTGTTGAAAGATTCTTCCAAGTCTTTAATATGATCCTCTCTGAGGAGGCTTTTCATGATCATGTTGTCGACATACGTCTCCACATTCTTCCCCAATTGCTTCTCAAACACTTTATTGATTAGCCTTTGGAATATTGCTCCGATATTTTTCAGGCCGAATAGCATCATCTTGTAGCAATATAGTTCCTCTCTGTTATGAAGGACGTCTTCTCCTCATCTTCAGGATCCATCCATATATGGTTATAGCTAGAAAAATCATCCATGAAGCTTAGTAGCTAATGACCAGTAGTGGTATCGACCAGCTAGTCTATCTTTGGTAAGGAGAAGCTATCTTTTGGGCAAGCCTTATTGAGATCTGTATAATCGATACAAATCCTCCACTTGCCGTTGGCCTTCCTTACCATCACAACATTAGCTATCTACTCCGGATAACGTACTTCTCTGACAAATCCAGCTTTAAGAAGCTTTTCCACTTCTTCATTTATCGCCCTCTATCTTTCAGGGATAAAATTTCTCTTCTTCTGTCGAACCGGCTTATAGTTAGAAGCAACTTCCAGTCGATGAGTAATTACTTCGGCAGGGATCCCAGGCATTCTAAAGCTGACCAGGCGAAGACATCAGCATTACTTCGTAGAAAACGAATCAGCCTTGTCTTCGTTCCTTCACCAAGGAGGCTTTCGATATGCACTATTTTAGTGGGGTCATCTTTGTCTAAAGGCACAGAAACAGTAATTTTCATTAGTTCCCCACAATTCTCCATTTGATCTCTTGGGTATAGCTAATCGAGGGTGATGAGATTAGTTGATTGCTTATCCTGTATTATCAAGCACTGTCGGGCAGCCCTTTGATCCCCTCTTGCTTCCCCGATCCCACTTCGGGTGAGAAAGCGCATTAGGAGGTGGTATGTCGAGACTACGGTCCTGAATTTGTTCAAGATGGGCCATCCCAATATCACGTTGTAAGCCAATGGGGTTTGGACTACTACAAAATTGATGGAAAACATCTTTCGACATGGTTCTGTGCTGAGGGTTACAGGTAATATTATTTCTCCCTCGACTCTGATTTGGTTGCCTCCAAATCCTGTCAGGGGTATGGAAGATTTTTGTAGCTTGTCTCTAGACAGACCCATCCTGGAGAATGCATCATAAAGCAAAACATCGGTGGAGCTTCCATTGTTTACTAAAATACGCCTTGTATCATAATTGGCCAAAATGGCCCAGACTACAATAGGATCATTGTGCGGGAGCTGAACTCCCTGGAGATCATCGTCAGAGAAGTATACAGAGTTATTACCCTTGAGCCTCTTGGGATCATCTTCTTCAGCTCTCCTCCAATTGATTTGTCGATGCAGCATGCCCACCCTTCCGTCAGTGGGCCTCTAGTTGGGCAGTTCAGCTTCTTCAATGGCCCTTTGAGGGGCAGTAGCTTCAGGTTGAGGTTTTGGGTGGCCGACATATTTTTTCAAGTATCCCCTCTTGATTAGGTCTTCTATTGCATCCTTAAGTTGGATGCAGTCTTCAGTATTGTGAACATGATCTCGGTAGAATCGGCGATACTTGCTCCTATTCCTTGTAGAGGAGGACATCCTTATAGGGCATGGCCACTAAAGATAGCTTTCTTTTTGAAACACCATCAAGATTCTCTCCCTTGGAAGATTGAGGGGAGTATATGAATCAAATTTTTCATCCAATGCTTTGGGCTTGGGACTACATCATTGAGTGGAGTCGTCGTTGTTGGAGGGTGTAGGGGGATTCGGTCCCCTATTGCTCTTCTTCTTGGGAACATATTTTCCTTCAATCAGGTGCCGGTTTGTCGCTTCTCTTCGGCATCTGCGTACTTCTGAGCCCTTGCCAGGAGCTCAACGTAGCTTGTCAAAAACCTCTTATCCAGAGAGAATGTGAGCCTGGATGATCAGAGCCCCTTCTTTAGGGTAGACATGGCCATATACTCATTGAGATCAGGGATCTCAAGAGTGGAAGAATTGAATCTTACAATGTAGTCCTTGAGGCTCTCTCATTTTGATGGAGGAACAAGCTGTCGGTGTTCCGGGGCGTCTTCCAGCAAGTACTAAAATGTGAGACAAATAGTTTTTCCAATTCAAAGAAGGAGTCAATGGTACCTGGATGTATGCTTGAATATCACATTCGAGCAGCCTTCTTTAGGGTCACAGGAAAGGCCAAGCAGTACAATGCATCGGAGGCTCCTTAGATGATCATGTGGGCTTTAAAGTTGCCTAGATGATCAAGGAGGTCAGTGGCCTTATTGTAGGATTCCATCTGAGGGACTTTAAAATGCCGAGGGATGGCTTCCTCCATTATTCTAGAGGTGAAGGGAGGCCACGAGTCATAAGCCATGAACTCGCCATCTCTTTTTTGATCACTGAGCCTCATGATCTGCGCTTCAAACATCTTAAACTTTTCTTCATAGTCGTAGTGGGCTCCTTTCTGCCCAGAGGAGATAGAGGGAGATCGTCTAGATCTCTTCCTTGCACATCGGTCATCAGTGCACTTTGAATATCGAGAACTTTAGCCCTCGTGAGAGGGCCAATTCTGAAGAGTGCATCTGGTATATCCATGGTAGTGGTTTTCCTTTTCTCTAGACCGATGACTATGCCTTGAGGTGGCTAGTGGATGCCCCACCTGAAGGGCAGTGTCTTAAAAATTCTGAACCATGGTTGTGAGAGCATCAACCCGGTTCAGAAGGGCTTCGAATTGGTGTTGTCCTATGACTAGTATGGGAGGTGGGATATTATTCTCCATCGAAAGATCGTTCCTTTGAGAGGGTTGACGTCCCCTGCTCGTCAAACATTTTGAGCCTTATCTTTTACCGTCACGGCTCCTTTGAACTCTCCTTTTCAATAGGAGATGATAGAAAGCCTCCCCCACCTGGCATGCCAATCTATTGGTGTCGAATCTCCATGGACCGAACAAAGCTGCTGGATTGCTGGCTCGCCTCCCAAGTGATGTGGTACTGAATGCTCTGATACCAAGGCTGGTGCGGGATGGGCTAACTAGATTTAAAAATTGATGCAGACCGTTGATCGTTAAGAAACGATCGCTATATTAGGATGTCAAATTTAATTAAATTAAATCTAATTAAATAGAAATAAAACCAGCAATTGATTGGGTCAGGTTAACAAAATAGATCTCATCCAAAAACACGAAATCTCATGAAATTTGGAAGAGGAGATCGTCCCGAGGTCGTCCAAAATCCGGACCAGTAGTTCATGGGCAAGATTGATCTGAAGCCGTTGGACCTGGAACCTTAAAAACAAGCAAATAATGAATCAATTCCAAATCAAATAAAAAATTAATTTAACCCAATGCTCTGAGATCAGTGTGCTCTGGGATCCATGCACTCTGGGATTAGTGCGCTCTGGGATCCATGCAGAGCAGAAATCGGCAGTATGGGAACGTGAATGCTTTCACATTCGTGCCATTGTTTCTTCTCCATGGATCATAACAAAAACAGGGGAGCTAGAATCGTCGGTGTGGTGTGGCAAGACGGTGGTTAGGCGGCGATGGCGGGGCGACAGCAGAGGCGTCAGCGTTGGGCTTCATGGGAAGGGCGCTCGGCTGCAGCGTCGACTTGTTCTGGTGAAGACAGGGAGTGCTTTGATGGCCATGCGGAACAGGGATGGCTTCGGAGGGGCAGATCCGGCGGGAGGCATCGCACGGAGGGCTTGGCTGCAGCAACGCTCGGTCGGAAGGGAGGAGGAAGACCAGCAACGGCTTGCACGGGCGGACTTCGGCTGTAGCGGATCCGGCATCACGTGGAGACCTACGGAGGAGGCGGATGGTGTGAAGCGACCGTGGACTAGGAGTGGAGAAGATGGACGGCCCGGCAGGGAGCGGAGGGAGATTTTCGATCGTTGGCATGGGTTTGCTCCCAGACTGAAATTAACGATCATGCACGGAGGGAGGGTCGGATCCGGGGATGCTACAGTTTGAGACCAAAGGGGCTTGATTTCTTCGGTTGGTTGATTTGGGAGAAGTCACTTGGAAGAGAAATAGAGGAGGGAAAACATAGAGAAGAGAAAGAAGAAAGAGAGAGAGGGAGAACCAGGAAGAGAGGAGATAGAACCAGGAAGAAGAGGGATCCGAGTAGAGACGGAGAGGGGGAAGAAGAATCGAGAAGAAGAGAGGGGGGAAGGAATCGAGATACACCCTGAATTCTTTTCTCAAATAATATTCACTAAATTTTATTCATGAAGAAACATCTTAAATAAATAATTAAACTACCGATAAACATAAATCCTAAATAGACTCTAAACGATCGGAACTATAAGAGATTCCGATAACTCTAAATATAAGTAAAAAAAAACTAATCTCCGATTTGGAGATATCCAAATCCCACGTACATCCATAAAATAATGGATATCCACGTACACCCATAAAATAATAAATAATAAGAAAAAAATACATCAAGATCCATTAAGATTCGTGCTGGGCTGGCACCGGGATCTAGACTGGCTGGATCTGGATCTGGATTGGCTGGATCTGCTCAATGTCCCCATCATTTTTCCTATGGTGGGGAGAACTCGACTCCGTCGAGTCAGGCTGGAGGTGCTCAAATAGATTTGGATCAATGTTCTGCAGCTCCTCTTCAGTAATCCAGGAGTCCTCTGACTTCGGTCTGCCTCGCTAGTGAACCAGGTAACGGTAGCAATTTCGACTCCTCCTAGACTTGATCTTCTCGTCCAAAATACGTTCAATCATATCGTGCTTTCCTCTCACATCGTGCTTTCCTCTCACTTGGACTGGTGGGCTCTCAAGAGGAGGGTCACTCTCAAAGGAAGATGCAGGCTCAAATACAGCACCAGGTATCAATGCTGGTTCTTTATATTCAATTAGATCCAAATTATTAATCAAATTAACTCCTAATTATTTTTCAGCTCTAATCTTATGGTCATGTTCTTCGTAGGCATCGACTAATCCTGGATCAGGAGTGTAAACTTCTTCTTCAAGGAAGTCACCTAGATCTTCTAGATCTTCTTGTTCTTCAAGTGTCCCTATATGCAAGGTTCTAGACAGACATTAGCTAGCCACATGACCTATTCCGTTACACCTAAAGCAATGGATCTTAGAGCTACTTCCATGGGAAGTCTCTCTTATAATCCCTTTTCCTTTATCATCTCTAATTGGTGGGTTTGTAAACGAGGGTTGGCTACCAGGGCTACCAGGGGTCTGACTAATATTAGGTTGTGGACCAGTCGGGGCTTTATTCATGAGGGCTCCTACCCTTGCTTCTAAAGATCCTAACTTGCTATCAATTTCTTTGAGTTTATCCATGATTCCTTGAAGGGCAGCTTTTAAACTTGGATCCATTTTGTTATCTAAGGAAGAATGTTCTGATTGATACTTGATTCCTGACTAGTTGTCATGCAAAATAAAAAATTGAAATGACCCTAACCTAACCTATTGCTTTGATACCAAAATGATGTGGTACTGAACACTCTGATACCAAGGCTGGTGTGGGACGAGCTAACTAGATCTAAAAATTGATGCGGATAGTTGATCGTTAAGAAACGATCGCTAGATTAGGGTGTCCAATTTAATTAAATTAAATCTAATTAAATAGAAATAAAATCAGCAATTGATTGGGTCAGGTTAACAAAATGAATCTCACCCGAAAACACGAAACCTCACAAAATTTGGAAGAGGAGATCATCCTGAGGTCATCCAAAATCCAGACCAGTAGTTCATGGGCGAGATTGATCTGAAGCCGTTGGACCTGGAACCCCAAAAACAAGAAAATAATGAATCAATTCCAAATCAAATAAAAAATTAATTTAACCTAATGCTTTGAGATTCGTGTGCTTTGGGATCCATGCACTCTGGGATCAGTGTGCTCTGGGATCCGTGTAGAGTAGAAATCGACAGTATGGGAACGTGAATGCTTTCACGTTCATGCCATTGTTTCTTCTCCATGGATCACAACAAAAATAGGGGAGCCGAAATCCCTGGTGTGGTGCGGCGAAGACGGTGGCTGGGCAGCGACGGTGGGGCGATAGCAGGGCCATCGGCATTGGGCTTCACGGGAAGGGCACTCGGCTGCAGTGTCGGCTTGTTCCAGTGAAGACGGGGAGCGCTTTGACGGCCGTGCGGAACAGGGATGGCTTCAGAGGGGCAAATCTGGCGGGAGGCGTCGCGCGGAGGGCTTGGCTGCAGCGATGCTCGGTCGAAAGGGAGGAGGAAGACCAGTGATGGCTTGTGCAGGCATACTTCGGCTGCAGCAGATCCGGCATCGCATGGAGACCTGCGGCAGAGGCGGATGGCGTGCGACGACCGTGGACTGAGAGCGGAGAAGATGGACGGCTCGGCAGGGAGCGGAGGGAGATTTTCGATCGTTGGCGTGGGTTTGCTCCCGGACGGAAATTAATGACCACGCACGGAGGGAGGGTCGGATCCGGGGATGCTACAGTATGAGACCAAAGGAGCTTGATTTCTTCGGTTGGTTGATTCGGGAGAAGTCACTTGGAAGAGAAATGGAGGGAAAACATAGAGAAGAGAAAGAGGAAAGAGAGAGAGGGTGAACCGGGAAGAGAGGAGTTAGAATCAAGAAGAAGAGGGATCCGAGTAGAGACGGAGAGGGGGAAGAAGAATCGAGAAGAAGAGAGGGGGGAAGGAATCGGGACGGACCCTGAATTCTTTTCTCAAATAATATTCGCTAAATTTTATTCATGAAGAAACATCTTAAATAAACAAGTAAACTACTGATAAACATAAATCCTAAACAGACTCTAAACGATCGAAACTATAAGAGATTCTGATAACTCTAAATATAAATAAAAAAAACTAATCTCCTATTCGGAATATCCAAATCCTACGTACACCCATAAAATAATAAATAATAAGAAAAAAATACATCAAGATCCATCAAGATTCGTGCTGGGCTGGCACCGGGATCTGGACTGGCTAGATCTGGATCTGGATTGGCTGGATCTGCTCAATGTCCCCATCACCAAGAGTCCTGAAAAATAGACCCCCTGACCAGATTTGCTCCAATGGAGGATACTCCGATGCCTAAGTTAGTGAAGGCTCGAGCAACAGAATGAAGAATTCTCTGGGAGAGTGAGAGTGAAAGTGAAAGTGAAAAAGGCTCAAAGAGTTTAGTTTGTGCTTGGCTTACTTGCTTTTAGCCCTTCTTGAGTGTCCCCTCTTACCAGTATTTATAATGAGAGATGTGCCAAGAACCCAGTTAAGCCCACTTGCCTCTAGTTAAGTGGAGTTGGTTAGCTTTAACCCCTTTATAACCATAAGTCGTTACTGTCTGATTCTGGCCACCTCGATATTCTTGGTGCTAGAGTTTGTGGCCACGTGGCTGATCCTGGCCACCTTGATGTTGTTGGAGTTAGTGGCTATGTGGTTAGTTGTAACAATCATATCCATGTCTGGAGATTGGAGATTAATGAGAGATTCGCTTCAGGGCCACTCCTTAGGAATTGTCCGAGGTCGAACCAGCTGACTGCCTTATACCTATCCTCTTCGGGGTAGGCGGAAGACACCGCAGCCGTTCGCATCTGATGCGGGACCGTTTACACATGCAAACTATTTTTTTGTTATTTAGGGGTGAGTTAAGATTATTTATCCCAAAGTTAGAGCCAAAGTTCTAAGTAGAGAATCCTAAAGAAAGTCTAGAAGATCATGCATGCAGAAATAGACCGTAAAGTGAAAGAAATAGGACCGCCGAGGCTAAGAAGCCCCGGTAGGGCTAGCTCTTCTACAATACCATAACTGGAAGAAGTGACGGGGTGTACCTAGCAGGGATTTGAAGACCAATCCATGAAGAGTTCGCTCAATGCTCTCGGATGTAGCCTGGAGAATAAGGCTATCGACCTAACAAATTCGCAACTTTCAATCCGATGGCCCGAAAGCAAATCAGATGGAATCCTTGGATTCGTAGACTCTGAGGGACCTGCAAGGCACCTAACAAGGGTTAGAAAATTTAGAAGAAAGAAGGTAGAAGGCTGAAGAAGAAGAGAAGGAAGGGAAGGATGAGGGGTGGCCAAGATTTAGGCGTCCAGGGTTTGTAGCAGGGGCGCAGGGGTTGGGATCACATAGATACCCTTCACATAGAATTCACATAGAAAAATTACACAGAATTCACACAGAAAGTTGAGAAAAACTTAAGGATTTTTTTCATTCATCATTGTTGTTCCAAGATACATGAGAGGGGGCCTTTATATAGGCTTACAAACTTGGGCTCCAAGAAAGGGCATACAAGTAAATCCCTATGTATCATTTTTCCACACAAGCTTGATTGGTGGAGTGGAATGAGGGTGGCAGCTTGCATGAATCAAGGAAAGTTTGAATTTGAATTTTCTTCATGGAGCTTGGCCACCAAATTTGACTTGGCCTTAATAATGTGGTGCCTTGGAATGAGGGTGGTAGCTTGCATGAATCAAGGGAGGTTTAAATTTGAATTTTCTTCATGGAGCTTGGTCACCAAATTTGACTTGGCCTTGGTGATGTGGCGCCTTGGAATGAGGATGGTAGCTTGCATGAATCAAGGGATGTTTGAATTTTGAATTCTCTTCATGGAGCTTGGCCACCCAATTTGACTTGACCTTGGTGATGTGGCACCTTGGAATGAAGGTGGTAGCTTGCATGAATCAAGGGAGGAGTTTGAATTTTCATGGAGCTTGGCCACCCAATTTGACTTGACCTTGGTGATGTGGCACATCTCATAACATGTGGCATTGGTGATGTGGCATTCCCATGACTTGGAAGATGATTTGGCAATCCAACTTAGAATGGAAGAGAAGTGGCTTGATTCTTCTTCAATTAGGCTTGACTTGTTTGCTCATTTGTGGACCCATCTTTAGATTAGTTTGAATGTATGAACCCATCTTCAAATTGACTAGAATCTATGAACCTACTTGTCTAATTACAGGACCACTTGATCCGATCTTGACTCAATTTGACCAAATTACAAAACTAAATGAAAATTGAAACTAATTAGATACTAATTACATGACTCAAATGCAAATTACTTAGGCTTAAATGTCTTAAGCCTTATTATAGGACTCAATAAAGACTTAGAACCCTAATCAGAAATCCACAGAAGGTTGAGGAGCCTCTTGTCTATTCCTGGTGCTTGCACCAGCATCGGAATGGCCTTCTTCGGAGTGGACTGGAGTTCTTCTTTGGAGCAAGTTGGGGAATGAAGCGGTCGTGCTCTTCGGACCAGTCTTCTTTGGAGTGGTCTGAAAAAGACCGCTCAGATAACACAGCCTGGACCAAAGATATGTTTCAGCTCCACTCTCTTCGGCGTAGGCCGAAGACTAACCTAGCGAGAAGACCGGAACGGTGATGTTAAGTTGTTGCTTCTTCAGTCTGTGGAGTCACCTTCGAGCCTTCCGCCACCTTCAAGCCTCCTGGCCTGGGTGAGTGGTCCAGTAAGGGTTCAAATGTACCCCTGAACCTACAATTGGCCTTTGAGCCGGTTTATCCCAACAGGAGGAAAGAATTTGGTTATGCCAAAATTTTTTAAATGGGACATTTTGATTTGCCGCACCATTGGGAAGAATTACGGAATTGATTTACGATTCTAAATCTTTTTTTTATGGATAAATATCATAAAAAGTTGATAATTTTTTTATTAAATAAATTATCTATATTTACATATTTTTTAAAATAAATAAATAATTTTTTTAAATAGTATTTATCCATGAATTAGTAAAAAAATTATTCATATAAAATATGGCTAAACTATTTATCTACTAGTCAGTAGAGTAAACATTTAATTTTATATCTTAGATGCCATCCTCCTGATTTCTAATATCTCTTCATCCAATGTTCAATAACTCAGTTATTCACTATTTTCAAATTTTAGTTTCCATAAAAAAAATGGATAAATTTTGGTAATTTATAATTTTATACATGAAAGTAATTATTGCCGCCAAGATCGTCATGGCCCGTAGCTGCTGTTGACGTCGGATCGTCCCTCGTCTCCTCAGGACCGGCCTGCGATTCAGGACCTGCAAAATAGGGTCAGATACCTAGGCCGGGGATTCCATTGGGGGCACTCCGACGGTCAAGTCAATGATGATCCAGGGGAACAGATCTTCCTAGTCGAGCTCCTTTAGATAGACTCCATGCTAAGAGGAGTGAATGGTGTATGAGTGGGGGTGCAAGTATGTTGGGAAAGATGGTGGCCGAGGTGGATCGATCCTCCTGTGTGGCCCCTTCTCCCTTGCTTGGGCGAGTGTTTTGGCTTACTCTTGCCTGGCTTGCTTACCTTCTCGCTGAGGGTGTCAAAAGTTCTTTTAAATCCAGGTGGTTGTTGAACGCCTACCTCAGGATTTTCTCCATGCTGTCAGGCGCATGCGACGGTGTTCTGTGCCATGGATGTGACGTCTTTCCTGGTTTGTGATAAAAAAAACTGCCGTGCATTCTGACATTCCTTTCGGTCACTCCATTCCGGGAAGCCTAGCAATGTCTCGATTGGGGGGCCGCCACCCCTGGGATTCGAATCTCCTGGTTGACTTCCTCTTTCGGGTGGTGCAGGTGGATGGTGGAGAGCATGGCATCTTGATCAGGGTGCTTCTTCCTCTCCTGGTGTAAGTGGCATTTGCAGGCAGTTATTGTGATTTGATGGGTGCTTTCTCATAGTCCTCTGGTCACTCGTCGGTGCCTCGGGGGGTGGCTCCATCCCTTTGGTGGCCGGTGGCATTGTCCGAGGTGGTTGCCGAACTGGAGAGCTGGGACTCGACTCCGGCCCGGAGGGCTCGACCTTCGAGGGGCTTGACCTGGCGGAGGAGGGCTGGGCTCGACTCCGGTTCAGGGGGCTCAACCTCGGAAGGGCTTGACCCGGTGAAGGAAGGCTCGACTCCTGCTCAGAGGGCTCGGCCTCGGAGGGGCTCGACCTAGCGGAGGAGGGCTGAGCTCGACTCCGGTCCAGGGGGCTCAGCCTCTGAGGGGCTCGATATGGTGGAGGAGGTCAGCACGTGACTGTAGCCCAGAGGGCTCGACCTCGGAGGGGCTCGACCTGATGGAGGAGGGCTAAGCTCGACTCCGATTTTGGGGGTCAGCCTCGGAGAGGCTCGATCTGGTGAAAGAGGTTGCTCGGCTCTGGCCTCGGTGCCCCGGGCTTGCAGATACCAACCTGGTAGAGGATGGAACTCGGCTTTGATGGTTCACCTCGTCATTCTGGGGGAGCTTGGCCTAGCAAAGGAGTCCGAGATGGAGTGTCCACCATGGCAGTTTTTTTGTCACGGCATCTAACAGGGATTACACGTCAGCTTCTTGCCACATCATTTGACCCCCACTCCCGAGTCCCGTTGGCACGGGGTGCTCGGGGCGAAGGGAGTAAATGCAATGCTGACATTGATGGGGAACTAATATGCATGCAATTTTTTTTATATGTTTTATATGTGGGGTTGGGTGATTAATTCCCAAATTTCAGATTAAAATAAGTTATAGGGAGTTTTATATGAATTTTAGAAGATCAGCATGCAGATTAGGACCTAGAAAAGTAGAAAAGAAGGATCGCCGGGGCTGAGAAGCCTCGGTTAGGGCAAGTTCTCCTACAATAAAACTACTGGAGGTAGAGGGGTGTACCTGACAATGTCTGTGAAGATCGCAGCAAAAGGGTCTCTCATTCCTCGACGGATGCGGCCTGGAAAATCGAGCCAAAAACCCGCGGATACCCGGCTTTCTGCTCGGTGATCCGATTGAGGCTTGGCTGGAGTCGTTGGATTCGTAGGAACTCGGGGACCTGCAAACGACCTGTCAGGGGTTAGAAAACTCACAAAGGAACAAGAAAATAAAGGAAAAACAGTAAGGGAAGGCTTCTTTTGGAGTGGGCGTCCAGGGATCTAAGATGCTTGTTGGTAGCAGGAAGATGATTGCAGCACTGGGAAGAAGAACTCTCGCAAACCCCTTTATGCACACAGCAGGGTATCACACAACTCAATAGAAGAACTCAAGGTTTTCATTCATCAAAAATTCCTCATACAAGAGACTAGGGTCCCTTAAATAGACCCTTAACCTTGGGCTCCAAGTAAGGGTACATAAGTCTTTACATAAGAATCCTTTTCCCTCTCAAACCCTAGCTAGAAAATAAGGAAATATTAGGTAGAAAAATCCCTAAAATTTTTTTTGACTTGGTCAAGACTCCAAGGACGCCTAGGGGGGCGTGTTGGGCTTCTAGGAGCAGCAAAAGGCCGGCCCAAAGGGGCCCGGGTGCATGGGTTTGGGCCTCTGGAAGCTGGGGTGGCCTGGTAGCCAGGTAGCAGGAATATTCCCTGGTATCTTGCTTCTTAGGGGCTTGGGCTTGGCACCTGGGCTTGATTTCATTGGGCTAGGATGCAGATGGACCTCTGGAATCATGGATGCCCTTATTTATGAATATACTTTGGCATCTGGAAGGGAATCTGGGCATCTGGAGGGCATCTGCAAGGAATCAGGGTTTCTGATTTTTCTCCTGGGGTCTTCAAATCTTCAAGCTGGGTTGGACTTGGGCTAAACTTTCATGTCTTCAATCTGGCTGGACTTGGTTTTCACTTGTATAATATAGTCTTGAGTCTTCAGTATGCTTGGACAGGACTCAAAAAAATAAAATTAGCTCAACATGAGCTAACTAGCATTGGACTGAACTAGCTCAACATGAGCTGACTAGTACAGAAGTGAAATAACAACTAAAAATACTCAAATAACAACTAAAATGGACTCAGATGAGCTAAGCCCTTATTACAGATGGACTCATAAATTATTGATCAATTACAGAGGGTTGAGAAGCCTCTGCCTTATTCTGGTGCCTTTGGTGTCCGCACCAATTCTCCCGGGGTGGGAGGAACTCGACCCTGTCGAGTGAAGATCAGACTGGCTCACATATCTCTCGAGAAGGTCTGGGTTGAGGCATTGCAAGTTCTCTCGAGAAATCTACGAATCGTCCGACTCTGGCTGGCCTTGCCATCGGATCAGGAAGCATTGATAGTCACGGCCCCGGGTCATGATGGCTTGATCGTCCAGGATACGCTCGATCCGTTCTCCTCTCTCAGGCCAATTTGTTAGTGGACACTCTGGGTTAGGGTCACTCACAATGAAAAGGAATAGGTCCAAAGGCCTTACTAGGTATCGCTGCCGGTTCCCTATACTCAACCAGGTCTGTAATATTGAAGGTAGAACTAATGCCCAAATCCGAAGGCAAGTCTAACACCTAGGCATTTGATCCAATCCTTCTCTATCACTTTAAAAGGTCCGGCTCTGCGAGCATGAAGCTTCTTTTAGGCCTAAGCCTAACCAAGATAGAATCCACTACATCAAATTCTTTGACCCTTCTTCGGGAATTAGCCAGTTGTTTTAAGATTAGTGCGGGTGGTGAACATGCTAGGCACATGCAGACAAATGATGCAAAGGACTCATACTGACACCTAACAGACTCGACTATGCATTCCTATCGAAGGAAATTTTATTGAACTCTTTGGATCTAAACCTAATAGATTATAGGTTCTCTAGGTTTGATCCTAGCTTGACATGCACATGAAAATTTACAGTGAACTCCTAGCAAATTCCAAAGAGTATGCCAGAAGTAAGATGCAAACCTAACATGCGTGATGAATGCATGCAGTATGCTAATCTCAGCTAAATGCAATCTAATGATCCTAGAAATGCTGGAGGTGTCAGGAAAGGGCAGAAAATAGGAAGTGGGTTCAGAATTAGTTTGGTAAGGTAGAGAAAAAGGTTCATGGTTAGTTGGATAAAATAGGATAAAAGACGGGGTGTCAGGAACTAATCCTATACTAATGAGGTTAACCTTATGAGGTTGAGCTATATCTACAGGATTTGCATAATGGAAGGATGGGTCACTAATTTCGGGGAAGAGGTCCTTAATGGGAACTATAGGAGGGGACTCATCTTGAAGGTATTGATTCAAAGAGATCAGGTCCTTAATAAATTCTTCTGGTTCTTGTATTTTTGGACTAGACTCTATAATTTGGCTCTCCTCTATGGTTTCCTCAGGTAAGGCTCTAGCAGCAGTACCTAGGTTCTCTTCCTCTATTTGTTCTTCCATTATAGCTTTAGGTTGGATGTGGTCAAGGTCAACTAGCTCTGGGTTGGAATCTACCTGGGTATCTACTGGGTCAGCTAATTCTAGGTCTACTAAAGGTGTCTCCTCTTCTCCCTCATACTCATCCACTAGGCTCACATCAGCTTCATACACTTCCACGTTAATGTAAGCCTTGCGAATCTCAGGAATGGTTGGAGAAGGTCGGCTAGCAGGAAATTGGTTAGGTTCTGGTCTCTGATTATGGGTACCACTCCTAGTAGGTTCAGGTTGTATAAGAGGTAGTGGCTCACTATTGGGTTCATATTTAGGGATACTCATCCTATAGGGTTCAAGTTGACTAGGGGAAGCATGACTAGTACTAGGCTGATACTTAGGGGTTATGGGTTCTCTAAGCTCATAGGACAAGGGTGCAGATCTATGGGTCATGGGATTATAGGATCTGGGGTCATAGGATTTTGGGTCAGCTCTATGATCAGGTTCTAAGGTTGGATCAAGGTATGGGGTCCTCCTAAGGTTGGGCTCTCTATATGGGTCAGGATATTGGGTCCTCCTAGGATTGGACTCCCTATATGGGTCAGAATACTGGGTTCTCCTAGGGTTGGACTCCCTATATGGGTCAGAATATTGGGTTCTCCTAGGGTTTGACTCCCTATATGGGTCAGAATATTGGGTGTTGGGTCTACTAGGCTCATAGGGTATGGGTGTATAGGATCTATGATCATGGGATCTAGAGTCATAGGATCTAGGTTCATAGGTTATGGATTCATAAGTTCTAGGTTCATAGGATTTAGAGTCATAAGATCTATAGGTTGTGGGTATACTAGGCTTATAGGGAGAGGGTAAATAGGATCTATCTTCTTGGTCTATAAAATCCTGATTGGGTCTTCTAGGACTAACCTTAGGGATTGGGTCAGGATGATGGGCTCTTCTAGGTTCAGCCTCAAGGTATGGATCAGGGTTTGGGGTCCTCCTAGGTTGAGGATTGTAGTACGGGTCAGGATAAGGGGCTCTCCTAGGTTCGACCTCATGGTATAGATCAGGGTTTGGGGTCCTCCTAGGTTGAGGGGAGTCAGGATCTGGCTCAGACTGTGACCCATGGGTTTTTCTTGGGGTCCCTACCCGGACTTTTAACTGATCAAACCTATTGGCACGATAGTCAATTCTATCATTGGTTTGAATACGAGACTGAGTTAACTGGGTCATCTGAATAGTTATCTGGGCAATTTGATCAGCTAGGGCTTTTATTTGGACTTGTAAATTTTTCATGGGTTCAGACATTTATGAAGGAGGTGGGTGATATGAAACTCCTGATTTAGTGCTCATGCAAGACTCGATCAGACCGACTATAGCTGACTAAACCTAAAGTCCAAACTAGATGCTCAATCAGGGTGGCAAACTAGCCTATAGTAACCCTGTACTCAGCCAGGCAGGTGTAAGGGGAGTGTTAGGTCCCTGATTGCCAATCCTAGACACCAATCAGAGATTGGCCAGGTAGGCGGACCAGCACACAAGCCCTTCGGGATTGAATCCCTAAACCACCGTTCTAGACACTAAGCACAAGGCACACACAGGTTAACTTGACACAGTGATCTAACACTAGCCTGGACCTGACCAGTTGGTGTCCCTAGCCCACTAGGGCAAATTAAGTCTAATTAATTTTAGGTTAAGGCTTGGGACTGAATGCAAGGGATGTGGTTTTGGGCTAAGGAGAGGTGAACAAATCCTCCCCCCATCTGATATAGCAAGAGTGCCCTTAAAAGTAAATTATGCAATGATGGCAGGCAGATGAGGATGCAAATTAGGGTTTAGATATTTATTTTTTTTGGTATTTTTGGAAAATATGTATATATATATATATATATATATTTTTGGTATTTTTTAAATAGAAGAAAACTTGCAAATCATGACCTAATATACTGGAAATATACTAAAATTAAGAAATATGCAAAAACTCCTAAACAAAACCCTAAAACTTCCAAACATGTCTTGCTAAAAAAAACAGAGCCGAAAATTTGCAGGCCCTATTTCGGCTTTCAAAAAATTCACAGGCCATAATAAAATCTGAAAAAAAGTTTTAAAATTACTGTGAATTATGATAAATCCAGGAAAATAAATTTCAGAATTTTTGGAGTTTTTAACAGGGAGAAATAATTAAAATAACAGAGTATATACGGACTGAAAAATTACAGAAAACAAGCCCTAATCTAAGCTCTGATACCAAATGATGGGGAACTAATATGCATGCAATTTTTTTTATATGTTTTATATGTGGGGTTGGGTGATTAATTCCCGAATTTCAGATTAAAATAAGTTATAGGGAATTTTATATGAATTTTAGAAGATCAGCATGCAGATTAGGACCTAGAAAAGTAGAAAAGAAGGATCGCCGGGGCTGAGAAGCCTCGGTTAGGGCAAGTTCTCCTACAATAAAACTACTGGAGGTAGAGGGGTGTACCTGACAATGTCTGTGAAGATCGCAGCAAAAGGGTCTCTCATTCCTCGACGGATGCGGCCTGGAAAATCGAGCCAAAGACCCGCGGATACCCGGCTTTCTGCTCGGTGATCCGATTGAGGCTTGGCTGGAGTCGTTGGATTCGTAGGAACTCGGGGACCTGCAAACGACCTGTCAGGGGTTAGAAAACTCACAAAGGAACAAGAAAATAAAGGAAAAACAGCAAGGGAAGGCTTCTTTTGGAGTGGGCGTCCAGGGATCTGAGATGCTTGTTGGTAGCAGGAAGATGATTGCAGCACTGGGAAGAAGAACTCTCGCAAACCCCTTTATGCACACAGCAGGGTATCACACAACTCAATAGAAGAACTCAAGGTTTTCATTCATCAAAAATTCCCTCATACAAGAGGCTAGGGTCCCTTAAATAGACCCTTAACCTTGGGCTCCAAGTAAGGGTACATAAGTCTTTACATAAGAATCCTTTTCCCTCTCAAACCCTAGCTAGAAAATAAGGAAATATTAGGTAGAAAAATCCCTAAAATTTTTCTTGACTTGGTCAAGACTCCAAGGATGCCTAGGGGGGCGTGTTGGGCTTCTAGGAGCAGCAAAAGGCCGGCCCAAAGGGGCCCGGGTGCATGGGTTTGGGCCTCTGGAAGCTGGGGTGGCCTGGTAGCCAGGTAGCAGGAATATTCCCTGGTATCTTGCTTCTTAGGGGCTTGGGCTTGGCACCTGGGCTTGATTTCATTGGGCTAGGATGCAGATGGACCTCTGGACAGGCACAAAATTCAGAGCGACCGCAGTCAAAATCAAGCCCCAGCCTTGTCGATTGATGACATGTGGCACGGATCCACCAGTGGAGAGATGTAACGGTATTGTTGGATGCCAGTCACTTCGAAAGGGAAAGCCACTTTTTTCAAAACAAATCTTCTTTCAAACCCTGCGTGCCCGCCATCGTACCGAAGTTTTCCTTTCGCTCCCTCGACCACCTTTGCCTTCCCAAGTTCTGAGCAGGTTAGTCTCTTTCCTCCTCGTGTTGGTTGAGTAGGGACCTTCTCCTAGGGCTAGTCTATTCCTCGGACCCTTGTCTATCTTCTCCTTCTTTCTGTTCTTCTCTTCCTATTTTTTGACCTTCATCTCCTTCTGCATGTCTCGCTTCGGACCAAACTTCCACCCCACCACTAACCAAGGTGAGGCCCGTGCCTTCTAGGCCAAGGCTGCCATCTTCTTCTTTCGACGAGGAGGAGGATGTGGCACGCTTCGAGGTCAGCCGAAGGCCCGTGCCCGGGGGAATAATGATTAGGGAACTAGTATCTTCTTCTCCACCTCGCCCTCTTCTTCTTTCGGCTCCTACACCTGCTCCCGAACCTGCTCGGTCAACAGGTTTGGGGGAAATCGTTTCGATGATCACTGCCATGGACCTTGTGACCATCCGGGACACCTATGGTATCCCGAATGGCGTCTAGCTCTCGGTCCCTTGACCTGGGGAACGGGTCACTTCCAGTGGCCCGTGTCGGATAGCCTTCTACGAGGAAATCTTCTCGGGGGGCCTCCGATTTTCATTCCACCCATTCTTTCTCTCTGTCTTGAACCACTACCGCCTTGTTCCTGCCTAACTCATCCCGAACGCCATTAGGACGATTTTCTGCTTTATTGTCTTATGCCATTTTCATGGGGTAGTTGCCCGTTTCTCCTTGTTTAGGGCCTTTTTCACCCTGAAACGCCACCTCATCGAGGAGGGGTGGTGGTCTCTTTCCTCCCATCCAAGGGGCATTAAATTCGAACTCTCCTCTTCCATCAAAGGATGGAAGAGTAAGTATTTTTTCATCTCGATCGAGGGGGTCAACTGAGTTTGGAGTAACCCAGATCAGTCCCCCAATCAGGATTCTGCAGTCGATGTAGCCAACTTGGAGGTGTACGACCAGCTCCACTCCGCCGAGATCCCTTTGCTTGAGGTCCTACTATTAGAGCAGTATCTCCACGAGGTCGGGGTCGGCCCAACACAAGAGTTGGGTGAGTTCGGCTCGAAAATCCTTTTCTTTCTCTTTTTTTTAGAGCTGATGTCTTCTTTCTTGGTGCAGGCATGAAGTTCTCCATGGAAGAGCTCCTCTCATTTTTCGAGGAGAGGACCCATGCGAAGGGTGCCGGCGAGCCTGCCCCAAAGAGGGCTCGGGTCGATGCTGGCATGAGGGCGGTGCCGGCCATGCCAGCTGAGCCCGTTCCCGAGCCGAGGAGGAGGGTCACTGAGCCCACCCCCGAGCCTCAGAGGCAGCATGATCTAGCCTCGGCATCAGAGTCCAAGATGGTGGCCCGGGCTAGATCCACTGTCGTTGCTGCTACGGTGGCATCCCCTCCTCTGGAGATCATCGAGGTCGAGGAGGACAGGAAGCCAGAAGGTGCGAGGTCGACATCGGTGGCACCGTCCGAGGTGGTGCCGAGCCCTCAGTCTATACCGACAGCCTCTTTCGTCGATGGAGCAAATGATCCTGCACCGGTGGTAGGCAAGAAAGACAGGGACTACCATCGGGTCCCAATCAGGTTGGGGCCCAACATTTCCCTTATCAAGGACCCGGCCCTTACCGAGCAGATGACGGACTTCTCCATCCAGTCCTGCAACTGGCGAGAGAGGGGCGGGAGATTTCTGGCCGATGTCATCAGCACATCCTTCTCCAACCTCTACACCGTAAGTAAATTTCTGCTCTGCCTCGCTTCCTCCCTCATTTTCTTGGTGACTAACATCATCTTTGATGTAGTAAGGTGTTGAGCTTCTACTGATCTGGGACTACTGTCGCAACTAGGTCAAGAGGGACAAGGCGCATGAGGCAGAGTTCGAGTCCTCGAAGACGAGCTGAGGTGAAAGAGAGATGAGCTCTGGGAGGCCAATATGATGGTTAAGAGCCTCCGAGGCGAAGTTGCTAGCACTGGGCGATGCTCAAAGAAGCTCAAGGAGGAGCTCAAGTCAAAAGGTGCTCGGTTGAAGGAGCTCCAAACCGAGTTGGAGGCGGCGAAGGAGCGGGCAGTCTCCTCCGAGAAGAAGGCCGTGGTCGCCGAGCAGAAGGTTGCTGAGGCAAAGAGGAAGATCTCCATCACCATTAGCTCAGTTGAGGCCGCGAAGAAAGAAGCCACCGAGGCCACCCGCAAGGCTGAGGATGCGGGCAAGAGGTCGACCGAGGTGGTCAGCTGGGCAAAGGCCACCAGGATGGAGGTCACCGAGGTGGTGGCCAGCTACAAGGCCTCTAAGAAGTTCAAACTTAACTTCAAGAAGGCAGCAACGAACTCCTTTTTCAAGGGGTTTGTGTACTGCCAGACCCAGCTGCGCGGCATCCTTTCAGATGAGCGGATGGCCGCCCTCCGACTTCCAAGATCCAGGGGTGCAAAATCCTCAACTCCCGTACCGACCATAGCAGAGGAGGGCACTGTTGTAGCTATACCGGCCCTGCAAGCAGCAGCGACCGAACCGACCCCGCAGGTGATGGTGGCCGAACCAACTCCGCCAGTGATGGCAGCTGAAGGAGGGGCCCCGACCATGGAGGTCAAGGAGGGTGAGGTTCTAGTCGTGTGCCGTCCAGGGAAGGCACCGGCCGAGTAGAGTAGGGCTTCTTTCTAGTTGTAACCCCTTCTTTCTTGCTTTCCATCCTAGGCTGCCCGGCATGTCGAGGCTCAGGGCAGTGTAACTTTTGTCGCTAAGTAATGAAAATATTTTTTGCCAACTCGGCTTGTTCTTTTCTTCATTTTTGTACATGTGATGAGATCATAGAGGAGGCTTCCCCTTTGCTTCTGAGGATCCCAAGCTTCAGTGCTGGAGAGCTAGGCTCCAGGCTTGATGTTCTGAGAGTTGGGCTCGAAGACTTGGTGGCTGGAGAGCTGGTCTCCGGGCTTGGTGGCCGGAGATCATGGGATCCGGGCCTTGATGTCTTGGAGCTGGGCTTGAAGACTTGGTGGCCGGAGAGCTAGGCTCAAGCTTGGTGGCCGGAGATCGTGGGATCTGAGCTTTGATGTCTTGGATCTAGGTTCGAAGACTTGGTGGCCGGAGAGCTGGGCTCCAGGCTTGGTGGCCGGAGATCGTGGGATCCATGCTTTGATGTCTTAGAGCTGGGCTCGAAGACTTGGTGGCCAGAGTGTTAGGCTCCGGGCTTTGAGGTCTCGGAGCTGGGCTCGAAGACTTAGTGGCCGGAGAGCTGGGCTCCGGGCATGGTGGCCGGAGATCATGGGATCCGGGCTTTGATGTCTTGGAGCTGAGCTCGAAGACTTGGTGGCCGGAGAGCTAGGCTCCGGGCTTGGTGGCCGGAGATCATGGGATCCGGGCTTTGATGTCTTGGAGATGGGCTAAAGTCTTGGTGGCCGGGGAGCTGGGCTTCGGGCTTTGACATCTCGGAGATGGCTCGAAGACTTGGTGGCCGGAGAGCTGGGCTCCGAGCTTGGTGGCTGGAGATCGTGGAATCCGGGCTTTGATGTCTTGGAGCTGGGCTCGAAGATTTGGTGGCTGGAGAGCTGGGCTCCAGGTTTGGTGGCCGGACATCATGGGATCCAGCCTTTGATGTCTTGGAGCTGGGCTCGAAGACTTGGTGGCCAGAGAGTTGGGCTCCGGGCTTTGACATCTCGAAGCTGGGCTCGAAGACTTGGTGGCTGGAGAGCTGGGCTCCGGGCTTGGTGGCCGGAGAGCTGGGATCCAGGCTCGAAGACTTGGTGGTCGGAGAGCTGGGATCGGGCTCAAGCGCTAGACCTGGGGTCGGGCGAAGATTCTCTTGCAAGGCAAAAAGTATTTGCACAAGGGGAACTTTGATTATTGGTGAGAAAGAACCTTACACCATTGATGCCAGGGACCTGAGCTCCGAGTTTTGGTGCCGGAGAGCTGGGCTCCGAGCTTGAGTGTGCTGGGCCCTGGGGCATGGCTGCAATGTTCCTGCAAGGTAGAGAACGATTTGTACAAAGGAAGGCCTTTATTATTATAAAGAGTGAGCCTTACACTATTGATAATATTTTCTTAGGTTGCAGGCGTTCCATGTTCGCGAGAACTTGACACCATCCAGATTCTCGAGATAGTAGGCTCCTTGTGGAAGAGCTTCGACCACCTTGTAGGGGCCTTCCCAGTTCGGCGAGAGCTTGCCGCACTCCCAGGGTTGAGATGCTTCGGCTCGGTGCAGAACTAGGTCGCCAGGTTGGAAGACCTTGGGCCTTACCCCCGTGTTGTAGTACCGGGCCACTCGTTGTCGGTATGTTACCTTCCGGAGCCAAGCTTTGTCCCTGGTTTCATCGAGGAGGTCTAAGTTGAGTAAAAGGTGCACCGAGTTCTGCACTTCATCATATTGCTGCACCCGCAGCATGGGCATGCCGAGCTCAACTGGGACCACGGCCTCGGCGCTAAAGACAAGGTTGAAAGGTATTTCGTCCGTCGCCATCCTAGGCGTTGTATGGTAGGCCCATAGAAAGCTTAGGAGTTCTTTTGCCCACCTGCCCTTGGCCTGGTCCAGCCTGGTCCTAAGTCCTTAGAGAATGGTCTGGTTAGTTATCTCAGCTTCCCCGTTTGTTTGGGGGTGAGCAACAGAGGTGAAGCAGTGCTGGATGCCATGCTCGGCATAGAACCCTTCAAACTCCCTGTTGTTGAACTGATTCCCCTTGTCGGTGATGATGCAGTGGGGGAGTCCGAAGCAACATATTATTGATTTCCAGAAGAACTGACGGACCTTGGCTTCTGTGATCTGCGCCAGTGGCTCCGCCTCCACCCATTTGGTGAAGTAGTCAATGGTCACCAGTAAGAACCTCCGTTGCCCCGGTGCAGGGGGAAATGGCCCTAAGATGTTTATTTCCTACTGGGCAAATGGCCAAGGGGCGGAGAGCTGAGAGATCGGTGCCACTGATTTACGTTGTATGCGGGCATGGTGCTGGCATTTGTCGCACCTCTTCACGAAGTTGACGGCATCCTCCCTCATGGTCTCCCAGAAGTATCCCTGGCGGAGAGCTTTGTATGCCAACATCCTTCCTCCCACATGGTTCCTGCACAGGCTTCATGTATCTTCTGGAGAACGAAGGTTGCTTTCGCAGGTCTCAGGCACTTCAGGAGCGGGTAGGACTAGGACCGGCGGTAAAGCTGTCCTTCCATCAGGACAAACCAAGAGGCTTTCTTTTTGACGAGGCTGGCTTCCGCGTGGTCCTTAGGCAAGGTGCCATCAGTGATGTACCTGATGTACCTATCCATCCAGCTCGGCTCCGTGGTGACTTGCTGCACCTCCTCCGAGGCTTCATAGCTTGGATTTTTGAGGTACTCAATGTATGCGCCCCCAGCGACGAGTCTGGCAGGGTTGTGAGTCTCAACAGTGCATCTGTGTGAGCATTCTCTCCACATAAGATATAGAAGATGTTGAAGCATCGGAGACCTACCGTGCATGAGCGGACTCTTTCCAAGTACTTCATTATCTGAGGATCTCTGGTTCATACTCTCTAGAGACTTGGTCGGCCACCAGTTAGGAGTCGGTAAAGACCTTCAAGCTTTGCACGCCCAGCTCGTGGGAGACCTTTAGGCCTACGAGGAGTGCCTCGTACTCTGCTTGGTTGTTCGTCACGGCAAACTTGAAACAGAGAGCACATTCTGCCACGATCCCGTCGCTGTTGGCGAGAATGAGGCCTGCTCCACTCCCGCCTGAGTTGGATGCGCCATCCACATGGAGGATCCAGGATTCCTCCTCTGTTCTGGGCTCAACTTGATGCTTCGGGGATGTCTTCTCTAGCTCCTCGTTGAGTCCCGTGCACTCGACCAGGAAGTCGGATAGGACCCGGGCCTTCTGCGATGACCTCGGCTAATACGCGATATCGAACTCGCTCGGCATCAGGGACCACTTGGCCAACCGTCCGGATGTTTCGGGGTGGCTAAGTATGGTCCTCAGTGGCTGATCCATCATGACCATGATGGGATGTTCTTGGAAGTACGGCCTGAGGTGCTTAGTAGACATTATTAGAGCAAAAATGAGTTTCTCGGAGTGGGTATACCTGATCTCCGTATCGCAGAGGATTTTGTTGGTGTAGTATACCGGCTTCTGAGATCCGTCCTTGCATGCACGGATGAGGATCGAGCTGATGGCTCCAGGTGTGACCGCTAGGTAAATTAGGAGTTCATCTACTTCCTCCGGTTTGGAGAGCAGCGGAGGAGAGGCCAGGAACTCCTTCAATTCTTCAAAGGCTGTCCTGCACTCCTCCGTCCAAGTAAAGTCGTGCATCTTGTACAGCACCTTGAAGAAGAGAAGGCAGCGGTCAGCCGACCTCGAGATGAACCGACTTAGAGCTGCGATACGTCCTGTCAGGCGCTGGACCTGCATCTTGGACGTCGAGTGCTCCATGTCGATGATCGCCTGGACCTTCTCCAGGTTCGCTTCAATGCCCCTTTGAGTGACCATGAAGCCAAGGAACTTTCCTGCTACCACTCCGAAGGTGCACTTTGCTGGGTTCAGCTTCATCTGGTACTTTCAAAGGTTGTTGAAGGCTTCGACGAGGTCGGCGATGCGGTCCAAGCTTGGCTTGCTCATGACAAGCATGTCATCCACGTACACCTACATGTTCCAGCCAATCTGGTCTTTGAAGACCCTGTTGACCAGACGTTGGTATGTGGCCCCAGCATTCGTCAGACCGAAGGGCATCATCTTATAGCAGTGTGTCCCTTGGTCGGTAATAAAGGCAGTGTGCTCCTCATCCTCTAGGTGCATCTGGATCTGATTATATCCGAAGAATGCATCTATGAAGGAAAGCAGTCGGTGACCCGAGGTAGCATCCACCAGTTGGTCAATCTTTGGTAGAGGGAAACTATCCTTTGGACATGCCTTGTTGAGGTCAATGCAGTCTACACAGATCCTCCATTTGTCATTACTCTTCTTCACCATCACCACATTCGCCAGCCAGCTTGGGTATTATACCTCCAGGATGAAGCCGGCAGCGAGGAGTTTATCGACTTCCTCATTGATTGCCGCCTGCCTCTCCAGGGTGAGACTTCTCTTCTTCTGCCGAACTGGCCTATACTTTGGATCAATGCTCAGCTTGTGGGTGATGATGTCAAAGGGGATACCTAGCATATCGGTCGCTATCCAGGTGAACACATCTGCATTCACCCATAAGAACTCCAACAGGTGGGCCCTCTCCTCATCTTGTAGCTGGGCCTTAATCTGTACCGTATTCTCTTGGTCGGCTCCGAGCGGATAAGACAGTGGGCACTCGACCAGACCACCCCTAGGATCTTGCACCCTTTGGTGGAGATCGTCCACCGTGGGATCATCCTCGGGGACCTTGGTCCTGGGGATAGTCTGGAAATAGTGTTGAATCGGGTGAGGTGCACCTCTCATCTCGCCGACTCCATAGGGAGTTGGGAACTGTACCAGCACTGCTTCGTAGAAATGACGGCATCGAGCAGATTGAGCTCGGGTCGGCCAAGGATCATGTTATAGGCTGAAGAAAGCCTAACCACTATGAAGGTCATCATAACAGTGGTCTGCCAAGGTGGGGTCCCGGCAGTGACTGAGAGAGTGATCTCTCCTTCAACCCTCACAGAATTTGATGCGGGACACGGATGCGATGCAGTACTAAAGGTTAATTTAAGTTTTATGTTAATCGAGAGCAAATGTTCATTAACCTAACAGCCTATTAAACAATACGTTAAAAGAATCTATAGCAAGCAACTAAATACTGGATTACATCACCCGCATGCATACCTAACAAAATAGATAATTAAATGGATCACGACGATTGAGAAACCACTCTAGATTAGGTTCCTACTTTCTAACATCAGATCTAGAGGAAGGGAAAGGGATCTTGAGTTACTGATATGCTTAGAAACCTCCTCTGATGAAGATCTGGATCACTGCACTCTAGGGTTGAAGAATCGGACTCCAAACTGATCGCTCCTGGCATCCGGATTCCGATCGAACTGATTCCAAAGCATGAATGCCGATCTTCAGAGTCGGATCTCAAGATAATCTACCAAAAACATGAAAAATAGCAATTAAATATTGAAAATCAAAAATTAGAAGGAAGGCTGGCACCAGGGTTGTTGGTTCTCCCGGGGATCTTCTTCTTTGGTTGGCTTCTAGGATCTCTTCAAAACATTGGATGAAGGCCTTAAAGAGACTTAGGGATCAGATCTGATGGAGGGATTGGATGGATAAACAGGGCATCACACCCCGATAGAACTTGGACGTCGCATCCAAGTGTTCTAGGCATCACACCTAGCACCTATCAACCGTCGCAGCTAGAAAGAAATTGGAAGAAGAACTCGACAGAGTTTCATTTCATTTCATCAAATATTCTTTAATTACAAGGGGGGAGGTGTAGGGGTATTTATAGAACCCTAACCAGAGAAGTGAGGGACTCAAATACAAGAGTTTCATTACAACTCTAGACTTCAAGTTACATTGCCTGGACTCCTGCTGGATGAAAAAAAATGGACTCCTATCCATAGTTGGCGCCAAGATGAGACTTTGATGGAGGGTCATGATCGCTTCTGGGTTGGTCATGATGATTGGACTCCAGTGTCTTGATAATGTATTCTTCTAGAGCTGCCTGGACTCTTCAGTCTTGATTAGAGATAACTCTAGAGTCCTGCTGAAATTCTAGAATCCTTGAAGCTTGAACAGTTAGTAGCTTATTTGAATGGAATGCTAGGAACCCTTGGACCTCCAACACTAGGTGAGAAAAAATTTCCAAACTCCTTTGAATGCTTGGCTGACTTCTCACTTTGGCATGAAATATTATGAGTAGAAGGGCGTCATCTAGGAGAAGTCCTTCACAATTACTCCTCTTAACAATTTTGTGCGCCTTTCTTCATGAGCTGACCAAAAGAAATTGTCTTGATGAGTGTAGCTCTTCCAAATTTAAGTGGTAGGCCATGTGTCATTGTCCCCCTGGTGACGTGATAATAGTAATCCTGAAATCATGCAAAGTTGACATGCAAAATAGGCTAGCATATGACAAGAGCTTGTGCTAGCACATGGGTCACATGGGCTTGTCTTGAACTAGCACATGGATCTTGATTTTAGTCACATGGATATTATAATTGGTCTTCCCTGTAATACAAGACTCAACAACTAATTTTTACAGGACTTAATAAATAACTAAACTCCTATTTGATCAATTGGAACCCAATTTGATCAAAAGGGTAAGACATGTAAATACGTAG
The DNA here is from genome assembly GCA_021397845.1 of Areca catechu. Lineage (NCBI taxonomy): Eukaryota > Viridiplantae > Streptophyta > Magnoliopsida > Arecales > Arecaceae > Areca > Areca catechu. Next base: position 160,259,896 of record CM038050.1, read on the forward strand.
TTCAACTTGGTAAAAGGGGTTTAGCCTAAAAGGCTAAATAAATAAAACCCTAATTCCAGTTGGTAAAAGGGGCTAACCATAACTAATCCAAAATAACAAAAATTAAAATAAGTTATTTACATGGATAAAAGGGTTGGGTCCAGGGTTTCATTCACAGGTGATCCACAAGGATGTGGGTTCAACATGTTGATATTTTCGGGCCCTGGTGTCCTCACCAATTCTTCCCAGGTGGGAGGAACTTGTCCCATCGAGTAAGGGTTAGACTGGCTCAAGTACTTCTCTAACAAGTCTGGGGCGATCTTCTGTAGATCCTCCCGAGTTATCCAAGTGTCATCAGACTCGGGATGTCCTTGCCGACGAACCAAGTATCGCTGGTAGTCCTTATTCCGGGTAACAATCATCTTGTCATCCAGAATTCGTTCAACCCTGTCTCTCCGATTTGTGAATTTGGCTATTGGACACTCATGGGTTGGTTCGCTCTCAAGAACAGGATCGGGCCCAAAAGGCTCACTAGGTAGCAACATCGGCTCCCTATACTCTACAAATCTGATATGTTGAAAGTTGGACTTATACCCAAATCTAAAGGTAGGTCTATCTCATAGGCATTAGGTCTAAACTTATCAATTATTTTATAAGGTCCCGCACTCCGGGCATGTAACTTTTTGATAGTTCTAGATGGAAATCATTCAGGCCTGAGCCTGATCATAACTTGGTCCCTTACTTTAAACTCTTTGAACCTTTTGCTTAAATTAGCCGTTTGTGCATATGAATCATTGCTCTCTTTAATTTTCTTATTTATTTCTTGATGCAAGTTCTTTATATGCTGTGCAAAAGACTCAGCTGACTCAGATAAACGTGCATGAATAGGTAAGGGAATCAGATCTAATGGCTTCCTAGGCTTGTATCCATGAACGATTTCAAATGGGCTCTTCCCTGTAGATCTATTGACTGAGTTATTATAAGCAAACTCCGCTCTTGGTAACAATAGATCCCAATTAGCAGTATTTTCTTCCACTAGACTCCTTAACAAGCTCCCTAAACTCCGATTTACTACCTCAGTTTGGCCATCTGTTTGGGGGTGGTAGGTAGTAGAATACTTCAATTTGGTTCCTAGTATATGCCATAAGGTTTTCCAAAAGTAGCTAGTAAACCTAACGTCTCGGTCCGACATAATGGTCTTAGGCAATCCATGTAACCTAACCACTTCGTTCAAGAATAATTTGGCCACTCTAGACGCATCATAAGTTTGGGAACATGGGATGAAATGGGCCATCTTAGAAAACCTATCTACTATCACGAAGATAGAATCATGTTTCCTAGCAGTTTTATGTAATCCTAGGATAAAGTCCATACTCAAGTCTTGCCATGGGCAATCTGGGACGGGGAGTGGGGTATATAGTCCAGTGTTCTATCTAGGTTGCTTAGCTACAGCACAAGTCCTATACTGGGCTACCATTTGGACAACATTTTTCTTTAAACTTGGCTAATAAAACTGATCCTCTACAGCCAAGATAGTTTTATTACGCCCAAAGTGTCATGCTAAACCTCTGCGTGTATCTCCCAAATAAGAAAGTCTCTAAGTGATGTCTTGGAAACACACAACCTATTTTCCTTGAACAAATAACCATCCCTTAAGACATACTCACTAAATTCAGTGGATGGCCCTAGCTTCACTAATTCATAAATCTTCCCAAAATCCGGACAAAATTCATATTCTTCCTTTAATCATTCAAATCCGACTACTTCGGTACTCACACAATTCAGCAACATTGTTCTCCTACTAAGTGCATCAGCTACCCTATTCTCACTTCCAGCATTGTGCTTTAGGATAAAAGTATAGGCTTGTATAAATTTGACCCACTTGCCATGTCTAGGGTTTAACTTTTTTTGAGAATTTAGGAAGTGAAATGCTTCGTGATCAGAGTAGAGAACGAATTCTTGTGATAGCAAGTAATGCCTCCAATACCTAAGAGCATGTACTACCGCATACAACTCTTTATCATATATGGAATATTTCAACTTGGCATCACTCAGTTTCTCACTAAAATAGGCAATAGGATGATTTTCCTGACTTAATACCCCTCCTATTCCTACGCCTGATGCATCACAGGCGACCTCAAAGACTTTGGTGAAGTCGAGTAACCTTAGAACTGGTGCCTTAGTCATTCTATCTTTGATCTCTAGGAAGGCTTATGGGCAGCTCTAGTCCAATCGAATTCGCCCTTCCTAATGCAGTCGGTGATCGGAGCAACAAACGTGCTAAACCCTCTGATAAATCTCCTATATAAGGTAGCTAACCCGTGGAAACTTCGAACGTCATGAACATTCCTAGGTATAGGCCACTCAACTATAGATTTCACTTTCTCAGGGTAGGCGGTTACTCCTTCTAGTGTTACTACAAAACCTAAGAAGATGATTCTGGTTGACATGAAGTTACATTTATTAAGGTTTGCAAACAAAGATTCCTTCCTAAGGACCTAGCAAATCTGACGGAGGTGGTCTAAGTGATCTTCCCTAGTCCTACTATATACGAGGATATCATCAAAATATACGACCACGAGTTTTTCAATAAATGATCGTAATACCTAAGTCATAACCCTCATAAACGTACTTGGGACGTTTGATAATCCAAAGGGCATCACCAACCACTCATATAGGCCATCTTTGGTCTTGAAAGCCATTTTCCACTCATCCTCGATTCTAACTCTCACCTGATGGTAGCCACTTTTTAAATCAATTTTTGAAAAGATGGTCGATCCGGCCATCATGTCTAGCATGTCATCGAGTCGGGGTATGGGAAACCGATACTTTATCATAATCTTGTTAATAGCCCGGCTATCTATGCACATCCTCCAACTGCCATCCTTTTTAGGAGTCAAAAGTGCTGGGACAGCACAAGGACTTAAACTCTCCCTAATAAATCCCTTTTTCATAAGATCCCCTACTTGGCATTGTAGCTCCTGATGTTCCGTAGGGTTCATCCTATAGTGTGGGAGGTTTAGCAATGTGGCTCATGGTACTAAATCAATTGCATGTTGAATATCTCTTAATGATGGCAATTGATCCGATAAATCTTCAGGGTAGACATCTTTAAATTTCTCTAATAAATCTAGGATCTCCTTAGGGTATTCTAGTTTTGGTTGATCCTGAGCTTCCTTGGTAACTAAAATCCAAACTCTTGACCCTCTATCGATTTCTCGTTTTAACTCCTTTGTAGAGATCAAATTCAAATTAGACTCTTTTTCCTTTAAGTGACTTAACCCTCTCTTAACATTGTCCTTTGGTGGGGTCGCATTAATCACTATCCTCTTTCCTAGATGGTGAAATGTACATGAGTTCGATCATCCAAACAGGGTGGCATCGTGGTCATACAACCAAGGTCTTCCTAAAATGATGCAGCTAACCCCTGTTGGAAGAACATCGAACCAGACTCTTTCTTGGTAGGATTGTACCTGAATTGTAACCTGGCATCGCAACCGGATGGAAATGTTGGTTGCATCGATTCAGGATACCTTATAGGGGGTCGGGTGTGGAACAGTTGGTAAGTCTAGGCTCTTAACTGCATTAGTAGAAATTGCATTGACACAACTCCCACTATCAATTATGACCTTACATACCTTATCCCCTATTTTAATAAAGGTCTGTAGGATGTTAGTCCTATGCCAATCCTCATTCCTCTTAGTTTGAGTCAAGATGCATCTGATCACTCCTAATCGGTCTGAGTCTAAGATCTCTTCCTCCTCCTCATATTCCTCCACTAACTTAGCTTCAGCCTCATAAACCTCTTCCTCACAAGGGTCACTAATCTCAAGGTCCTCTACTTCAGATTCCCCTATATGTAAGGCTCGCGATGGACATTGGGCAGCATAATGACCAGTTTGATTACACTTAAATCATACTAGGATTTGGTTTCAATCCTTCTGAACCATAGGTGCCATACCCTTGTCATCTCTACGAATGGGCTGGGAATTGGGTCTAGGTCGATTTGTAGGGATTCGGTTCTAGTTTGGCCTATTTCCAGGGGCATTAAATCTAGATGAATCAGATTGATAGGTAGGTTTCCTTGGAAATCTCTTAGCATCCATAGCAACCTGATAGGCATGTTCTAAATCATTCACTTCTCTTAGAATCAGTTCCCTCTTAATGTCCTCATCTAGGCCTGCTCTAAACCTAGACAAAGTAATCAACTCAGACTCGGACACACCACACCGCATAACATACTCATCGAAAATGGCTATGTATTCAGACACAGTCTGATTTTCTTGGATCATCTTCTGCCACTGATCTAAAAGTCTTTGTTCATAGGAGAATGGTAGGTATTTGGCCCTTAATTTGAGTTTCATATCCTCCCATGTAGCTATATGTGGGTCTCTTCTCTGTCGGCTAAACCTTTCCACATTACCCCAATACAATCGTGCTTGTCGGATCAACCTAAACTTAGTGAATTTGACCTTACGCTCTTCCGACATGGTGTACCATTCGAAGTACTGATCCATATCACTTTTTCAATTAGAGTACATCTTGGGATCTAAAGTACCATCGAATGTGGGGGCTTCTAGTCTGATACTCCTAGGGCTTGTGCTTCTTGATCATCTATGTCATACTGCTGCCTCCTAGGAATAGGATCAGGTATAACCTCTCTACGTTGGGCTCGATGCCTTGGAATTGGATCAGGTGTGGCCTCTCTACATTGGGCTTGATGTCTAGGGATTGGATCATGTGTAAGCTCTGGAAGCTGGGGTCCTGGACCATACTGTGGGGTAAATTTCAGTGGTGTAGGGTCAGGTTGAGACACATGGGATCCTTCTAATGAACCTATTCTTTCATTCATTTGATCAAACCTCTAGTCGACTCTAGCACTAAACTGCCTCTGTTCAGCACTAAGCTGCCTCATTTGCTCAATCAAAGATCTCATGAAAGTTTCCATCGTGGGGTCCATGGATGTACTAGGTTGGTCCTGGGGGACCTGGTATGGGGTTCCTGACCTAGTAGTCATGCAAGGACACAATGCACTCAAACAAACCTAATCGACTATGGATAGCTAGACCTAGAGTCCAAACTAGATGCCTAATCAAGGTGGCAAGCTAGTCTGTAGTAACTCAAGACTTGGCTAGGCAGGTGTAAGGGGAGTGTAGGTCCCTGATTGCCAATCCTAGACACCAATCAGAGATTGGCTAGGTAGGCGGACCAGCTCACTTGCCCTTCGGGACATAATCCCTGAACCACTGTTCTAGACACCAAGAAATGGGCACACACATATTTAGTTGACACGATTGAATTGACACTAACTCGGACCCGACCAATTGGTGTCCATAAGCTCACTAGAGCAATTAGGTTCTAATCAATTTTAATTAGGAATTGGGCTCGAATGCAAAGTGGATGGTTTTGGGCTAGGGAAAGGTTATGAACTCCTCCCCCTATGTTATATTGTATGCCCTTAAAAATCAATTAGAAAATGAATGCAATAAGCAACTAATAAAACTAAACCCTAATGATTTTTTTTTGGGTAGAACCTGTTCTCAGGCTGAAAACAGAGAACTGCAGTTTTACAGAAAACCATAAATTATAAAAAAATATTGAAAATACTTTGAATTTTATAAAGCTAACAAAACAAATTTCATATTTTTTTGATTTTTATACGCGCAGAAACAATTAAAAAAATAGAGTATATACTGGAAGGCCGAGATGCAAAATTTAACTAAATGCAAGATTAACCTAATCTAAACCTAGGGCTCTAATACCAAATTTGACACGGGACACGGATGCGATGTAGTACTAAAGGTTGATTTAAATTTTATGTTAATCGAGAGCAAATGTTCATTAACCTAAAAGCCTATTAAACAATATGTTAAAAGAATCTATAGCAAGCAACTAAATACTGGATTACATCACCCGCATGCATACCTAACAAAATAATTAATTAGATGGATCACGGCGATTGAGAAACCACCCTAAATTAGGTTCCTACTTTCTAACATCAGATCTAGAGGAAGGGAAAGGGATCTTGAGTTACCGATATGCTTAGAAATCACCTCTGATGAAGATCTGGATCACTGCACTCTAGGGTTGAAGAATCGAACTCCAAACTGATCGCTCCTGGCATCCGGATTCTGATCGAACTAATTCCAAAGCATGAACGCCGATTTTCAGAGTCGGATCTCAAGAGAATCTGCCAAAAATATCAAAAATAACAATTAAACGTTGGAAATCAAAAACAAGAAGGAAGGCTGGCACCAGGGTTGTTAGTTCTCCCGGGGATCTTCTTCTTTGGTTGGATTCTAGGATCTCTTCAAAACATTGGATGAAGGCCTTGAAGAGACTTAAGGATCAGATCTGATGGAGGGATTGGATGGATAAACAGGATGTCGCAGCCTGGTAGAACTTGGACGTCGCACCCAAGTGCTCTAAGCGTCACACCTAGCACCTATCAGCTGTCGCAGCTAGAAAGGAATTGGAAGAAGAACTCGGCAGAGTTTCATTTCATTTCATCAAATATTTATTAATTACAAGGGGAAAAGTGTAGGGGTATTTATAGAACCCTAACCAGAGAAGTGAGGGACTCAAATATAAGAGTTTCATTACAACTCTAGACTTCAAGTTTACATTGCCTGGACTCCTTGTGGATGAAAAAAAATGGAATTCTATCCATAGTTGGCGCCAAGATGAGACTTTGATGGAGGGTCATGATCACTTCTGGGTTGGTCATGATGATTGGACTCCAGTATCTTGATAATGTATTCTTCTAGAGCTGCCTGGACTCTTCAGTCTGGATTGGAGAGAACTCTAGAGTCCTGCTGAAATTCTAGAATCCTTGAAGCTTGAACAGTTAGCAGCTTATTTGAATGGAATGCTAGGAACCCTTGGACCTCCAACACTAGGTGAGAAAAAATTTCCAAACTCCTTTGAATGCTTGGCCGACTTCTCACTTTGGCATGAAATATTATGAGTAGAAAGGCGCCATCTAGGAGAAGTCCTTCACTATTACTCCTCTTAAAAATTTTGTGCGCCTTTCTTCATGGGCCGACCAAAAGAAATTGTCTTGATGAGTATAGCTTGTCCAAATTTAAGTGGTAGGCCATGTGTCATTGTCTCCCTGGTGATGTGACAATAGTAGTCCTGAAATCATGCAAAGTTGACATGCAAAATAGGCTAGCATATGACAAGAGCTTGTGCTAGCACATGGGTCACATGGGCTTATCTTGAACTAGCACATGGGTCTTGATTTGAGTCACATGGGTATTATAATTGGTCTCCCCTGTAATACAAGACTCAACAATTAATTTTTACAGGACTCAATAAATAACTAAACTCCTATTTGATCAATTGGAACCCAATTTGATCAAAAGGGCAAGACATGTAAATACGTAGTTCAACTTGGTAAAAGGGGTTTAGCCTAAAAGGCTAAATAAATAAAATCCTAATTCTAATTGGTAAAAGAGGTTAACCCTAACTAATCCAAAATAACAAAAATTAAAATAAATTATTTACATGGATAAAAGGGTTGGGTCTAGGGTTTCATTCACAGGTGATCCACAAGGATGTGGGTTCAACCTGTCGATATTTTCGGGCCCTGGTGTCCTCACCAATTACCAAATTTGACGCGGGACACGGATGTGATGCAGTACTAAAGGTTGATTTAAATTTTATGTTAATCAAGAGCAAATGTTCATTAACTTAACAGTCTATTAAACAATATGTTAAAAGAATCTATAGCAAGCAACTAAATACTGGATTACATCATCCGCATGTATACCTAACAAAATAATTAATTAGATGGATCACGGTGATTGAGAAACCACCCTAGATTAGGTTCATACTTTCTAACATCAGATCTAAAGGAAGGGAAAGGGATCTTGAGTTACCGATACGGTTAGAAACCTCCTCTGATGAAGATCTGGATCATTGCACTCTAGGGTTGAAGAATCGGACTCCAAACTGATCGCTCCTGGCATCCGGATTCAGATCGAACTGATTCCAAAGCATGAATGCCGATCTTCAGAGTCAGATCTCAAGAGAATTTGCCAAAAATACAAAAAATAGCAATTAAACGTTGGAAATCAAAAACTAGAAGGAAGGCTGGCACCAGGGTTGTTGGTTCTCCCGAACCAAGGATCTTCTTCTTTGGTTGGCTTCTAGGATCTCTTCAAAACATTGGATGAAGGCCTTGAAGAGACTTAGAGATCAGATCTGATGGAGGGATTAGATGGATAAACAGGGCGTCGCACCCCGGTAGAACTTGGACATCGCACCTAAGTATTCTAGGCGTCACACCTAGCACCTATCAGCCGTCGCAGCTAGAAAGGAATTGGAAGAAGAACTCGGCAGAGTTTCATTTCATTTCATCAAATATTCATTAATTACAAGGGGGGAGGTGTAGGGGTATTTATAGAACCCTAATCAGAGAAGTGAGGGACTCAAATACAAGAGTTTCATTACAACTCTAAACTTCAAGTTTATATTGCCTGGACTCCTGCTGGATAAAAAAAAATGGACTCCTATCCATAGTTGGCGCCAAGATGAGACTTTGATGGAGGGTCATGATCACTTCTAGGTTAGTCATGATGATTGGACTTCATTGTCTTGATAATGCATTCTTCTAGAGCTGCTTGGACTCTTCAGTCTGGATTGGAGAGAACTCTAGAGTCTTGCTGAAATTCTAGAATCCTTGAAGCTTGAACAGTTAGCAGCTTATTTGAATGGAATGCTAGGAACCCTTGGACCTCCAACACTAGGTGAGAAAAAATTTCCAAACTCCTTTGAATGCTTGGCCGACTTCTTACTTTGGCATGAAATATTATGAGTAGAAAGGCGCTATCTAGGAGAAGTCCTTCACAATTACTCCTCTTCAAAATTTTGTGTGCCTTTCTTCATGGGCCGACCAAAAGAAATTGTCTTGATGAGTGTAGCATATCCAGATTTAAGTGGTAGGCCATGTATCATTGTCCCCATGGTGACGTGACAATAGTAGTCCTGAAATCATGCAAAGTTGATATGCAAAATAGGCTAGCATATGATAAGAGCTTGTGCTAGCACATGGGTCACATGGACTTGTCTTGAACTAGCACATGGGTCTTAATTTGAGTCACATGGGTATTATAATTGGTCTCCCCTGTAATACAAGACTCAACAACTAATTTTTACAGGATTCAATAAATAACTAAACTTCTATTTGATCAATTGGAACCCAATTTTATCAAAAGGGCAAGACATGTAAATACGTAGTTCAACTTGGTAAAAGGGGTTTAGCCTAAAAGGCTAATTAAATAAAACCCTAATTCCAGTTGGTAAAAGGGGCTAACCCTAACTAATCCAAAATAACAATAATTAAAATAAATTATTTACATGGATAAAAGGGTTGGGTCAAGGGTTTCATTCACAGGTGATCCACAAGGATGTGGGTTCAACCTACCGATATTTTCGGGTCCTGGTGTCCTCACCAATTACCAAATTTGACACGGGACACGGATGCGATGCAGTACTAAAGGTTGATTTAAATTTTATGTTAATCGAGAGCAAATGTTCATTAACCTAACAGTCTATTAAACAATACGTTAAAAGAATCTATAGCAAGCAACTAAATACTGGATTACATCACCCGCATGCATACCTAACAAAATAATTAATTAGATGGATCACGGTGATTGAGAAACCACCCTAGATTAGGTTCCTACTTTCTAACATCAGATCTAGAGGAAGGGAAAGGGATCTTGAGTTACCGATACGCTTAGAAATCTCCTCTGATGAAGATCTGGATCACTGCACTCTAGGATTGAAGAATCGGACTCCAAATTGATCGCTCCTGGCATCCGGATTCAGATCGAACTGATTCCAAAGCATGAACGCAGATCTTCAGAGTTGGATCTCAAGAGAATCTGCTAAAAATACCAAAAATAGCAATTAAATGTTGGAAATCAAAAACTAGAAGGAAGGTTGGCACCAGGGTTGTTGGTTCTCCCGGGGATCTTCTTCTTTGGTTGGCTTCTAGGATCTCTTCAAAACATTGGATGAAGGCCTTGAAGAGACTTAGGGATCAGATTTGATGGAGGGATTGGATGGATAAACAGGACGTCGCACCCCGGTAGAACTTGGACGTCGCACTTAAGTGTTATAGGTGTCACACCTAGCACCTATCAGCCGTCGCAGCTAAAAAGGAATTGGAAGAAGAACTCGGCAGAGTTTCATTTCATTTCATCAAATATTCATTAATTATAAGGGGGGAGGTGTAGGGGTATTTATAGAACCCTAATCAGAGAAGTGAGGGACTCAAATACAAGATTTTCATTACAACTCTAGACTTCAAGTTTACATTGCCTGGACTCCTGCTGGATGAAAAAAAATGGACTCCTATCCATAGTTGGCGCCAAGATGAGACTTTGATGGAGGGTCATGATCGCTTCTAGGTTGGTCATGATGATTGGACTCCAGTATCTTGATAATGCATTCTTCTAGAGCTGCCTGGACTCTTCAGTCTGGATTGTAGAGAACTCTAGAGTCCTGCTGAAATTCTAGAATCCTTGAAGCTTGAACAGTTAGCAGCTTATTTGAATGGAATGCTAGGAACCCTTGGACCTCCAACACTATGTGAGAAAAAATTTCCAAACTCCTTTGAATGCTTGGCCGACTTCTCACTTTGGCATGAAATATTATGAGTAGAAGGGCGCCTTCTAGGAGAAGTCCTTCACAATTACTCCTTTTAAAAATTTTGTGCGCCTTTCTTCATGGGCCGACCAAAAGAAATTGTCTTGATGAGTGTAGCTTGTCCAAATTTAAGTGGTAGGCCATGTGTCATTGTCCCCCTGGTGACGTGACAATAGTAGTCCTGAAATCATGCAAAGTTGACATGCAAAATAGGCTAGCATATGACAAGAGCTTGTGCTAGCACATGGGTCACATGGGCTTGTCTTGAACTAGCACATGGATCTTGATTTGAGTCACATGGGTATTATAATTGGTCTCCCCTGTAATACAAGACTCAACAACTAATTTTTACAGGACTCAATAAATAACTAAACTCCTATTTGATCAATTGGAACCCAATTTGATCAAAAGGGCAAGCCATGTAAATACGTAGTTCAACTTGGTAAAAGGGGTTTAGCCTAAAAGGCTAAATAAATAAAACCCTAATTCCAGTTGGTAAAAGGGGCTAATCCTAACTAATCCAAAATAACAAAAATTAAAATAAGTTATTTACATGGATAAAAGGGTTGGGTCCAGGGTTTCATTCACAGGTGATCCACAAGGATGTGGGTTCAACCTGTTGATATTTTCGGGCCCTGGTGTCCTCACCAGAATTCCCCGTGAAATCGACAAGGGGTGTGCACACAGGTTTGAGCTGAGTGGAGGACAAGTTCATTCTGGAGAAGGCATCGTAAAAAAGCATATTTATGGAGCTTCCACTATCAACCATGATGTGTTTTATAAGATATTTCACGATCGTCATCTCGACGACCATGGCATCGTTATTTATATTTTTCCCCCATCTCTCCCTTCCCTCATAAAGGAGAGTACACTTTCAGAACACCTTGCCCCTTGGGCCTTAGATGTACGCTCGGCTCCCTAGCATATCATCCCCACCAGCTTCTCGGTAGGGTGGTTGTCAACTACAGGAATCGGCAAGAGAGAGATGAGTGCCTGAGGTTTTGCCAGAGGTCTGCCCCCAACGAACCTCCCGAGGTAACCTCTCTTGATGAGTTCTTCAATCTCCTTCTTGAGATTGCGGTATTCCTCGGTATCGTGGCCGTGGTCGCGGTGGTAGCGGAATTACTTTGTCTTGTCGCGGCCAGTGGATGCCCTCATCGGAGGTGGGCGCTTCAGGTAGGGATCACCTTCGATCTCCATGAGGATCTTCATCCTCGGGGAGAGGAGAGGGGTGTATTTGTCCTCCAAAATGGGCACGCTCCTCGGTCTCGGCCCCTAGTGGAAGTTCGGAACTAGGGGTCCCAGCTTCCGGGTCTCGGGGGCCTCGATGGGAGTTGGCTTCTTCTGCGATTTCCCGTTGAGCTCCCGTCTTGTACAATCCGCCTCTTCGGCATGGATATACTTCTGGGCTCGGAGGAGGAGCTCGGAGTAGGTCTTGGGGGGTTTCTTGTTCAGCGAATAGGTCAGGCAAGAGGTCCTGAGCCCTCGCTTTAGCACCAACATGGCGACTGGCTCATCAAGATTGTAAATCTCCAATGTAGCAATGTTGAAGCGGGCCACGTAGTCTCGTAGGGGCTTGCAGTCCTGTTACCGGATGGAGAAGAGGCTATCTGCTTCACGTGGCACCTTCCGATAGGCATCGAAGTGGGCCAAGAACCTCTGCTTTGGCTGAGCGAAAGAGCCAATGCTTTCGGGCTCGAGACGGGTGAACCAGACCCGAGCCACCTTCCGAAGGGATGCTAGGAAGGCAATGCAAAAAAGAATGTCAGTGGCTCCCTGGGCCCTTATGAGGGCCTTGTAGCTTTCCAGGTAGTCCAGGGGGTCGGTTATCCCATCGTAAGGATCCACGTGTGGTATACGGAGCCGACTGGGAATCGGTTCCTCTTGGATCTCTCGAGAGAAGGGGGGACGGACGTCATAGCCTACTGGCTCATCAGCAGAGCCCTACATGTTCGCTAATCGGCGGGATAATTCTGCCAACTTGCGCTCGTGCTCCTTTAGGTGCTTCTTAGCCATGTGCCTGATGGCTTCGTCGGTCGAACCCTCCGTCGAGGCCAAAGGAGATGTAGAAGGTGACGTGGGACGATGTCCCTGGAGGGGGGTCTTGCCCTTTCGACCTCGACAGGGTTTGGCTGCTACCTGCTCGAGGGTTGGGGACCGGCTCTCCCTATCGACACATCCGGCCCGTTGTCTCTTCTCCGGAGTCAAGTGACTACCCCGGTGATCGGTGATGGCCCGCAGCTACGAAGGCCTTCCTTGGAAGGAACGCAGGCTATTGTGGGATGCTGCGGTGTGGGCCGCGGGGGTCCCTGGCTGCTGATGGGTAGCCAAGGATCATTGTTGGTGTTGGAGCTGGTGCACCACTGTAGTGAGGATCTACATCTGCTGGACGAGCGCGGCCAGCTGGAGTCCACCGGAGGTGGTTGAGCAGGAGCGGGGAGCTCCCCCTCTAGATCGTGCAGATTCCCTTGAGAAGGGGGATCCCCCGCACAGCTGGTGGAGACTTCTCTTGCTCGCGTCGTCACCATCCTCCCGGTGAGCTGCTTGCAGGGGGTTTAGGTTGGATCAAGATACGTCCTGCCTCTCCCCCTTCCTGGCGTGCCAATCTATTGCCACCAAGATCGTCGTGGCCCGTAGCTGCTGTCGACGTCGGATCGCCCCTCGTCTCCTTGGGGCCAGCCTGTGCTTCAGGACATGCTAAACAGGATCAGATACCCAGGCCGAGGATTCCGGTGGGGGCACTCCGACGGTCAAGTCAATGATGATCCAGGGAAACAGATCCTCCTGGTCGAGCCCCTTTGGATGGACTCCATGCTAGGAGGAGTGAATGGTATATGAGTGGGGGTGCAAGTGTGCTGGGGAAGATGGTGGCTGAGGTAGATCGATCCTCCTATGTGGCCCCTTCTCCCTTACTTGCTTGGACGAGTGTTTTGGCTTACTCTTGCCTGGCTTGCTTACCTTCTCGCTGAGGGTGTCGAAAGTTCTTTTAAATCCAGGTGATTGTTGAACGCCTACCTCGGGATTTCACCATGCTGTCAAGCATGTGCGGCGGTGTTCCGTGCCGTAGACGGGACGTCTTTCCTGGTTCGTGATAAGGGAAACTACCGTGCGTTCTAACATTCCTTCCGGTCGCTCCATTCCGGGAAGCCTGGTAGTGTCTCGATTGGGGGGCCACCGCTCCCGGGATTCGAATCTCCTGGTTGACTTCCTCTTTCGGGTGGTGTAGGTGGATGGTGGAGAGCATGGTGTCTTGATCAGGGAGCTTCTTCCACTCCTGGTGTAAGTGGCATCCGTAGGCAGTTATTGTGATTTGATGGGTGCTTCCTCATAGTCCTCTGGTGGCTCGTCGGTGCCTCGGGGGGTGGCTCCGCCCTTTGGTGTTCGGCGGCATTATCCGAGGTGGTTGCCGAACTGGAGAGCTAAGACTTGACTCCGGTCCAAGTGGCTCGACCTCCGAGGGGCTCGACCTGGCGGAGGAGGGCTAGGCTCGACTTCGGTTCAGGGGGCTCGACCCGGCGAAAGAAGGCTCGACTCCTGTTCAGATGGCTTGGCCTCAGAGGGGCTCGACCTGGCGGAGAAGGGCTGAGCTTGACTTCAGTCCAGGGGGCTCGACCTTGGAGGGGCTCAATCTGATGGAGGAGGTCAGCACACGACTCCAACCTAGAGAGCTCGGCCTCGAAGGGGCTCGACCTGGCGGAGGAGGGCTTAGCTCGACTCCGGTCCAAGGGGCTCAGCCTCGGAGGGGCTCGATATGGTGATAGAGGTCACTCGGCTCTGGCCTCGGTGCCCCGAGCTTGCGGGTGCCGACTTGGCGAAGGACGGGACTCGGCTTTGATGGGCCACCTTGTCATTCTGAGAGAGCTCAGCCCAGCAAAGGAGTCCGAGATGGAGTGTCCACCGTGGCAGTTTTTCTGTTACGGCATCTGACAGGGATTACATCTCAGCTTCTTGCCACATCAGTAATAATATAAAATAATAGGAATAATAAATTTTGAAATTACTTTAACATCAATAAATTATTTTTTATTTAAATTTTATTTAAAAAATATTTATAAAATATATTTTTTTTTGGTAAACCGTTGCATTCAGCTTAGGATTCTAACATGAATATAACCAAGCAAGTCAGAAAAGATAACATTACGAAATGACCTCGGGGTAAGACCAAGATCGGTCCACAAAATAGGGCTCGAGTAATGAGAAACAAAGGAGGCAACCTAATCTGTCGCAGAGTTAGCCTCCCGGTATACGTTCATGATAATACATGTAGAACAATCCTGAAGCAGGAGCGTGATATCCCGAAGAAGAGGATGCACCGGCTTGGACTTTCTGGCCTCCTGAATCCAAGCAATGATAGTAGCCGAGTCACCCTCGACGATGAGGTGGTCAACCTGCAGGAACATCCGAGCATAGACAATTCCAGCCCAAGCACCATGCAGCTTCGCGACCGAGATAGTCGGCTGAAGGAGATGATGCCTCCCTGCAGTGACGAAACCATGATCGAGATCGCGGACGATGAAACTAGTTCCACCATGAATGTCCAAGATACTTCCATCAAAGTTGATCATAAAATAGTTCGAAGGAGAGGGCTCCCAGGAGTTAAAAACCTGGCTGGATCCGAGCTTGCTCGATAATGAGTCTAGCTGAGTGACTCATAGAGTTGAAGACAATATCATTCATGATAACCAAATATAATAGACTGTATAAGCAATAAAAATAACAGCAAAATAATAAATAGCTAAATAAAATAAATTCAGAAAATAATCAATATAATCAGCTACGTATATGAATAACACTTGGAAGCTGGCCAGCCTCTAAATATGCTTAGCCGGCTGATATAAGAGAAGAAAATATATACTTTCAGCTAACCCTTTTATCCGTAAAAGAACGGGTCTCGGGGAATTGCAGCGCAGGGGACCGTTAGAATTTTAAAACTTTTGGACACGGCTTCGGGACCACGCCCTATACCAGAATGCCACGGAGGAACCAGGAATTGAAGTCCCGTCAACCGGGAGGTTTCCTCATGCCGTGGTCCAACGGAGGGACCCGGAGTTGAAATCCGGTCAGCCGGATCCACGGAAGGAACTTACTATAAATCCCTCTTTTTTATTATTATTATTATTATCAACTATATGTGTCTTGCTTTATTTCCACCTCGAGGGGCAAACAGGAAAGAGAGAGAGACGAGAAGATATGAGGAGATAATGGGGTTTGGAAATAAGTGATGGGCGTAACTTTAAATTATCAAGGAATTGATAAATATACGTCATTTGTTGACAAATATGCCCCACCGTGTTCGTATCTATCTCCCAGCCTCGTGACTCATTTGAGTATTGCTAGCAAGGGAGTGTATGTAAAATTAGTGATTCACCACCGGTTAATTTGGGGTTCGTTTGATTGGAGTACAATAAATTAGGAGATAATTTAATAATTTCTAAAAATTATTTATTTAAAAATAATAATTACGAGAGAATACATTTTATTAATTTAGTTAGTGGAAAAATTATTTTTAAAAAATAGTATTAAATATAATTATCATATTTGATTGAAGGTGACCGGATATAGAAATATTATTAAATTTTTAACAATTATCTTAAGTAAACAATTCAAGCCGTAACCTTTTTTTCTTGGACCATTTATTGACCATTTGCTCACTTCAAATGGTTACGGTCAATATATATCAACTATTTTAAATATTAAAATAATTTATAAGAGTTAATAAATATTTTGAAATTAATTATATATATATATTTAAAAAATATATTTTTATATTATAAATACATTTTAGTATATTATAGTATATAAATATTTATTTATCATGTATTAATAATTAATATTTATTAATAAATATAGTAACATATTTTATATAATATTATTAGTAAATAGTATTAATCATTATATTAATATATTTATAATATATTAATATCATATATAAGTAATATTAATCTAATAATATAATTAATATAATATAAGTGAGATTATTTTATCGAGAAAGGATAATTTCAAATTACTTTTGTTTGATAATTCAATATGAGAAAAAAAATAGCATGATATTTTGTTTTACCTTCTCTAACAATATATATATATATATATATATATATATATATATGATTTTTTATTTTTTATTTTTTCAAAATAAAAATTAAATATGGGATTTTTTTTTTTAAATGCAAGATTAAGCTTTTTGGCTTGCTAATCCGAATGAGCGTAAGATGTGTAGGAAATGACAGTGACTAGAATCCGTTGGTGCTGCTGTTCGTCGTACGTTCCATGTATATACCCTGTGCTAATCGGAGTAGATGGGCTGGGTGGAGGAAGGAGACGTTCCATCCACCGTATCAAGCTCCATAATTGGAGCTGATGGATGGGTGAAGGAAGGATACAATCCATCCACCAGCACATGGTCCACCGTTTGTCCGATGTGGGCGAGCAGGGAGGGTCTTATGGTATAAAGCGCCGAAATATGGTTGGATTACGTAATTAAGGGTATATAAGCATCATTTTTTAAATATATATTTAATATATATAATTTTATTTTTTATTAAAGTTTTTGAATAATAAAAATATTTTTATAAAAATATTTATGATATTTTTTATTTAGATTATGATATCCTGTGGTTTGAGTTATAATATTCTTGTAATCAAGATATCATGACTGTTCACGTGACATCATGAAATTAAAAAATATTTTTATTATTATTTTTTTTTAATAATGAAATATCTTTCAGTCTAGTTATATCATGTGAATAAGGTTATGATACATATTCATAAACTTAGTCATGGAATGTCATAAAAACAAATATTTTTATCATTTAAAATTTTTAATAAAAAAAATAAATTATAGATATTAAATACATGTTTAAATTATGAAAATATTTATTTCTTTTGTGATATCATATGATCAAGTTTGTGAACAAGATATTATAATCATATTCACGAAAAAATTGAAAAATATTTTTGTCATTAAAAAATTTTTAATTTTTTTATTGAAGAAAATATCCTTTAATTTTATGACATTATGTTAATGGATTATGATACCTAGGCCACGGGACTGTTATAATTCAAGTCACGAGATATCATAATCCAAACTAACGAATATTATAATTTCTTTATAAAATATATATTTTTATTATTTAAAATTTTTAATAAAAAAATAGAATTGCTAGTATTAAATGCATGCTATAAAAAGCAGAGTTTCCTTAGCCGTGTCATATTTTTTTTTTCTCCAATTGCGACCGTGTACAAAGAATTTCTCTGTGGTATAATAAAATAGGAAGTTAGAAACGTGACGTTGCATTGCAAGCACTTGGTGTGGACGTGGTTGATGATAAAAATATGTAAAATAAAATGGGAACGTGTTGTTGTTGCACTGCAAAATATATGTATATATATATATATGTATGTATATATATATATATGTATGTATATATATATATGTATATATGTATATATATATATGTATATATATATGTATATATATATATGTGTGTGTATAGCCGCACATTCATGTATCTATGTATCACAATTTTATTCTAAAAGCTTGGATTGCAGATCAAAATGCAAGAATGTAGTGTCATGTGACTCTACCACTATTGTGTGTCTGTAAGGGTTCAATTTTCTTCAATCATGAAGAAAAAATAATTTTCTAAATTTGCTAAACTTGGATTTTTCAAAAAAATAATAATAATAAAGAAAAACTAATAAAAGTAGTGTTTAGATTGCATTTTCTTTTATAATAACAAGAAAACTAAGGTATATAATTTCTAGTTATAATAGCAAAGCGTATCCTTCCATAATTTGAATTAAAATATTCTTCTGAATCAAATAGAATTAGATTTTTCAAAATAGATATGACAAAGTTAAGATTCTATTTGAGATAAATCTCGATTTATATATGGACTTTGTCTTTTTATCATTCCATTTGATATTTTTTTGAATTGAAAGATATGCGAACAAATTTATTTAACAAAAAGAAAAAAAATTGGTCCAACCATCTTATTTCAAGATTCAGAAAATAGAGTTTTGACATGATTGCTAATTGCTCTATACCTTTAATAGGGTACCATTGTATTGTAAAACTTCAAAAGATTAGGTAATCATTAAAAAAAAATAATCTCAATATAGTATAATATAGTTAAATTATGATCTTTAAAAATTTGGTATGTGATTCAATTTCTTGGTACTGCGAAACTTGTTCCTAGATTTTAATGTAGCTTTGCTTATAATGATCAAAATAGTCTATATCAAATTTCATAATCCTTTAAGATTAGCTATAAAGTAGATCCTTTGGATGATTCTTTTGTGGTTATCTTGTGAAGTCGGTCCATCAACCTCAACTTTGCCAATTGATAGCATATCAATAACTAACCAAATATGTGGATTAAAGTAGCTTCCACATACTTGATTGTAGTAATGTAGTGATTTTATGATTGCTAAGATGGTAGTTTGATTGGTAGAGATCTTGCTTTACTATCAACAGGTCGCAGATTTAAGATATGATCTTGTTGATGACTCGATTAAATTCAAAATTTTTTTTAAAACCTGCGAAATTGATGTGAGTGAGAGACCCCTAATTCTTTTGTTTACCAAAAAAAAAAAATGTAGTGGTTTTATTGATCTAAATAGAGTCGGCAGCATCTTTAACACTTTTTTAATTTTTTAATTTTTTTAATTGAAAGGGGGACAATGACTTATCCTATATTTCATTAAGAAAAAGAAAAGAGAAAAAAAAAGTGAGAACTAATTTCCCTATTTCCATCCAACATAAAAAAATGAAATTAAAAATTAAAAAAAAACCTTCTATATAAATATTAAACATAATTTAAATTTAAAAAAAATAAATTTCAAAATTCAGACAGTTAGAGAACTCGGTCGCTTGTTTTCTACCCAGCTGGAGAAGTTCAGGAGCACATCGCTACCTTGTTTGGACCATTCACATTATAGGTATCGTCATCTACCGACAATGGTTGGACTGGACGAAAGAGATAGGAGGGGCAATACATTCAGCTATCTTGATTTTTTTTTTTAAAAAAAAAATCATAACTTGTTTCATAAAATTTTAAACCTTTTAATGATAAAATTAATTATAATATGTACAAATAGGAGACAATCTAGTGCGGACCTAAAAAAACTATGATTTTTGGCTACACAAGATTCTTGCAGACCCACGCTAGATTATCTTGTGTCAGGATGCTTGCCCACCAACAAAATTTCTGTTATGATATGTCAGTTCAAGTATAGATTAGTCACTGGTTCGACCGCCCGAATACTCCCTTCTAAACAAGGCATGTCGAACCAAAGCGTTCAGAAGAAGTCGAATGGTTAATGGACAAGACGAAGGCACAACCTTCGGTCTCAGCCGAAGAGTTAGCATTCAGCCTCTGCCGAAGACATAGCCTTCAGCCTCAGCCGGAGGCACAACCTTTGGCACCCCCGCCGAAGACATGGTCTTCGGTCTTTGCTGAAGGCACGATCTTCGACTTTGGCCACAAGTGTCGTTTCGAAAATACCTCAAGACGAAAGCACCCCTCCAATCTAACCATGGATACTCCTAAAAAGGAAGCCCGAAGGCAAATCTCCAACCTACCTCAAGCCCACACGAACGTGGGAGATAACAGTTACGATCGACTATTACCTCCAGAATAGAACTATATCAAAGTGGCCACGTGGTCACTAACTCCAACTGCAACATCTCCGGCCTGACTGGAACCGTTTAATAACCGCCCATGATTACGGACAGAGAGAATCCATTAACTCTCTCCATCGTAATCCTAGGAAAGAGGATAGAATCGCAGGTCGGACCAACCAATATAAATACTGGTAAGAGGGGACATTCCAGGTAAGGCACAACAAAACCCTGAAAATATTAGAATTCTTTCTTCGCTATGCATCCTCCTCATAATCTTTCCCGTTTTGTTGCTGGAATCCACCTCTGACTTAGTCATCGAAGTGTCCCCCGCTGGAGAACATCCGGCCAAGGATCTGTTTTGCAGGTATACCAGGGAGTGGACCTGTGACTAGTAGCTTCGTCCGGTCAGGAAAAGGATTCTATGCCAACAGATTGGCGTGCTAGGTAGGGGACGGCATTGAAGAGTACACTAAGAGCACACCAAGCATCTACTGTTAGCTCCCCTCCTTAAGAAAAAGGGGAAGAGTAAGGAGTCTCCAATGGTGAGAGGAAAAACTTAGAATGCCTCAGCAAGTCAAAGTCGCATTCCCTCATAGGGGATGAACCTCCAGTAGGGAACGATGTTTCGCATCCCACACTTGTCGTGGGACAGCAGCAGTTCGAAACTCTCATGAACTAGGTCAACGCTCTCACAGCTATGATTCAGGACTTTCAAGATAAAGCCTTCCAGGTGGGGCATCTGCCAGCCACCTCCAGACATAGTTCTCGATCCTGGAGAAAAAGAGCCCCTCGAGAGGGGTCCACCCATCTTTCCCTTCGTCTTCAACCCTCTCCTGAGGATCGAAGCTCAAGAATGACTAGAACCACAGATTCGTTGCGAAGAGGAAAGAGGCCTAGCCAATCTCCCTCTGCTTCCTCCGAAGATTCTACTCTTGAAAAGGACCTACCGAAGGAGGTCCACCCCGATTACGAAGGCAAGCTCAAGGCCTTCAAATCGAAGGTTGCATAGCTTCAAGAGCAGAGGAGCCACGGTGACCTCATGGCATGTGAACTGCGCCCTCCGTACATCGCTCGCATCATGGCCGAAGTTGTTCCCCGATACTTTAGGATCCCTCAGATGGAGCCCTATGATGGCACCACCGATCCACTTGATCACCTAGGCAGTTTCAAAGCCCACATGATGATTCAAGGGGCTTTGGATGCACTGTACTACCTTGCGTTCCTTGCCACTCTGAAGAAAGCTGCTCGGATGTGGTACTCGAGCATAGTCCATGTGCCATCAATTCTTTTCCGAGCTAGAAAAATTGTTTGTCTTGCATTTCAGGACCTGCCGCAAGACCCCCCGCAACACGGATACCTTGTTCCTCCTTCACCAGAATGAAGGAGAAAGTCTGTGAGATTACATCTCCAGATTTAACTCGGCTACGCTCGAGATCCCTGATTTCAATGAGCACGTGGCCATGTCTACATTAAAAAAGGAGCTCCATATGTCCAGGCTCACTTTTTCCTTGGACAAAAAGTTTTCTAAAAGCTATGCTAAGCTTCTATAAAGAGTTCAGAAGTACGCCGATGCCGAAGAGCAAGCGGCAAATCAACGGCTAGCCGAAGGGAAGCTCCTCCCGAAGAAGAAGAACAGCAGGGGACAAGGCCCCCTTGCACCCAACAACAACAACAAGTATACTAATCGGCAATGAAGTCCCAGGCCCAGAGCACCGAGCGGGAGATTCAACTCATATACCCCCCTCAACCTCCCTAGAGAAAAGATCCTACTGGAGATAGAAAAAGAAAACTATTTCTAACGGCCATGTCCCATGAAGGCATCCTCTTCCGTGAAGAATAGGAACAAATACTGTCGATTTCACCGAAACCATGGCCATGACACCGAAGAATGCATCCAACTTAGAGATGCCATCAAGGATCTTATCAAGAGAGGTTATCAGGACAGTACCTCGGCTGCCAGGGACCCCGATCGAAAGTTGCCATTCCCTAGAGGGCCCCTGAAGAAGTTGAACTGCCGAACCAGAGGCCCACCAACGGGAACGTAGGGATGCTGCATCGACCGATCGATCAGAGAAAAGCCGAAGACAATGCCCCAAAGTGGCTTAAAGACAACAATGCCATACTCTTCTCCGATGATGACCTTGCGGGAGTCCAGCTCCCGCATGATGACCTTGTTGTAATATCGGTCATTGTGGCCAATTACGATATAAGACGTATCTTACTTGATAATGGAAATTTTGTCGACGTCTTACCCTATGATGCGTTCTCTCGGATGTGCTTGCATAAAAACAAATTGCAAAGATCCCCTAAACCACTTACTAGCTTTGGAGGCAACCAGGTCAATGTTGAGGGAGAAATAATACTACCTGTAACCCTCGGCACCGAACCCCGGCAGAAGACACTACCAATCAGCTTCATGGTGGTCCGAACCCCTTCAGCCTACAATGTGATTCTGGGATGGCCCGTCTTGAACAAATTCCGGGCCATAGTGTCGACTTATCACCTCTTTGTGTGTTTTCCCACCAGGAGAGGCATCGGAGAATCCAGAGGAGATCAAAGAACGACACGACAATGCTTGATGATTCAAGACAAGCACTCCAATGATCTTACAACTTGGGATCAATTAGATCCGAGAGACCAAAACCGTAGACTCTGGTGAACCTATGGAGAGAACCATCCTGGTTCAGCTAACGGAAGAGGATCCCACCAAGGTCGTTCAGATTGGAAGCATGCTCTACGAGGAAACCAAAGCGAAGCTAATATATTTCCTCATAAATAATGCTGATGACTTCGCCTAGTCGACTTCGGACATGCTGGGAATTCTAGCCAAAGTGATTACTCATCGGTTGGAAGTCGCTCCCGAATATAAGCCGGTTCGGTAGAAGAAAAGGAGCTTCATCCCTGAAAGATAGAAGGCAATTGATAAAGAAGTAAACAAACTCATCAAGACGAGATTCATTCAAGAAGCACATTATCCTGAATGGTTGGCCAACGTGGTAATGGTGAAGAAGGCTAACAGCAAGTGGAGGATCTGTATCGACTACATAGACCTCAACAAAGCCTGTCCAAAAGACAGCTTTCCTCCTTCAAAGATTGACCAACTGGTTGACGCCATCATTGGGCACCAGTTATTAAGCTTTATGGATGCCTTCTCTGGATATAACCAGATCTAAATGGATCCCCAAGATGAGAAAAAGATAGCCTTCATCACCGACAAAGGCCTTTATTGCTACAAAATGATACCGTTTGGGCTCAAGAATGCTGGGTTGACATTCCAAAGATTGATTAACAAAGTATTCAAGGAATAATTGGGGAGAAATATGGAGGCCTACATCGATGACATGATCATTAAAAGCCTCCTTAGAGAAAACCACATCAAGGACTTGAAAGAATCATTCGGTGCCCTACGACGCCACCACATGAAGCTGAACCCAATGAAATGTGCCTTCGGGGTAACATCGGGCAAGTTCTTAGGGTTCCTCGTTACTAAGCTAGGGATCGAGGCAAATCCCGAGAAAATCCAGGCCCTTCGGGATATGAGGCATCATTCTTGCAAAAAGGAGGTGCAACAGTTGACAGGGAGGATCGCCTCCTTAAGTAGATTCATCTCCCGGTCAGTTGAGAAATGCCTCCCTTTCTTCAAAATACTTCGACAGTCCCGGGGCTTCGAATGGACCGAAGACTGCCGCATTGCTTTTGAAGAGCTGAAGAAGTACTTGAAGACCCCACCCTTGCTCTCTAAACCTCAAGAGGGGAAAGTACTCTATCTGTATCTCTTCGCTTCGAACGAAGCAGTCAGTTCAGTCCTCGTCCGAAGAAAGGAGGATGGCTCCCATAAGCTGATCTACTACATCAGCAAAGTCTTGCACAATGCTGAAATAAGATATTCAAAAATGCAGAAGCTGATTTACTCCTTGATAATTATGGCAAAGTAACTATGGCCTTATTTCCATGCCATGCCATCTTGGTATTAACTGATCAGCCTCTTAAGGCCATTCTTCGATGTCCTGATACTTTGGAAATGATAGCCAAATGGGCCGTAAAGTTAAGTGAGTTTGATATCAGCTTCCAACCCCGATCAGCTATGAAAGCCCAGGTGATGTCCGACTTCTTGGCTGAGTGCACCTGGATGTCCGAAGACGAAGATGAAGTACATCCAACCAAAAAAGGAGTCCCTCCGAAGGATGTGGAGTCTGTTTGGGTACTCCATGTAGATGGGGCCTCCAACTCTGCTGCATGTGGAGCGGGCTTCATACTAGCTGAACCAGATGGACATATAGTGGAGTACGCACTCCGATTTTCCTTCTGTGCTTCGAACAACCAGGTCGAATATGAAACTCTGCTTGCAGGACTCCGAATCGCCAAGAGTTTAGGGGTTCAGAGGCTCCAGATCTTCTCGGACTCCCAGCTAATGGTAAACCGGTCAAGGACGAGTTTGACGCCAGAGATCCTACAATGATCCAATACCTGGAGAAGGTACAAGCCCTATCCTCTCAGTTGGAGTTCTTTGAGATCATTCATGTTCCCCGATCGGAGAACTCTCGAGCGAATGTACTATCTAGGCTTGCCACCACCACTCCAGAGTCCCTCGGTCGCACCTTCATCGAACACCTTGAAACTCCAAGCATAGCTGAAGAAACTTTGGAGGTGCACCAAATCGAGACTGAACCCAGTTGGATGGTTCCCATCCTTAAGTTTTTAAATGAGAGCACACTGCCAGAAGACAAAGCAAAGGCCAAAAAGACCCACTGGATGGCATCCCAATTTGTCATTTTAAATGGGACCCTCTATAAAAGATCATTATCCCAACCTCTGTTGAAGTGTTTGGAGCCATCAGATGCTGACTATGCCCTAAGAGAAGTCCATGAAGGCATATGCGGAGATCACTTGGGGGGCAGATCCTTGGCGTATAAAATAATACGCTAGGGATACTATTGGCCCTCCATTCAAAAGGACTCGACCGACTTTGTATGAAGATGTGATCAATGCCAGAGGTATGCCAATGTCCAGAGACAACCAACGAGCCATTTGACCCAACTGACGGCACCCTGGCCCTTTGCCCAGTAAGGCATGGATATCCTTGGCCCGTTCCCACCAGTATCCGGGCAGAGGAAGTTCCTCATTATGGCCATCGACTACTTTACCAAGTGGGTCGAGGCCGAACCACTGTCTCATATCACAGAAGACAAGGTCGAGAATTTTGTCAAAAATTCTATCATATTCCAGTTCAGAATTCCATATACTATAATCACTGATAATGGAAGGTAGTTTGACAACCCCAAGTTTAAATATTTATGCGCTCAATACCATGTGCAACACAGGTTGATGTCCGTTGTCCATCCACAGTCTAATGGGGGGCTAAAGTGATGAATCGGACCCATTCTTCATGGTCTGAAGACATGGTTGAACGTTGCCAAGGGACTTTGGGCTGAAGAGTTGACATCCGTTCTCTAGGCATATCGGACGACCCCGAGAACGACCACCAGCGAATCTTTGTTCAACTTGGCATACGGTACCGAAGCAGTCCTTCCTATCGAAATCACCCTATAGTCTTTAAGAATCAACAAGTACGAGGAGCCTGAGAACTCCGAGTGCAGAAGAGTAGACTAGGATCTACTGCCGAGTACCAAACTCTATGCCCAAATGAAAATGGTAACATATCAACAAAAACTTGCCAAATATTATAATTCTAGGATGAAAGAACAGACCTTCCATACTGGGGACATGGTACTGCGAAGAACTGAAATATTCAGGAGATCAGAGCAGAGCAAGCTTTTCCCCAACTGGGAAGGACCATACCAAATCAAAGATGTTGTATGCCCAGGGACATATCGACTCGAAACATTGGATTGCGTTGTGCTACTTCGGCCTTGGAATGTACAAAATCTTCGCAAGTACTATCAATAAACATACCCCATATATTTTCATAATCTGTTCAAGTCTAAACAGCCCACCATCCCAATGGTGCAATAATGGTCCCAATGATCCATTCAATGGAATTGACCAAAGGTGCAAATCGGTATGCCCGATGAGCACAACGGATAGCCCCATCAAGCTTCCAAATGATCAAAGGTGCAGGGATGGTCCACGTGACCTACCCTACGGTAAATCCGAAGATGCGCCGGGGCAGGCCTAATCAGCCTACCTTGAGTATGAAAGAAGGCACAGAGACGATTCACATAACCTACCATACAGTAAACCCAAAGATGCACCGGGATGGGCCTAATCAGCCTACCTTAACTTCGATAGAAAGGCACAGGGATGGCCCAGACGCCTTACCCTATGGTAAATCTGAAAACGTGTCGAAGTGAGTCTAAATCACTCACCCTGTCAGCATCATACATCTTATAGGATGGCCTAATCAATCCCATCCTATCGGCAAACCCCAAATATTTCTACAAGTTTGTCACACAGTAGTCATATAGGAAGGCCCACACTACATAACATCCTAGAATATGCCATTCACAGAAAAAGAAGGAAGGGGAAAGAAAGATACTTCTTTCATTGCTTCTCGGAAACACTACAAAAAAGAAATAAAAGGAACGGATAGTGGAAAGGCAGATCTAAAGACCACCTGCCGGCCCCTTTCCATGCCGGTGGGAGGTGTCAAAGTTCTGAGAGGAGGACGGGGAGGCTCCAGACTTCCCTTCTGATTTGGATTTCGACTCTTCTTCAAAGCCGGAATCATGCTCATCACTAGGGAAGGGGATGGAGGGCCTAATATTCTCTAGGCCCTTCAGATGATAGAAGTGGAAGGCCTTGTCTTAGTGCTCTCGGAACCCCCGATGATAGGAATCTAGGATCGCCTTGGTGACCTCATCCTTGAAGGATGACGATGCCATGAATTTTGCGACGGCTTCCACCGCCCCCCTCCTGGCCTCTTCTAACTCCGTGACGGCCTCCACGATTCAAGCCCTGGCCTCCTCCAGATGAGCCTCCAAGACTCGTACATTTCTCTCCAGACGGGCAATGTCCCCCTGTTGATGGTCGTCGTCGTCCCCGTCCCCCTCGTGAGCCTTGCCGCTAGGCTCACCCTCTACCTGAGAGCTGGAAGCCCTCTTCTTAGCCATCCTTCGGAGTTCAGAAATGTTGAACTTCATCTTCATGATGTGCTAAGGAGAAGAGGGAAGACAACTTTTGAAATAGAATTTTGATATTTCAATGTCCTCCAGAAGGGAAAAGCCAAGTCCTATTTAACGGGATCCTGCACCCACTGATGGCCGCAGGAAAACGTGCCCCATACCTTTTCCCAGGCTTGCCAGAAGTCACCATGCATCAAAACGATGCCTCGAAACCTAGGTGGCCCCTCTAAGAGTGGTACAGTCGCCAGTAACTGCCCTTGAGGATAGAGACCATCGATGCTTCGAATCTAGAATGATCCCCCTCGGATAGTTACAACATTAATGGCCACTTCTTGGGAAAGGAGGGCATGGTGGCACCCAGGACGCGCGGAGATACGATCGTTCGAATATCCACGCACTCGACACGGACTGCAAAAAATGTGCTCGAAGTCCCCCGACAAATCACCAATTATGGGGTGACATCTGGCTGCCGCACTACCATCGATGCAGAAAGGACAATTATAGTGGATAATCAACATCATCCCAAATGAGGTTAATCCAAATCCAAGGGACTGGTCTTGTCCTTTCTGATCTAGTCAACCATGCCAGGAAAATCAGCAACGGCATTACGACCCTGCTTCGAAGTTCATCTTCAATCAAGCCGGGAACATCGGCCTTGAACCGGCCATGTCTTCGGCTTACCCACCAGAAAGGAATCACACGAGAAAAGAATCAACTCAAAAGAAATTGGCTTAGAGAAAATAAGTCATTTATTTCAAGGAGGAAAAACCCTCATCCAGAAGGAAGACATTACAATCAGCTAGCAAAAGGAAAAATACAACAACTTTATTCCCTGTTGACCCTTTCAACAGCCGAAACAGGAGTAAGGGTAGAAACTTTGCCAGAATGCACCAACGCCGCATAGGACTGAACCTTGGAGTCTTCAGACTTGTTCCCCAGAATGGCAACCGAGGATAAGTCCAGGCTGGGGTAAAGTTTCCTAACTTTACCCAGGCAATCAGTGTAATCCAAAAAGTAGCTCTTCAATTGAACTTCACGCGCCTCACCTTTGAAGGCCTGAGAACTTTTTTAAACCCCGACAGCATCGAAAGACCTCTCTTCGGCTTGCATAGCCCTTTGATTGGCCATTGAAAGGCTTGTCTTCAGTTCGTCTATCCTTCTCTCCAACTTGGCTTGATGAGACTTCAATCCCTCGGTGTCCCGAAGGGTCTCCCTCAGCAATAATTTAAGAGAGATCACCTTCCTTCTCTTCTTCTGCAGAATGATTACCATGTCAGTCGCCTGTGCCTGAAAAGTCCACAATTGTCTTCTCAAGACATCGTTGGAGGCAATAGTCTTGCCTAACTCCTCTTCTGCGGCGGCCCGAAGCCTTTTGGCAACATCTTTCTCAACTACAGTTGAGGTCACTCGACTTCGAAGATCTCCAAAGTTGATGGATTCGTGGGCACCTTTTTCCAGCAAAGAAAGGCTGTGAGAAACTTGCAGAATAGGGAGCACATGCAAAGCCAATCTAGCCGCTGAATACGGACAAGTAACACGCATGTCGGAGTCTACCTGTTATATCACAAGAAGGATGGTAGAAAAAGGATTCCTAGACTCCTACCTCCCGGTTCCGGTGGCAGGTGTATCATATCCCACGAAACTCCTTTCTCCCATCGCTGGAGCCGTAGGCTTGGCATCTTCGATGTGCGAAAGAACCCCACCGGCATCTCGCAGGATTGACTTCTTAGATAGTCCAACCGGCATGGCTTTCCCAGGAGAGGCCGGTTCCTCCCATGAGGAAGAACCTATCTTGATTGGCACACTACTCCCAACCTGGGCGCATGGCAATGCCAACACACACCTCCGCCTCTGATCCGATCTTCTCACCTGGAAGCCTCTCATTGGCTTCCCCCTTGCTGCCCACTTGAGCTGTGATAGGTTCGGCCTCATGCTACGGCAAGCTCTCCGAACGATGTGAGGATGAGAAGACAGGAATGGTGTTGGGAGTGGCGTTTCCAAGAGCGAATGGTAGTCGATCCAAGGAGACTCTCTTCCTTATATCGAGACTGGCATGGCTCAGGTCAAATGTCCTCATTTATAGCAGGCTCCTGGGCATGCCACACGTGCTTGCTCTAATAAATTAATACCCTAACTTGTATGTTTGGAGGGACCACTAAAAGGCTACAGCCACGATGATCCCCTTTTCCAAGCACGGTCATTATGGCTCTGATCGCCATCATCTCTCCAGGCAACAAGCAACAGTATAGCGGTCGCCAAACCCCCGGTAAACCAGAGGTTCCCCTCACGCAGGGACTTCCCTACATGCTTTAAGGTCCAAAGGAGGAGCCTATGTTCAGAAAAATCGACTCGACGAAGGGCTGCATGATTCAGTCCGTCGCTAAAATCAACGACCCTACCTAAACCAAGTTAAAAATTCCACACTTGGAGGGGTCCCATAGCATCCACAAAAAGGGAGAAAGAAGAAATGTTCGTTAATCTAGGAAAGTTCATTGACTACATGCCAAAGAAAGAAAAAGAAGAAGTACAAACCTCGAAGCTTGACAAGTCCCTACAGATGCCGAGAGAGACCCAACATTGGTAGAATGGAGTATCTCATCAATCTGGGCAGAGAGGACTTCCTCGACTTGGGCCAGGGCCAAAGAACC
This sequence comes from Areca catechu, assembly GCA_021397845.1. Taxonomy (NCBI): domain Eukaryota; kingdom Viridiplantae; phylum Streptophyta; class Magnoliopsida; order Arecales; family Arecaceae; genus Areca; species Areca catechu. The sequence continues at coordinate 160,289,889 of CM038050.1, forward strand.
CTTGGCATGGACCCCCTCTTCAGCCTGGACCTTTAACTACCGTACCAGCCACAGCCAACTCCTCGGCTACGATCGGGACTTCTTCACTTTGGCTTGGCATCTCTTCGACCTCTTTAGGGGCCCCAATCTCTTCTCTCTTTCCTCCTTGATATCAAACGCAGTGACACTGGAAAGATCGAGATCGGGGAAGACCTCGCTGACCTTGGCAAGTCCATCATTGAAGCTGAATTGATAACTAAATAGGCTTGCTTCATTTACTTCCATCTTGGATTGTGAAGAGTTTCTGAAGTCTTCAACATCTTTAGCCGCTTGCTCTCTCATGGCTTCGGGCTCCCACCAAGCCATTTCGGCCTTCAAGGTTGCCTCTTCGGCCCTCGAAGATGCCTCTTCGGCCCTCTTGGTCGGGTCCTCAGCCACCCTGGCTCGGTCTTCAACCTTCTCCTAGTTCTCCTTAGCAGAAAGCTCCAAGAAGTCAATATGCTTCTTATTCCTCCTCAACTTTGCCTCCTGCTCCGAGATCTTCAAGTGGGCATTCTTCAGTTCGCCCCTCAAGCCCTAAACCTCGATGTCCATGCAAGCGAGCTGATTCTCCATGGACAGCTTCAACTCTTCGGCCACCTCTCTCTCGGCTCTGGCTACTTGGAGCTTCTCTTTCAAGCCATGAATGAGGTTATCAACGCTCCCCAGGCCCTCTTCCAGAAAGGTGATGTCGTAGAGCAACTACACCAACAAAACAAGGCATAAGATCAATCACAAACTAAACGACCCACCGAACATGGGAGGAATGATGAGAACCCTACCTGCAACAAAGAAGAAAAGGCGGAATTGGACACCTTGGCAAGGCTCCGACCTCGGATGACTGCTAAATCATGGGACAGCAAGACACCTTCAGAGCTTGCCTAGCAACGGCAGGTACTGAAAGACCCCCCATAGTGGAAAGCTTCGAAGGGTATACTGGACAACTTCCACCTAGAGAAACCTCCCAAACAGACTCCTCCTTGACTTGTGGTGCCTTGCCCCTGTCAACCACAGGGGGGCAAGGAGATGGGGCATCGGCCACCGGAGATGGGCTCTCCCTAATCTGAACTAGAGAATCGATTACTGGCAGAAACTCATCTGATGAAGGTCCTTTCGAAACCTCCATCGTCGGTGCCCCGTCTCCTCCAGACGTTTCTCTAGAAGATGAAGTGCTTCTGCTCCTGCTAGGGTCATCCCTCCGGACCTTCTTACGGATTTCTGATCCCGAAGGGGGAGCATGGGCTGTTTTCCTCTTAGAAGATTGAACAAAGCCAGCCCAAGTCAGGCCTCATCTCGTTGCCTACAAACGAAAATGCCTTTCAGAATCAACTGGACCATAAAGGAATTAAAAGATGAGAGCTGAAAACCTCTACCACTTATACCTAATGCAGGGAACTCGCTAATCCCTGCGAGATGGAGATTCCTCTTCTCCAATAGTTCGCGGATGGGAACGACCTCCGAACCGGACAATAAGGCATAATCAGATTGATCGACCGCCAAAACCTTCTTTCCAGCATTGTTATTCAAGCGTGGCTCCCTCCACATACTGCTGAAATCTCATAGTTTGGTATAAGAAACAAAAATAAAATTGGGCTACCATCTATGGATGGTGCTGGGCATATCCCTTATGATTTTGCGACCAGGCCGAGGACCGATAACCCACCATCCGCGACCATGGAAATCTCTCTTGAGGACAAAAAGAGTAGTTAATAAATTGGTCCGGGCCTCACATTGGCTATGTGGCACCGGACCAAGAACTCGCAGATATTCCGAATGCTATTCGGAGTCAACTACACAGGCATAATTTGATATATATGGAAGACTTTAATGAAGAACGGGTGTAGCAGAAATCGAAGACCAGCCTTTAGATGATCTTCGTATATAGCAAGACACCCGATGGGAGGTTTATGCACCTGCTCTTCAGATGTGGAAGTATTAGAAGAAACCCTTTAGGAACATGGTAATGCTCCCGAAGGTAGGCCATTTTCCCCGATAAAATGGAGCTAGAGACTAACTCCGGACTCACTACATCACCAGTCCCGAAGGGCCCAGTCTTTCTCCCTTGAGTTCCTACGGCCTCAGCCATGATAGGAAAAAGGAACAACGAAACAAGAGAAAGGTCCTACCTACGAAGGGGACCGATAGCCAGAAGCAGGGAAAGCTAAACCAAAGTTGAAAGTAGGCAAGGATGAAGAAGCTTCCTTAGACAGTCCTCTTTTCTCCTCATAAAGGAACAAGGAGACTCCAAGATGCCCCCTCGATAAGAGGAACCATCTCTTCAAGCCTGCCATGGACGCTTGAGAGATTTGATGCGGAATGGACCGAAGGTCATAATCCATGCAACACCAATCAACGACGAAGATGGAGCACGTGTCCTTTCCAAGGGATAGAAAAAGGCCATGACCTCCACCCAAATCCCAATGAAAAGATCGGCTGAACTATCGCAAAATAGAAAAAGGAGAGGCGACCCCTGGTCCACCCGTTCCTTTTCCACACCCCAATCAGGGGATGATAGCTGTCCATCACCTGATCCTCGAATCAACTAGCAGTTATGGCAAACGGTCCAATCAGAGATTTTGCAATCATCTACCGCACCACTCCCCAAGGAAAAATGATAATTCGTTGATACTCTCACTCTTCGAGATAGATCATCGCTTCGAAAACTAAAAGTGGGGGGCAACTGTTGGGATATGTCGATTCAAGTATAGATTAGCCACCGGTTCGACCGCCCGAACACTCCCTCCTAAACCAGGCATGTCGAACCAAAGCGCCCAGAAGAAGACGAATAGTTAATGGACAAGACGAAGACACAACCTTCGATCTTAGTCGAAGAGTTAGCGTTCAGCCTCTGTCGAAGACATAGCCCTCAGCCTCAGCCGGAGGCATAACCTTCGGTGCCCCCGCCGAAGACATGGTCTTCGGCCTTTGCTGAAAGCACGATCTTCGACTTCAGTCACAGGTGTCGTTCCGAAGATACCTCGGGATGAAAGCACCCCTCCAATCCAACTAGGATACTCTTAAAAAGTAAGCCCGAAGGCAGATCTCCAACCTACCTCAAGCCCACACGAACATGAGAGATAACAGTTACGATTGACTATTACCTCCGGAACATAACTATATCAAAGTGGCTACGTGGTCACTAACTCCAACTGCAATGTCTCCGGCCTGACCGGAACCGTTCAATAACTGCCCACAGTTATGAACAGAGGGGAATCCATTAACTCCCCCTATCGTAACTGCAGGAAAGAGAATGGAACCACAGGTCAGACCAACCAATATAAATACTGGTAAGAGGGGACATTCTAGGTAAGGCACAACGAAACCCTGAAAATCTCAGAATTCTTTCTTTGCCATCCACTCTCCTTAGAATCTTCTTCATTCTGTTGCTGGAATCCATCTCTGACTTAGGCATCGGAGTGTCCCCACCGGAAAACATCCGGCCAGGGATCTGTTTTGCAGGTAAACCAGGGAGCGGACCTGTGAACCAGTAGCTTCGTCCGGTCAGGAAAAGGATTCTACGCCAACAATTTCCATCTCAAAATTTGAAGGGGAGGTAAAGTTTGAGGGCGGACTTGGGTCCCGATCACTAATAACCCTATCATATTGACTATAGTGAGGATCAAGAAATCGAACTGTGAGAGTTGATATAATTTTTTTTAATTATAAACTATCATTAATTATTATTTTATTTATCTTGATTTGTTAAAAGTAGATTGATTTTGACTATATATATATATATATAGTCCAATATTATATATGATCCTTGCATTTAGGCTTGGAATGTCTTATGTTGGCTAGCATGGTTGATGCGGCATAGTGTAGACCTTGGTCTAACTAACCTGTGATGGAAATGTCTATTAGGATTTTTGTTTATAAATAGACTATATCCCCTGTGATGAAAATGTCTGTTAGGATTTTTGTTTATAAATAGATTATGTCCCCTCTTTACTCCTTATAATATTTTATCGTGAGATTATTCTCATGGTTTGTCTCATTGAACAGCGACCTGTTCAAAGAGGATGCTGGAGAGAAGGACTTGGTTTTTGATATTATCTATTATAGATTTAAAAATTAATGACGAATGCAAGTACGCATCCCAAATCTAAAATTATTATTTATTCTATGCAGTTTACGAATTTATTATTTATTTAAATTAATTTTTTTTAAAAAAATTATTTTTATGTCCTGGAAATAATGCATAAACTCTTGGAATAATAACAATTTTCTTATAATTGGTATCTAAATAATTATGCATGATTTAGAATCTCTTCTGTGTTTAATTTATTTCTTGGAATAATAACAATTTTCTTATATTAACATCGCATCTTTTTGTCCGATAACTCTTGAAAAAATTGATAAATCTGTTCATGCGTGTGACTTTGATATCTTCCAAATTTATTGCCAAAGGCTATTAATAATCATGGCTATGGGAGAAAATGGGGACTCATGGCGCTTGTGCCGAAATGTTAAAAAAAAAAAAAAAAAAATTAGGATCGGCGGTCGTGGGAACCGCTGTGCCCTCCTTCTCCCATTAGATAAAGAGGTTGCTTGCCTGGAAAAGACCATCGGCCATCCGGTGGGCATCAGTGTCGGTTACAGCCCCCAGCCGGTGACTGATCAAACTATGTAAAAAAAATTAAATTAGGGCCGGCAATGGAGGGAACCGCCATGCCCTCCTCCTCCCATACGTCCCCTGAAGTGGCTGGCAGGGACCGACCGGTGGCCATTTTGGAGGTGACAGCCATTCCGGCATTAGAGGGGTGGAGATCGGATGGCGAACGGTCGGGGATTTGGGCTTGACAGCCATCAATCCTCTCCTCTCTCTTAGACCCGACTAAGAGAGCAGATCCGCCGTTATATCTCTTCGATCTCCCTCTCCCATTTGTCGGTGATTGGTTTTGGCCGGTGGGCATGGCCATGGAGGACCGGCCGCCCTTGCTATAGAAGAGACCAAAAAAAACCAACACCGAGGGGGTAAAGGGACGGCCGATTCGGCTTGGCGATGATCGGGAGATGGCCATCGATGGTTATAAGGATGGGTCAGAGACCCATCGATGGCGATGATGCCAGTTTCAGACGCGGCAGCCATGGTGGGTTTGAGGCTTACCACAGTGGTGATCGGGAAAGGCCAAAAGGAGCAAGATGAGTTAGCTTAATCCGTTAATGGGTTTTGGATCTGGGTTTTAGTCCATTAAGACCCAAATCCAATCAATTAATTAATTAAATAAGTTGAGGCCAAACTGAAGAACTAGCTAAACCGGCTCATATCGGGTCAGCTTTAATTTTGGATTAAAAAAAATTTTATAAATAAGCTCCTATAAAATTTCAAATTACATACAAATCTATATAAAATTACATATATCCTTAAAATTTTGAATATTACAAATTAGTCCTCAAGATTTTACATCTACATCCCTATCATTTTCTAAAAATATATTTTATAGAAAAGTTCCTATATTTTGTAATTTACGATTTAGTCCTCTATTATTGATTTTTGATAAAATTGCTGTAATTTGCTTATTTTACATTCGATTTAAGCGATTTTTAGATCGTTGAACTCGTAACAATTTGAAGAGTATTTTGATTAAGTTCTTCATACATGATAAAATATTTAAATAATTTATAAATTATTTATATATATTTTAATTATTATTATATAATTAAAGTATATTTTTGTATAGTCCTGAAAAGTCTGAAGTACTTTATGAATTTTGAATAGCTAAGTCATTGAGAACTAATTATTTGATCTTTTATTATATTTTAGAATTGTATAATGATGAATCTGTTATAGTTGACTCAAAAATTATCGTAATTAATTATGACACTTATTATATGCTATAATTCTTGTTCCAAGATATTTTATAGTTGTGTAATAAGTATTATTAATAGAAGTGGTAGTTAGAATGTAATAATATATTATGATTTGATTAGTAAGGTGCATATTGTTAAATATCCCATTTTGGACTAATCTTTTATGGTATATATATGGTTAAAGTATATTGTTTTATATTTGATTAGATATTTATTTTTTCTGTATGAATAATTTTATGGATTGGCATAAATATTTATCATCAAAGTAATTTATTTATATTGTCTATGAATTTTTTCATCATAAAGGGGATATTTTCTAGTCATGGCATACAATCACCTATCCAAAGGGGATCGTATGTTTTAACTAGAAAGGTTGATTGGAGCATTATGTTGCAAGGGTGCTTTAACTTTCATGGGTCTGTCTATCCAAAGAAGATAGGTTCGTCAATGTTACGATATTTTATTTGCTTGTCACTTCATGTGAAGAGTACTTATGCATATTATATATTCTATCTAAAGAAAAATATATAATATTATGTTTTTGGATTCTTGTGTATCATTTATGCATATGCTCATTGATTAATATTTTGCATTCCTGCTATCTTTTTTGATTATACAATCATTTTTTGTGTTAATAATAATAATGTTGTTGAGGTCTTAACTAGATCAAATTATCAAAGATGGAGGTATATTGGACCTAAAAAATTTATCTATCCAAAGGGGATAGATTTTCTAATACCTTATATCCTCATCATGTTAACCATTATTTTTTTTGAAAAGAGATATATATTGGGCCTAGAAAGTTTATTTTTCAAAAAGAATAGATTTTCAAATAATTATATTCTCATTATATTAACCTCATGATTGGAGCTAAAAAATACTTCATATTTTCCACCTTAAGAAAAGTTTTATGATGATGCAATTGATGCACTTGTTGAAAATAGCTTATTATATTTAAAATCTTTATTTATTTGCTATTTGTACCTCTAACATATAGCATTTGTATAAAATTTTGATTGATCGTCTATGTATCTTATGCCACCTTTGAGATAATAACCTAATAATCCCAGATTGTAAGGTTTATAAATTTTGATGGATGGTGACCATTAAAGTAGCCCATTCACTGAGATTTACAAAATTCTTCTATAAGATATTTTTAGAAGAGATTGAATAGCATTATATGTTAAAAAGAAATACCTTATATGGGTCACTTGCTTTCTAAAAAAAGTTTTGTAGTATTGGACTAAGAGCTCTTATTAAAATAATACTTATAAAGATTTTCTAGCATATATATTATCTTTATTTTTCAATTGATTAACTGCATAAAAATTGTTTAGTAGTTAGTATATTTGTATTTAATAGAATTAATATTATCATTATGATGACTCTGACTGGAATAATCTATAAAATATAAAAATTAAAATTGTACTGGCACTAAGTATGATGAATTATAGATATTATATTATATAATGATCCTCCATCTTGAATGATTTATAAGAGTACTCTACAATAAAAACTATCTATAAAAGTGATAAAGAGTGAATCATTTTACTTATAATATATATATATAATTATTCCATTCTCGGTGTTATATTTAAAAATAGTGATCTAATATAATTTTTTATCTCATTTGTAAAATATATGTAGAATGTGATAAAAGAAAGTCTGGATAGCTGATGGATAAATAAATTAATATGAGATATGATGGCATGATTGTGCTAGAGTTTATATCATGAAACTAAAGTATTGCGCCTAAACTAAATTTTTTTGAGATCTCTATCTCTAATACGTTGGTTATTTTTTTGCTATGCGGTATAGTGAATTTAAAATTATATAAGTAGAATAATTAGTAATTTTATCCTATTTTGTTAAAAATTTTTGATGCTTTTGGGAAAATGACAAGAGTGTTGATATGATATATTAATCATATTCTAGGATCCCATATATAATAAATAAATAACATTATTAAATATTTATATAAGTATGGGATAATTGTTTTATAAACCATGCCTAAAACTTCTAATTAAAATGATGTGATTAAGAGGCAAAATCACACTCTGAAAGATATGGTTTGCGTATGATAAGTGGGCATAATTTATTATGATATCTCTGGTATAAGATCCTAAGAACTGATATCTATATTTTGGATAAAATTCTTAGTGAGGTAGTTACACAAGATACCTTTTGAATTGAAGGTTGGTAAGAAGTCCAATAGTATTTAATTTTATATTTTGGGCTATCCTGCAATACTTAATTATTGATACCCCATTAGTGAATAATTTTTAGATTTAAAATAATATGTTATCCAAATAGTTATCCATATATTTCTAAATGAATACGAATTCTACTATCCTAATAGGGATATAAAGAATATTGAGTCAAATCATACCATGTTTGTAGATTTTAATTTGCATGATATTAGATTCTCCTATACTAGAAATATGATATTAAAGATAAAATAAATTATTGCTCTTTTTTTATTTATGAAAATATTATATTTCATCATGTTGGAGGATAGTGGAAAAACAACATCATATATATAAACCAATTATCAGTACTTCCATTACTAGTTGATGTATCAATAGTAAAGAAATCATATAATAAGAAATGAAAACCTATCATTTCTTATGATAATTTGATTTCTTAAGATGTGAATGGCTGAAGGGTTTGTTTCATAAAAAGGCATGAAAATAGAATCTAGTGGCATTTTTGAATATACATGCAAAGTTTATGGCATGTTGCAAAGTCATAATTCATATTATTTTGATTATAGAACATTGTCCTAAATTTTATAATTGCTGATTCTCTCTTAAAACTACTTAAGATTTATTATAATAATAGTATAATTATGTTCTTTAAAGGAACGATAAAAGTTTCTATTATCTCTATCTATATGAAGATAAATTTTTTTGATAATCAAAAATTTTAGTTAAAAGGGAGATATTTTCGTAAAGTATATTTGTACATAGTCAATATTTATTGATTCCCTAATCAAATAAATAAGATTCATAGTTTTTATAAAATATGTTGAAAATATGGATGTGTTTAATTTTTTTAATGTACTTGGTTAGCATAAGTGACTTTATATTTATACTTTATTATTATAAATATTTATTTTATTTTATATTTTTATTATGAGTATTTATATACATTGTTAACATGATAATTGATGGATTGTATTTCTATATGGTTTATATATGCATGTGAAATAAAATTAGGGCTGAAAATGGACCGGCCCAAAAGCCCATTATCTAGAACTGGGCTGGGCCAGCTCAATAAACTTCGGGCCAGCCTGAAATTGGTTCAGACTTCAGACCAAATTTTAAGCATATCGGATTAGTCTTCGAGCTGTAAAATAGAGTCCATTTAATTTTTGGGCCAAAGGGATGCCCGAATTCGGTCCAAAAATTTTTAAAATATAGTCTTTGAGTCGGCCCATTTCCAGCCCTAAATAAAATAAAATATAGTATTTTAAAAATATGTATTTGTTTTGAGAATGATAGTTGTATGGATATGCTTATTTATTATTAAAAAATCTTGATATATTTTTTGGAGACATACGAGCTTTTTTTTGAAGTCATGAAATTTTTCTGACTTGTAATAAAGCATATAGTTAAAAAGAAATTATGATTGATGGTATATTTATATATATTTTTTGTTATATGCATATATCTCTTGTTTTATGTACCTATTACATGAAAACTGAGATTAGGTATCGAGTCTCAGATATGCTGTGCTGTCTCATCATTAACACCATGTTGAGTATGTGAGATAGAATGGTTTGTTATTATGAAGTCATTAAAATTTTTCTTGCTTATTTTCTTTTCAAGCATATTGAAGAGAAATTGGTGGACCAACAAGGAAAATAGCATGTTTTATTTGGATAACTTTGGATACTATGTTTTTACTACATTACCATACCAAGGTTCATGTCGATGGTATTGATGGTGCTCGTTATCATGGATAGATCTTGTATCAAATAAAGGATGCAATGACATCTATGATACTATTGGACCGAGTTATTTGTAGGTGCTATCTATACATTATATATTTTTTGATCATGTACTGTGTTCAGCTCGAGAATCATTTTGAAATAAAATATTTTCAAAATCATCATTAATGTTGCCCAAGTAAGAGAATTTAAAAGCTTTTTCTAATTATGGGCTACCATTAATTATTATTTTATTTATCTTGGTTTGTTAAAAATGGATTGATTTTATGATCCGTATTGATAGATGTGTATAGTCCAATATTGTATGTGATCTTTGTATTTGGACTTGGAGTGCCTTATAGATTGGTATAGTTGAGATGGTACAGTGTAGATCTTGATCCAATTGATCCATAATGGCAGGACCTGTTAGAGTTTGCTTATAAATAGGCTAGGTCACTTCTCCACCCCTTATAATATTTTATTATAAAATTTATTGTCATGGCTTATCCCATCGAATAGTTGGCTGCCTTACGAGAGAGTGTCGGAAAGAAGCACTTATTTTTTATATTCATTTAAACATCTATTGCCGATTTGAAAATTAACGATGAATGTAGCCATGCAGGCATACATTCAAAATCTAAAATTATTATTTATTCTATTAAATTTATAAATCAATTATTTATTTGAATTAATTTTTATAAAAATAATATTATTTTAATATTTTAGAAATTATATATAGGATAATGGGATAATAATAATTTTTTTATATAGTTGAAACTACATGGATCCGATGGTGGATGAGAGGGAAATCAAGAAGAACGGATCCAGCGGCCAAAATTGAAGATCTCGGACGCGACGAACGAACGCCAAGCCTACATGGCACCAACAGTTACCGGAAGGGAGAAGACGAAGGGAACGAAGCCATCCATGTTTTGGGATTCGAGCAACAGGGAATAACCTGCTTAAAAAAATCATGGTGGCAAAGACTTGCGACGCGGTTGGTCTCCGAGTAGACCAACATCGATGGCGGTCCGGCAAAGGGGATTTAGTCTGGAGCTCGACCGCCCTCAAGGAAGCATCCGACAAGGATACGCCATGCCGGAAGTTCTCACGGAAACAAAAAGGAAAGGAGGATCGATTTACCAGGAAACAGGGGAGGTGAATGGCTTCACTAGATTCTTAGTTTCCGGTGAGTAAGTAGAAGGTCGCCGGTGATTTGAGGGCTTCGAAGGGGAATGGGGAGGGTCGAAGAATGGCGGAGGTGGCTCTGGTGGAGAGAAAAACGACGGAAGAAATCGAGAGAAAGCGCGAGGGCTTCCGGCCATTTCTCTCTGCCAACGCCGGCAAATCACCGGCTTCTCTGGGATCAACCGTTAATTATGTCGTGCTGGCATGCCGGGATCCTCAGCCGACCGGCCCGGCCGCCAGGATTGCGCGGTTTGGGTTGGCGCTCAGACTCCATGGAGTCCAGCCTGGCGAGTCTCGCTGGGCTGACCCGCCCGACTCATCCCAGCCCGGGGCCGAGTCACTCCGGGGGACTTGGGTATTAGATTAGGAGCTGAAGTTTATTTGGAGGGCGATTCTACGATGATTTTCAGATAGCTTTCTAACCCTCTCGCCGATAAGAATTAGATTTTATCCTCTTTTATTGGATTACCGCAGATTATTATAATAATAATAATTTTTTAAATTTTTATATATTTATAAAAAAAGTGAATAGTGTTATCGATTAAATGGTGCCTCATGTAGCGAATTTTTTTGGAGTTTACTCTTTGGGCATCTTTTACCGTTCTTTCTAATTTTATAATATTTTATTTTCTGATACCAGAAATGTATAGATGATATAAATCATCTGATAAGTAAAAAAAAAAAAAAAAAAAAAAGGTTATGCGAGAATGGGATTTCATTCTACGAGTTTTAGCAATTTAAATTGGCAGCTTCAATTCAATTCTTATTTAAAGAAAACAAAGAAAAGAAATATATTAACTAGAAAAGAAAATAAATTTATTATATTTCTCTCAAGAGGAAATACGTTTATCATATGGTGATAATACTTCCTCTCACATAATTTATTATTATTAGCTATAAAGCTTAGGCCTCACCAATTACACATTATAGGTTTCTATTCTTTTCGTTTTTAATGTTCTGCTGCATTGTTCCTCTCCTTTCTCTTTGTACTAAAATTTTAAAAAATACATCAAAGGTTGGTTTAAGGGTTTGTTTTGGATGACCCGGGATGTTATTTATTAGGTGGGAGAAGTTTTAAGAAATCTTGAGAAATGATTGGGTAGCAAAGAAAATTTCACAAACCATAGAGGGATAATAGAAATGAATAAATTAAAAGGTGGTTTATTTTGTATTTAGGAAATTGGAATAATAAAAATATTGCCAGATCCTTTAGTCTCTTCCAATATATCCATGTTTGTGTAGTTGGATATCCAAACATTCCTTCAATAGCATTAGCTCAATTGTTTGATTCCATGATTTGTACTTTGGCAATAACAACCCCTATCATATATCTCTAAATTATGATTTGCTTCTCTGAACAAGAATTGTGATAAAAGCATGACTAAGACCTCTCCAACGATCTTAAACTATACACTTATCATTAATTTAGATATAGCCATCTATGGATCCATCAAAATTCCATCAACGCGAGGAGTAGTGCAATTTGATAGCCAAGATTAAACTTTGAATATCAACATAGAAATTGAAGTGAAATTAATTTGAGAATTCTTTTGTCCAACAAAAAAATTCTTCCAAAATTTTCTATTAATACGTCAAAAACAATCCTTCATAAAATACATTAGATAGGTACACCAGAGATAACCCTAATGGCTACCTAGTATTAAATTTATTATATATAACTAAAATAATACTATTTTGATTCAATAGCTGTCGAGTGTTAAATTTTTGTAATCCTTTTTTCATTTAAAATTGCATATTCTATATAATCTATTATATCTATAAAAGTAAAGAAGTTTAGCTTAATTTTGGAGGAAATTTTTTCTTCAAAACTTGTACCAGACTTCTTTGACTTAGTTTTCGAGAGAATTTCTCAAACATTAATATTTTGAAATAATTTTTTGAATAGATTTAAAATAATAGATATAATAAATTTAATAGATAATAAATTTTATTAAATAAGTTTTAAATCATACCAAATTTCAAAATTGTTATACCTTACCTATCACACGTGTTGCCGCCTATACTGCCGTGGCTTGTAGCTCTGACATGGCTCAGTTGAGTGGACTTCCCGCCTTGAGATCTCTGAGTGCGATCGGTCCTGTAAAAAAGAGGAGACCTGATGGGGACATCAACAAGAAGGAAACATTTTAAACTAATTCTCTTTGGTTTTGTAGCTAATATAGTCTACTTAAATCCAATAAAAACCTTGGGATGAAGCCCACATCACTAAGCCCATGAAGTCGACTCCACCTTTCGAAGCACAAGTTCATGAGCCGACTCATGAAAGAAAGCCACCATCCTCATGAGTCGACTCAACCCAAGTTAAGCCCAAATTCAAGCATGTCAAAACGCCACCCAAGTCAAGCCCAATTCAAGCCACCTCCTCACCTTCATATGAAGACCATTTTTTCTTCGCATGAAGGACACCTCATCAAGCATCCTTGGGGAAAAATGAAGGATACCATATCAAGTAACTTGAGGGGAGCATACAACCACTTCCCACTCTCCCAACAAATCTCCAACCAACTTGACACGTCGGATGTCACATCACATGCCACCAAAGGATCCACATCAGCAAAAGGAGGACATATCATTACCACCTAGGTGCACATGTCAAGTTGTTATAACTTTCTACCTATAAGTTGTTGCAAACTAATTCTAGTTGGAACTATATAACCAAAAGTTGTTAGATCTAACTAGGAGTAGTTAGCCTAACCTAACCCTCCCTCCTCTCTCTCCTTGGCCGACTTCCATAGGGTTAGTAAGTCTATAAATAGGGCCTAAGCTTTCTCTTGTAAGCATGCTATTTTGGATTAATGAAAGAAAGGTTTCCTTCTTGTTTAATTCCTCTTGTGTTCTCTTGTGTGGAGTGAGTGAGATCTCTTGGTTTGAAGGTTTGAAGCTTTATTTGAGAAAAGGATGAGAGGTCCTTAGATTTGTGTTTGAAGGGTGGATTGCCCTTGTGATGAGTGAAGGGTGGGATGCCCTTTGATTGATTCCAAAGATTCAAGCTCCTTGGTTCTAAGAGCCGGCCACCATTCTTCCTACTTCTTTCCTTTGTTTCAATTCCAACCTTAATTCCTCTTCCATGCTTAATGCTTGGTTTTGTTACAGGTTCTCTCAGGTTTTTCAAGTCCAAGATAATGGTCTCCATGTCATGGATCAAGGCCAAGGTGAGTCCTAAAGGTTGGGAGTGCTAGTCTTAGGGTTTAGGCCTCAATCCTTGAGTGTTGAGAGCTTCCTTTCCACCAAATATTTTAGCCTTCATTGTTGGTAGGAGAACCACTTCTTGGCTCTTTAGATCTGATCATTTGAAGGTGACTTGGCCTAGTACAAATGGTTTCCTAGCCATGAGATCCATCTTATGTTTATTTGAAAGTGATTTGCATGTGGGTGTTTAATTTTGATGAACTAGTCTCTTACTTGGATGAAATTGTCTCCCTTATGATTAATTTTTTATGTTTTAAATTCATTACTCATCATGGATGGCTAGTCCTTTAAATCACATCATCACCCATTTATTTCATTCATCACCCACGTCCCGCATCAATTTTTGGTATCAAAGCATGGTTACTAGGTCAATTGTTTGATTGCTGAAATTTCTGCTCTAGTATTAGTCCGAGTTGCCCATGAATTTTAGTAATTTTTCATGTTGCAAAAAAAAATCCAAAAAAATTGTTTTGATATATTTTATGACCTTAGGATTTGAGATCTAAAATCTTTTTAAAAAAATTTAAAATTTTTATAGTTAAAAATTCGTCATCTCACGTTACTCCTTTAGTTAGCTAGTATTTGCTTTAATTCTAGTTTCATGCCATTTAGTTGTTCCATTAAATTTTAAAAAAAATTCCAAAAATTATTTTTCCTGAATTTTAGAATTGAATTTGATATTTTCACTTACAAAAATTCAAATTCTAAAATTTTGTGATTTTAAATTTTGAATTTTGAGTGTTTTATGGTTAAAGGTTTGTTAGCTAGAAGTTTCTTGTAACAACTTTTACAACAAGCTTTTAAAAATGAATTTCCTAATCAAAATTTGAGAATTAAAATTCAAGATTTGAAATATGAAATCTTAACTCTAAGACCTAACAGTTCCAATTTAAATTTAAAATCTTTAAAATTTTAAATTTTGAATTTTAAATTTTCAAAACTAGTTAGTTGGAAGTTTGTTACTTGCTGAAATTTTTTTTTCTTGCAACAACTTCTACTTCCAAAAACTAATTTTCCAACTATAATTCAAAATTTAAAATTTGAGTTTTGAAATTTAGTCTTCTAGATCTGCAATTTTCATCTTAAACTTTGAATTTTGAAATTTTAAAATTTGGACTTTGAATTATTTGATTGTGTTAATCTAGTTGTGGTGCTAACTAGTTGGTGAATTGTTTGTGCATCCATTTTTAAATCCATTTAAGGGCATTCAATATAACATAAGGAAAGGAGGTTATTACCTTTTCTTGGTCCAAAACAATCACCCACATTTTCATTGACCTAAGCCTTAATTAAAATCAAGTAGGAACCTAAAACTAGGGACACCCACATTATTTGAGTTTGTACTTACTCCTTGAAATTGGTGTCTAAGGCAAAGGTCCATAGCAAATGCATTAAGCGGACTTGCAGTTTTTAATTAGGACCTCGTGAAAGTGAGGGGAGCCTCCCGCAACCCCACCTCTTACCTGGCCGGTGGAAAGGGTAATTGCATCCTTAACTAGTACCTAGTCAATTCCTGTATTTTGAACTTCTAGGTATAGGAGCCCTAGAAGCTAGGTTTGTACTGCTTGTCCAATTGATCTGAAGCCCTATACCAACAGTCCTACACTCAATCTGGTTTACCCATGGATCCCAATCTTGAATTCTTTATGAGGATCCCGATTGAAAAATTTGATACTGTAACTGAGCAATTAAGGTAAATGAGCAAGGAATTGGGTCAAGTGAAAGATAGAATTGGGACCCTTGAAGAGGCCCAAAAGACCCCCACCGAACCTGAGTCATCTAGATCAATTTTTCGAGGTCCAAGAGTCCAACATCATGAGCACACCCTTGAGTACAATCTAAGGAGGCTTCACCATGATTTCATGGAAGAAGCCTGTTGAGTCCATGTTGAGCCTGAGTCACCTAGGCCAATTTCCGTGCCCATCATTATGACTACACCCCTGATCACACTCCTAGGCGACCTCACTAGGACTACTTAGATCAAGATGAAAGAGTCATGAGGAACATTCGATTAGAGGCTCCGATTTTTAATGAAAGTCTGGACCCTAAGGCCTACATTGACTGGGAGGGAGAAATGGACCAATATTTTGAATGATATGAGATGACTGAGGAGAGAAATTCAAGTTTGCCAAACTGAGATTAGTCTGCCAGGCTAGGTTATACTGGGGCAATGTTGAGCAAGTGATTAGGCAAAGAGGAGACATGCCCATAGCCACCTGGAGAGCCATGAAAATTAAGCTGAGAGAAAAATACCTCCATATGTCCAATCACCAAAGACTATTAGATCAGTGGCAAAGGTTATACCAGGGCAATAAGACTGTATCAGAATATATTACCAAGTTCGATGAGTTTGCAATGAGATGTAACATTGATGAATCAGAGGCTGTAACACTATCTAGATTTAGAGCTGGTATACGAGAAGAGATCCAAAGAGAATTATTTTTAAGGAAAGTCACTGACCTAGACCAAGCCTACCAGATAGCCAGGGACTGTGAGAGATTCCATAGGGGACCAATAATCCAATGACCTGAACCAACTAAAGTTAGTGCCCCTGCTCAAAAACCAGGATTCAACCAAGTGCGTCAAAACCACCCCACTCCTCCCGCCCCATCAAGCCAATCAATTGATAAGGGTAAGGTCCCTGCAATTAAGAATAGTGGTAACTCTAATGTCCAATATTTCAAATGTCAAAAAATATGACACCTTGCTAGCCAATGTCCTACCCGATCCTTACATATAGGAGAGTTAGCTGATGAGGAGACTGAACCCACTAGAGAGTTTGAAGAAGAGATATATGAGGCTGAGTCCAATCTGATCAATGAATACGATGAAGAAGAAGAAGAAGAAGGTGGTTATGATGAGATATTAGATGTTGTTAGAATCTTGGCCCAAACTAAAGAAAAGGATGATTGGAAAAGGATTAACATCCTCCAAACATTTGTCAAGATAGGGGAAAAAGTCTATAAAATCATTATAGACAATGGAAGTTATGTAAATGCGATTTCAACCAAAGCCCTTAAGAACTTAAGCGTGATCCCTGTTCCACATCCTAATCCATATAAAGTCTCTTGGATAGATTCTACCCAATCCCCATCAAGTCTAGGTGCCAGTTTCCAATTCAAATCCAATCCTATCAGGAATAAGTCTGGTGTGATGTTCTTTCCATGGGGGTCAGTAGCATTATTTTGGGTAGGCCATGGTTATATGACCATGATGCAACTTTATATGGTCGATCCAATTCTTGTGCCTTCACCCATCAAGGAAAGAAGCTTGTCATTAACTCGACCCCACCTAAGGACAACATCAAAAGAGGGTCTAGTGACTTGAAAGAGAAAAAGCAAGGGTTAAATTTAATTGATGCCAAGGATTTGGAGAAAGAAATCAAGGAAGGATCACCCATGTGGATTTTGACCCTTAGAGAAGTCCAGGAGCAAAACCTTAAGGAACCACCCCAGGAAGTCGAAAAGATCTTGAAAGACTTTAAGGATATATTTCCAGATGACTTCTTGATCATCTACCTCCATTGAGTGATATTCAGCATGCCATAGACTTAGTCTCGGGAGCCACTTTGCCCAACCTACCTCACTATAGGATGAATCCTACTGAACATGCTGAGCTTCAAAGACAAGTAGGAGACCTCCTCCAAAATGGGTTCATTAGGAAAAGTTTAAGTCCTTGTGCAGTACCCGCCCTATTGACCTCTAAGAAAGATGGCACTTGAAGAATGTGTATTGACAGTCGTGCCATCAGTAAGATCACAATCAAGTATAGGTTTCCAATTCCTCGTCTAGATGATTTGCTTGATATGATGATCGAGACCACTATCTTTTCAAAAATAGACCTTAAGAGTGGCTATCACCATGTTAGGATCAGACCTGGGGATAAGTGGAAAACGACATTTAAGACTAAGGAGGGTCTTTATGAGTGGTTGGTAATGCCCTTTGGTTTATCAAATGCCCTTAGTATGTTCATGAGGATCATAACTCAAGTTTTAAAACCATTCATGAAAAAATTTGTTATATTATACTTTGACGACATCCTTATCTATAGCAAAACTAGGGAAGACCATTTAGAACACCTTAACCAAGTTTGTTGCATCCTTAGAAAGGAAAGCCTTTATGCCAATCTGAAAAAGTGTGAATTCATGACTAATAGAGTGATCTTTCTAGGGTTCATCATTACTGCTGAAGGGGTATCTGCTGACCCCGAGAAAGTTAAATCCATTGTTGCCCCAATCACGTATTGTCTTAAGAAAGGGACCTTTGAATGGACCAAGCAAGCCAACAAAGCCTTATGTGAAATTAAAGAAAGAATGACTCAAGCCCCAATCCTAAGGTTACCTGATTTTTCTAAGATTTTTGAGGTTGCTTGTGATGCCTCTGGGATTGGAATTGATGGAGTGTTAAGTCAAGAAAACACCCTGTTGCATTCTTTAGTGAAAAACTAAATGAAGCAAGACTAAAGTACTCCACTTATGATAAGGAACTATATGTGGTAGTTCAAGCTTTGACACACTGGAGACACTACTTATTACCGCAGGAGTTTGTTTTGTACTCAGATCATGAAACACTCCGATTTCTTAGTTCACAAAAGAAGCTGAACCCTAGGCACGGTAGATAGGTAGAGTATATCCAAGCTTATACTTTTATCTTAAAACATCGTGCAGGCATTGAAAATAGGATTGCTGATGCCTTGAGTCGACGTTCTGTATTGTTGACTTCTGTTAGCACCAAAGTCATAGGATTTGATAGGATAAAGGAGGAATATAAAAACTGTCCCGACTTTGGTAGGATCTTTGAGTCTATTCACCAAGGACCAACTAGTGAACACAATGATTATATCCTTCATGATGGATACCTTTTTAAAGCAGACAAGCTATGTATCCCCTGAACCTCTATCTGGGAATTTTTGATTTGGAAAGTCCATTTAGGGGGATTAGCTGGCCATTTTAGTAGGAATAAAACTATTCTAGCTTTGGAAGACCAATTCTTTTGGCCAAGCCTTAAAAGAAATGTGGTCCAAATTGTAGTCCAGTGTCGAACATGTGCTATTGCTAAAATACAAAAATAAAACACTAGCCTATACACCTCTTTACTTGTTCCTGACTGCCCTTGGCAAGACATCGGTATGGATTTCGTGCTAGGATTGCCAAAGACCATGCATAGACACGACTCCATCTATGTTGTTATCGATCATTTTTCAAAGATGGCATATTTCTTACCCTGTTTCCAGACCTTTGATGCTTCAAGAGTGGCCAAATTATTCTTTAATGAAGTGGTTAGGTTACATGGTTTACCTAAGACCATTGTGTCCAATAGGGATGTCAAATTCACTAGCTATTTCTGGAAAATCCTATGGCACCTAATGGAAACTAAGTTGAACTTTTCTACCTCTTACCACCCCCAAACTGATGGCAAACAGAAATTATGAATAGGAGTCTGGGAAATTTGTTAAAATGTTTAGTGGGAGAAAATATTGGAAATTGGGACCTTTTGCTGCCTTGCATAGAATTTGCTTATAATAGCTCAATTAACAGGTCCACTAGAAAAAGTTCCTTTAAAATTGTTCATGGGTACAAACCATGAAAGCCAATAGATCTTATCCCTAGACCCATGCATGCACGAATCTCAGAGTTTGCCAAATCATATGCACAGCAACTTAGGGATTTGTACAAAGACATTAGCAAGAAAATCCATTTGAGCATTGAAACTTATAAGCATATGATTAACTCACGTAAAAGAGCCAAAGAATTTCAGGAAAGAGACTATGTCATGATTAGGCTCAAACATGAACAATTCCCACCAGGAACTATAAAAAAACTACATGCCCGTGGTGCAAGTCCTTTCAAAATAATAAAAAAAACTGGACCTAATGCTTATATGCTGATTTACCATCTGACTTTAGTATCAGTTCCACTTTCAACATTTCAGATCTAGTAGAGTACAAGGAACCAAGAATGATACCCAGTGAGCCATTCGGGCTTGATTCCATCTTTGAGAGTGAGACAACCCATGAGTGTCCACTAGCCATATTACCAAAGTGGCAAGATAGGATTGAGCGAATCTTAGATAATAAGACTATCACTACCCGAAACAAGGACTATCTACTTGGTTCATTGGCAAGGATGTCCTGATTCTGAAGACTCATGGATTACTCGAAAGGACCAACAAAGAATCGACCCAGACCTACTAGAGTACTACCAAAGTCAAATTGATTCCTACTCGACAGGGTCGAGCTCTTTCCATCCCAAGAGAACTAATGGGGACATCAACAGGAATGAAACATTTCAAACTAATTCTCTTTGATTTTGTAGCTAATATAGTCTACTTAAATCCAATAAAAGTCTTGGGATGAAGCCCACATCACCAAGCCCATGAAGCTGACTCCACCTTTTAAAGCACAAGTCCATGAGCCAACTCATGAAAGAAAACCACCATCCTTATGAGTCAACTCAATCCAAGTCAAGCCTAAATTCAAGCACGTCATGATGCCACCCAAGTCAAGCCCAATTCAAGCCACCTCCTCACCTTCATATGGAGACCATTTTCCCTTCACATGGAGGATACCTCATCAAGCATCCTTGGAGGAAAATGAAGGATACCACATCAAGTAACTTGAGGGGAGCATACAACCACTTCCCACTCCCCCAACAAATCTCCAACCAACTTGACATGTGGGATGCCACATCACATGCCACCAAATGATCCACATTAGCAAAAGGAGGCCATATCATTGCCACCTAGGTGCCACATGTCAAGTTGTTATAACTTTCTACCTATAAGTTGTTGTAAACTAATTCTAGTTGGAACTATATAACCAAAATTTGTTAGATCTAACTAGGAGTAGTTAGCCTAACCTAACCCTCCCTTCTCTCTCTCCTTGGCCGACTTCCATAGGGTTAGTAAGTCTATCAATGGAGCCTAAGCCCTCTCTTGTAAGCATGCTATTTTGGATTAATGAAAGAAAGGTTTCCTTCTTGTTTAGTTCCTCTTGTGTTCTCTTATGTGCAGTGAATGAGATCTCTTGGTTCGAAGGTTTGAAGCTTTGTTTGAGAAGAGGTGAGAGGCCCTTGGGTTTGTGTTTGAAGGGTGGATTACCCTTGTGATGAGTAAAGGGTGGGATGCCCTTTGATTGATTCCAAAGATTCAAGCTCCTTGGTTCCAAGCGTCGGCCACCATTCTTCCTCCTTCTTTCCTTTGTTTCAATTCCAACCTTAATTCCTCTTCCACACTTAATGCTTGGTTTTGTTGCAGGTTCTCTCAGGTTTTCCAAGTCCAAGATGATGGTCTCTATGCCATGGATCAAGGCCAAGATGAGTCATAAAGGTAGAGAGTGCTAGTCTTAGGGTTTAGGCTTCAATCCTTGAGTATTGAGAGCTTCCTTTCCACCAAATATTTTAGCCTTCATTGTTGGTAGGAGAACCACTTCTTGGCTCTTTAGATCTGATCATTTGAAGGTGACTTGGCCTAGTACAAATGGTTTCCTATCCATGAGATCTATCTTATATTAATTTGAAAGTGATTTGCATGCGGGTATTTAATTTTGATGAACTAGTCTCTTGCTTGGATGAAATTGTCTTCCTTATGATTAATTTTTTATGCTTTAAATTCATTGCTCATCATGGATGGCTAGTCCTTTAAAGCACATCATCACCCATTCATTTCATTCATCATCCACGTCCCGCATCAAGACCCGGGCAGAGAATCCCAGTAGGGGTACTTCGACGATCAAGTCGGTGGGTGACCAAGAGGAACATATCCTCCTGCAGAGCCTAGAGTGGCCTCCATGTTTAGAGAATTTTTAAAAGATAGAGTAGAAACTAGAGCAGTGGGAGTTCTCAAGGGAGTCTTTGGATGTTCCTCCTACCCTTGTCTTTGGCTCCTCTTTGCTTGCTTGTACCTACCTTCATCGAAAACCTTTTCGGGCTTCTTATAAAAGCATGTTTCATCTAGTGAGACCTAGATCCCTAGTCTGATGCTCTTTTGGTGCACCTCCTGTGGGCGAAGTGCAGGTTTATCCCTGTCTCTCCTAAGAGGACAGGGACAAGGTCCAAAATCTTCGGAGGAAGCTTCTGCCATGAGTACAAGCGGAGTACTGTGAAGACGCGTCCCTATCGCGATGAATATGAGTGGCGTGCCATGGGGCCTGACACCTCGACAGGATACTTTCTCTTATAGACATCATGCCACCATGCTTAAGGGCTTGGTGGAGCACTAGCCTGGTGGGAGATACTGTAGGGTCTGAGACTCCTGGTAAAAGCATTTCTCTTTCGGGTGGTGCAGGTAGTGGGTTGTAGGATGCAATGCCCCAGGTCTAGTGCCTTTCCAAAGAAGGTGCTGATAGTGTACTACAGGGCTCAGCGCTCCGGTAGAGCACCTCTCTATAGGAAATGCAGGTGGCGTGCCCTGGCAGAGCATCTCTCCATAGAAAGTGTAGGGGCGTGCCCTAGCAAAGCATCTCTCTACAGAAAGGGCAGGCGACGTGCCCTGACAGAGCATCTCTTCACAAAAGGTGCTGCTTCTTTGAGTAACACGGGGGTTTCGACAGGGATGGTAACACCACCTACTGGGATTGCTATCCTAGTTGCTCCAAAAAATGCCCGGGGGGGACCAGACCCACCTGTTTTAGTTCAGGTTTGACTTTAGGTGGGGAGCTCGACCTTGAATGGGAGTTTGGGAGCTCGACCTCGGCACTTATCTGATGGCAGTATCCAGATGGCACATTTTGCCAACCCGACTACCAGCTAGATCAGATGCGGGCTCCATATCAATAATTATGCCATATTAGATGCCCCCCACTCTTGAGCCCAAAGCATATTGCAGCCCCTCGGGCTCAAGGTAAAGGGAGTTATGGTGATGCTGACTTGAAGGGGCATTTAGCCTACACCATTTAATGCCTCGACCATTGGCAACTTGCAGATCCTGCCTTTACGCCAATGAGGAGGCGCCACATCAGTTGGTGCAGGGGGCATGATGATTGTGCTTGGCCCGATGTAGTTTTCTATGGACCAAAGCACCACTCCCAGCAAATCTTGACACGTGGCAAGCATCCAACGGCTAGAGAAGGGGAAAGGATGCACGTTTCAACCGGTACAATGTGATGGGGTGCTGCCAGTCTTTTGAAAAGCGGCCATTCTCCTTAGCCATGCCTTAAGAACCTTCGAGCGAGGGAGCAAGGGGAGAGCTAGAGTTTTTCAACCCATTTTCGACTCCTTGACCTGAAGTATTCCACAGGTTAGTTCTCCTGGTCTTCTTCTTTCCTCACTCTCCTTTGGCCTGTACCAAAGGGGATCACTTAGGGTTTAGGTCCCTCTCCTTCTTCTTCATCCTCTTTTCTTGCTACCATGAGTCCTTCCAGTAGGAGGCACCACCGCCCGGACTGTTCCGGTAAGGCAGGGCCATCCCGATTGAGGCCTACTTTCTCGGATAGCGAGGAGGAGGACATTCCTCTTAGAATCCCTAAGGATATCCATCGGATAGGGATAGCTATTGGACCCCCTGCTTTGCCTCCTTCTCCTTCTTCTATTCAAGACTCGGTTGGTCCCTCTAGCATTGCTTCAGTAATGACCCGGGGGGATGCCCTTCATCTCTGGAGTACTTACGGGATTCTGGACTCCATCTAGTTCTCAGCTCCGGGGCTAGAGGTGCGGGTCACTTCCAGTGGCCCTAGCCGGATTGCCCTATCTAAGGACTTCTTTCTCACGGGGCTTCATCTTCCTCTACATCCCTTCTTCTTGTCCTTCCTCGGTAATTATCGATTAGTCCTAGCCCAACTCGACCCAAACATAATTAGGACCATTTTTTGCTTTATTATTATCTGCCATTTTCATGGGATTGTCGTCCATTTTTCTCTTTTCAGGATTTTTTTTATCCTAAAGCACCATCCTGTTGATAATGGGTTGTAGTTCGTGGCCCCTTGCCTAGGAGCCCTTAAGCTTGACTTGACTAGGGGTCCTTAAGTTAAACAGTATTCGAACCATCTGTAGCTTCTTAATCCTCTGTCATGGACTGAACATAGAGCCCAGGACCTCTTTATTCATGTCTTTCTTCATGTTGAAGAAGGATTACTATGGCCACGGATGGTGGGTCATCGGCCCTCATCCTGGTCGGAGGCTAGTCAAGGGGTTGCCAAATGCCATCCATGGATGAAATTCATCTTTCTTCTTCATATATTCTTCTTATCCTTGGAGTTTCAATATGGAGTGGAGAGAACCCTGATTGGATGCTAATGCCAGCAAGAAGGTTCTGAAGGCCGACCGGGCATACTTCGATAGGTTGTTGGGGTCTGAAGTTTCTCTAGCCATGGAGTTGTTGAGTGAGCATAATTTACACCTCGCTCAGATCAGCAAGTCTTCATCTTTAGGTATACTTGATAGGTAGTCTTTGTCCCATTCTGCTTTGTCCCTTGTATACCTTTATCAGCTAACCACCATAGTCTTTTCTATTTTATAGGTGAAAAGATGAAGCCAGACTTCGGCAAACTCTGCCAGGCTACCCATAAGAGGTCCATGTCGGTCCCTTCAGAGGGGTCAGAGATTAGGAAGAAGGCTCGGGCCGAAGAGGCCGTGAGAGATAACACATTTGCACAGTTGAGGGAGATGTTTGATGATGACATCATCCCTCTAACGGAGCTCTGCTCGAGGAGTGCTACTCCAACTCAAACTTCGGGGTGGTCGACTCCAACTCCCGTAGCCAATGCACCAACATTCCAGCCTACTTTCCAAGATAAAGGTAAGGCTCCTCAGACCGAAGAGGGGTCGGAGAGAGATATTCCCTTCGAGAGGGACTATGAAGTAGATTTCGTGGTCTTCTCCAATGGGAGGGGTTTGGAGAATCCTGAACTGGCCAAAAAATTACTAAAGGCCATGCTCCTCCCAAGAGACTGGGAGGTGATGAAGAATTGTCGGCTGGAGCAGGTCACCAATTTAATTTATCCGAGTATTCTGAGGGTAACACTTTTCTCATTAATTTCTTTGAAATTGTGATTTATAACTAACTTCTTCCTTTCATTGCTTGGTATAGCTCATTCATGAAGTGACCCTAATAGAGGAGGTTATATCGAGATTCGATGGCCTTAGTAGGGGTCTTCATGAAGAACTAGAATCGACAAAAGTTGAAAAGGAAGTGGCGAGGAACTAAGATTGGCCATGGAAGAGAAGCCAAACAAGAGCTTAGCCGATGTTCAAACTTTGGGGGCCGAACTGAAGAAGGTCCAAGCCAAGATAGCTGAGCAAGAGGCAAAGCTCAGGAAGAAGAAGAAGAAGATCCACTCTTTGGAACAATTGGCTAAGGAAAGCTAAAAGAGGGCTGATGAGGCCTTGTAGAAGGTTGACTTGGTGGCCAAAGAGGTAGAGTCGGCTAGGGAGCAGGTGGCCTGAGCCATCGAAGATTACAAAAGGTCTTCGAGTATTGATGATAGATGACCGAGTCTGGAGCGATCAGTTACAGAGTCAGCTTCAACGATTGTTATAAAGAAATTCTCCAGCTTCATACTGGTTTAGACATCTCGGGCATAAAGCCATACGAGATTGAAGAGGGGCCTGCGACATAGTCTAAGGCTGAAGAGACTCCAGGGGAGCTAGAAGAAGCTCCTGCCATAGCCGACCCAGATGTTGCTCTTCTTACTGAAGAATAACTATTATATCTTTCTTTTTCTTTTTTTGTAATAGAACTAAAATGTAAATGTACTAGATCTTTTGGGATGAATGAAGAACTTTTTTCTTTTCATCTTGTCTTTTTGCAATGATCTCTCTTATGAAATTCCTCGAAGTATAAAGGAGTCGGATGTCTTTTAGCTCCAACTTTAGAGAAAGGAAAAAAACTTCTAAGTATAGAGTCATCGGACCCTTTCTAATCTCCTTTAGAGAAAGAAATTTTCTAGGTGCAGGGGCATCGATGTGATAACTATTTCGGAGTATAGTTATGGCTTCCTTGCTGATTTGAAATAATTTTGCTAGAGTGGTGAACCGAGGAACCTAGTTTTACTGGTATAGTAGTCGAGTTAGGCTCGCTTTTGTGCTTGTCGGCTATATGTGGATAAGGTAGGCTGGTTAGGCCTGCCTTTGCACTCGTTGGACATACTGATAAGGTAGGTTGATTAGGCCCACCTTTGTACTTTTTGTTGATGATAAGGTAGGTTAGTTAGGCCCACCTTTGCACTTGTCGGACATACCGATAAGGTAGGCTAATTAGGCTTGCCTTTGTACTTTTTGTTGATGATAAGGTAGGCTGGTTAGGCCCGCCTTTAATTAGACATTTTATTGAGGTCATCTAAAGAAGGTTTTTATTGATAATATTTGCGAATGTTTTCTACATTCTAAGGCTGAGGCAGTAGGGAACCATCCAGAGTTTCGAGCGATAAGCTCCAGGATGTACGACTTCTCTGATTTGGCAAGGTCCCTCCCAATTAGGATAGAGTTTACCTTGTTCTGTCAGTATGGATACTTTGGACCTTTGTAACATCAAGTCTTCAGGTCATAAGGTTCATGCCTTCACCCTAGAGTTGTAGTATTTGGTGACCTTTTGCTAGTATGTAGCCATCTTCATTTGAGCCTAGAGTTTGGTTCCTTGGAGTAGATCTAGGTCTGCTCTATAGCGCTCTGAGTTTTTTGGTTCTGTGAAGTGGTCAATCCTTAGGCAATGTAAAGTGACTTCCACTGGAAGGACTGCTTCAATACCATAGGCCAAGTTAAATGAAAATTCTTCCATAGCCATTCTGGGAGTCGTCCGGTATGTCCAAAGGACTGAGTTCAGTTCTTCGACCCACAGTCCCTTGGCATCATTCAGCCTAGTCTTCAGACCGTAGAGGATCATTCTATAGGTTACTTCAACTTCTCCATTAGATTGAGGATGATCGATGGAGGTTAGGTTGTGGAGAATATGATATTGGGCATAGAAGTCTTTGAACTTAGGATTGTCAAATTGCCTTTCGTTGTTGGTGATGATAGCTGAGAAATTTTGAACCGGAAGATAATGAAATTCCTGATGAAGATTTCAACCTTCCCTTCAGTTATGTGAACTAGGGGTTCGGCTTCGACCCACTAGTGAAATAGTCAATGGCCACGATGAGGAATCTTTATTGACCAAAGATCAGAGGGAATGGGCCGAGAATATCCATTTTTCATTGAGCAAAGGGCCATGGGACTATTAACTGGGTCAGCTGGCTTGCAAGGCATCTTTGGATGTTGAGTATCTTTGACACTGATCACATCTCCGGACGTAGTTAGCTACATCTTTCTGGATGGTTGGCCAGTAATAACCCTGGTAGATTACTTTATAGGCTAGAGATCTGCCCCCAGATGGTCTCCACATATATCTTCATGTACTTCTCTTAGGACATAGTAAGTGTCCAGCGGCCCTAAGCATTTGAGTAGGGGTTGTGTGAGAGACCTCTTGTATAATGCTTCATCCAGAATAACATATTGAGAGGCCATCCATAGAACCTGTTTGGCATCGGCCTTGTCTTCAGGTAATACACCATCGCTCAGGAACTTAAAAATAAGGTCCATCCAACAAGGCTCATGCTAGATTCGGTGCACCTCCGAACTCTTCTCTGATATACTAGGATCTTCCATGTACTCTATGTAAGTCTGACCAAGGGAGTCTAAAGCAATGGTTGCTAGTTAAGAAAGGGCATCGGCCCGAGAATTTTCGATCCATGGCACATAAGCTATTTCAAAGAATTCTAGTTGGGATAGTAGATCTTGTACCTTTTTCAAGTATCTGATCATGATAGAATCTCGGGCTTCGAACTCGCTTTTCACTTGGTTTATCACTAATTGAGAATCTGAGAAGACTTTGATCTTCCGAATCCCTAGTTCTTTGGTGATTCTAAGTCCTGCTAAAAGGGCTTCATATTTTGCTTGGTTATTTGAAGCTTGAAAGGAAAAGCAAAGGGCATACTCCATGATCTGCTATCGAGATCAGCTAAAATGAGTCCGTCCCAACAACCGGTAGAGTTGGATGCTCCATCCACATGGACTCCGAATTCTCTTTGGTTGTTTCTCTGTCATTGATCCCCTGTTTGCTATCTTCTTGGCTCCATGTACATTCAGCAAGGAAGTTGGCTAGTATTTGTACCTTCATCACTGATTAGGGTTGGAATGTGATGTTGAATTTGCCTAACTTGACAACCCATTTGGCTATCCTTCCTGAAGTGTTAGGACATCAAAGGATGGCTTTCAGAGGTTGGTTTGTCAAGACCTCAATGGTGTGGGATTGAAAGTAGGGTCATAAGCATTTTGCGGTAATCACCAACGAATATATGAGTTTCTGTACTCTAGGATACCTCACTTCAGCTTCGTGCAACACCTTGCTAATGTAGTAGATTTGTTTCTACAGGTTGTGTGCTCCTTTTTTGATAAGTACTGAGTTGGCTGCTTCATCCAAAGTAGAAAGATACAAGTAGAGAGTCTCACTTTCTTGAGATTTTGAGAGCAAAGGAGGATTTTCCAAATACCTCTTTAGTTCTTTAAAGGCGAGTCGGCAGTCTTCTGACCACTCAAAGCCTCTTATTTGGTGGAAGGCTTTGAAAAAGGGGAGACATCTTTTGATCGACAGGAAAATAAATCGGCTTCGAGAAGTGATTCTCCCAGTCAGTTGTTGTACTTCTTTCTTACTGGAAGGATGTCTCATACTTCGGATAGCTTGAATTTTTTTCGGATTGGCCTTTATCCCTCATTTGGTGATGAGGAATCCTAGGAATTTTTTTGATGTCACTCCAAAGGTGCACTTGGTTGGGTTCAGTTTCATCCGATGATGATGCATGGCATCAAAGGATTCTTCTAGATCTTTGATGTGATCAACCTTTTGGAGACTTTTTATGATCATGTCATCGACATACGCCTCCATGTTTCTTCCAAGTTGCTTTTCGAATACTTTGTTGATCAGTTTTTGGAAGGTTGCCCAGCATTTTTCAGGCTGAATGGCATCACCTTATAACAATAGAGTCCTTTCTCCATCACGAATGCCATTTTCTCTTCATCATTAGGATCCATCCGTATCTGATTATATCCGGAGAAGGCATCCATGAAACTCAATAGCTGGTATCCAGCAGAAGCATCGATAGCTAGTCTATTTTTTGTAGAGGGAAGCTATTTTTTGGGCAAGCCTTGTTGAGATTGGTATAGTCGATGCAAATCCTCCACTTGTCATTAGCTATTTTCACCATTATAACATTGGCCAGCCAGTTATGATAATGGACTTCCTTTATGAATCCAGCATTGAGAAGCTTGTTCACCTCTTCATTAATCACCTTTTGTCTTTCTAGACTGAAGTTTCTTTTCTTCTACCGGATGGGCCTGTGATCGAAGGTGACTTCCAATCGGTGGGTGATGACTATGGCCAGGATTCTCAGCATGTCAGAAGCCGATCAGGCGAACATATCGACATTACTTCGTAGGAAGTTGGTCAGCCTTGTCTTCGTTTCCTCATCGAGCAAACATTTTTCTGTATGATTTTCATTGGGTTGTCTTTTGCCAATGGTATGGAAATTGTCTTCTCCATAGGTTCTCTGCAATCATTCATCTGATCTCTCAGATTAATTATTCCAGAGTCATGTGATCGGTCGACTGTCTATCTTGTATCATTAAATACTATCGGGCGACTCTTTGATCTCCTCTCATTTCTTTGATTCCATTTCTATTGGGGAATCACACTAGGAGGTGGTAGGTTGATGCTATGGCATAGAACTTGTTCAAAGTAGATCATCCCAAGATAACATTGTATTCTGATGGTATTTGTACAACCACGAAGTTAATGAAAAGTATTTTTTGAAATGGTTCTATACCAAGGGTTAGTGGTAATACTATTTTCTCTTCCACTCCGACCTGGTTACCTCCAAAACCTGTCAGAGGTATGGGAGACCTTTGCAACCTGTTTTTAGGTAAATTCATTCCGAGGAAAGCATCATAGAGAAAGACCTCCATGGAATTTCTATTATCTAACAGAATCCTTCTTACATCATAATTGGTTATAACAGTCGAAACTACAACAAGGTCATCATGAGGAGTCTAGATTCCTTGCAGGTCATTGTCCGAGAAATATATAGTGTTGTTACTTCTGTATCTTTTGGGAGCACATTTTTAGCTCTGCTTCCCGAATCGGTCCGACGATGCAGCACGCCTACCCTTCCATCAGTCATCCTTTAGTTAGGTAATTCTGCTTCTTCAACAACTCTCTTGGAGGCAGTACCCTTTGGTCCGAGGTTCCTGGTTGTGACATACTTTCCAGGTATCCCCGTTTGATTAGATCTTCTATTGCATCCTTGACTAGATGTATTCTTCGGTGTTATGGCCATAGTCCCGGTGGAATCGACAGTATTTATTTTTGTTTCTTGATATAGGAGGTGCCTTCATGGCACAAGGCCTTTGAAGGTAGCTCTCCTTCTCTATCTCTATCAGGATCTTCTCTTGAAAGAGAGAAGAGTATATAAGTTGAACCTACTGACCAGTTGTTTGGGTTTGGGGCTGCGCCGTTGGGTCGGCATATTATCGTTGCCTGGAGGTCTAGGCGTCGGCACTTTGTCGCTCTTTTTCTTGGGAGCCGACCTCCCTTCAGTTAGACATTGACTATGCGCTTGCTCTTTGGCCATCGCGTATTTTTGGGCCCTTGCCAGTAGGTTGGCATAGCTAGCAAGAAACTTCTTGTCTAGAGAAAAAATGAATCTGGATGATTAGAGGCCCTTCTTCATAGCAGACATAGCCATATATTCCTTGAGAACAGAGATCTCGAGAGTGGCGGAGTTAAATCTAGCCACAGAGTCCCTGAGGATTTTTCCTTCATTTTGTTATAGAAGGAAGAGGCTGTCCGAGTTGCAGGGCATCCTTTGGTATGCCCTGAAATGTGACACAAATAGTTTTTTTAACTCATTAAAAGAATGAATGGTACTTGGGTGGATGCTCGAATCCTATATTCGAGCTGCTTTTTTCAGAGTGGCAGGGAAGGCGAGGTAGTGTAGGGCGTCAGAGGCTCCTTGTATCATCATGTGTACCTTGAAGCTTTCCAAGTGGTCTAAAGGATCAGTAAGACCGTCATATGGCTCCACTTGGGGAATCTTGAAATGGTGGGGAATTACTTCCTCCATTATTCTTTGGAAAAAGGAGGCCATGAGTCATATGCCATGATTTCATCATTTCATCGCTGGTCATCGAGTCTTGCAATCTGCATTTCTAGCATCCTAAATTTTTTCTCATGGTCATCATAAATTCATCTTCTTCGGGTATTTCCTGGGGTGGAGTCTTTAGAGGATACTGAGAAAGATCTTCTAGCTCTCTTCCTATTGAGCCGGCTTTCCCCAAGTCTATGATATCGAGAACTTTGGGGTTTGAGAGATTGCTGATCCCGAGAGAGCCGTCAAGTGGATTCTTGCTATTGGTCTTCTTTCCTCATGGACCAATGGCTATGTCTTGAAGTCGTCGGTGGGTGTTGTCCATAAAGGACAGTTTCTTGGAAATTTGCACTATGGCTGCCAGTGCACTCACTCGACTCATGAGGGCTTTAAACTGTTGTTGTCCCATAATTAATACAGGAGGTGCCATATCATCCTCTATTAGGGGATCGTTCCTCTGGGAAGTAGGGCATCCCCTGTTCATCGAGATATTTTGGGCTTTCCCTTTCACCATCTTATGTTTTCTTAAGGGCTCTCCTTTCCAAGAGGGGAATAGTTTTCACAATCGAAAGACTTTATTGGCCCCTACTTGGCATGCCAATCTGTTGACACTGATCCCCATGAACTAGATGGAGATCTGGGTTGCCGGTTCACCTCCTTAGATTCTTGCAAAACAAATCCCTGACCAGAGTTTTTTCGATGAGGGATATTTCGATGCCTAAATTAGTATAATTTAGCCAACAGAATAGAGAGCTCAAGGAAAGAATGTCAATAGAAAAAGGGAGGAAACAAATTGGCATGGTATAGGCTAGCCTTGGACTAGCTTAGAATTACTTAGAATTTCTTACCTTGGAGGTCCCCTCTTACCTTTTTTTATAGACGTTGCTTTAACTGAAAGTAGTTAAGACTTTCTGATTTCTGTTAGGGAAGTTAGTTAATGTAACTTCCCTTTAGCTAATTATAGTTACTGTTGGTAGATAGTTACCTTGGTCTTACTGATGCTGTGGCTATCAGTTATATGATTGGTTGGTTATAATAACCAAACTCATTCTTGACGGGCCTTAGATTGAAGTTGATCGGTTGACTGTAGGTTGGCCAGTTGCTTTGAAGCGTATTGATTATAGATCGGCCATTCATTTGAAATAGGCTGAAGGCCGATCACAAGTCATATGTCATCGCTGGCCGTAATGCCATGTTGATCCAATCTCATGTTAGACTTTTGAAGGGTTGTGTTGGTCCGATCTTCGATCAGACTTCTAAAGTGCTATGTTGATCTGATCTCCTGTCGGACTTTCGAAGAGTCGTGTTGGTCCGATCTTTGATTGGACTTTCGAAATGCTATGTTGATCCGATTTCCTATTGAACTTCTGAAAAGTCATGTCGATTCGTCTGATTCACCTGTCTGGATAGGTTAAATAAATACCTGGTTTGGTAATTAAATCTCCGATCCGGTTTATCGTAACAAGGAGCTTTTTCAATCAGAGGCATAAAATAATTTGTGGCAAGATATTCTCACTCAGGCTAACCTTTATGAGAACTATGTGTCTACTCCAAGTGTTATCTATGATGACCAATTAGTGCAAAGGATAGTCGAGTTATTGAGTAGTTTTATCAGATCCAAGATTCAGATACTAATTGATAGAGTCAATAGGCTTCAGACAGAGATGACATATATATGATGACTTCTTGACTAGCAGCCTGGAGGTTCTTTAGTTCCTTTTGATTTTAGCAGACTACTGGAAAGACTGGTTACTGGATTTTTTGAGGTTCAGTCTGTTACTGATCGACTTAGCACTACTATTGACAAGCTTAGGATGTCTCAGATATTAAGCTTTGGTATTGTCACAAATATGTTATCTTGCCTCTCTGAAATAGTATTTGAGCAGGCAGCCAAAGTAGTGGCAGTAGCCCCAACATCACCTCTTTCATCTTCTTCAGTCATTGCAATATCAAGCAGGCCCCTTAGACTTCTTTTTTTTGTGCTTCTTGATCAGCTCATTCCTAACCAACCAGGACCATCGATCGGCCCCTATTACTAGGATTTTATCATAGATCTACTTGGCGGCCATCCCTAGCTACAGGACTTGTTACTAGGACTAGAAGCGAGACTATTCATCCCTTCAATTCTAGAGAAGGTTCTGTAGCTATCCTAAAGATCCCCTTTGATGCACATACTTAAACTTTTATGTTGCCTAGAAATGGAGCCCAAGAGGGGGGATGAATTGGGTCTTTCAAAAATTTAAATAATTATGTGTTGGTTTTGAAGTATTTGTGAAGCAAAGTGATTTAGCTCTAAAAGATATGCAGCGGATAATAGCAAATTAAATGCAAGGAATGAAGAGCAAGCAATAGAGTGAGCAATCACATACAAACACAAAGTTTTATAGTAGTTCGGTGCAATCCAAGCACCAACATCCACTCCTTAAGCCTCTCTTGGAAATTTCACTATAATCTCTTCAAGATTACAGCCAACTTTTTTTCCAAGGCTCACAAGTCAAAACCTATATTGGTTTTGTCACTTAGGCTCACCAACAACATTTACAACTTATTTTGTCTTCTGGCTCACAAGTTAAATCCTAGTTGGTTTTATCCCTTTGGCTCACCAACAACCTTAACAACTTGTTTTGTCTTCGGGCTCATAAGTTAAACCCTAGTTGGTTTTATTCCTTTGGCTCACCAACAACCTTAACAACCTAGTTTCAAAAACCTTGAAAGCTAGGTCAACAAAGAATAAAGTCAAAGATACAAGAATAAAAGCACAATCAAACTCTCTTATAGAGTGGAATATGGAAGCTTTGAGACTCTTGATGATTGCTTGACTTGACTTCTCTTTGGAATCACTTCAAAGATACTTTTGGAATGCTAAAATGAAAGACTTGTAAGCTTTTTCAGTGGAATCTTCTCTTTTTGATTTTGGAAGTGAAGTTCTTGAGAAATATTTATCTCTTGTGTGTTCAATGCTTCATGAATGAGTTTGGTAAAGCTTGAATACTTCAAAAACTTCCAAAAATATTTTAAGACCGTTGGAGGAGCAAAACTAGCCGTTGGGAGCTTGTAGGGATCAACTCTGTCTCTCAAAAAATATAGTCGTTATTTCTATCAGAATCTGTGAGTCGACACTTGACTTCTGTGAGTCGATACTTGAGTCTTCATGAGTTGATATTTAAGTTACATGAGTCGACACTAGGTATAAACACTTGAAAAACCAGGGTTCTATCCTTTTTCTGCTCTCAGGCTATGAGTCGACACTTGAACTATATGAATCGACACTTGAATCTCCTGAGTCAACACTTGCATTTCTTAAGTCGACACTTGACACAAAAACCTCCAAATGGCATAGTTCTGTAACTTGAAAAATCTCAGGCTTTGAGTCGACACTTCATTTCTATGAGTCGACACTTGACTTCTGTGAGTCAACACTTGATTCCTGTGAGTCAACACTTGGTGTGCCAAAAGAATTTTCTGCATGCCAGTTTCTGAAGTGTTGATACTTAGTGTGCCATGAGTCGACACGTGACTCTGGAACTTGACAGAAACATGTGCCAACCTTCAAAATTCAGAATGCTCTTCAATAAAACTTTAATACACTTTTTGTAAAGCTCTTATTGATCTATTTTGAGGCCTTTTTCAGATAAGAAGACTTCTTAAATCATGAAAATTGCTCAGCTTCCAATGAGTGCCATGATATTTTTATATTAAGAATTTGAGATGCTTGTATCCTGAAACTCATAACTACAATTGAAACATTAGTATAAAATATGTACTCAACATTTTGTTAGTCATCAAAATCAAGGGCTAAAGCCAACAATCTTTCGCTTTTTGATGATGACAAAACCTTGAGTATATAAGCATTTAAATTCAATTTAAGATACTAAACACTTATTCAAGAGAGCACACACTTTAAATTCAGCATATCAAGATTTATGCAACACAGTTTCATGGAGGAGAAGTGCCAAACAAAGTTGAAAAATTATTTTCTCTCCCTCTATGTTTGATAAGTTCTCAAAATTTATAGAAAATGCTTATATAAGTATCTTACTCCCCCTTTTTGTCAACATTAAATATTAGGAGTAAACTCCCCCTGAATTAATGCATACAAGCTTGGTTAGAGGCTATGATCCAAAAATATAAATAAATATTAGTTGGTATCAGAGCCAATAGACAAAAAGAAGAGTAATCATGAGATAAACACAAGCTTTCATATATTCAATGAGAATTTCAGTACAACATTGCTTGCATAGCATAAACTAATACATGACTAAGACTGATACATAGTAAAGATAAACAACATGATAAACATAACCTGATACATAGTAATCTAAAAGCATAAATATAAACAGCATGATAAACATCTATGAAGCTACTCCTTATCAGATGGAAGCTCAAAATAAATGGGAGCACTAATCCTAGTCCTAGAAATAATGGATCTAGGGGTCTTAAGGATGCTGTGGCTCCAAGTCCTAGTGACGGTCCAAATTAGGGTACAACCCGGGAAGATCTAGTAGAGGATGAAGGAAGGACTCGGCAGGTGTCAGAAACACAGGTGCAGTGGCTAGCTGATCATCTATAGGAGGAACAGTAGGAGCAACTGGAGTGTGAGCCTCTTTACTGACGATCTCGTAGTCTCCTGCTCTGTTGTCACTGCCATCATTGTCATCACCAAGGACATCTGTATCACCACCACCACAGCCATCACCATCACTTCCATCACCTCCATGTCATCACCACCATCATGAGTGTCATCATGTCTATCTGGGTGGTCGTCATCATCATCATCAGCTGGTAGAGAG
Organism: Areca catechu; assembly: GCA_021397845.1. NCBI lineage: Eukaryota > Viridiplantae > Streptophyta > Magnoliopsida > Arecales > Arecaceae > Areca > Areca catechu. The sequence continues at coordinate 160,325,943 of CM038050.1, forward strand.
GAGGTGGATCTGAAGGTGCACTCGGATGCAACAGGGATCTCAAGAGATCATGAATCTCTGTAAAGCTTGCCTCCATAGACTATCTGATCCCTGAGAGCTGACTATTAGTATGAGGTCTCAGTGCCTCAATCTCAAACTAGAACTGAGTAGTACTGACTCCCAGTCCAATCATCTCGCTCCTGACCTCAGTAAACTGATCTCTCACATGATCCTCAAAAGATAACTCAATAGATGCATGAGGAGCGGCAGCAGGTGAAGAGACTGGTACTGGTGTCACAGGCTCAGATCCAGAAGCTACAATAGGTGTGGGTCTAGGAGGTGTCAACTGCTCAGAAGGTCCTACCTCGGTGGCTCTAATCTCATCCTCCTCGTCTGGCTCTTGACCAGACTCACGACGCACCCATCTCCCAGCCATCCTCTGGTATCCCATACGATGTAGGGAACGCTCGTTGTACACATCGGTGTGTAGAAGATCTTTGTTGGCCTCCTCCATTAAAGGTACATGATAAGCTTTGAAGAGACGAGTCGGTCCCATCCTGTATGGAAGACACGGTCGATGCTGGGTAGTAGCCTCTCTCATCTAGCTCAGCATCAAAGTTGGAAGGTGGATGGCCCTCCTCTGTGAGAGGCAAACCATCAACACTAGCTCTCTCTCAGTAATGAAATCGAAGTGACCTGTCTTTGATAGCAGAATCCTCGCTATGAAGTGGTGAAGAAGCCGCATCTCTATAGATAGCTGATTCACGGTGACTGTGGTCACACCGCGAACATCATCTCGCTCCAAGATGCATCGAAATGCCTCATCTCTGTCTCCAACACTGGTGGCAACAATCCTACGATGGGGAAATCCCAAACTCACTCAAAATCTCCTCAGAAATAGAAATCTCAATGCCTCAAACTGTGGCACTCCAAAGCAATCTTCCGTAGGCTAAACTCCCATAGAACTCTCAGATAAGATATCGATAATATTTCTCCTTGATGGTATAGAAGGAGATCAATCCAACAGCCTTTAGAATCTGACCCTGACCAAAACCCTCGTGGTCGAAGAATCCTAAGTCAACTCGTTGACCAGTAGTAATAATCTTCCCTGATACTCTGTCTATTGAGGGGGAATGAGGGGGTACCACTCTCTCAGACTGTTGTCCTCTATCATCTCGAGCCTTGGTCCTTTTTTCAATTGCTCCCTTACTCAATCTCTTCCTTGAGGCTAATTGCTTGTGGGGACCCATGTTCACCAAATAAAGGAAAGGAAAAAGGAGAGGGAAGGGTGAACTGGGAACTACCAAAAAAGGAAGGAAATGACCAAGAAGGGAAAGAGGAAACCGACGGGAAGAGAAAAATGAGGGCAAGCAAGAATCTGTCAAAAGGAGGGAAGAGGAGGGAGAAATGTGAAAGAAAGAAGGCAAAGGTTTGTCCGATCCACAACAAATCAAAGGAAAAACCGACCGAGAAGATTGAGAAGAGGGATTCAGCTGAAACAAAGAGAAACACAATGAAATCCGTGAGGAATCGGACCAAATCAAGGAAAAAAATCGGATGAAAACAGTGAATGAACGGTCCAAAAGAGGGAAAGAGGAAGAAATTACTGGAATTTTGAGGGACACGAGAGGAAAATCACTGTTCCACGGTCAAAGGTGAGTTTGGGGACCACTAGGGCACAGGAAAAATAAGGAACAAGTGGCATGGAATGAACATTTGATGCCCTAGAAAAATCGTGTTTTCGTCCGTGAGTTGGCACTTCAGATTTTGTAAAGTGTCAACACTTGGCGTGAGTCGACACTTGGCCAAAAGTCAAGTGTCGACACTTGGCCAAGAAAAACCCAAAAGAAAATTCAATAAACTTTTAAAAAATCAAGGAATTTCTAGTGAAGAGTTTAGGACAAGGAGAATAAGATTTTGAGCACTAAGAAATTTAATAAGAATAAGATTTGAAAGAGTTCTACAAAAAGGGATCTATGATACCTAGTTCTCTTCTAATCATGCAAAATCTTTCTTTACTCAAGGATTTGGTGAAAACATCAACTAATTCATTGTCAGTACAAACAAATTCAAGCATCACATTAGAGTTTTGTACATGATCTCTTATAAAGTAATGTCTTATTTCAATGTGTTTGCTTCTTGAATGTTGCACAGGATTTTTAATTAAATTAATTGCACTAGTATTGTCACATCTTATGGGTGTCTTAATTAATTTGATGCCAAAATTCTCGAGTTGTTGTTTGATCCACAGAATTTGAGCATAACAATTTTCAGCTGCTATATATTTGGCTTCTGTCGTAGATAGAGCAACTGAATTCTATTTCTTGCTACTTCATGAAATCAAATTAACTCCAAGAAACTGATAAGTTTCACTACTACTTTTTCTATCAAGTTTATACCCAGTAAAGTTAGCATCGGAATAAGCAATCAATTCAAATGATAAATATCTAGAGTACCAAAGTCCAATATATATAGTGCCAGATAGGTATCTAAGTATACATTTAACAGCCAAAAGATGAGACTCTTTAGGGACAGACTAATATCTTGCACACATACAAACACTGAACATTATATCTGGCCTACTAGCAATTAAATATAGTAATGAACCAATCATTCCTCTATATAGTTTTTGGTCTATAGATTTACCTGATTCATCTTTGTCAAGCTTACAAGAGGAGCTCATAGGCGTACCTAATGGCTTGGTGCTCTCCATCCCAAACTTCTTTAATATTTCTTTTGTATACTTGCTTGGTTGATAAAGATTTTCTCTTTTGTTTGCTTATTTTAGAGTCCGAGAAAGAAGTTAAGCTCTCCCATCATGCTCATCTCGAACTCTCCTTGCATTAACTTTGCAAATTCTTGACAAAGACATTCGTTAGTAGCATCAAATATGATATCATCCACATAAACTTGTATTACTAGAAGATCATCATTCTTCTTTTTCAGAAATAATATAGTGTCTACATTTCCTCTAGAAAAAAATATTTTTAAGCAAGGAACTCAATCTATCATACCAAGCTCTTGGAGCTTGTTTCAAACTATACAAAGCTTTATGAAGTTTAAAAACATGATTTGGAAATTCATGATTTTCAAAACTGGGGGTTGTTTAACATAAACTTCTTCTTCAATAAATCCATTCAAAAAGGTACTTTTAATATCAATTTGAAATAGTTTAAAATCCATAAAATATGCAAATGCCAATAATAGCCTAATTGCCTCAAGTCTAGCAACAGAAGCAAAGGTTTCATCAAAATCAATCCCTTCTCCTGATTATATCCTTTAGCAACTAGCCTAGCTTTATTCCTAGTAACTATTCCATTTTCATCAAGCTTATTTCTGAAAACTCATTTTGTACCAATTATTGAAACATTAGTAGGTCTTTCAACTAAAGTCCAAATATTATTTCTTTTAAATTGATTTAGTTTATCTTGCATAGCATTTATCCAATTACAATCATTTTTAACTTCCTCAATAGATTTAGGTTCTACTTGAGAGACAAAAGCTAAATAATCACATATATTTCTTAACGAGGAACGAGTGCTTACCCCTTTTGATGGATCACCAATGATAAGTTCTTTGGGGTGTCCATGAGCATACCTCCATTCTTTAGGCAATGGATTTGGTGTTGATGATGCTTCAACTCCTTGTACTTGTTCTCTTTTATTATTTTAATTGTCGTCTTGCTCCTTGGAGGGCTTTTCATTATTATTCACTTCTTCAGTTCTTTGGATACCTATTTCATCATTAACAACATCTTCTTTTCTAAAAGATTTTTGATTAGTCTCATTAAACACAACATGAATGGATTTTTCAACAACAAGTGTCTTTCTGTTGAAGACCCTGTATGCCTTGCTAGATGTAGAGTAACCTAAAAAGATACTCTCATCTGACTTGGCATCAAATTTGCTTAGATTATCCTTGTTATTGTTTAAAATGAAATAACAACATCCAAAAACACGAAAATACTTAATTGAAGGTTTCCTACCTTTCCAAAGCTCATAAGGTGTTTTCTTTAAAATAGGCCGGATTAAAACATGATTTAAAACATAGCAAGCAGTGTTTATGGCTTCCACCCAAAAATACCTAGGTAAATCATTTTCGCAAAGCATGGTATGTGCCATTTCTTCAAGAATTCTATTTTTTCTTTCTACCATCCCATTTTGTTGAGGTGTCCTAGGTACAAAAAAATTGTGATGAATGCCATTTTCACTACAAAACTTTTCAAAATCATGATTTTCAAATTTTGTACCATGATCACTCCTTAAAGAAACAATAGAAACACCTTTTTTATTTGAGACTCTTTTATGAAATTTAATGAATGCAGAAAAAGTTTCATCTTTGTGAGTTAAAAACATGACCTATGTAAAACATGATAAATCATCTACAATAACTAGACCATACTTCTTGCCTTCCAAACTAGATGTTCTAGTAGGTCCAAAGAGGTCTATATGAAGTAATTCTAGATATCTTGATGTAGAGACTACTCATTTAGGTTTAAAAGAAGATTTAGTTTGTTTTCCAAGTTGGCAAGCACTACAAATCTTATCATTTTCAAAACTAAGTTTTGGCAAATCTTTTATTAAATCATTTTTATAAAGTTTTGAAAGCAAATGCATACTAGCATGTCCTAGTCTACAATGCCAAAGCCAACTGGTTTCATTGATCTTGGCTTTCATTGCTACTAGCATTGACCATTTTGAATAGGAAGATCATCAAGATCAACCACATAAATATTGCCATGCCTATGACCAATAAACTTGATGCCATTATTATCAAGACTAGAAACAATGCACATTGAAGATTCAAAAATAATTTAAAAACTTTGTTACAAAACTGGCTAATACTAAGTAAATTATGCTTTAAACCATCAACATAAAGAACATTATCTATATAAGTAGAGGGAGTGATATGGACTTTACCAATACTAACAATCATGCCCTTTTCATTATCATCGAAGGTCACATTTCCACCATTTTGATATTCAAGTGAGGAGAACTGTTCTACATCTCCAGTCATGTGCCTTGAGCAACCCTGTTGAGGTACCACAATCTTCTTTTATGGTTGCAAGGCATTCCTACAATAATAAATCAGGTGGAGACTTTAGGTACCCAAGTCATTTTGGATCCTTTAGGGTTAGTTATGATGGTTCCTTTTGGAACCCAAACTTTTCTAACTTTGCTCAATTTCCTTTTATTGCACAAATATGATTTATGTCCTATATTGCCACAAGAATAACAAGTAATAGAGGATGAAGCAGGCACAAAGAAATTCTTGAAAAACTTTTGTTGTTTTTGAGTTCTGAAACATAATCTAGCTTTGTTGAAAATAGCTCTTTGATTATTCAAAAGCAGATTGAGTTTTTCAAAACTATAAGTAAACTTTTCAATAAATGGTTTTAATTTTTCAAGCTCACTCTTATACTTCTTGTTTTCTTGCAAAAGTTCTTTGTTTTGTTTAGCAAAATTTTTAACTATTGCAAATGATTTTCCTTTTCTCAAATCTTTCTTTTCTTTTTCCAAAAAGATAATTTTATCAGTTAACTTCTTATTTTCTTATAGCAAACAATCATTTTCAATCAAAGACATCATTTGTTTTCACCAATTCCAAGTTTTGCTTCTTTAGTTCTTTGTGTTTCATTTTAAGTTTTTGAAATTCAACTACTAATTCATCAAAAATTTCATGCAATTCTTCAAAGGTAAATTCATTTTCAAACTCAAGCATTATCTCATTATTGTTGTTGCCCAGAAATGGAGCCCAAGAGGGGGGGTGAATTGGGTCTTTTAAAAATTAAAACAATTATATGCAAGCCATGTAGCGTTTGTGGATAATGCACTTAAGTATATGCAGTGGAAAGCAATAAATAAAGTGCTCGAAATAAAATGCAAGTAGCAAAAGAAAATAATCATACACAAACACCAAGTTTTATAGTGGTTCAATGCTCTTAAAGAACCTACGTCTACTAGCCAAGCTCCCCTTGGAAATTTTTACTATAATCTCTTCAAAGATTATAGCCGACTTATTTTTCAAGGCTCACAAGTCAAAACCTAAGTTGGTTTTGACACCTAGGCTCACCAACAAATCTTTACACTTGTTTTATCTTTGGGCTCACAAGTCAACCCTAGTTGGTTTTGGCTCACCAATAACCTTATAACCTACTTTCAAGAACCTTGAAGGTTAGGTCAAACAAGAATAAATTCAGAATACAAGAATTTAAACACAAGCAAACTCTCTTCTTATAGTGGATGAGGAATCTTTGAAGCTTTTGAATGATTGCTTGATGTGACTTGACTTGGAATCTTCTCAAGAATACTTTTGAAAAGATGAAATAAAAGGAATGTGGCTTTTTCAGTGGAATCTCTCCTTTTTAGCTTTTAGAAGTGGAGTTCTTGAAGAAGAACTTTAACTCTCGGATATTTCCTTGCTTTCCCCTTTTCTCTTGCTTCATGAATGAGTTTGGTGAAGCTTAAATACATAAAAAACATCCAAAAAATTATTTTAGACCGTTAGGGATCAAGAACTAGCCATTAGAAGCTAAAAATCACAATTTCAGGCTGTCAGAAAATATTTTTGTTGAGGCTGTCAGAACTCGAGTGTCGACACTTGGCTATCAGGTGTCAACATTTGGCTATCAAGTGTCGACACTTGGCTTCCAAGTGTCGACACTTGAACTTTCAAGTGTCGACACTTGACTCACAGGTGTCGACACTTAATATAAAAATTTTTCCATAGGCAAGTTTTGTATTTTCAAAAAGTCTCAGGCCTTGAGTCGATACTTGGGAACTTAAGTGTCGACACTTGAGTTTCAGGTGTCAATACTTGAGTTCTGAGTGTTGACACTTGGCATGCCATGAAAAATTTCTGTGTGCCAAATGCTGAAGTATCGATACTTGGGCTCTCAGGTGTCGACACTTGGTTTTGCAATTTTCAAAAACAAGTGCCAAACATGCTAAAAAACACAGTTTTTCAATGAAACTTAAATGCAACATGTATAAACAATAATTGAACTTATTTGTGTCCTTTTTGGATGGAGAAGACTTCTCAAATAACAAAATATGCTTTGTACCGAAGCGTGCCATGATACTCTTAACTTTGAGAATTTGAGGTGCTTGAATTCTGAAAACTCATAACTACAAATAATCATTAGTACAAAATATGTACTCAACATTTTATTATTCATCAAAATCAAGGGTAGACCCAACAATCTCCCCCTTTTTGATGATGACAAAACCTTGAGTATATAAACATTCAAATTCAAATTTTAGATATGATACTTCATGAACATGATCTCAAGCTCATACAACACAATTTTAATAGATGAGAGGTATAAATTAAGAAAGTAAACTACATTTACTCTCCCCCTTAGTGAAACATTTTTTGTCAGATCATTTCAGAGCATTTCGTATCAGAGCAAGTTTTAATTGAAATATAAAATATAAAATTTGAAAACTTTATATATATCCTACTCCTCTTTTTTGTCAATCATTAAATAGTAAAGGGAGTATGCTTTTCCTTAATAAACGCACTTAGACAAAGAAGGTACCAGAGCTCATACAAGGTTTAGTTTTTCAAAAGTAAACAGGTATCAGAGCCTAAGAGTAGGTTATCACAGTCAATATTGTCAATGCAAAATTTAAACAAGGTGAATTCAAACAATGTAAGCACAAAAATGGAATATATAGATATATATATAAAAGAATGTTTTTAGTACAAAATTTGCTAAATCAATCAGCATACATTGAAACATATAACATAAAATGGAGTACATAAGCATGAAACATAAGATAAATGATAACAACAAAGTAAGCATCTATGAGGCTAATCCTCATCAGATAGAATCTCAAAAGATATGGGGCTGGTAATCTTGGACCTATGAGCTAGACCTCTAGGAGTCTTCATAATACCATGGCTCCTAGTCCTAGTAGAGGGTCCTATTCGGGGCACAACCCTAGAAGATCGAGTAGAAGGAGGTGGAAGAGCCTTAGTGGGTGTGATGAACACAGGAGCAGTGGAGATCAGTGTGTTACTCTGATCAGCAGGAGGAATAGCAGGAGTCTGTGGCTCTCGGCTGACCATCTCATAGCCATATGCACCACCATCACTATCGTTGTCACTGTCATCATCAGTCGCTCTGTCATCACTCCCATCATCTCGGTCACCACCACCGACTGTATCATCATGTCCATCCTAGTGGTCATCATCATCAGTATCATCATGTGGAGCCACAGAAGCTGCTGGAGGTAGAAGGAATCTAAGTAAATCCTCGATACGAGCGAATCCTGCCTCCATGGTGTGATGCATCACAGTGTACTCCATAGCAGTATGGACTCTAAGGCCCTCAATCTTGATATGCAACTGAGTCATGCGTACACCTAATCCAACTATCTCACTCCTGATGTCACTGAACTGATGTCTGATGTGCTCCTCGAAAGATGTATCAGTAGTAGATGGAGGAGCAGAAGGGGTAGCTACAGGAGTCACCGACTCCGGCTCTAATGCAGGTCCAACACGAGGAGGTGTACCAACTGGCCCTGATGGCCCGTCCTCGACCTCTCTCAACTCCTCCTCGTTTAGCTCTTGACCAGACTCCCTACGAACCCAACATCCAGCGACCAATCTATATCCCATCCGGTACAAGGATCGCTCGTCATAGACATCCATATAAAGTATCTCCTTGGAGGTCTCCCCCTCTAAAGGAACCCTGTAAGCACAGAAAAGACGAGTGAGAGCCATCCCGTATGGCAAGCAGTGCCTCTTCTGTGTCGCTGCATCTTTCATCTGGACTAACATCAGTGATGGAAGATCTATCTGTGTCCTCTAAGTCAAGCTCACCATAAGTATCAGCTCCCGCTCTGTAATAAAGTCAAACCTACCAGTCTTCGGGAGCAGAATCCATGCTGTGATGTGATGGAGCAGGCGCATCTCAACTAACAACTGATTCGCGGTGACTGTAGTCATGCCGCGAACATCCTCTCTCTCTAGGATGCATCTGAAAGCCTCCTCTCTATCCTCAACAACAAACATAGAAGTCCCTCGGTGTGGGATCTCCCAGACCTGATTCAGAACCTCCTCAGACAGTGGAATCTGTATACCTCTGACTGTAGTGCTCCACAGTAGACGACGGCAATCAAGGCCTCCATAAAACTCGCACACCAAATATGAATAGTACCTCTCCTGCATGGTACAGAAGGGTACCAACCCAGCATCCTGAAGTGTCTGTCTGATCTGAAAGTGCTGCCTGTCAAAGAACTCAAGATATATCCGCCTGTCTGCTGCCACTACCTTCCCTGCCATCCTCTCTGCAGGGGTGATCCAGGGGCAGCTGAACTACTGGTTTGTCCAATGTCATGCCTAGCCTTCGATCTCCTCTCTGCCGAACTCTGACCAAACTTCCTCTTCACTGCCAATCTTTTCCTAGGTCCCATGTCTATCAGCTAAGGAAGGAAGTAGAAGGAGTAAACTTAATGAATAGGGATCGATCTAAGGAAGCAGGTTAAAAATAGTGGATTGCCTAAGAGAGTGAGAAAGGGAAATCAGGGTTTGATTTTGATTTAAATCAACAAATATTTGAAGAATATAACTTAGGGTTCTGTTTAAAGGGGAATGAAACCGAATAGATAGGTTTAGGTTTGGGATTAACCATAAAAACATAAAATCGGAACGTAAAAATATAAAAACTAGTTAAAAACAGTTGAATCAGATAATGCCAAGTAAAGTTAAATTTTTATTAGGTAGAAAATCGGTTTAAACAAGGGAAAAACACCAAACGGTTGATTTTGGCCCAAAAACTTCCATTTATCAGTGAAACCGTGCGGAATAAGGGGCAAAATGAGGCATAAACTATAAAATCAAACACATAACCCATTTAAATAAGAAAAATCTGAACTCAAATCCAAGAAAAATAAGGTTTTCGACTAAGAACCCTCAATGCAACAGTAGCAAGGTAAAATCCGGACATTTAAGGTGAGGAACCGGTCCAAAATAAGAAAGAATCCAAGAAAAACAGACAAAATGATTTACCACAGATTGGGAAGGTAAAAACGATCCAAAAACTATGAAAAGAAGGATTTAAATGGAATAAAATGGATGAAATTGAAGAAAACATGGATTTACAGTTTGAATGAGAGAGAAGAGGGAGAGAAATACCTTGAATCGAAGGGACAATGGGGGAAATCAATTGTTCCGGAGGTTAGAGGACGGTAGGGGACCACTAAGGCACTTGGGAAAGAAGGGAAATAAAATACAAAATGGTTCGGACTTGTCCTAAAAAATCTAAAATTTTTGCGAGTGTCGACACTTCAAATTTCTCAAGTGTCGACACTTCGCAAAATCCAAGTGTCGACACTTGGCCAAGAAATTTCCAAGAAAAATCAAAAAAAAACTCAAAAAAACAGGGAATGTTTTGAAAAGTTTTAGGACTCAATAAAAATGATTTTGAGCAAAACATAAATTGGGTAGGGTGGAATTTGAGAGAGTTCTAAGAGAATGGGTCAATGACACCTAACTCTCTTCTAATCATACAAAATCTCTCTTCACTCAAGGTTTGGTAAATACATCAGCTAGTTGATCATCAGTACACACAAATTCAAGGATCATATTAGAGTTTTATACATGATCTCTTATGAAATGATGTCTTATTTCAATGTATTTACTTCTTGAATGTTGCACGGGATTCTTAATTAGATTGATTGTGCTAGTATTGTCACATCTTATGGGTGTCTTAATTAGTTTAATGCCAAAATATTCGAGTTGTTGTTTGATCCATAGGATTTGAGCACAATAGCTTCCAACTGCTATATATTCGGCTTCCGTCATAGATAGAGCAATCGAATTCTATTTCTTGCTATTCCATGAGATCAAATTAATCCCAAGAAACTGACAGGTTCCACTAGTACTTTTACAATCAAGTTTACACCCAGCAAAGTCAGCATCAAAATAAGCAATCAATTCAAATAAAGAATCTCTAGAGTACCAAAGATAAATATCAATTGTACCAGACAGATATCTAAGATGCGTTTAATAGTCAAAAGATGAGACTCTTTAAGGGTAGACTGATATCTTGCATACATACAAACACCGAATATAATATCTGGCCTACTAGCAGTTAGGTATAGCAATGAGCCTATCATTCCTTTATAAAGCTTTTGGTCAACAAATTTACCTAATTCGTCTTTGTCAAGCTTACAAGAGGGGCTCATTGGTGTACCTAAAGGTTTGGTGTTCTCCATCCCAAACTTTTTTAGAATTTCTTTTGTGTACTTAGCTTGGTTGATGAAGATTCCCTCTTTGATTTGCTTTATCTGGAGTCCGAGGAAGAAGTTCAGTTCTCCCATCATGCTCATCTTGAACTCACCCTGTGTTAACTTTGCAAACTCTTGACAAAAAGATTTATTAGTGGCATCGAATATAATATCATCCACATACAGTTGTACTACTAAGAGATCTTCATTCTTCTTTTTCAAAAATAAAGTAGTATCTACATTATCTCTAGTAAAATTATTTTTGAGCAAGAAAGAACTTAAACGATCATACCAAGCTCTTGGAGCTTGTTTCAAACCATACAAAGCTTTATGAAGTTTAAAAACATAGTTTGGAAATTCATGATTTTCAAAACTGGATGGTTGTTCAACATAAACCTCTTCTTCGATAAAACCATTTAAAAAGGCACTTTTGACATCCATTTGAAATAATTTAAAATCTATAAAATAAGTAAAAGCCAACAATATCCTAATTGCCTTAAGTCTAGCAACAGGAGCAAAGGTTTCATCAAAATCAATCACTTCCTCCTGATTGTATCCTTTGGTAACTAGTCTAGCTTTATTTCTTGTAACAATTTCATTTTTATCAAGTTTGTTTCTAAAATTCCAATTTGTGCCAATTATTGAAACATTTGAAGGTCTATTTACCAAAGTCCAAACATTATTTCTTTTAAATTGATTAAGTTCATCTTGCATAGCATTAATTCAATTGCAATCATTTTCAACTTCTTCAATAGTTTTAGGTTCTATTTAAGATACAAATGCTAAATAATCATAAACATTTCTAAGAGATGATCAAGTACTTGCACCTTTAGATAGATCACCAGTGATAGTTCTTTGGGGTGTCCATGAGCATACCTCCATTTTTTAGGTAGAGGATCAGGTAATGATGCATTTTCATTTTCTTGATCTTGACCTCTTTCATTGTTTTGATCATCTTCTTGTTTTTTGATAGGTTCTTCATTGTTGTTCACCTCTTTAGTTCTTTTGATACATGTTTCATCACGAAGCACATCTTCTTTTCTAGAAGATTTCTGGTTAAATTCATCAAATACAACATGTATGGACTCTTCAACAACAAGAGTTCTTCTGTTGAAGATCCTGTATGCCTTGCTAGATGTAGAGTAGCGTAGAAAGATACCCTCATCTGACTTGGCATCAAATTTGCTTAAATTATCTTTACTATTGTTTAAGATGAAACAACATCATCCAAAAACTCGAAAATATCTTATTGAAGGTTTTCTACCCTTCCAAAGCTCATAAGGTGTTTTCTTTAAAATCGGTCGGATTAAAACACGGTTCAAAACATAAAATGCAGTATTTATGGTTTCCGTCCAAAAATATCTAGGTAGGTCATTTTTGTAAAGCATGGTGCATGCCATTTCTTCAAGAGTTCTATTTTTTCTTTCTACCATCCCATTTTGTTAAGGTGTCCTAGGTACAGAAAAATTATGATGAATGCCATTTTCAATACAAAATTTATGAAAATCAGAATTTTCAAATTCGGTTCCATGGTCACTTCTTAAAGAATAATTGAAACACCTTTTTCATTTAAAACTCTTTTATGAAATCTAATGAATGCAGAAAATATTTCATCCTTGTGTGCTAAAAACATGACCCAAGTAAAACGTGAGAAATCGTCTACAATAACTAGACAGTACTTATTATCTCCTAAACTAGATGTTCTAGTTGGCCCAAAGAGGTCCATATGAAGCAACTCTAAAGGTCTATATGTAGAGACTACTCCTTTTGGTTTAAAAGATGATTTGGTTTGTTTTCCAAGTTGGCAAGCACTACAAATCTTGCCTTTTTCAAAACTAAGTTTTGGTAAATCTTTTATCAAATTCTTTTTGCCAAGTTTTGAAATCAAATGCATACTAGCATGTCCTAGTCTACGATGCCAAAGCCAACTAGTTTTATTGATCTTGGCTTCCATTGCCACTAGGCATTAACCATTTTGAACAAGAAGATCATCAAGATCAACCATATAAATATTACCATGCCTATGACCAATGAACTTGATGCCATTGTTATCCAAACTATAAACAATGCACATTGAAGTTTCGAAAACAACTTTGAAATCCTTATCACAAAATTGACTAATGCTAAGTAAATTGTGTTTCAAACCATCAACATACAATACATTATCAATGTAAGTAGAAAGGGTGATATGGACTTTACCAATTCCGACAATCTTGCCCTTTCCATTATCACCAAATGTTACATTACCACCATTCTGATATTCAAGTGATGAGAACTGCTCTACATCTCCGGTCATGTGCCTTGAGCAACCGCTGTTGAGGTACCACATTCTTCTTTTATTGGTTGCAAGGCACACCTACAATAAAAATCAGGTAGAGACTTTAGGTACCCAAGCCATCTTGGGTCCTTTTAGGTTAATGGTAATGGTTCCTTTTGGAACCCAAACTTTCTTAATATTACATAATTTCCTTTTATTGCACAAGTAAGATTTATGTCCTACAATACCACAGGTATAGCAAGTAATAGATGATGATGCAGGCATAAAAAAATTTTTGAAAAATTTTTGTTTCTTTTGAGTTTTGAAACCTAAACCGGCTTTGTCAAAAATGGTCATTTGATTATTTAAAAGCATGTTTAGTTTTTCAGAACTGTGTGTAAATTTTTCAACAAATGGTTTTAACTTTTCAAGTTCTTCTTTGTACTTTTTATTTTCTTTGAAAATCTCTTTATTTTATTTTGAAAAGCTTTCATTTGATACTGAAAAGTTTTTCTTTTTCAAAACTTCATTTTCTTTTTCAAAGAGAATAATTTTATCATTTAACTTTTTATTTTGAAGAAGCAAGCAATCATTTTCGATTGAAAACTTATCATTTGCTTTAACTAAATCTAAGTTTTACCTTTTTAGTTCTTTATGTTTTGATTTTAGTTTTTAAAATTCAATAACTAATTGGTCAAAAACTTCATGCAACTCATCAAAAATAAACTCATTTTCAGTTTTGAAAAATACCACATCAATATCGGCCATCAAATAGAAGTTTGCAACTTCCTACTGTTCTTCCTCAGAACTGGAGTCATCGCTGTCACTCCAAGTTGCCATCATGGCCTTCTTTCTTGATCTTCTTCTGCTTTTTTTAAGTAGGGGCAGTCCATTTTGAAGTGGCCTGGTTTCTTGCATTCAAAGCATGTGGGCTGCTCATTCTCTTTCTCCTTCTCCTTCTCTTTGCTAGGCTCTCCTTTTAGAGGTTTCTTCTTGAAGTTATACTTCTTCTTTCTCATGAATCTCCTGAATTTTCTAGCCATGAGATCCATCTCATCTTCTTCATCTTCTTCTTCTAAATCTTCACTTGATTCATCTTTGTTGGTGGACTTGAAATCGATCACTTTCTTCTTCTTGTCAACATCCACATTTTTTTGATTCAATGAAAGCTCATATGTCATCAATGAGCCCAACAATTGCTCGAAAGAAAGAGTGTTGACGTCTTTGGCTTCTTCTATAGCAGTCACCTTGGCATCCCATGAAGCCGGAAGAGATCTGAGAAGTTTGTTTATAAGTTCATCGTTAGATATAATCTTTCCTAAGCTTCTCATGCCATTCACAATATTTGTGAACATAGTATACATCTCACTTATAGATTCAGTAGGTTCCATTTTGAATATTTCATATGTGTGAATGAACATGTTAACTTTAGTTGTTTTCACTTGGTGTGTACCCTCATGGGTAACTTCAAGTATGTCCCATATTTTCATAGCGGAGAGACAGTTAGAGATTCTATTGAATTCACTCGGATCCAAGGAGCAAAACAATAGATTCATAGCCTTAACATTAAGCTCTATTTGCTTAATGTCATTCTCATCCCAATCATCTTCTATTTTGGGAATGGGAATGCCATTAACCAACATAGTAGGCTGATGAGAACCTTTGATAATTATCCTCTAAAGATTATAATCAATGGCTTATATGAATATGCGCATGCGAGTTTTCCAATAAGTGTAGTTTATGCCATTAAATAGTGGGGGGCGGTTTGAAGCTTGACCTTCAACAATACCCATTCCTATTGGGGCTGCCATGATCTTTTACTTAAGATCCTTGGACCTACAAGAGAGTACCGGTGCTCTGATACCACTTGTTGCCCAGAAATGGAGCCGAAGAGGGGGATGAATTGGGTCTTTAAAAAATTAAAACAATTATGTGCAGGCTGTGTAGTGTTTGTGGATAATGCACTTAAGTATATGCAGCGAAAAACAATAAGTAAAGTGCTGGAAATAAAATGCAAGTAGCAAAAGGAGATAATCACACACAAATACTAAGTTTTATAGTGGTTCGGTGCTCTCTAAGCACCTACATCCACTCCCCAAGCTCACCTTGGAAATTTTCACTATAATCTCTTCAAAGATTACAGCCAACTTGTTTTCCAAGGCTCACAGTCAAAACCTAAGTTGGTTTTGTCACCTAGGCTCATCAACAAACCTTTACACTTGTTTTATCTTTGGGCTCACAAGTCAACCCTAGTTGGTTTTGGCTCACCAACAACCTTACAACTTACTTTCAAGAACCTTGAAAGCTAGGTCAAACAAGAATAAATTCAGAATAATAGAATTTAAACCCAAGTAAACTCTCTTCTTAGAGTAGATGAGGAATCTTTGAAGCTCTTGAATGATTGCTTGATGTGACTTGACTTGGAATCTTCTCAAGAACACTTTTGGAAAGATGAAATGAAAGGAATGTAGGCTTTTTCAATGGAATCTAACCTTTTTAGCTTTTGGAAGTGGAGTTCTTGAAGAAGAACTTTAACTCTTGGATATTTCCTTGCTTTCCTCTTTTCTCTTGCTTCATGAATGAGTTTGGTGAAGCTTCAATACATGAAAAATACCCAAAAAAATGTTTTAGACCATTAGGGATCAAGAACTAGCCGTTAGAAGCTAAAAACCATAATTTCAGGCTATCAGAAAATATTTTCGTTGAGGCTGTTAGAACCCGAGTGTCGACACTTGGCTGTCAGGGTCGACACTTGGCTTCCAGGTGTCGACACTTGAACTTTCAAGTGTCGACAATTGACTTATAGGTGTCAACACTTGACACAAAAATTTTTTCATAGGCAAGTTCTATATTTTTAAAAAGTCTTAGGCCTTGAGTCAACACTTGGGAACTTAAGTGTCGATACTTGAATTTCAGGTGTCGACACTTGAGTTCTGAGTGTCGACACTTGGCGTGCCATGAAAAATTTCTGTGTGCCAAATGCTGAAGTGTCTACACTTGGGCTCTCAGGTGTCGACACTTGGTTCTGCAATTTTCAAAAACAAGTACCAAACATGCCAAAAAATATAAAGTTTTTCAATGAAACTTAAATGCAACATGTATAAACAATAATTGAACTTATTTAAATCCTTTTTGGATGGAGAAGACTTTTCAAATCATGAAAAATGCTTTGTGCCAAAGCATGCCATGATACTCTTAACTTTGAGAATTTGAGGTGCTTGAATCCTGAAAACTCATAACTACAAGTAATCATTAGTACAAAATATGTACTCAACGTTTTGTTATTCATCAAAATCAAGGGTAGACCCAATAATTGTTTGTCATTAAGCAGAAATTTGCAAACTCTTGCTGCTCTTCATCTGAGCTTGAGTCTTCACTCTCGCTCCAAATGGCCATCATGGCTTTCTTTCTTATTTCCTTCTGCTCTTCTTGAGTAAAGGAAAGTCTAACTTGAACTGACTGGGTTTCTTTCACTCAAAGCAAGTGGGTTGCTCCCTTTCTTTCTCTTTTTTTCTCTTTACTAGGCTCTCCCTTTTGAGGCTTCTTCTTGAAGTTGTATTTCTTTTTTCTTATAAACCTCCTAAACTTCCTTGCAATGAGAGCCATTTCATCTTCATCATCTTCCTCATCGGAATCATCACTTGGTTCTTCTTTGGTAGTGGACTTGAAGGCAATCACTTTCTTCTTTTTATCATAGTCTACTGTCTTTTGTTTCAAGGAGAGCTCATAAGTCATTAATGAGACCAAGAGCTGCTCGAGTGGAAGTGTATTTATATCTTTGGATTCTTCTATAGCGGTGACTTTAGCATCCTAAGAAGTCAGAAGAGATCTGAGAAGTTTATTAACAAATTCACCATTAGAAATAACTTTACCTAAGCTCCTCATGCCATTCACAATATTAGTGAATATAGTGTACATTTCACTAATAGATTCAGATGATTCCATTTTAAACATTTCATATGTATGAATGAGCATGTTAATTTTGGTAGTTTTTACTTGATGAGTACCCTCATGGGTAACTTTAAGTGTGTCCCATATTTCTTTTGCAGAGAGACAATTTGAAATTCTATTGAATTCGCTTGGTTCTAAAGTGCAAAATAATGATTCATAACCTTTGCATTAAGCTCTATTTGCTTAATGTCATTCTCATCCCAATCATCTTCCATTTTGAGAGTGAGAATGCCATTAATCAAGATAGTAGGCTAATAAGGACCTTTAATAATAGTCCTCCAAATGTTATAGTCAATGGCTTGAATGTAAATGCGCATGCATGTTTTTCAATATGTGTAATTTGTGCCATTAAATAATAGAGGATGGTTAGAGGCTTGTCCTTCTACAACATCCATACCAATTTGGGCTGCCATGATCTTTTACTTAAGATCGTTAGACCTACAAGTAGAGTACCGGTGCTCTGATATCACTTGTTGCCCAAAATGGAGCCTAAGAGGGGGAGTGAATTGGGTCTTTCAAAAATTTAAACAATTATGTGTTGGTCTTGAAGTGTTTGTGAAGCAAAATGATTTAGCTCTAAAAGATATGCAGCGGATAACAGCAAATTAAATGCAAGGATGAAGAGCAAGTAATAGAGAGAGCAATCACACACAAACACAAAGTTTTATAGTGGTTCGATGCAATCCAAGCACCTATATCCACTCCTTAAGCCTTCCTTGGGAATTTCACTATAATCTCTTCAAGATTACAGCTGACTTGTTTTCCAAGGCTCACAAGTCAAAACCTATGTTGGTTTTGTCACATAGGCTCACCAACAACCTTTACAACTTGTTTTGTCTTCGGGCTCACAAGTTAAGCCCTAGTTGCTTTTATCCCTTTGGCTCACCAACAAAAGCTAGGTCAACAAAGAATAAAGTCAAAGATACAAGAATAAAAGCACAATCAAACTCTCTATAGAGTGGAATATGGAAGCTTTGAGACTCGTGATGATTGCTTGACTTGATTTCTTTTTGGAATCACTTCAAATATACTTTTGGAATGCTGAAATGAAAGGCTTGTAAGCTTTTTCAGTGAAATCTTCTCTTTTTTGGTTTTGGAAGTAAAGTTCTTGAGGAATATTTGTCTCTTGTATATTCAATACTTCATGAATGAGTTTGGTGAAGCTTAAATACTTCAAAAACTTTCAAAAATGGTTTAAGACCATTGGAGGAGCAAAACTAGCCATTGGAAGCTTATAGGGATCAATTATGCCTCTCAAAAAATATAGCTGTTATTGCTGTCAGAACCCGTGAGTCGATACTTGACTTCTGTGAGTCGACACTTGAATCTTCATGAGTGGACACTTGGGTTACATGAGTCGACACTAGATATAAATACTTGAAAAACCAGGATTCTGTCCTTTTTCTGTTCTCAGGCTATAAGTCGACACTTGAACCATGTAAGTCGATGCTTGAATCTCCTGAGTTGACACTTGCATTTCCTGAGTCGATACTTGACACAAAAACCTCCAAATGGCATAATTCTATAACTTGAAAAATCTCAGGCCTTGAGTCGACACTTCATTTCTGTGAGTCGACACTTGACTTCTATGAGTCGACACTTGATTCCTGTGAGTCGATACTTGGCGTGCCAAAAGAATTTTCTGCATGCTAGTTTCTGAAGTGTCGACACTTAGTGTGCCATGAGTCGACACTTGACTCTGCAACTTGACAGAAACATGTGCCAACCTTCAAAATTCAAAATGTTCTTCAAAAAAATTTCAATACACTTTTTGTAAAGCTTTGATTGATCTATTTTGAGGCCTTTTTCAGATGAGAAGACTTCTTAAATCATGAAAGTTGCTCAGCTTCCGATGAGTGTCATGATACTTTTATATTAAGAATTTGAGGTGCCTGTATCCTGAAACTCATAACTACAATTGAAACATTAGTATAAAATATGTACTCAATGTTTTGTTAGCCATTAAAATCAAGGGCTAAAGCCAGCATTTTAGGATCTCTTAGATATGTCCTAAACTGCTATTTATTTATTAGTTTTTTATGCTTTAGGACTATACTGTATGATTGACATTGTTGTATCATGATGTACTCTTTGGTTTGTTTCACTTTTTGTATGCAGTATACTCTTTGTATTACAAAACTTATGAATGACATCAATGTTATGCTATTTTCCTTAATGATGATTACTTGCCTTAATGACATTTTGTAGGGGGAGCTATTTTCCTAATATTTTTTATGATGATAACAAAAAGGAGGAGCAATACGACAAAGATATTAATAGAGGGGAAAAAAATAAGAAAATCATGAATAGAGGAGAAAACTATAAATAAATGAGAAAATAAAAGTATAAATAAAGAGATAAGAAAATATTTACCTTATTTATACAAGGAAATACAAATATAAGGGTAGACAATACAATATTGGAGATTTTTGAAATTTTTTGTTCTGATGCTTGAAATTTTTTGCAAATTCTTATTTTGATATAAGAAAATTTTTGCTCCGATACTTATACTTATTGCTTTGATACTCATACCTAAATACTTTAGTATTTTTTGAAATTACTTTGATACTTTTTTAGTGATATTTTGCTCGAATACTTTCATATATTTTGATATCTATTATTATTTTAATCTGATACTATCATATATTTGATGCCTATTATTTGGTTCTAATATTATCATGCTATTTTGTTTTGATATATCATATATTGATATGCTGGAACTATCTTGAATGTATTAGTGATGATTTGATAAATATCAAAATATGCTTTGATACATAAGTTGAATACTTTGATACTCTTTGCATACTTTAATACTTAATCTATAACCCATAAAATATGCTCTGATACTTAATTCGTAATTCATATGCTCTAATACATAATATATAAAACATTAATACCTTAAAAAGTGTGCTCCGATAACTTTAAAATATTCTAATACTTGAGTAATAGAAATCTATATGATATTGTGAATTCTTGTATAATTAACACTTCTAAAACTATTTTGACCCATACTGAATTTTTAAGAGTGTTATGTTTGTTTCGATTTCATCTACTTATATACTTGAAGTTTTGTCATCATCATCAAAAAGAGGAAGATTGTTGGCCCTAAAAATTGATTTTAATGAATAACAAATTATTTGAGTATATAATATTGCTAATTAGTTGTATGAGTTATAATGTTTTCATGAAATATTAAGGGTGACGGCAATTAATTTAAAAGATAAGTTTTTGATGCTCCAAAGATATGAAAAAATCAATGAAAATCATGTAAAAATAGGATGTTGGGATGTGGAGACAAGAACTTTTGAAAAAGAAATTAAAGTTTTAGCGCGATATGGAAGAATTTTAGCTTGGCATAGGAAAGTTCCAGCAGGCACGCTGTCGAGCTAACTTGGATAGAATTTGAGCTGACTTGACGAGGAGAGCTCATTATACAGAAGCTGATTTTTTGGAAGCTGATTGGCGAGTCGACTTACATGTCAATTGAGTCGACTTGAATCAAAATAGAGCCGATCCCATGAATCTGAGTTGACTCAACAATAAAAAATATATATGTGTATTTTAGAGAATTGCGATAAAACACAATTCTATGAACCAGAATTGTGATAAAAACTTGACTAAAACCTCTCCAACCGTTTAAAGCTACACACTTATCATTGATTTAGACATAACCATCTATGGATCCATCAAAATTCCATCAACATGATGGCAGCACGAGAAATGGAGCAATTTGATAGCCAAGATTAAACTTCGAAAATCAGCACAGAAATTGAGGTGAAATTAAATTAAAAATTAATTCTTTTGTCCGGAAAAAAAAAAAAAAAAAAAACTCTTTCAGAATTTTCTGTTAATACGTCAAAAATCATATTTCATAAAATACATTAGACATGTACACCGGAGATGACCCCAAAACTTGAGCTTTAAATTCAACAATAAAATCATACTAAAAGTAGGATTCAATGGCAATGAGGTTGCCGGCAGACCAGGCAACGAGTTTCCCAGAAGGCGAGGCAATGCTTCAAATGTCAGGCATGCGAGGCTCCGTAAACATTATAAGACACCACGCAATTACCCACAACGTTACACAAACTATGTGCCATGTGGCGATTGGTGAATGACATGGTTTTTTTTTGGTAAAATAAAAAGGAGAGGGAGGGATAAATCCTGGTGTAGCTACTTTCACTGGGCCCTAGCCCCATCTCGATTTGGGCCGTAATTTTTTTGCATATTCTTTCTATCACTAGTGAGTACATCAGCGTGACATTAATAAGATGTCAGAGTAGTGCGCTCTCTCGTCATCCCGATCACGTGTTCGAAAAAAATATTTGAATTTAATCGAACCACCCGTGAAGATCATGTCTCAAACCTATGACCAATAAAAATAAGACTAAATCTTTACCAACCAGACTACCTTGCGAGTGATGGTGAATGACGGGCAGCCAGATGCCGGCGATGATATTTTATTCACAGGAGAGCTACCACGTCACGTTTGTTTGTTTTCAAACGCTGTGTTTGTCTGATGTGATGACACCACCAACCGTGGAGCTGGGCGTGGCTCCGTTCGGTTCCGATAAAATGGAAAAACTGCATCCATGGAACGGCTCCGAGCTCTCATCGTTCTCTCAAACTCTTTTCTTTATAAGAAAAGAGATTCCAATTTTATTATTAACAACGAGTAGTCTTCTCCTCCTTCTCCTCCTCCTACATGAATACCAAGCTCACTGTGATTTCTGCAGTACTGATTGCAGGCCTCTCGGCCTTGTTGTCTCTGGATTCCGTATTCCATGATTCCAAGAATTCAGAGATGGAGTTGCTGCCACTCGATGCTGCAACTGGGCCCGAAAGCATAGCCTTTGATGCTAAGGGTGAGGGTCCATACACTGGGATATCGGATGGCCGGATTTTGAAGTGGCAAGGGAAGGAACAAGGATGGTTTGAATATGCCGCTGTCCATGCACCGCATCTGTGAGCCTCCATCACTCTCTCTCTCTCTCTCTCTCTCTCTCTCTCAAGTCTAGATATTTTTTTTGTGTGTGTGATTCATCGCTAAAGAATTGAATCAAAAGTCTCCGATTATTGTTAGGAGGGTTTAAGCACCACGACAAATCTAGTTACTGTTACGTCGATTTGCCTGGTTTATCAAATCATCCTCAATTCTCTTGTAAAATAATACAAGATAAAAGCTTATTGAGGTTGGTAATTGGTCACCCATCTTAAATAGTTCAGGTAATTTCTAAAAAAAAATAAAGAGATATTTTCTTCGGTGACTTGTGGCATGCATATTATTTTATAGAGCAATATTGGATGTGTGATAAAAGGTGTCTAAACTGCCTCTATATATTTTTGACCTGCATGCAAAGCAGTTTCCAAATTTGTTCTGTTCTCGAGCCTAATTAAAAAGTTAGAATATGCTTCATATATATGAAACCCTTGTCCAATTATATGACCTAGGTAAAATCTTTTATACATATATGATTTATTAGAAAGTTCTTTTTAACTTTCTTGCATTTTGTCCGGCTTAAAGTTTTGGGCAGATTTTTAAATATTAGGTTCATGTGATTAATTACCATCCTGCATGCTTTACAATTTTTGTAACTAATTATGTGATGAATTTATTTCTCGACTCATGACACTTCGATTACTTGATATCCTTTTGAGGGATTTCGTTGCTGGATTTCGCCATTTCTTTTCTCGATAAGGGATACTCTATGGTTATAGACATGTTATACTTATCGAACTTTTTATAACCAACCCTAGATGTTTCTTAGTTTCTTTTTTGAGAACGTAAGTTTGTCAAAGATAAACAAGATAAATAATCATGGGATTCTCATTATCAAGAGTCTCGTAAAATAAAAATTTATGCTAATTTACCGGACAATGATCCAGCAATTGCACCCCTCATCAGAGAGGCTAATTCTAACCATTTATCTTGCACCCATCCTACCGCCGGTCAACGGAGACAACCGAAATCAAATCCTCATCCCTTGGCTAAGTGGGGTGAACGTGTACAAATAAGTCCCTAGTGAAAAAATTTTTTAAAATTTGTCAAAGATTAACAAGATCGATTACGGATTCGATGCATGATCCTTGCATGTGACTCGATTAAATCCAGGATGCATCATGAAGCACGTGATTGAGATGGAAAAAGAACGTACTACTCCGCCGGCTTAGCAGGATTAGACTGGCATACTCATCTATAATAGAAAGGACAAGCAAAAATGTAGCCGTATCATTATTAAGAGGCTCATAAAATAAAAATTTATACAAATTAACTAGGCAATGATCCAGCAATTGCACCCCTCGTAAGAAGGCATATTATAACCATCTATCTTGTACCTACCTCACCGGACGATGGTGACAACCAAAAACAAAGACCTCATCCCTTAACCGTGGGGTGAGCGTGTACAAACAAGCCCTTGGTGATAGGTGTGTTGTTGCTATCATTTCATTTTCAAGATAAAATTAACTGATGGAGCTCCCACCATTCTTCTTTAAAAAAAAAAACAAAAAAAACAAATTGAAAGATACTTTACTAGCCAATAGTAATGACCCTGAGGAAGGAAAACTCAAATTTATTGCAAGGATATTACTTTCTATGCACCAAGTATTTTTACTATATGTCCTGATCAAAACCAACAACATCAACTACATGAAGAAACATTATTTCTTTTGGCTTATCGTTTCATGGTTGTTCGTTTAAATAATTATGGATCATCGAGCAAAGCCCTTTTGAGGATGAAAAAAATTACACATTTTCATAGTCGAACCAAAACAAGTAATAGCTAGCCACCCAAATTTCTGTCAGCTGGTTGGAACCCGGCCCTCTCCTTGACGCACTCTCTGCATTTAAATTATATATATATATATATATATATAGAAGCAGGCAGTCCTTTGGCTTTCTAGACCAATTATTTGCTTTGTAAAAAAAAGATCAATTATTTCCCCATATACTGATCGAGGAACCTCAGACCAGAATTAATTTTGAAGCGTTTTCACGTTGAGTCCTGCCTTGAGAAAACATTATCAGTTTGAAGTTGGTCCTCAACTTGAAATCATGACTAACTAATGCATAAATTTAGCTAATAATTCTAGAAGAAAAAAAATATTTCTAAGTTCTCAGGCATTGTGCAGGATACTTCAGCAGTAGGGCAGCTGATATCATCATTGGATTCACAATTTAATAGCATGGATAACATTTTAGTCTCTGTGTGCTTTAGATTATGTAGATAATGATCATTAATGTCAATTATTTTGTCTGTCTTGTTGAGAATAATCTAACCACTGTACATGAATTTTACAGGCTGATCAAGTGTAGAGGTTCACAAAATCCAAATCTGGAACATGTCTGCGGGCGACCGCTGGGGCTGCGATTTAACGACAAGACCGGGGAACTCTTTGTTGCAGATGCTTATCTAGGGTTGTTAGTGGTTGGTCCTGATGACAAATTCGCAACACCAATTGCGAAACAAGCACAGGGTGTTGAGTTCCATGTCACCAATGGTTTGGACATAGATCCTGACAGTGGAGCTGTCTATTTTACTGATAGTAGCATGCGCTTTCAAAGAAGGTATCAAACATTGCCACTCTAGTCTTCTTTGTTTCAAGACACAAAATGTGAGAAATGTTATATATGTACCTATCTTGAGTTCAACATCAACAAATTAAACCTCGGAATTAAGTCTTATTAATATGCAACAACTATACTGGTCTAATTAAAGAGCAAAAAAAAAAAAATCATTCTCACATGAATGCAAAGGAAAAGAGAAAGGGAAATATAGACATGGCCTGCCGGTTGCACCTGATCTCCTATAATTTGGATGGTAAAAGGTTCTGACTTGAAACCTTGCAGGTGTTTTTCCACATGCTAGACATTATTGGTGCCATCCCCAGCATGCATCGACCTCAAAAGAACAACATAAAATAAATAAAAGTCATCAAGAAAAATGAAAAAGACCTTAAAATTTGTGTAATATGCAGTCAAAATTAGTTCTTTCCAAGTGGACTGTGAACTTAAAAGATATTACCTTATGTAGTTGAACAATGATAATTACAGTCAATAATTGTTTTGCTAATACACATATACATATACATACACATAGACAATGATAAGAAGTAGATACCTGCAGCCATCATTTGGAAGTCTCTTTTGAGTAAACAACAAAAGAGGATTCCTATTGATTTTTCACAGTTTTTTTTTTTTTTTTTGCTTCTAATTCAGATGGATGTATTTTCTCTTGATTGGTATAAATAAAATCGAAGTCTTTTTAAGTAAACGATCAACAGACCAGCTGGATTTCTATTGCCCCTTCATAGATTTTATTTTCTGCTTCATATGGATGTATATATTTTCTCTAGACTGGTATGAACAAAATCCAATTTTACCCCCAAAAAAAAAGAAAATGATAAAATAGGGGGCCTCCAAAATTTTCTATAATGGCCTTGATAAACATTATAAGGTAAACCTTGGCTGCTAACCCAAAAAAAAAAATGAATTTAAATATTTTTCAGGCTTTGTTAGCCTGACCCAATGTTCATTTCAACAGTACTGATCAGCAAAAGATGGCATGCATTCATGTTCCGCAGGCAATACGTCTCAGCAGTCATAGCCGGCGATAGAACGGGAAGGTTGATGAAGTACGACCCTCAAAGCAAAGATGTCCAAGTCCTGCTCGACTCCTTGTCCTTCCCCAATGGCGTGTTACTGGGCCAAGATGGTTCCCACCTTCTCATCGTGGAGACCATCACCTGTAGAATCTTAAGATACTGGCTTCGAACACCCAAGGTCAGGACCCTTGAAGTCATCGCCCAACTCCCAGGATTCCCGGATAACATCAAGCGGAGCCCAAGAGGAGGCTTCTGGGTGGCTCTCCATTCCAGGAGAACAAAGCTCGTGGAGAGGGTTCTCTCCCATCCTTGGCTCTGCGACGTTCTTCTCAACTCCTCGATCGACCTCCAGAGGGTGTCTTCATTCTTAAGTCGGAGGAGTGGAAAGGCATCTGCACTGAGGTTGAGCGAAGATGGCCAGGTTTTGGAGGTTTTGGAAGGATTTGATGGAGGGGTAATGAGGGCCATTAGCGAGGTGGAAGAGAGGTATGGGAAGTTGTGGATTGGCTCCATAACAATGCCTTTTGTGGGCATCTACAACGTCACCACACCAGCATAGAGAGGATCATTCTTTTGCATGGTCTGCTTCGTCTTTAAACATTCCATGTTGGATACCATTGGTGATAAGTTTCCTAATAATTATCCATGCAATGATCGACTAGTAATATATAATATATATATATATGTATGTTCTTTTCTCGATCCAGCCGTTCTTGTGCAATTCTTAACTTTGTGTTATTATCTTTTTCTAGTTTCTTATAAAGGATGAATTTCTAAGAATTTGTAGAATCTTAGGACATCTATGAGAGGTTCGATGTCCTAACTTTTTCTCATGGAAATATAATTAACGGGTAGCATGGCTGCTACCCATTCTTATTGAAGGAAACAGAGAACAGAATTAATTACGGTTCACAACAATGTTACAAGGTCTTCAGAGAGATTGCTGAGGAGACTTGAGTTTGCTGCGTCGTTCAATCAGGTGCTGGTAGGATTCACCAAAGATTCTAATCTTGTCCAAAGCTTCTGATGCTTGGTTTCATTCTTCCAAGAGCAAATATGTTCCAGTTTGCAAAATGGCTCGAGTTATCTTCTGCAAAACAGAATAAATGAATCCTTTATTCATTTGTACCTGGTCCAACTAATAATTAGACGAAATGTAGATGGATGTCCTCTTAAATTCCGGTGAAACTTGATGGTGGTACACAAACTTTTCGTGAAAGGACTCCTAAAAAAAAAAAAAAAAAAAAGAAGAAAAGAAAATGATCGACACACTCTACGTTAGCACCAGACAAAATACAGCGAGCACTTATATTCTATCCCTTTTTATAGGAAGAATTTCCTATGTGCAGTTTGTTCTTCGTTGAAAGCTTTCATCTTTTCCGGTATTGATTCCTTCCATATAATCTTTGAGCATGGACATTTTATGCCATTGAAGTTAATATATATATATATATATACATAGTAAGAGTCCATGGTGTATGGACCGTTCTAAGCCAGTTTTTGAACCGGCACGTCTTTAATATGAGATGAGCTAACTGAAGGTGAGGAGAGGCTAAGCAAAAATGCAGCATACTTGTCTCGAGTCTGGACAAAGGATCTCGCACTTGAATGAAACACTTCAAGTTTCTCCGGTTCTAATTACAAGAGTTGGATAAATTCTGTTTCAAGGCACGAGCATAGAGTTTCTTAAAGCGAGAGCAAAGAGAGATTCCATCAATCCTAACATCGATTGGACTCTTAACTTTTTCTAATTCTGAATGCTATGCAATTCCAAAATGAAGAATTTTTTAAACAAACGTATTTCGAAATAGGAGAGAGCCCCGAAGTACTCTTCTGCAAGGTTCAATGTTTAACATTCTCTCTTGCTGTAAATGGAGGTAGCCAGCAGCTTCACACAGTTTTTATTAGCATCATAGTTAGAAGTAGAGGAAGGAACAGAATTTACGGGGGAGGAGACGAAGAGAATGGGAAATAAATTACACAGATGATGCCAAAGATACAAGAACTCTCCAAAAATGCTAATGCTTCTTCTCTGCTTTCCCAGAGACACTCCCAATTACTGTGAAATATGTGAATTACCCAACGGTTGATGATTTTTAAGATCTCCATTGGGTCCATAGACCATGAAAATTCTATGGCTACCTCGCCTATTTCAATTGTATTTTCATAGTGGACCGGATGCTTTTACTGAACGAGTACCCATGAACAAGTGATTAATTGATACATGGCTACTGCCACATAAAGAAAACCCGGTATTAATATTCTAATCTTTCTTCGCTAAAAATTTTCCGTGCGAAGTTATTTTCTTAAGTTTAGCCAAAGATGAACTCTAACTTCCTTCCAAATGGCCGTGATAACAAGGAAGGTAGGGCTGAAAGTGAGCCGGGCCGAGCCAGGCTATTCTTTTACCCGAGCTCGGCCCGAAAAAAACATTCGGGCTTCGAGCCAGGCCTAGACCCGATTTCTTTTAAAAGACCTGACCCGAGCCTGAGCCCAAGCCCGAACCCGACCCGAACTAAAACCCATTCGGGTCATCGTTAGCATGCTCATCTAGCCTGTGAACCGGCTCGTCGGTCTCTCCATTACCCGTTTTCAAGCTCTCCACCGCTAAATTAAGGACAACGCATCGAGATCCAGGAGTTTCCTCCCATGCCTCCTTGGCTAGGGGATGGTTCGCCTGAGACGACGGGTCCCAAATGGCATCTCCGACGGTGTCACAAACTCCCCGCTCTCGCTCTGCCTCCCATCGTCGTGGGGCATCCGAACCTCATGTCCGTTGCCTAGCCCACAAATGAAACATATTAAAAAAAAAATTCCTATGACAGCAAAATGGAGATTTAAAAGTGGAGGACACAAACCTTGAGGTTGAGGTTGTGAAACCCCGGCCTTTGGGTCTTTTGGGCTGAAGTCGGCAGTCCTTGCCAACTTCGGTTCGAAAGCGAGAAAAAAAAAAAGAGAGAGGGAGAGGCGAAGCAGGGAAGATTGGCTCTCCCTTATCTGATCGAGGTTTTCACCGGAGAACTCGGGAGAGGAGTCGTGAGGGGAGAGGGAGAGGGAGGTGGTCGGTGATGTGTTGGGATAGAATTCCAACCGATGAGGTATTTGCTCCCCAAATGAGAAGGAGAACTTGTCGAGAGTTTTCTTTAAAGCCTCCTCACCATCATTGAATCAAGCCCCAATGAGCCCTCCCACGCCATCGTTCTCCTCTCCGACGAGCACTCGAAAGTTCATTGAGGCTCGGTGAGTTTTAGTTTATTGTTTAGAAGGGTTTATTTCAATCCTTTTGGGTTGATTCGGGTTGGTTTTTATCTTGGGACCGTGGACTACCAGTGGCCGCGCCGCCATCATCCCTCTGGCCAACTGATCCCTTTTTTCGATGACCATCTTCCATGGCCACTGCCGGCAGCCGTGGTGGGGGGGCGGTTCGATTGATCTAAGGAAGAACAGGGGTTTAGGAGAAGAAAGAAAGAAAGAAGAAAAAAAAGGCCTCTGTCTTGTGGGGGAAAAAAAAGAAAGAGAAAAAAAAGGAAGGAAAAAAAGATAAAAAATCATAAAAAATAAGAGGAGAGAGGAAGAGAGAATGAAGAGAGAGAAAAAAGGAAAAATAAAAAAATTGAAAAAAATAATGTCAGCAATAATAATAAAATTATTTGAATTGGTTTTTGGGATTTAGACCAAGATCCAGACCGGATTAAAAATTATTTTCTTATGTTAGTTTATTTTAAATAGAAAATTAATTATATAATTAACTTTGTCAGGGTCTCCATCTTTCTTGTCAATAGAGCGAAATCAAAGTTAAGGTTTCAAATAGGTAGTATAGAATCCTTCTGGTAAGTTATCTTGACCTCTGATATTATATACCAAATATATTATGTATTTATGAAATATTAAAATATGTAGTATATTTTAATCTGCATTGAATTGCATTGGGTTGCATGCATTGTGTTAGTGTGGATGCTCTCTAGTCCAACTATGATCACATGAGGATCTAGTCTCTTTTGGGTCTCCAGTGGAGCTATCACTGGTGCATGACCGTTGAGCGGTTTGTGTACACAGGAGCTAGTTGCCTTATTTTATTTTTAGCCATGCATGGCAGTTGTTGGCACATGCGAGGATGCATGTTTTCTCGTGTAATATCAGAGTTAGTTTCCTTCCGGGCCTCCAGTGGGGCGATCACTAGTACATGACCGATGTGCGGTATGTGTAGTCATTTGAAATATAATGGCAATAAGAAAATTAAGAAAATTTGGGTTCCAAAAGGAACCAATCCTACTAACTTGCAAGGATCCAAGAAAGCTTGGGTACCTAAATCTATTACTTCATTATTTTACAGGAATGTCTTGTAGCCACAAATGTAAAGAAAAGATGGTACCTTGATAATAGCTGTTCAAAACATATGACGGGTGATATTGATAAATTCTTCACCGTAGATCAAAAAGATGGTGGCATGGTAACCTTTGGTGATAATCGCAAAGGAAGGATAATAGGTTTTGATAAAATAAAAATTACTCCTACTTTCATTGAGAATGTACTATTTGTAGAGAAATTAAAGCATAATCTTTTAAGCATCAGTCAACTTTGTGATATTGGCTTTAATATTTTCTTCAAGTCTTCAATGTGTATAGTAGTTGATCCTCTTGACTTTAGTACAAAGTTTATTGGATATAGACTTGGTAATATTTATGTAGTAAATCTTAATGATCTAGCTATGTCAAGCAATACAAGTCTTGTGGTAGTGAATAATAAGAGCAAAGAATCAAGTTTACTATGGCATAGACGACTTGGACATGCTAGTATGGATACCATTGCAAAACTTATTTCAAAAGATTTAGTTAAAGGCTTACCAAAGTTTAAAAATTTTTTTGATTATGTTTGTGATGCATGTCAATTAGAAAAGTAAGTGAGAGGGAGTTTTATATCCAAAAATATTGTTTCTACTACTAGACCTTAGAGCTACTTTACATGAATCTATTCGAACCTACTAGGACAACAACCCTAGGTGGTATGAAGTATGGCCTTGTGATTGTAGATGATTTTTCAAGATACACTTGGGTTTTATTCATTGCACATAAAGATGAAACTTTTAAAGTATTCAAAAAGTTTTATAAAAGAGTTTCAAACTTGAAAAATCTTTCTGTTATTTCTATTCATAGCGATCATGGTACGGAATTTGAAAATCAACATTTTGATTACTTTTGCACAAAGCACGGCATTGATCACAACTTCTCAGCTCCTAGAACCCCATAGCAAAATAGTGTTGTAGAGAAAAAGAATAGAATTTTGGAAGAAATGTCCAGAACAATGCTTGTGAAGGAAATCTTCCAAAATACTTTTGGACAGAAGCTATAAATACCGCTTGCTATATTTTAAACAGAGTTTTAATTAGACCTATTATAAGAAAAACCTCTTATGAACCGTGGAACAATAGAAAGCCTAATATCAATTACTTTCATATTTTTGATTGCAAATGTTTCGTTCTTAATAATAGTAAAGAAAATCTTGGTAAGTTTGATACGAAATCTGATGAGGCCATCTTTCTTGGTTATTTTACAAATAGCAAAGCCTATCGAGTTTTTAATAAAAGAACTTTAACTGTGAAAGAATCAATCTATGTTGTTTTCAATGAAACTGGCATGACATCTTCTAGAAAAGAAGATTGTGTTGATAATGATACATGTACAGTTGAATATGGACTAAAGGGTATGACTATCAAAGATAAGCAAGTGAACAATATGAAGAAGTGGTAAGCAAAGATCATGAAGATATATCTAAAGAATAGAGGTATGTACACTCACATCCTAAAGAACTTATTATAGGAGATCCATCTCAAGGTGTTAGAACCAGAGCTTCACACAGGATGCACATGATTTGATTACTTTTGTATCTCATATAGAACCACATACTATAGAAGAAGCTGAAACCGATCCTAATTGGATGTTAGCCATGCATGATGAGTTAAACCAATTTATGAGAAATAATGTTTGGACACTTGTAGAATGACCAAATGACTACCCTGTTATAGGCACTAGATGGGTTTATAAAAATAAATTAAATGAGCAAGGTAATGTAATTAGGAATAAAGCTAGTTTGATAGTTTAAGGTTATGATCAAGAAGAAGGAATAGATTTTGATGAGACCTATGCACCAGTAGCTATACTAGAGGCTATTAGATTACTCCTGGCATATGCATGTTTTATGAACTTTAAATTAGTTCAAATAGACGTAAAGAGTGCTTTTCTAAATGGTTTTCTATCCGAAGAAGTTTTTGTTGAACAACCACCTAGTTTTATCGATCACACATTTCCAAATGATGTTTTTAAGTTGAATAAAGCTTTATATGGTCTTAAGCAGGTACCTAGAGCCTGGTATGACAAATTAAGTAAGAGCCTGTTATGACAAATTAAGTTTTTAATTAGAAATGATTTTATAAGAGGTAGTGTTGATACTACCCTGTTCATTCAAAAGAAAAACAATGATATTTTAGTTGTTCAAATTTATGTTGATGATATAATATTTGGATCTACTGATAAATCCTTGTTTCAAGATTTTGCTAAGTTAATGCAGGGTGAATTCGAAATGAGTTTAATGGGTGAGCTAAGTTACTTCCTTGGGCTTCAAATCAAACAATCAAAGGAAGGAATTCTGATTAACCAAACCAAATATATTAAAGAGATTATCAAAAAGTTTGGCATGGAATTAAACAAAGAAGTTGAAACACCCATGAATTCTGCATGCAGACTTGATAAAGATGAAAATGGCATAACTGTTGATCAAAAATTGTATAGAGGTATGATTGGTTCTCTACTTTATTTAACTGCCAGTAGACCTGATATTCTATTTAGTATTTATATGTGTGCACGTTTTCAATCAAATCCAAAAGAGTCACACATTATTGTTATTAAAAGAATCATTAAGTATCTTAAAGGCACATGTAATTTAGGTTTATGGTATTCTAAGCATTCATCTCTAAAGTAATTAGTTATTCTGATACTGATTATGGTGGCTGTAAGATTTATAGAAAGAGTACAAGTGGCACTTGTCAATTTCTAGGTATCAACTTGATTTCATGGCACTGTCGTAAACAAAACTCTATAGCACTGTCTACTGCTGAGCCAGAGTATGTGGCTACGGGGAGGTGTTGTGGATCAAGCAATAGCTAGAAGATTATGGTGTTATCAAGTTTAAAATTCTTATTAAATGTGATAACACTAGTGCTATTAATTTATTTAAAAATCTAATTTAGCATTCTAGAACTAAGATATAGAAATTAGACATCATTTCATTAGAGATCATATTTTGAATAATGTTGTTAAATTAGAATTTGTGCCTGTAGAAGATCAACTTACTAATATTTTTACCAAACCTCTTAGCCAAGATAGATTTGAAAAGATTAGAGATGAGTTAGGCCTATATGACCCATATTAAGAATTTTTGACCTATTTTTTTAAAATAAAATAAGAAAAAATTATCTAGATGTTTCAAAATTCTCTTTAGAGCTTATGACCACCTTCTCTAGTGCTAAGGAACTTATAGAATTTTATTTTTTAGTTTTCTTAGCTTTAACCTTGATTTTTGCTCGAGCCAACTCGAGCACCCTATTGCTCTATCGAGCCGACTCGAGAGTCGGGCCGACCCTTTTTAAATAGGGCATCGTTAGGTTTCAAAATCCATTTTCTTTCCACCTTTCCTATTCTACTTCAACCGTTCCCCTATTCCAAACCTAAGAAAAACCTTAGAACTCCACCAAACTTTTCCTAAACCCTAATCCAACCAAAATGGCACCTAAAAAAGCCGTGGGAAAGAAACCAAGGAGGGTTGTGCGGACCGTAGCAGAGGAGAGAAGAACCAAGAGGAGGCTGGACACTTCAAATGCCAGGGTAGAGCCACAAGAAGAACATGAAGAGGCTCCGGAAGCTCCAAGACATGTTATTCTTATGGGTAATAGGCAAGTTACTTCCGGACATTGTGTTGATTTTACTTTTTTAGAGCAAAAAAATTTGGGAGTTGGTGATTAGCTCATTGCACAAGGTTGGAAATCATTTTACATGTTGAAATTACCTACAATTCCAAATTTAGTAAGACAATTCTTTGAAAATATGTCCCTTGGTGCATTTCATATGGAATCAATTATGAAAGGGAAGCATATTGAGATAACTGAGCAAAAATTAAGTAACATTCTTCAAATACCTAAGGAAGGAGAGAGCTTTTTGGTATTGAAGGAAAAATAGAAGACTTTGAGGATAATTCTTGAGAGGAATGATGTTACTGGTATTATACATGTCAGGGCTAATCAACTTTCTTTGGAAATGAGGTTGATTCATAATATCATTAGTCATATTTTTTACCCAGAACTGGAAGGTTTGACTGGGTGAGTGAGAGGGATCTGGTGTTTATGAAATGTTTGGTTGAGGGGGAGGCCCTCAACTTACCTTATATCATGATATCCCAGATGAGGGAAGCTGCTCGTAGGGCACGAGCATGTCTTCCTTATGGCATGGTATTCACATTGCTTTTTCAGGATGCACAGGTAGATTTGTCTGGTGAGGATAGCAGGCCATTACTTCATACAGACATATATAATGTTAAGTCATTAATCAAGATGGGATTCTTGAAGGTTGATGGACACTATATCAGGAAGACTTCAGGACTACCAGCGACACATTCAGACGAGGAGTCAGGTGATGATGACCAGACTGGTCAGGCATAAGATATTGAGGTTGAGTCATAGATTGATGAGGCTGGACCTTCTGAGCCAGCACCTTCTTCACCTCATTCACCTATGAGAGGATTACTGCTGATGGTTCAGGTGATGATAGCAGGTTGCAGCTGATTCTGGATGAGATCTCTACTCTACAGAGAGGTAGGGCAGAGACAGATGCCAGGATACTGGGACTTCAGCTAAGATGAGAGATGGCTTCCAGGAGATTCTATCTATTCTTCAGCATATCAGGACAGCTAGTCATTCAGCACCTCCTCCATTTTCAGCAGGATCTGATATTCATGATACTGACTGTGGACAGGGAGAAGTAAAACATTCTACTGATATACCTACTACAACTGCTACTCCTGTTGGGCTTGGTCCTGGTACTCAGGGTTCGAGCACTCGCGTATTGGATACTCCTATGACGCAGATTCTATCAACTACCAGCACCCTAGCTTTATTTGTTGATCCCCCTTTTGGACGGCCTACACCTATCTTGATTTCTTCTGAACCTCCAACTAAATCTAAACCTAGAACTTCTAAGACTTCAACCCCTGTTAGGACTAGACTTAGGGACCTTAGACCTAGGTTCCCTAAATTTAAACCTGCTCCTGGTATTTTAAAGGTTGGTTCTTCTTCTAGTGAAGATGAACCTAGTAATGATGAGCCTAGTCCATCCTTTTGATTTTTAGGATTTATTGTTTAGTATTTCCTGTTATTGTTTGTGATACTATTTTTGGTATGCTTTGGCACTCTTGTAATGTATTACCTTCGTACTGACACTTTATATATATATATATATATATATATATATATATATATATATATATATATATATCTTTTCTTATGTTTTACTTGATACATGTTTAAATGATTGTGAATGATTTAGTTTGTGAATGAATGTTCTCCCTAAATTATATACTTTATGTTGATGACAAAAAGGGGGAGATGAGCATGAAATATGAGTTGAGTATGAAAATGTGAAGAGAGTATTGTTATATAAGAAAGGGGGAGCTTTTGTTAAGCTTTTGTTAAAACTTATTTCGAATGCAAAGTTAGTATTGTGATGATTTGATACTCGGTGCATGAATGATACAAATGATACATTGTTTTGATACTCTTCACTTCAACAACAATAACTTGACACTTTATTTGCATTGATATACTTTTTAATACATATGAATATGATACATAGTATATTATTACAGATAATTGAAAAGTGTTTTTAAACCTTTTCAAGCCCAATGTTTTGTCATTATCAAAAAGGGGGAGATTGTTGACCCCTGGAATGATTTTGATGATTACAAAATATTGAAGCATGTATGCTTTACTAATTCTTTCAATTATTCAAGAAGTTTTGTAGGAAAGTGTTTGTCTTTACATTAGTTGGTTTTCAATCTAGTTGAAAGGTATTCCAATATTGTATGAACTCTTGTATAC
Source organism: Areca catechu (assembly GCA_021397845.1). Classification (NCBI taxonomy): domain Eukaryota; kingdom Viridiplantae; phylum Streptophyta; class Magnoliopsida; order Arecales; family Arecaceae; genus Areca; species Areca catechu. The sequence continues at coordinate 160,362,112 of CM038050.1, forward strand.
TTCAAGTTGTAAAGCCCTAATCCTTCATGTATGTAATCTTGTAAAAAGGGCTCTAAAATTATAAAAATGAGAGTAAGTAGGTTAGAATTTGTTTGGTAAGCTCTTTGAAACTTCTTGGAAGACTTGCTCTTGTTGGAATCTTGAATTGAAGAAGTTTGGAGAAGTTTGAATGCATAAGAAGAATTTTTGTAAGAGTTGACTCATGGATTAAGAGACAACTCCTATTATGGCACGGCACAAAGATTTTAGAGTTTCAGAACCTCGAGCTGACTCAAGCCTTAAGAGCTGACTCAATGAAGAACTTATATTTTTGGTGACTAAGGCCTCGAGCTGACTCAAGCCCAGAAGAGCTGACTCGTCTAGAGCTTGTTTTGTTGGTGATTGTGACTTCGAGCCGACTCAGCCTTGAAGAGCCAACTCATGCAGAATTTGATTTTCTATTGATTGAGAGTTCGAGCCGACTCAACCCAGAAGAGCTGACTCGCACAAAACTTTTATTTGGATTGTCTGAGACTTCGAGCCGACTCATAGACCTCGAGTCGACTCGAGTGACAGGATTTTGCAGTCTAACAACTAGTTGCAGAATCTCATTTTTGAATTCCAAAAACCCTCCAACGACTCTATTTCAATTCCCTAGGTCCTATAATGGCTATTTTTGATTGAAGACTATAAAAGGGAGGATTTATAAAGGTTTAAACAATTTTTGAAAGATTATTCATTGATTATCCTTTGGAAGTTGAAGAGTTTTCAAGTCTTTCACCAACTCACTTCAAGAGCATTCAAGAAAGGATTCAAAGCTTCACTAACCGATCTTCATTCTTGAATCCAACTTTTTGAAGAAGAAAAGAAGAAGCTTGAAGAGCATTAAAGAGCATTCAAAGCTAGACTTCAATTTGATCTTCATCGGTAACTCTCAAACAAGTTTGGTTTGTTGTATAGTTGCTTTACACATTTGATATATCTTGTTTTCTCTCCAAGAACAGCAAGGGGCTGTGTCTTGAGAGTGTGTTTGGGTTTCTTGGTGATCCCGGTATAAAACCAAGTGTGGGTTTTCTTTGGTGAGCCCGGTTCTAAAAACCAAAGGGATTTAGATTCTTGGTTAGCCTGTGTTAAAACCAAATATGGATTTTCTTTTGTGATCCTGGTAAAACCAAAGTGTATAGGTTTAGATTATGAGCTTGTTAAAATAATCCAACTGTATTCCGGTGGGGGATATAGTGAAAATCCTAAGTGGTGCTTGGATAGCGGACATAGGAACGGGTTGCTCGCAACCTCCCTTGGAGCTCCTTATTCTTTAGATTGGCCTCCCAGGCCTCGTCATTTTTCTGCTTCACCTCGGTCCTCAGCGACTCAAGCTCTCCTCCATATGGTCTGTCCTTCTTGGCCCAATTTTTGCAACAGTCTCTGATAAGCAGGAGTTCAGCGCCGAGTTGCACCAAAGAAGATGTCAGCCATAGAAACAAGAAGAGAAGAATGGAGCGAGGTGAAGGAAGGGAGTACTTACCGAGAAGAGTTGGGGGAAGGTGATACTGATCGCGTTGCCTAGGAGTTTCCTCGCCTTCTCCCACCAATCGCATGACTAGACTGCGAAGTCCATCATGCGCTCAGCAAGATTCTGATCTCAGACTAGGGAGATGTTTGGCACTAGAAGGGCACCCTGCTGTAGTCCTTCTCCCTCCTATCTGCCCTCGATGCGGAGTCGCCCGCTCCTCCGGCAGAAGAAGCATCGGAGGCGCGGTGGGAGCTCGACGTCACTCCGACCGGCGCCATCGACTCTGGCTCCGCTCTCTCCTGCTCTCCTTCCTCCTCGACATCGACAATCTCCGGGGGAGGAGACACTACAGCGGTAGTAGCAGCGACGGCTCTAGCCTGGACGACCACCTCGGGCTCTTGGGCTGGGAGCGGATCGCGTCGCCATGGCTACTCAGAGGCGAGCTCGAGAACCCCCTACTCGGCTCGGGAGTGGGCTCGATCGCCCTCTTGCCCTGCTCAGGGACAGGTTTGGCCCTCCTGCTCGGCTCGGCTGGCGCGGCATGTGCGGCTCTCGCATTACTCTCTTCCTGGGCTCTCTTTGAGGGGGACTCGTTGACCCCCGCCGGTGGACCCCTCTTCCGGGTGTGTGCGAGGAGGTCATCTAAAGAGAACTTCTACCTGCACGAAGAAGGAAAATGTTAACTCTGAGCTTGGAAAGTCAAGGAGAAAGCACAAGGAGAAAAGGCTCGAGCCAAACTCACCCAACTCTCGTATTAGGCTAACCCCGACTTTGAATAGGTTCTGCTTTGACAACAGAACCTCGAGAGAGGGAACCTGGTCAATGCGGAGCTGGTCGTAGGTCTCCCGATCAGTCGCTTCGATCGTTGAATTCTGATTAGGGAACTAATCTGGGTCGCTCCAAATCCAGTCGACCTCCTCGATCGAGGCAAAGAAATATTTACTCTTCCATCCTTTGATGGAAGAGGGAAGCTCGAATTTGATGCCCTTTGGATGGGAAGAGATAGACCACCACCCCTCCTCAGAAGGGTGGCGTTTCAGAATAAAAAAGATCCTGAACAAAGAGAAGCGGGTGGTGAGGACACAAAAGCTAGGAAGAGGAAGCAAACCTTTTCCAATTCAATTTGGATCACCAATGAGTAAGTCCATGTATTCTTCACAAAGAACACTCGAGTCCCAGTTGTTTTGAGTTTGTAATTAGGTCATATTGAGTTGTAATTTGATCAAATTGAGTGTAATTTGGTCAATTAGGGTTGTTGAGTTACCGATTGAGTCCATGGAGTCCATCAACTAGTTTAAGAGTCTTATAAATAGCATTAATTTGCTTTGTTTAGTGAATTGTCCAATTTGAGTCCTGTAATTAGTGCTTAAATAAGTCAAAGGGTGTTATAATTATCCAAGACCCAAGTCATCATCACCTTGATGGATCAATTCTAAGCCAAAAAGGGGTTGTCCAAATTTTTCACCAGACATTCGGACATTGGAACATCCTGATATTGGGACAACCGAACAACTGGATATTTGGACAACTTTAAATTCATCCTTATCCAAGAGAGGCGTCCATCCATTTTCATTGCCCATTTCAAGGAGGCGCCAATTGAGAGGAGTAAAATAGAAAGACTCTGCTTCTTATATGGTGCCCCCTCATTCCCTCTTGTCACCCACTCCAAGATTACGCCCACCCATGGTCCATTCAAATTTTAAATGAGAGAAAGTCCAAGATAAGTGGAGGCTCATCCAAAATTTAGAGGAAAAAGTCCAAGATAAAAGGAGGATCATCTCAAATTCAAAGGAGGAGACTTTAAACTCAAACCTACACATTTGAAGAGGCCTTCTTATCCTATGTTGCTGATCAAGTGAAATAAAAATCAGATTAATAAAGGTTTAGCACTAAATAAGGAGATTAGCGCCCCATCTTCATTTTCCCGAATACTTTTTTTTCATGTTGTAGCCCAAGCCATGGAGAGAAGGAATTTAAAACTCAAAATTCAAGAAAGGAGTCAAGAAGCCAAGGAGTGTTTTAGAATTCAAATTTAAATGTAATTTAAATTCAAAGAAGTCCTATGAAATCTTCATGTGTGAAGAATCCTATAAATAGGATCCCATACCCCCTTGTAAATGGAATGATTATTGATTCATGAAATGAAATGCTGCAATTTTTCTTCCACAAAGCTGGGTTAGGCTTTAGTGATTTTCTCTAAGGATGGGGAGGTCCTTAAGAGCTCAAGACGGGGAGGTCCTTGAGAGCTCAAGGCGGTGAGGTCCTTGAGTGGAGGTTTTGCCGGATTCGACAATAAGCTGCTATCGATCTTCTTCAAGCTCTTCGCATCCAACCTTTCTTTTTTCCATTTCAAATCTGAATTATGTCAATTTTAAGTCTTGTTTGCTGCCTTCTCTACAGATCCTAGGTGTTCAAGGACTTTAGAGGATGGATCCTTTGCTTCCGAACTGAGATCTGATGGTAGATCTAAAATCTGGAGTACCGATCTTCATCCTGCTGCGAGATCTGAGCGACCAAGCAGCCGATCTATCTCGAGTCAAAGAGAATCTCCATTGGGGTATGCAACCAATCATTTCTCATTAGATTTGATAGTTGAAGCATGGAATAGCCTAATCTTAGATGGTTTCCTAGCCGTCAGGTCCTTATTCATTATAGCTTGCGGATCAGATTGCAGGTAAGTAGTTAGTTCCTTTCTTTAATCTTTTTAGTCTATTATGCTATGATCATTGCTCTTTAAAACATCTTAGACTAAAATTAAATCATCTTACATCGTATCATATCATTCCGCATCATCTTATTGGTATCAGATCTGGCATTCCGCATCAGCGGGCAACAATCCCATGGAAATGGCAAAGAACTATGAAGCAGAAGATTGTCTTAACGGCATTGGGGACGAGCTGAGCAGGAACAAGACGATAGTTGCTCAACATGGAGAGAAAGAAAAGATGGAAAGGAAATCAAAGGCCTGCTGCGAGGGTTTTCTCGTAGAGGGCGATCTGACACGGGCCACTGGAGGTGACCTGTTCCCCTGGTTGAGGGACCAGGAGCCGGATGGACTCCGGGACACCATAGGTCTCCCAGATGGTCGTGAGTTCCTTAGCGATGATCGTCAAAGGATGGTGAGGGTTCGGGGGCGGGTTCAGGTGGAGGGAAAGATGGAGAGCAGGCCGGCCCTAGGCTCCCTAATCACAATTCCTGTGAGGGGGGCATCCTGCTGAACTCGAAGCACGTCTCTTCTTCCTCCTCATCGAAGGAAGAAGGCAGCCTCGATCGAGAAGGCCCAGCCTCACTCTAATCGATCGAAGGACGGAAGTTTGGACCGAAGCGAGACATTTGGAAGATGAAGACGAAGTCAAAGGGTAGAGAAGAAGAGGAAGAAAGCGGACAAAATCCCGGAATACCCTAGCCCTAGAAGAAAGTTCTACCCTACCGGAAGAGGGGAAGGAAACGAACCTGGCTAACTTTAGGAGACAAGGACGGCCGGGGGAGAAGAAGGAGCTCTGGTACGATGGCGGGCACACGAGATATGAAAAGAGAAGTATTTTGGAAAAAACTGCATTTCTTTTCGAAGTGACCAGATGCCTAACCGTACCATTACAGCATCGCCACCGTCGGATCTACGCCACCTGTTGTTCAAAGTCTACTTCTTCTTTAATATTAAATATGGTCAATTTGAAAATTGTTTGCAAAGATAAAAAGGAGGGCTTGGAATATTAAATATGACAGATCTTCTCCGCAAATGGCCAATAAACCTCAAACTCTCTCTTCTCGACCATGTATTAGAAGAGTTGCAAGAGCCAACAAGCATTCTGCAAAGCAATACCCTTTTATATCAATAAAAGCCAATGGGGAGATGCATCGAAGACAAGCATCACTCTATTAAATCATCCTAATGGTTCATCAACTAGAAAGTATGATCAACGTGGTTGCGAGCCCTGACAGCAAAGATGATGGTGGTAGCCTGCAGCTTGGCTGGAGGTTGGATTGAGGATTTCGGGATTCGAAGACCACAACAGGCCTTGCAAAAAGAAGTCCACACATGCAAGAGAGGAGGGTATTCCGGGGAGCCTCCAATGATTAAGTTAATTAGAGACTTGAGACCAGCAGGGAAGAGTATAGAGAGTTTAAAATTTAAAACTTTTTTTATTCATTTTTCCCTCCTTTTGATGGAGGATTTTTTTTTTTTTTTTTGATTGAAAAAAGGGTTGGGGGGTTAAATCCGGTATAACTATCCCCGTAGGTCCCATCCCGCTAGGTAATATTCGATTCAAGATGCTTAGATTTTTGCAACATTTTTTCACCAAGATGTGAGTACATCAACCTGGCATCATTAAGATGCCGGTTGGTAAAACGGGAAAATAAAAAAAAAGGAAAACTCGGCCTTTCACTCATACCAATCGTCACGGGTCCTAAGAAATAATTCCTGTATTTAATTGAATCATCCATAGAATCTTACCTCGAACCCACGACCTGTTGATAGAGGATTGTTTGTTGGTTGATTTTGATAACTATCCAATATGTTTTAATCCGAAGTTGAATCGCTAGAATAGAGTAACTCTAGTCCATTAAAATGAAATTGCCGGCTTGTAAGAAGTAATAGAAATTCTGATTTTATTATAATGAAACTACCTTTTTACAAGGACCTTCATAATATTATAAAATCACTTCGAAATATGACCAATGTGACATGGTGTATGATTATTCCTAACATATTTTCGGTGCTTGACCATCATGAGATTGACCATTCTATGATAGATTGTAGAGATGTGGTCGATCAATATTATCCAACTCAACTCAACATGAAACCAATCGGCCAAGTGGACATCGACCGTCATCTAGATCGGATTTGATCCGAGATTGTGACCGCATCGAGATAAGCCAGGTCAGTCTCATTCTTAACAATCAACACCATTGACCCAGCCCTATGAAAAGAGGTTGCATTTGAAAAGCTCAAAATCTTCATGCGGCCGTAGTAGAGGAACCATTAGAATCCTAAGCGTGCAAGCATGCCCTAGAACTCTTTCATATTGTGCTTGACTTGGTAACCTTGAACAAAATGTAATGGATGTATATTTTTAAACAAAAGAGACCACTGCTCTGGGAGCAGCTTAGCTTCCCTTCCTAACATGCTTTTCCATCCATTACTCTCCTTCTGAACGTCCCAAAGAGAACCAAGAATGCAATATTTGGTTCTTGCATGGAGTCCTCTCTTACAAGAGCACCTTAGTGTATCTTGCTTCATTTGATTAATAAAGATAGGTGGAGTTCGCAATCAATCAGATCGAACAGTTCCCCCAGGAGAGTAATTAGAGTGAAGGTGAAAGGGAAAAGGGAGGGGTGGAGTTCGATAAGCCCAATGCCCCGGAGGTGTCTACCAGAGAAATATAACAGCCTAACTAAAACCATGATATATAAACAATACTTCATGGCTTCATGCAACAGCTCAAAAATATGAATTTATTGTTATCTTTCTGAGAAGAAACAGTTTCTCTCATTATCAGGGATGACACAGGTAACTTTAATACAAGGCTTTCACTTCTTCCAATACCCAGCCTTCCATTACAACCTTCCACCATTCTGCTTTGCCACATTATTTGCATCTCTAATTTATTGGCAGTTCTGATTTCTAAGCAAAGACAACTTTTGAATCCATGACATGCCAAGTATTTTCCCTATAAACTAATTCTTCTTAAGCAAATCCTATGATCTTTGATCAAGAAGAAAAATAGTGGAGAAAATAGAACTTTTAAAGGATCCCCCCCCCCCAAAAAAAAAAGAAAGAAAAATTAATATTAGAAATCACAGTACAGCAAGGCTGCTCGTGAATCTTGGTCTTGTCGTCTCACGCGAAGTTTCATCATCCATAGCCTTTCTTTTGTTGCTATTATTGGTGTTATTGCTGTTCTGCAGCACCTCCTGATCTTGCTGCTCTTTATATTTCCCCTTCAGTATATGGGGCTCGAGCCTCTTCATGTCTGAGAGCTGTACTGGCTTAAGAAAGAATTCTTCTGCTCCCCCTTCCAAGCATCTGGCCAGAGAAAGTGGCCATCAGACCATCATCTCTTGATACGAAGACAGTTTAATCAATTTATGTGTGGTGTGGTAATTCTAGGAAGTCAAGAGAACAAGTGCTAGGAAAAGGATTCAGAAGAAGAAGGAATAGTTGGGAAGGGCTTCCTTACCAATTTGACTAAAGAAATTTCATGGGCATCTTTGAAGACATAAAGATTATATGGAAGTGGATACCACAATCGCTTCTATTTGATTTGGTTCTCAATGGAATATTGGGTGATAGAGATTGGCAACACAGAGGAGAAAAGACCCCAGATTTGTCTGACTTAAATCTAGCTTTTCTCTTTATTCTCTTATCAGAAAAGCTAATGAATTAAGAAGAGCATAAAATTTTCATGTTTTCTTTAGTATCCATCAAACAGATTACTAACTTGAATAGTGAGAATATTTCACATCAAAATAGCTCTTCCACCTAGGGGCATGAGAGGAGGGACAAAAAAAAAAAAAAGTCTTTTTGGGAGAAAAAAGGGTCCCCTGTCACACTTAAAATCTCTTGAATTCTTACTACTTTTTCATTCTTCCTGATTGTATCAGGATATAAGTTATTAAAATTTTAAGAGGAATCATAGCGGTTATTATTATTATTTTTTTTTTCCAAAAACATTATCTCTTTTTTTTTTTTTTTTTGTGTGTGCGTGTCTCTCTCTCTTTCGAAATATACCCAAAGATTGCAGAAATTATACAAAATCACAAAAGGATATATTATGCTCACCTGTTGATCCTGGAAGGCACATTCTCGGATGACATGATTACAACTGGGATGTCTTTGAGAGAGGATGACTCCTAATTCAGCAATCAAAAAATCCTCATGAGCACATTCCACCACAAATAATGCCAAAACCAGACTAAACAATCCCTCCATATCAAGATAAAAAGAATAACAAACAAAGAGCATTCGTGGGAGACCATCTTTTACTGAAAAAAAGAAGAAGAAAAAAGGCTGTTGATCCAAACAACAATAATAGGTACCTTAATCTTCTTGAGAAGATCATAGCCTGTCATTTCAGGCATGGAGTAGTCTGTGATAACCAAATTTATATCCTGAAGACAAGTAACAAAACAAATCCAATTCATCAATCACCACTCCACCAAACATCTAGTTGGTCATAACAAACAAGAGGGAAAAAAAAAACAGTGGAAGGCATAAGAGAGCCTAAAAAACCATACATGCTGGTCAGAAGAAACAGAAGGTGAATTGCTCTGTTCATCCTGTAGACCCAGGAACTGCAAAGCTTTGCTCCCAGAATCCACCGTGGTAACTTAATAAAAACAGTGGAAAAAACAGAAACAAAAACAAAACATCAGCTTCGTGCAAGAAACCAATACTGAATACATTTCTTTTTTTTTTTTTTTTTCTTTTTTTCACATCAGAATACCATGGTATGAAGAGGTCTTGAGGAGCCTCTCAATCAACTTTCTATCAAGAAGGTTGTCATCCACAGCTAAGACACGGTACTGAGTCTCCGTAGCAACAGCAGCCATGGTGGCTGACAACTCTCAAGAAGAAGAAGAAGAAGAAGAAGAGGATGGAGGAAAAAGGAGGTATGGAATGAGAGGAGGTGGGTGGTGTGGGGATGTTTTCTACATGACGGATTCCCTCGGAAAGGATGGAAGGGAAATATCATGGAGCCCCACACAAATCCCAGCTCATGGAAAGCGTGATCCGAGCAGATCTCGTCCATATCTTTCCTGGAATCCACCTCGATTGACCCATTATAACCTTGAATTGGAGAGAGAGAGAGAGAGAGATGGACCATGGCACCCCTTCCCTCTCTCTCTCTCTCTCTCTCTCTCTTTCTCCTGCTCTCCTGACTCCTCTCCTGTTGTCTGTTTGCAGGCGAGCCCTTGTGAGCCACACAAGATCCGTTAAATTGACTCGTAGATTTCACTTTAAACAACGTGCCTACCTTTCTCTTTTTCACATTTTGCTCTTTCTATTTATATATTATATATTTTTTAAATAAGAGCATAGGTTGGAAATCGGCTGGATGTGGTTGGGCTGACTGTTTTATCAAAAAATAACGCATAAAATCTTGATCATCTTTTTCTTGGATGAAAAAATCTTTGACCATATTCCTAATAAAAAAAATCTTGATTGCATTTAAAAAGCCTATGAGACATTTTCGGATCTTAATTTTACACCTGGACACAACTTGATAGAAAATCAGGCAAGGTCCATGGATAATTTTTAGACCAGACAAATTATTTGGGTTCAAATCTCCCAACTTGGGTCCAATTTAGGTCCGGGTCATCTCCATTGCTCTTCCTAATTCGTAAAAAATCCTGAGAACCCATTTGGTTCAGGAAAAGTAAAGAGAAAAAAAAAAAACTTTCTACATAGTGGAGAAAAATCTTCTCATTTAGTTGGAGTTTAAAAAAAAATTAAAAAAAAATTGTTTACATGAGAAGGCGCTTTCCACCTTTCATGACTGGTGGAAATTCATGAAAAAATATATTTTGAAACTTTTCGTATGATAGAAAGTGAGTTTTTTTTTTTAAAAAAAAATTCTTTAAAATAGATAGCTAAAATTATGTAAAATATCAATAAATTATCAAAATAAAATATTAAATAGTGATATTATCTTAATATTATATTAATATAATATAATATCTATATTAATATAAATACTATAATATTTATAATATATTAATATTATTTTAATATTATACTAATATATTTTTTATTAATTTTAATATAATATTTATATTAATATATTAATATGTATATCAATATAATATAATATGTGATATGGCCAGATCGCTGACGTGGAGTACATCTCGGATCCAGCTGGCAGCCAGGCAGGCAGATATCGCCGCGTCAAGTTCTCCTTCGAGCTCCCCAACCAGGTGGCCTAACCAACGGTCGAGTCCACCTCGGCCCGAGCTCGGCACCCCCGGCTCCTTCGCCAAATGGCTCCCCCAGTTCGAGCCCAGCTCGGTCGAAGTCAAGGTCACCTCGGCCCGAGCTCGGCATCTCCGCTCCTCCGACAGGTGGCTCCCCAAGGGTCGAGCTCACCTCGATCGAAGTCAAGCCCTTCTCCTTTGCTCCGCCAAGTGGCTCCCCAAGGGTCGAGCCCACCTCGGCCGGAGTCAAGCCCTCCTCTGCTCCTTCGTCGGGTGGCTCCCCAAGGGTCGAGCCCACTTCGGCCGGAGTCGAGCCCTCCTTCGCTCATTTGCCAGGTGGCTCCCCAAGGGTCGAGCCCACCTCGACCGAAGTTGAGCCCACCTCGACCGAAGTTGAGCCCTCCTCTGCTTCTCCGCCAGGTGGCTCCCCAAGGGTCGAGCCCACCTCGGCCGGAGTCGAGCCCTCCTCCGCTCCTTCGCCAGGTGGCTCTCTAAGGGTCGAGCCCTCCTCTGCTCCTCCGCCAGGTGGCTCCCCAAGGGACAAGCCCACCTCGGCCGGAGTTGAGCCCTCCTCCGCTCCTTCGCCGGGTGGCTCCCTAAGGGTCGAGCCCATCTCGACCGGGGTCGAGCCCATCTCGACCAGGGTCGAGCCCTCCTCCACTCCTTCGCCGGGTGGCTCCCCAAGGGTCGAGCCCACCTCGGTCGAAGTCGAGCCCTCCTCTGCTCCTTCGCCAGGTGGCTCTCTTTCCTCCTATGTTTGGGCATCGTAAGTTCCTGATAATCGCCATCGACTACTTCACGAAGTGGGTCGAGGCTGAACCGTTAGCCTGGACCACGGAGGCGAACATTAGCAAGTTCTTCTGGAAGTCAATCGTATGCCGCTTCGGGCTCCCCTGCACAATCATCACCGATAACAGAAAGCAGTTTGACAATCAGGAGTTCGAGGAGTTCTGCATTGACCTTGGTATCCACCATCGCTTCACCTCGGTAGCACATTCTCAGACCAACAGAGAGGCCGAGATGACCAACCGGACTATCCTCCAAGGACTCCGAAACAGACTGGACCAAGCCAAGGGTAGGTGGATTGAAGAACTTTCCAGTGTCCTATGGGCGTACCGCACAATGCCGAGGATGGCCACAGATGAAACACCATTCAACCTTGTCTTCAGTGCAGAAGCGGTGATCCCAGTAGAACTAAGCCTACCAACACTGCAGATGGAGCAGTACGACGAGGTCGAGAATGCAGCACGCCTCCTGCTAAATCTAGACTTACTTGAAGAGATGAGGGACAAGGCTCGAGTCTGCATGGCAACCTACCGGTAACGGGTGGCTAGATACTATAACTCCAGGGTGAGGTCAAAGTCCTTCCACCCAAGATATCTGGTGCAGCGACGGGCGAAAGCTCCCAATCTCAAGAGTGCGGCAAGCTCTCTCCAAACTGGGAAGGTCCTTACAGGGTGGCTGAAGCCCTTCCTCACAGGGCTTATTACCTAGCTGAGCTCGATGGAGTGTGATTTCCACGAACGTGGAACGCCGCTAACTTGAGGATGTATTACCAATAATGTAAGACCTCCTAACATTAATAATGAAATTCCCTTTAGCATGACGCTTGTCTCTGTCTCATAGGACTGTCAAAGCCCGGAGTTCAGTCCGACAGCGAAAGTCTGGAGTTCAGTCCGGCAGCAAAAGCCCGTAGTTCAGCCCGGTACCTAAAGCCCGGACTCCAGTCTGGCAACCAAAGATCGAAAACTCTTCAAGCCCGGCACCGAAAACTCCTAAAGCCCGGGAAACAAAAATCGGAAACTCTTCAAGTCTGGCACCAGAAACTCCTGAAGCCCGGGAAACAAAGATCAGAAACTCTTCAAGCCCGGCACCAGAAACTCTTAAAGCCAGGGAGATAAAGACCGAAAACTCCAAAAGCCCGGCACCTAAATCCCGGACACCAGTCCGACAACTAAAGACCGGAAGCCCCGGCATCGGAAACTCATGAAGCCTGGGAACTTAAGGGTGAAAGCTCTAGCAATTGAAGCTCTAGAAGTCTAGCACCAAAGCCTGGAAGTCTCCAAGAACCTACTTTCTGACTGAGAGTTGAAGTTAAACTCCTAACGAAAGTCGTACACTTGGCCCTGGCAAAAAATAAAGGGTCCCAGATCTGCCATCAACCTCAAAGATCGCCTTAATCCCACATAGACGACCGGTTGGAAGCCCCGGGAATATTCAAAGTGATCACGATGGTTACGGTGTTCTGAGGAGGATCAAAAGGTTGAAGTCAAGTAGGATTGGAGCAAATGGAATTGTAAGAAGTCACATGACAAGACAAAACACAAGACAGAAAAGTACAAAGGTATGGAAGAAAAAGCGCTTCATTTCTGTGATAAGGTTTTTTACAAGTGAAGACGACCCGACAAGCTGGGCATCCCCAAAAACAAAATGAAAAAAAAAAAAACCCTATGCTAAGTACAAATCATGAAATGAAGGACCCGGGGTCACTGGGTCGCCGGCTCCCTTTCAGGTTGGTTGGCCTCTGCGTCGCCAGGTGCCTACTCGGCTGACTACCCGGCGGTCATGTCCTCAGCTACCCCCGAAGATGGCTCCAGCACCTCAGGCCGCTCCTCAGCGCCGCCAATAGTGACGCCTCCCAGGTCGAGCTTTGGGAAGAGTGAGGCCACCCTCTACCAGCAGACCTCAAACCCCTTCAGGAATGAGTCCACAGCAGCCTTGTGGACCTCATCCTTGAACTCCTGGGATGCTCGAAACTTCGGCACGGCCTCGAGCGCGTCCCTCTGCGTAGCTTCCAGCAGCCTCGTGACATATGTCATCTTCTCCTTGGCCGTTGCCAGCTCCGCCAGAACCTCCTCTACCCGGGTCTCTAAAGCCTGGGATCGCCCCTCCAGGTGCCTGACCTCAGTCGTGGTCTCCTCGGTGCAGTGCTGGGTCAAGATCTTCTCCTCAGAAAGGGAGGTCTCGAGGTCCTTGGTGCGCTCCTCAGCACGAGCCAGGTCCCCTCGGAAAATTCTATTGCTCTCCTTCATTTCCTGGCCCTTCTCTATCAACTCCTTCACATTGGCCGCGAGCTTGGCTAGCTTCTTCTCCTTTTCGACCTCCTTTGTCGAGTTGATGAGGAAGTCATGGAGTAGGAGCACGTCTATCCTGACCTGCATCAAAAGAGAGGTTAGACTCCTTGAAACCCAACTGAAACATTAAAAACAAAGGAAAATGCAAGGCACTTACCAAGAAGAGCTGAGGGAGAATCCCCAGTAGGGTTGCTGCATAGTCCCTGCCTCCCTTCAAGCGGCGGTCCCAAGGCTGGACCGCATATTCCATCATCTTCTTCGCTAGGCCCTGATCACGGATGATGGAGGCGTTCCCAGGAATCCCCGCCGGTGCATAGCAGGGATCGGAGGAAGGCTGGGCAAGAGTGTCTTCGGCACACGAAGACATGGGCCACTCGGTCGCCACAACCGCAACCGCCGCAGCCATTGCCGGGACACCGGCCACTATGACTGCCGGAGGAGTCGGACGTGCCGGTTGCTCGACCTCCCTTCCCCCGTCGATGTCAATGACCACCGGGGGTGGAGCCTGCTGCTGAGGCGACTGGGAGGTCGGGTCCACCGCTCTCTGCTCTGAGGTCGAAGTGGGCCTAAGACTATGGTCCGCTTCCATCCGGGCCCTCTTCGGTGTAAGGTCCCGGGCCCCAGTTGAGGCACTCCATTTGCGGGCCACCTCCATCAAGTTGTCCACCGAGAACTTCATCCTTGAAAAAGAAAAAGGTCGAAGGAGGTCAGCAAAAAAAAAACAGAGAAAGAAGAAAGAAGCATGAAGCCTCACCAATCACTCGAATCGGGCTAATCTCGATTTCAAATAAGTTCTGCTCTGAGAGAAAAACCTTGTGGAGGGAAGCTCATCATTGAGCAGCTGGGAGAAGGCCTCTCAGTCAGACGGTACTACCTAAGCATTCCGGTTTGGGGACCGGTCTGGCTCACCCTAGACCTAATCAACGTCCCCGATCGAGGTAAAGAAGAACCGGTTCTTCCATCTCTTGATAGATGTGGAAAGGTTGAACCGGAGGCACTTAGGCCGAGGGAAGAGGTACCACCACCCATCATCGGTGGAGAAGCGCTTCAGGATAAACAAGGCCCTGAACAATGAAAAACGGGCAACAAACTCATGAAAATGACAGAACACGATGAAGGCAAAGATGACCCTGATGGCATTAGGAGCCAACTGGGCTGGAACAAGGTGGAAGAGGCTAAGGAAAGGAAAAAATGGTGAAGCAGAAAATGAAGACCGCCGGCAAGGAAGTCTTCGTGGAAAGCAACCCGGCCAGGGCCGCTCGAGGTAACCCACTCCCCCGGTCCCGGGAGCAAGAGTTGGATAGAATCCGGGACCCCGAATAGATCCCGGATCGTGGAAAGATCTTCTCCGATCATCGTCGAGGCGAAGCCAGAGGGACGTCCGGAGGAAGCCTCTACCACCGGAGGGGCAATGACAGAGGCAGAAGGAAGAACAAGAATGGGAGAAGAAACCCTAGGGGCCCTAGGGCTTTCGATAACTATCCCGCTCAGGCACAGTTGCCTCCGAACTTTGAGAGGAACCTTGTCCTCCTCATCGAAATACGATGGGGTCCTCGACCGGGAGAGACCTGCCTATTTCGGGTTAGTGGAGAAACGAGGGCGACGGCCCGAAGGAGCCATTGGAAGATTAAAGGTTTGAGAAGAAGAGAAGGTGGACAGAAAACCTAAAGAAGGCTCGGTTCACCTAAAACAGATGGAAGGACCAGAGTCTGAGAAAAAGCAGGAGAAGAGGGGAAGATCGCAGGGCACTCACCTAACTGTTTTGGTGAAGAAAGGTCACCTAGGAGAAGAAGAGGGACCGCTGCAACCGCCGACGAGATACGAAAAAATCAAAAGATCTTGTTTCTGGAAAGTTCCCTCTCTTTTCAAAGCCAATCGACAGCAACCGTACAATACTTTTTTCGCCCCCGCCATCGGATGAGCACCACGTGTGAAGGTGCCTGGTGATGATGCTTCGGTCCGCTGAAAATCGCCTCGAGTCTGGCATGGCACAATTATGGTCTGTCGAAATCGGGGACGTGGCGCCTGCAAATTGGACCTCGGGCACGACATGTGGAGCGACGGCAATCGTGGCAATAATTACAGAAGATTTTTGTTCTCCCATGTCATCTCCACATTAACTCCCCACATCCCAGCCACGGTGCTTCGATGGGACTTGGGAGTGAGGGGCAAATGATATGGCCAAACCATTGACGTGGAGTACACCTCGGGTCCAGCTGGCAGCCAGGTAGGCAGATAGCGTTGCGTCAAGTTCTCTTTCGAGCTCCCCCGCCAGGTGGCCTCACCAACGGTCGAGCCCACCTCGGCCCGAGCTCGGCGCCCCTGGCTCCTTCGCCAGATGGCTCCCCCAATTCGAGCCCAACTCGACCGAAGTCAAGGTCACCTCGTCCCGAGCTCGACATCTTCGCTCCTTCGCCAGGTAGCTCCCCAAGGGTCAAGCCCACCTCGACTAGAGTCGAGCCCTTCTTCGCTCCTTCGCCAGGTAGCTCTCGAAGGGTCGAGCCCACCTCGGTCGGAGTCAAGCCCTCCTCCGCTCCTTCCCCTGGTGGCTCCCCAAGGGTCGAGCCCTCCTCCGCTCCTCCGCCAGGTGGCTCTCCAAGGGTCGAGCCCACCTTGGCCGGAGTCGAACCTTCCTCCGCTCCTCCGCCAGGTGGCTCCCTAAGGGTCGAGCCCACCTCGACCGGAGTCGAGCCCTCCTCCGCTCCTTCGCTAGGTGGCTCCCCAAGGGTCGAGCCCTCTTCTTGGAAGCATTGGGAAGGATGAAGGTGCCAGCCCTGAGATCGCTGCCGAGGCAGATGCATGCAGTGCGACGCGCCTAGTATGGTGCCCCCCAAATTTGCAACGGTATGCGTAACCTCGTTTGTACCAGTTTAGGAGGGGCACCCCGATCGAGATGTCAGATCCTGCGGCCGACCACCTGTAACCCCCCAAAGGAGAAGACCGCGTTTAGTGTCTTAGACCCGAGAGCGGCTGCGCCCAGATCGAGGTTCCACCTAATTCTCCCCTTCGTAATAACATACCAGGCAAGGCAAGTTCACAACCTAACTCCTACCTATAAGAGAAAATGACCTCGGGGGAGTGGCCAACGGACACCGTTGATCCTTAAGCCCCCTAGAGAGGGCAAATTGAGGCACGAGAGCAATCAACGATCTACAAAGGCACCAACGGACAAAAAAGAAGGTAAGCAACCAGAGAGAGCAAGCACACAAGATAGCAAGAAACGAGTGACTTGAAGGTAGGAAGCTCCCAGAGGACTCCCGAAGCGAGTCCAGCGAGCACGGTCGCTGCAACTCAAGCACCGTTCCTCTCTCATCTTCTCCTACTTAGTTCTTTATTACAAACTCCTCTAAGCACGGTGACCGAAGTGGGATCCGCCTTAGAAGATCTGTTCCACTTTGCCGTCCGCTAACTTGATCGTCGGAGTGCCCCCGCCGGGATCCCCAACCCGGGTCTCTAATACTGTGTTTTGCAGGTCCGAGAACTCCTGGATTCCGGAATAAAGGGTCGGATGTCCGGCTCCACCTCGCAGCTACAGGCCATGACGATAAGGTCGGCAACAATATGTAATATTATATTTATATCTATAATAAATTTGTTATATTAAAATAATATTAATACATATATATTAATATTATAGTAATATAATAAATTATTATGATATAATATTATATTATAATATATTGATATTATATTAATATTAATATAAATATTATTATTTATATAAAATTTGGAAGTAAAAATATATGATGTTATATCTTTTAAGGGTTTAATTAGTATTTCACATAGTTTCTTTTAGGAAGTAAATGCTTAATCAAAGATAAACCACTTTGTAATGAGTCTTTCTTTTTTTTTTTTTATGATTAATCAAACTTACCAAAATTTTATTTCTAGAAAGTAATTTTTGAAAAAATAAGTTCTTTTCTTGAACCAAATAAGTCTTAATAGATAGGTACAAGAAAAGTGATTACCTTGTTGGTAAGATTAATGCATCCGTGGTCGTTGATTGCTATTGATGGAGACAATTGGTAGTCGGTAAGGATTAAAAGAGAGCAAGAGAGAAACGGGAAGAGATAGAGAGAGAGGGAGAGGAAAGGAGAGAGCGGAGGAAGAGTACTTAATTTTATAGATGAAGGTTGCAATTGAGAATGGTTGTCCTCGTTAGAAGGACTTAGAAAGAGAGGAGCTCTGGAGATCGAGAGAGAAGGATGTGGATGTGGAATAGAATCGTAGACGAAAGCAAGAAAGGAGGCTGGAAGCAACAATATACAATGGTTGTTCATGTCTTTAATGAAAATTGGTAGAGAAGGCAGGGGAGGACCACCGTTGGTGGAAATTAGGGGAGCCAGGATAATGTCGAAATCAAAGAAGCATGAGAGAGTAGAAAGTAGATCATGGAGAAGACTAACATCACCATAGGGTGCTAAGGATAAGTTCGAAGGACATCAACAATCATTGGGAAAGGGAGAGAGGGAGAGATCTCTTAGCCTTTGAGTATTCAAGGATAGATAGTAATACAAAGGGTGAGACCAATTTTTATTTTACAAAGTTAAAAATCGGATCGAATCTTCTAAGGTAAGTAATTGAGAAACTCAACTTAAACCCATATATTACAAAAATTAGGTCGAGCCCGGTTACCGTTCATAAAACGAAGACCCAACTCAAAATGTTGGATGGGTCCGAGTTTAGAAATAAGCCTAATCGGGCATGAACAAATCAACTTGGAGGTTGATTCGCAAGTCAAGCTAACCTATTTGTATCCTTATAGTGCATTCAGTCCATATTTTTTAACCTATCCTGGATCGCAAGTTGATTCTCATGATCTAACCCAAATCATTGATCTATAAAATACGTTTGGGGTGAATACATTTGTTAAACAAGAGAAAATTATTTCAATTACTAAAAAGTTTTACGAAACTGGTTATAGATTTTTCAAGCTTAATCAATTTTAAGGAAATGAATAAACTAGTTTTTTTTAAAAATATTTTCAAAGTTCACGCCAAATATAATTCAATTATTTTTATGGACCCAATTTGATTGGCTATAAATATTAAAAGGCATTACCGCTAAGACGGTAGTCCGGTTGGCAGGGACTTAAATTCATTACCCATCGATCATGATTTCGAGACATGATCTCTGCAGGTGACTCAATTAAATCCAGGATCCATCCTGGAATACATGATCGGGATGGAGGAAGAACGCACTACTCCGTCGACTTAGTAACTCAATTAAATCCAGGATTCATCCTGAATACATGATCGGGAAGAACGCACTACACTTAGTAACTCAATTAAATCCAGGATCGGGATGGAGGAAGAACGCACTACTCCGTCGACTTAGTAACTCAATTAAATCCAGGATTCATCCTGGAATACATGATCGGGAAGAACGCACTACTCCGTGTAAATTAAATCCAGGATCGGGATGGAGGAAGAACGCACTACTCCGTCGACTTAGTAGGATCAGACTGACTTACTTATCTATGATAGAAAAAGTACGTGAAAATATATACTATCTATGATCTAAAATGATAAAGTACGTGAAAATATATACTTATCTATGATAAAGAGGGCACGTGAAAATATACGATCCAAATCGGTGGAACATGATCCGACAGAAAATCCCTACGGTGGGATTTATCTCCCTCCCCTTTCCTTTATAATAAAAAATAAGAAAAACATTAGGCCTATTTTAATTAGGCCTGGCCGGATGAAGGCAAAAATGGTGAGGGCCCACCCAATGCCGGCTTGAGATTCGCTGACGTTGGCTCCACGTCTCTGTTTCCAGGTCGAGCCAAGATGATCAGGTCATACACAGGGTCTTCTCCTTCTCTCTCTCTTTCGCTCCGCCGCCGTGTCTCGCTTCTGACCGGTTAAATTTTGCTACCATGCAGTTCCAAAATCCAATTCATTACTTGTTACGTTCGGAGCAGGGATATGGTCTGCCATTCACACGTTTAAGGCTCATAATTCGTCCAGCTGCCTTCACTGCCAAAGAAAAATTATTCCCCCACACTGCACGCGTCTTCCAAGTGCGCACGCCATTGGCCACAATTGTTAGTTTCCATAACATTAGATCAAGATAGGTGCTTTATGCATAAATTTATAAAAATGAATGGCTATGATTTGTGATGTATAATTTATCTAAACAACTAAATTTTTTTATCACCAAGATAAAGGGCTTGATTAAATTCAAGAATTATTCATGGGATCCATCACGATTGGATCTTGAATCTTGGTGGTATCGAGTTGACTTTCTAGTTTTTCATTCAGCTGGCACGGCATGACTTTGCAAGAGACTTGATTAAATTCAAGAATTATCTCGTGGGACCTAGTTTTCCGTTCACATGGCATCTTGATGGTATCGGATTTTTTCACGATAACCTTGGTGATGCCGTACTCACCCTCGGTCAAGGAAACATTGCGAAAATCTAGCACTTTATCTCCTATCCTTTTACTTATAAAAAAAACTAATTTTTGGCATGGATATCTGTGCATTACTTTAAAAAAAAAGTTACTCTCAAATATTTAAATCTAAAAAATTATTATATTCGGTATGGATTTAAAATATTCTTGTTTAAAAGCACTAATTTTAGAAATGATATGCAATGTATTTGCTTAAATTTTCAAATTTTAGCATGGATAGCTATGTAGTTATTATCAAAAATTTGACTTAAAATATTTGATAAGGCTCTCACCAAATATGATATATTTGATAAGAATTTTTTTTTGTTGTTATCATAAAATTCTTACCGGTTCTAAAAATTTTTATAATGATACATGATTATATGGTATAGATAGTGTAGGATATAATTTCTTTGCTACATGGAGCTATTATACATCATCGATAGATGCAATATATGCCAGAGTGTGGATGACAAAGAGAGGAATAGCTGGTGATTAAAATTTTATCTCGTAAATTCACTGTATCATTATTAGTTGATATACTTGTTTTATTTTATTCCCTTAAGCAGCGCTTAAATATTAGATTTTTTTTATTTGAGAAGATAGAAATATGATTTTGTTAATATATGGGATATGCCTAACACATTTAATAAATAGGCACAGGATTTTACTATTGCAAGATATAAATGCCAGGGCAAAATAGGATTATGATATCCTAGTTAAAAAATCATGACATTTTAGTTAAAAAATTATGACACCCATATAGAAAAGATTAAAGTAAAGGTATTAACCCCTTTTAGTTAGACTATCTATCATTCGTGGTCTAAATTATAACTTCCAGAATATCATAACATGCTACATATGCTAAAAGATTATTAATATAGGCCGAAACAGAATTATGAGATAATAGTTTAAAAATTATGACATCCTAGTTAAAAAATATGATATCCCAGTGAAAACATGAAAGCAAAGATATTAACCCCTTCTACTTCGATTACCTATCACCTATGATCAGAATTATAACTCTCAAAATATTATGATATATCACTAAGAAAAAATACTAAATAAATGCTGAAATAGAATTACAACACTCTAGTTCTAAACTTATAACATCCTAATTAAAAAACTATGACACCCTAGCATGAAACATAATATTCCAGTATAATACATCCCTTCAAAAATTTGACATTTGGCATAGAACATAACTCTTATATCCAACAAACTATATGTAATGAGCAAAATATATTTATAACATTCTAATTTGAAATAAATACATAATTTTTCTTTTCATTGATGTTTAAGGGATGACATTAATTGAATCATACATTTTTGATACCATGTTACAAAAGTCCAAGAACTGAAAAGAAAAAAATATTATAAATATTTTGCTTTTACATCCTAATTTTTAAAAATACTATCTATTTTTTGATTGAGACTCTCTTTCAATATTCTTGTTGCTAACTGTCACCGGTATAGACTGATATCATCTTGTATGAAATTCCAATGATCTAGCTTAGCCTTGTGAGCAAGAGATTTCATGTATTTTAAACAATTATAAAGCCTTCATACTAGGCTATGAAATAATTACAAAATTACTCGAAACATAGAAAAAAAAATATAAGATTATGAAAAAATAAATTCTATCCAACTATTATAAAAATATAAGCCTTTCAAGCATAAGTTTATACAAGATGTCATAATATTTGAACTAGGATATCATAATTTTTGAACTAGGATATCATAATGCTGTTTCGAGCTGAATTACTCATAATTTTTTTACCATGGCATGTTATAACATTGTGGGTGTCATAATTTATCCCACGAATACAAAAAATTCTTGGTAGGAAGGGTTGATGTATTTAGTTTCTTAAATTTATTTAGGTTGTTATAAAATTTGAACTAAGATGTCATAATACTATTTTGGGCTGAATTACTCATTATTTTTTTATCGTGGCATGTTTTGACATTATGGATAAAATAATTCATCCCACAGATGAAAGTAAGTCTTGGTACAGAGCTTTGATGCATTCAGTTTCTTAAATTTGTGTAGAATATCATAGTATTTGAACTAGAATATTATAATTTTTAAACTAGGATATCATAATAATGTTTTAGGCTGAATTATTCATGATTTTTTTATCATGGCATGTAATGACATTGTGGGTATCATAATTCACCACATGGATAAAAGAAATTCTTTCAAATGATTTTACGGAATATACATCACAATTGTCAACTTTTTTAATTAATTTAGTATTTGATGCAGCCATTTAAGGATCTCATTTTGAAAAATTATGACATCCTAGTGCAAAACATAAAACTGAAAGCATTAACCCCTCCTACAAGGATTTCACAGTCTGTAGCCTGATTTATGATCCCCTGAATGTCATAACATGCCATGGAGAAAAAAGAATATAATTCAGGTCAAAATAGAATTATGATATCCTAGTTAAAATAAATTATGATATCATTATCGAAAATATAAAACTAAAGGCATTAATCCCTCCTACCAGGAATACATATCACTTATGGCCTAAATTATAACTCCCATAATGTTATAATATGCCATAGATGGAAAACGATGATACATATATGCCGAAACAAGGTTATGACATCCTAGTTCAAAAACTATGACATTCTAGTTCAAAAATTATGATATCCTGGTATGAAATATAAAACTAAAGGCATTAACACTTCCTACAATAACTTTACATAGTCTGTGGTATCATTGATGACCCCTGAATTAATAACATGCCACAAAATATATATATATATATATATATATATATATATATATATAAAATTCAGGCCTAAACATGATAATGATCCCTATTTTACAAATTATGACATTCGTTTAAGAAACTTTATGAAATCTTTGTAAAAAAATATGCCACGGATGTCATCACATGCTATGGTATCACTTATAGCCTGAATAATAACTCCCAGGATGTCATCATATATCACGGATGGTAAAAGAATATAAACATATGTCAAAACAAAATTATACATCCTAGTTCAAAAATTATAATACTTTAGTTCAAAAATTATGACATCCGCGCAGAAAATATGAAACTAAAGATATTAACCCCTCCTACTAAGAATACATATTACTTATGGCCTAAATTATAACTTCCAAGATGTCACCACATGTCACGGATGGTAAAAGAATATAAATATATGCCAAAACAGGATTATGATATCCTAGTTCAAAAACTATAATATCCTAGCTAAAAAGTTATGACACTCCTATAGAAAATATGAAATCAAAGACATTAACCCCTCCTACCAAGATTATTTATTACTTGTGGCCTAAATTATAACTTTCAGGATGTCATAACTGTTGGGAAATATGTCCCAAAGCCAATTTCTACTGTAAATAGTTGTACATTTGATGTAATTATATATGAATTATATTATTGAATAAAATGTTTATTCTGGCAATTCATCACTATTTCATCTTTCTGTAATGAGTTCTTCAGTGATAAAGTCCTTAGGACTATTTGTATGTGATATAGAGAGGATATATCATATAGTCCTAAAATTGTTCGCGACCAAATGATACACTTATTTCAGGATGATAGTATATCAAGTATAGGTCATTGTGTGCCATAGTCGTTGGTTGTCCTCTTAACCAAGGAGTGTAGAGACACTGGTATGGCATGCAGATGTTGTGTTTGACATTTCATCGAACGTGACCCGTCTGTACTTTTTCTGCCTAGAGTTTTGATATGGATGTAGTTATCCCTCAGACATGAGATCGTCATGGTAGCTTGCGAGCAACTCATTGTACTTTGGTACTGGACTATCTGGATTTCTAATCCAGGGACGGAAGGTTTCTGGGTACAGTTAAGTACTCGTGTAGCGATGATCGGATCAAGATGGGATTGACCCCTCCAAAGTGTTTGGAGCAGATATCTTACTGTGTTTCAATTTAGCAAAATCTTGGCCAGGGTAGTCACTGTAAAGTGTTACAGGACTTGTGAGATTGAGACACATTGTTGATGGACTTTATGGGTTGGGCAGTTAAACCCTAAGTCTTCTGAGCATTGAGGTCAAAGGGATTAATTACAAGGTTTCTATATCTCCTGGTTCTTGATTGTTGCTCTGCAACTTCGACCTATCCGGACGTCGGGTGTCATTGCTAGATGGCGACTATGACTGGTATTGGAAATGTTCCAGTGCTACCGGCTTAGTGTTCGAACCTATGGGGTCACACACCATAGGGGTTTCTACTTGATCTAGTGATCGGAGAACGATTGGGAATCGTTCGTGGACTCACAGAGAAAAAGGGTTTTTCTTTATCCAAGTGTCAACACTTGATATTCTTGAAAGTGTCGACACTTGTGTAAGTGTCGACACTTGTTGATTTCGCAAGTGTAGACACTTGATGTCACAAAAAGTTGTGACATGAAATTTTCACTAATAGTTGGTGATGCATGGAGGTGAATTAAGTAATGTGATTACTTGATAGCCCAACTTGATTGAGCTATAAAAATCTGGAACGAATCAAATAGGATTTTATTCAAAATGGGTTTGGATCCAATCGGGTTGAACCCAATGTATGCACACTTGACCCAATTGATTTTAGTTATGAATTAAAATCAATTAATACATTTAATCTGAATTTAAATAAGTTTAAATTCATTTTTGGGGAGTTATGTAACTTCCCATGACCATAACTCCCCATAACTACCCATTACCACACCTATAACTCCCCACTCTCCCTCTCCCTCTCCATCTACTTAAGGGGCTGAAATGGGAGGACGAAAATAAGGAAAATTTCAGCAAATAAATGCTGGAAAAATCAAAGGGAAGAAAGGAAAGAAACTAGGAAAAAGTTCTAGTTTTTAGGTGTGAGGTTTTTGGAGAAAAGTGTGCATTTTTGTACCTAGAGATCTAGGTCTTAGGATTGAGTGTTTGGGAAGGGTTCCAGCCACACATTCTCCACCTCTTGAGCTTCTTCATTCATTCAGAGAGTCCGGCATCGAAAGAAGAAAAGGAGTCCCGATCAAATCGTTTCACAACAAGCTAGCACTTGGAGTGGAAGTAGATTTTGAAAGAGCCCTGGTGTGAACCACCTGTAGAGGCCGGACACGTGTGCGGCTAAGCAGAGTTCTTCCTCCTGCTCCTGGATATTTCGCAGCGGAGAGCGTCTCCATTTCATACAAGGTATGGTTTTACATATATAGATATGTTGCTTTGAAATGTTCATAGCATGAATTCATGATTTCACTGTTTATATTAATCATTCATGCAAGATCTTGGGACAAGTAGTATAGAAAAGTTTTAAAGCATGCTTAGATTAAATGTTAATCATTTTATCATGCTTCCGCTGCATGTTATTTTGAAAAAGTTTTAAAATACAAAGCATGCTCGCTACTAGTTTTCCATTCAATTGGTATCAGAGCAACCAGGTTGCTTTAGCATGAATGTTTAGTATAAACATTATAAAATCAGTTTAATTTCTTGCAAGTACTCGGATTGATTGCCTCACCAGGCCATCCGGTCATAGGAGAGAAGTAGGGCTGCAAGACCCTCACTTCCCATTCAAAGGGATCTCCTATGGCGTGTAGGGGTGCCATTGTGAAGGACTCATGAAGAAGAAAAAGAAAAGAAAAAAGTAAAGATTAAAATATTTTAATCTTTATTATGTTCTAAATTTGAAGTCATAAAATATTTTAGAAATGTTCTAAAGTTAGTTTATGATCGTTATGTTAAATAGTTTAACAAAAAATTTAAGTTTAGAAAAGACAGTTTGGATTTCAGCATTTCTGTGCTCGGATTTGATCAAGTGTCGACACTTGGTTTACCTAGTGTCGACACTTGGGTGTCTATGTGTCGACACTTGGCCTTCTAGGTGTCGACTCATGAACAAAAACACAGAAATCGGTTCTCTGTGTGTCAACCTGTCTCAGAGTAGTGTCGACACCTGGTGTCGACACTTGCTACTGAAGTGTGGACACTTCATAGTGAACAGAAATTTAAAAATTGGATTTTCTTGTAAAAATGTTTTATAAAGTTTTTTGAAAATGTTTCAATCTGTTGTATGATTAACTTAATTATGAATTAAGTAAATCTAAGTGACTAAATGATCTAAGGATATGATTTTAAGATCTAAGTCATATTCATAACTTTGGTTTAAATGGGTTAGCTTGAATTAGGTCCTAATTGGGTTAGACCTAAGTTTAGATGAATAGGACTTAATAGAGAATTAACTTAATCAAATGTTGAGTTAAGGTTCTTCTCTAGTATCTATCTAATAGTTAGATTGATTGGCCCATACATCTAAATGGACTTAATCTTGGCTTCGTGGTAGGACCCGATTCCTTAGGCTAGTCTAATCGAAATTGGTGAACCAATTGGTGTCTAAGGTAAGTATGGCTTTTGATCTATGGTTTTTTGGGGCTACCTCTTTCCTGGCCAATGATATTGGTGTCTAAGGAAAGATGGTTAATGGCTTAACCCATAACCTTGATCTCACTTACCTGGCAATATGGTCAACCAGTTTTGATTAGTTAGCTCATTGATTCGAGTTAGCAATGCCAATAAGGTTAATCAGCTTGACTGATTTAGGTGCCCATGGATTTTGTGGTTCATGTAACCCTTTCATTAACATATGAAGTTAGTGAAAGATAATCCATGACTTATCCTTTCTCTTCTGTCACAACATGTATAAAACCTCTAAATTATTAGGTCCTTAAAAAGATGGAAATTATATGATAATTTTTTGTCTTAGCCTCCCATTAAGATGTTTGGTAATGAGTCCAGTAGTGGGGTGATCATCGACAGATCCATAGATCGGGTGGTCATCATACTATTGGAATTGTCATTCATTATATGATGACATAATGCAACTTTCTTAAAAGGTGGTCAGGTTAGCCGGCCAAAGTCGGGCTTGATCATTTGTTAGCTAGAAGCATTAAGATCAGTCATGTTAATGGTTGGACCTAACTGGGACCTTCTTTAGCAGGTAGCCCAAAGGCCGATTGAAGTGTTCCTAGGGCAAAATAAATTACTAGGAGTTGTTTGGAGAAACAACTGGTTATGAACCTACCTTTAGATGAACATGGGTTGGCCGACCATAGTTGGGCTCATGCATTGTCTATTGGATTCTGGTACCCACTAAGGAATAAGTGTTATTCTTCGGATTGGAGGTAGAGGCTACCAGTCTGAATAAAATAGTGGGAGGAGCTTTTAGACAAAAGTCCATGTCTTTAAGTTTTAAATAACTCATATACTAAATAGTCTTGGTTTTCTTTTTCAGATAATGTCTACTAATCTGTCACTCCGGTCATTATTAGATAATGACAAGCTCATGGGACCCAACTTCGATAGCTGGTATCGAAGACTGAGAATTGTTCTCGAGCACGAATGGATCCTTTATGTATTAACGGATCCGGCACCTGAGGGGCCAGCCCCCACCGCACATACTGCAGTCAGAGATGCTTATCAAAAGTGGGTCTCTGACCGTACTATGGTGCGGTGCATTATGTTGGCGGCTATGAATGACGAGTTCAGTCGTAGATTCGAGGAGGCCCAACCGGAGGAAATCCTTCAAAAGTTGAAAGAATCTTTGGGTGCTCCAGACGACGTTGAAAGGTACAGGGTTTCCTCTACCATCTTCAACGCTCGAATGATTGAAGGGTCCTCGGTCACTGATCATGTATTGTACATGATCGAGATGATCGAGCGCTTGGCCAAACTCGGATATCCTTTCCACGAGCAGCTTGGGAAGGATGCGATTTTGAATTCTTTGCCTCCCTCCTACTTACCTTTTCTAGATCACTATAGATTAACAAGGCCTGTAGTCAACTACCATGGGTTGATGGGGTTACTACAGACTTATGAAAAGGATCGCCAGCTCCAAAAGAGCTTGGTGAATTTAGTGGGAGGCAGTGCGGCAAGGCGTCGCCCCTTTAAGAAAGGGAAAAAGAAAAAGAATGAAAATAGAATGGTGCAAAGTGCTGGGCCCAGTCAGATTAAGAAGAAGGCTGACCAGAGTCAGGCAGAATGCTTCTACTGCAAGAAGCTGGGTCATTGAAAGAGGAATTGTTCCGCTTACCTAGCTACACTTGACCCGAACAGGCCGAAGAAGAAGAAGCAGCAAAAGATTGCTGGACAAGGTATTTATATGATAAATCCTTGTTGTTTTCTATTTGTGATACTACTAACTGGATATTAGATCTGGTAGTCCTTATCATATTTGCAATACGTTGTAGGGACTACAAGTTAGTAGAAGATTCGAGAATGGTGAGAGATTTCTGAATGTGGGAACGGAAGTCAAGCTCCAGTCCTGGCATTGGGAATTGTCAATCTATTTTTCGAGTCTTGTAAAGTTGTTCTTAGTGATTGTCACTATTGTCCATCATTCCTTGTAAATATTATCTCTGTAGGCCAGTTGGCCAGTAATGGTTATGAACTATTAATCAAGAGTGATTTTTGCAAAGTCATTATGAATGATATTGTGGTTATGACTGGACATATTAAGAATGGCATTTATGTTTTATCACAGCCTATTGGTGTAATGTACATTTCTTGCAAACACCCTAGATTAATAATGTCAATGATGCTTATCTCTGGTATTGTAGGCTAGGTCATATAAACAAGAATAGAATCAACAGGTTAGTGGGAGAAGGTCTCCTAAACGTTAGTGATTGTGAATCACTGCCAACTTGTGAATCTTGTTTACTTGGTAAGATGACCAAGTCACCTTTTACTGGAAAAGGTGTACGAGCCGATGACATTTTATGTCTAGTACATACTGATGTATGTGGACCAATGAATGTCGATGCCAAGGATGGGTATAAATATTTCATTACATTTACGGACGACCTCTCAAGGTACGGTTATGTCTTTTTGATGAGACATAAATCTGAATCATTTGAGATGTTCAAACGGTATCATAATGAAGTTGAAAAACAAACCGGGAAGCTTATTAAAATCCTTCGATCAGATCGAGGTGGAGAATATCTTTCTGGGGATTTTCTGACTTATCTTGAAGAGAATGGGATTCTCTCTCAATGGACACCTCCTGGGATGCCTCAGTTAAATGGTGTGTCTGAAAGGAGGAATCGGACTCTGTTAGACATGGTCAGATCCATGATGGGATTTGCAAC
The DNA here is from genome assembly GCA_021397845.1 of Areca catechu. NCBI lineage: Eukaryota > Viridiplantae > Streptophyta > Magnoliopsida > Arecales > Arecaceae > Areca > Areca catechu. Next base: position 160,391,111 of record CM038050.1, read on the forward strand.
TCTGTCAACTTCCTTTTGGGGGTATGCTTTGGAGTCAGCATGCTATCTTCTAAATAGAGTTCCGAGTAAGTCTGTTAACAAAACTCCATATGAAATATGGAATGGGCGTAAGCCGAGTCTATCACACCTTCGGGTTTGGGGATGTCCGTCTTATGTCAAGCATTTGGAAACAGATAAACTTGGACCTAGGTCTGACAGGTGCCTCTTTGTTGGGTATCCTAAAGAGTCTAAGGGTTATTTCTTCTATATACCTGGGGAACAAAAATTGTTCGTCAGTCTTAGAGCTACCTTTTTGGAAAGGGAGTACCTTACTGAAGGTGCTCAAGCTGCCAATGTTGAGCTTACTGAAGTTCAACAGATAGAAGAACCAAATCACTCAAGGACTGCTACAGAACCCGTTATGATAAGATCAAACCTTGAGCCTATTGACCAGTCATTAAGGAGATCTGGTAGAGTACCGCGTCAACCGAAGATACTATGGTTTTCTGGTCCGAGACGGTGATCCCGTTGAGCTCGATGAGAACAACGAGGATCCAATCACCTATATGGATGCGATGCAGAGGTCTGATTCTGAGTTGTGGCTGGGAGCCATGAAATCTGAAATGGAGTCCATGGAAATCAACAAAGTATGGACTTTGGTTGATCCACCTGAAGGGGTAAAACCCATTGGGTGCAAATGGGTCTTCAAAAGGAAACGGGGCGCAGATGGGCAGGTAGAGACCTATAAAGCCCGTCTGGTTGCCAAGGGTTATCGTCAACGTTATGGTATTGACTATGACGAGACGTTTTCCCCTGTGGCAATGCTCAAGTCTATTCGGATTATGCTTGCCTTAGCTGCATATCTGGATTATGAAATCTGGCAAATGGATGTCCGAACAGCTTTCCTAAATGGTGAGCTAGATGAGGAGGTGTATATGATGCAACCTGAAGGGTTCACATCCACAGATGAATCTAAGGTATGTAAGCTTAGTAGGTCCATCTATGGACTAAAGCAGGCATCTCGGAGTTGGAACATGCGTTTTGATAAGTGTGTCAAGACGTATGGTTTTGTTAGGAACAAAGAAGAACCCTGCATATATAAGTGGGCAAATGGTTCTGTAGTTGTATTTCTTGTACTGTATGTGGATGACATTCTCTTAATCGGGAATGACATCCCTGCATTACAGGGAATAAAGGTCTGGTTGTCGTCCCAGTTTTCTATGAAAGACCTGGGTGAAGCTTCTTTCATACTAGGTATGAAGATCTATAGGGATAGATCAAGGAAGCTTCTGGGTTTGTCCCAGTCTACGTACATTGATACCGTGCTGAAAAGGTTTAGCATGGAGAATTCCAAGAAAGGCTATCTTCCGATAGGCCATGGAATTTCTCTTTCCAAGAAGGATTGTCCGACAACTCCTGAGGAAAGAGAGCGTATGAGTAGGATTCCTTATGCTTCGGTAGTAGGGTCCATCATGTACGCCATGACATGTACTAGACCAGACGTGGCATACTCATTAGGAATAGTGAGTCGATACCAGTCTGACCCAGGTGAAGCACACTGGAAGGTTGCAAAGACCATCCTGAAGTATTTGCGAAATACCAAGGACCAGTGGCTTCTTTTTGGAGGACCTGACTTGAAACTTGTGGGGTATACTGACTCCAGTTTCCAGTCAGATAGGGATGATAGCAAGAGTGTATCTGGTTTTGTTTTTTCCCTGAATGGTGGAGCTATCTGCTGGAAGAGTTCCAAGCAGCACACTGTAGCAGACTCTGTATGCGAAGCGGAATATATTGCAGCATCTGATGCAGCAAAGGAAGCTGTTTGGTTGCGAAAATTTCTCGGCGAGCTGGGAGTGGCACCTTCCCTGGATGGTCCTGTTCCAGTGTACTGTGACAGCACTGGAGCCATTGCTCAAGCCAAAGAGCCGAAGTCCCATCAGCGTACCAAGCATATTCTGCGCCGATTTCATTTGTGCGAGAAATCGTGGAACGAGGTGATATCGACCTTTTGAAGATTGACGGAAAGGAGAACCTGGCTGACCCCTTTACTAAAGCCGTTGGAATTCAAGAACTCAATAATTGTAAATGGAAGATGGGTATACGATACTGTTCTGATTGGCTTTAGTCCAAGTGGGAGTTGTTGGAAAATGTGTCCCAAAGCCAATTTCTACTGTAAACAGTTGTACATTTGATGTAATTATATATGAATTATATTATTGAATAAAATGTTTATTCTGGCAGTTCATCACTATTTCATCTTTCTGTAATGAGTTCTTCAGTGATGAAGTCCTTAGGACTATTTGTATGTGATATAGAGAGGATATATCATATAGTCCTAAAATTGTTCGCGACCAAATGATACACTTATTTCAGGATGATAGTATATCAAGTATAGGTCGTTGTGTGCCATAGTCGTTGGTTGTCCTCTTAACCAAGGAGTGTAGAGACACTGGTATGGCATGCAGATGTTGTGTTTGACATTTCATCGAACGTGACCCGTCTGTACTTTTTTTGCCTAGAGTTTTGATATGGACGTAGTTATCCCTCAGACATGAGATCGTCATGGTAGCTTGCGAGCAACTCATTGTACTTTGGTACTGGACTATCTGGATTTCTAATCCAGGGACGGAAGGTTTCTGGGTACAGTTAAGTACTCGTGTAGCGGTGATCGGATCAAGATGGGATTGACCCCTCCAAAGTGTTTGGAGCAGATATCTTACTGTGTTTCAATTTAGCAAAACCTTGGCCAGGGTAGTCACTGTAAAGTGTTACAGGACTTGTGAGATTGAGACACATTGTTGATGGACTTTATGGGTTGGGCAGTTAAACCCTAAGTCTTCCTGAGCATTGAGGTCAAAGGGATTAATTACAAGGTTTCCATATCTCCTGGTTCTTGATTGTTGCTCTGCAACTTCGACCTATCCGGACGTCGGGTGTCATTGCTAGATGGCGACTTTGACTGGTATTGGAAATGTTCCAGTGCTACCGGCTTAGTGTTCGAACCTATGGGGTCACACACCATAGGGGTTTCTACTTGATCTAGTGATCGGAGAACGATTGGGAATCGTTCGTGGACTCACAGAGAAAAAGGGTTTTTCTTTATCCAAGTGTCAACACTTGATATTCTTGAAAGTGTCGACACTTGTGTAAGTGTCGCACTTGTGTAGACACTTGATGTCACAAAAAGTTGTGACATGAAATTTTCACTAATAGTTGGTGATGCATGGAGGTGAATTAAGTAATGTGATTACTTGATAGCCCAATTTGATTGAGCTATAAAAATCTGGAACGAATCAAATAGGATTTGGTTCAAAATGGGTTTGGGTCCAATCGGGTTGAACCCAATGTATGCACACTTGACCCAATTGATTTTAGTTATGAATTAAAATTAATTAATACATTTAATCTGAATTTAAATAAGTTTAAATTCATTTTTGGGGAGTTATGTAACTTTCCATGACCATAACTCCCCATAACTACCCATTACCACACCTATAACTCCCCACTCTCCCTCTCCCTCTCCATCTACTTAAGGGGCTGAAATGGGAGGACGAAAATAAGGAAAAATTCAGCAAATAAATGCTGGAAAAATCAAAGGGAAGAAAGGGAAGAAACTAGGAAAAGTTCTAGTTTTTAGGTGTGAGGTTTTTGGAGAAAAGTGTGCATTTTTGTACCTAGAGATCTAGGTCTTAGGATTGAGTGTTTGGGAAGGGTTCCAACCACTCATTCTCCACCTCTTGAGCTTCTTCATTCATTCGGAGAGTCCGGCATCGAAAGAAGAAAAGGAGTCCCGATCAAATCGTTCCACAACAAGCTAGCACTTGGAGTGGAAGTAGATTTTGAAAGAGCCCTGGTGTGAACCACCTGTAGAGGCCGGACACGTGTGCGGCTAAGCAGAGTTCTTCCTCCTGCTCCTGGATCTTTCGCAGCGGAGAGCGTCTCCATTTCATACAAGGTATGGTTTTACATATATAGATATGTTGCTTTGAAATGTTCATAGCATGAATTCATGATTTCACTGTTTATATTAATCATTCATGCAAGATCTTGGGACAAGTAGCATAGAAAAGTTTTAAAGCATGCTTAGATTAAATGTTAATCATTTTATCATGCTTCCGCTGCATGTTATTTTGAAAAAGTTTTAAAATACAAAGCATGCTCGCTACTAGTTTTCCTTTCAATTGGTATCAGAGCAACCAGGTTGCTTTAGCATGAATGTTTAGTATAAACATTATAAAATCAGTTTAATTTCTTGCAAGTACTCGGATTGATTGCCTCACCAGGCCATCCGGTCATAGGAGAGAAGTAGGGCTGCAAGACCCTCACTTCCCATTCAAAGGGATCTCCTATGGCGTGTAGGGGTGCCATTGTGAAGGACTCATGAAAAAGAAAAAAAAAGAAAAAAGTAAAGATTAAAATATTTTGATCTTTATTATGTTCTAAATTTGAAGTCATAAAATGTTTTAGAAATGTTCTAAAGTTAGTTTATGATTGCTATGTTAAATAGTTTAACATAAAATTCAAGTTTAGAAAAGACAAAGTTTGGATTTCAGCATTTCTGTGCTCGGATTTGATCAAGTGTCGACACTTGGTTTACCTAGTGTCGACACTTGGGTGTCTATGTGTCGACACTTGGCCTTCTAGGTGTCGACTCATGAACAAAAACACAAATCGGTTCTCTGTGTGTCGACCTGTCTCAGAGTAGTGTCGACACCTAGTGTCGACACTTGCTACTGAAGTGTGGACACTTCACAGTGAACAGAAATTTAAAAATTGGATTTTCTTGTAAAAATATTTTATAAAATTTTTTGAAAATGTTTCAATCTGTTGTATGATTAACTTAATTATGAATTAAGTAAATCTAAGTGACTAAATGATCTAAGGATATGATTTTAAGATCTAAGTCATATTCATAACTTTGGTTTAAATGGGTTAGCTTGAATTAGGTCCTAATTGGGTTAGACCTAAGTTTAGATGAATAGGACTTAATAGAGAATTAACTTAATCAAATGTTGAGTTAAGGTTCTTCTCTAGTATCTATCTAATAGTTAGATTGATTGGTCCATACATCTAAATGGACTTAATCTTGGCTTCGTGGTAGGACCCGATTCCTTAGGCTAGTCTAATCGAAATTGGTGAACCAATTGGTGTCTAAGGTAAGTATGGCTTTTGATCTATGGTTTTTTGGGGCTACCTCTTTCCTGGCCAATGATATTGGTGTCTAAGGAAAGATGGTTAATGGCTTAACCCATAACCTTGATCTCACTTACCTGGCCAATATGGTCAACCAGTTTTGATTAGTTAGCTCATTGATTCGAGTTAGCCCATGCCAATAAGGTTAATCAGCTTGACTGATTTAGGTGCCCATGGATTTTGTGGTTCATGTAACCCTTTCATTAACATATGAAGTTAGTGAAAGATAATCCATGACTTATCCTTTCTCTTCTGTCACAACATGTATAAAACTCTAAATTATTAGGTCCTTAAAAAGATGGAAATTATATGATAATTTTTTGTCTTAGCCTCCCATTAAGATGTTTGGTAATGAGTCCAGTAGTGGGGTGATCATCGGCAGATCCATAGATCGGGTGGTCATCATACTATTGGAATTGTCATTCATTATATGATGACATAATGCAACTTTCTTAAACAGGTGGTCAGGTTAGCCGGCCAAAGTCGGGCTTGATCATTTGTTAGCTAGAAGCATTAAGATCAGTCATGTTAATGGTTGGACCTAACTGGGACCTTCTTTAGCAGGTAGCCCAAAGGCCGATTGAAGTGTTCCTAGGGCAAAATAAATTACTAGGAGTTGTTTGGAGAAACAACTGGTTATGAACCTACCTTTAGATGAACATGGGTTGGCCGACCATAGTTGGGCTCATGCATTGTCTATTGGATTCTGGTACCCACTAAGGATAAGTGTTATTCTTCGGATTGGAGGTAGAGGCTACCAGTCTGAATAAAATAGTGGGAGGAGCTTTTAGACAAAAGTCCATGTCTTTAAGTTTTAAATAATCATATACTAAATAGTCTTGGTTTTCTTTTTCAGATAATGTCTACTAATCTGTCACTCCGGTCATTATTAGATAATGACAAGCTCATGGGACCCAACTTCGATAGCTGGTATCGAAGACTGAGAATTGTTCTCGAGCACGAACGGATCCTTTATGTATTAACGGATCCGGCACCTGAGGGGCCAGCCCCCACCGCACATACTGCAGTCAGAGATGCTTATCAAAAGTGGGTCTCTGACCGTACTACGGTGCGGTGCATTATGTTGGCGGCTATGAACGACGAGTTCAGTCGTAGATTCGAGGAGGCCCAACCGGAGGAAATCCTTCAAAAGTTGAAGGAATCTTTTGGTGCTCCAGACGACGTTGAAAGGTACAGGGTTTCCTCTACCATCTTCAACGCTCGAATGACTGAAGGGTCCTCGGTCACTGATCATGTATTGTACATGATCGAGATGATCGAGCGCTTGGCCAAACTCGGATATCCTTTCCACGAGCAGCTTGGGAAGGATGCGATTTTGAATTCTTTGCCTCCCTCCTACTTACCTTTTCTAGATCACTATAGATTAACAAGGCCTGTAGTCAACTACCATGGGTTGATGGGGTTACTACAGACTTATGAAAAGGATCACCAGCTCCAAAAGAGCTTGGTGAATTTAGTGGGAGGCAGTGCGGCAAGGCGTCGCCCCTTTAAGAAAGGGAAAAAGAAAAAGAATAAAAATAGAATGGTGCAAAGTGCTGGGCCCAGTCAGATTAAGAAGAAGGCTGACCAGAGTCAGGCAGAATGCTTCTACTGCAAGAAGCCGGGTCATTGGAAGAGGAATTGTTCCGCTTACCTAGCTACACTTGACCCGAACAGGCCGAAGAAGAAGAAGCAGCAAAAGGTTGCTGGACAAGGTATTTATATGATAAATCCTTGTTGTTTTTCTATTTGTGATACTACTAACTGGATATTAGATACTGGTAGTCCTTATCATATTTGCAATACGTTGCAGGGACTACAAGTTAGTAGAAGATTCGAGAATGGCGAGAGATTTCTGAATGGGGAAACGGAAGTCAAGCTCCAGTCCTGGCATTGGGAATTGTCAATCTATTTTTCGAGTCTTGTAAAGTTGTTCTTAGTGATTGTCACTATTGTCCATCATTCCTTGTAAATATTATCTCTGTAGGCCAGTTGGCCAGTAATGGTTATGAACTATTAATCAAGAGTGATTTTTGCAAAGTCATTATGAATGATATTGTGGTTATGACTGGACATATTAAGAATGGCATTTATGTTTTATCACAGCCTATTGGTGTAATGTACATTTCTTGCAAACGCCCTAGATTAGATAATGTCAATGATGCTTATCTCTGGCATTGTAGGCTAGGTCATATAAACAAGAATAGAATCAACAGGTTAGTGGGAGAAGGTCTCCTAAACGTTAGTGATTGTGAATCACTGCCAACTTGTGAATCTTGTTTACTTGGTAAGATGACCAAGTCACCTTTTACTGGAAAAGGTGTACGAGCCGATGACATTTTGTGTCTAGTACATACTGATGTATGTGGACCAATGAATGTCGATGCCAAGGGTGGGTATAAATATTTCATTACATTTACGGACGACCTCTCAAGGTACGGTTATGTCTTTTTGATGAGACATAAATCTGAATCATTTGAGATGTTCAAACGGTATCGTAATGAAGTTGAAAAACAAACCGGGAAGCTTATTAAAATCCTTCGATCAGATCGAGGTGGAGAATATCTTTCTGGGGATTTTCTGACTTATCTTGAAGAGAATGTGATTCTCTCTCAATGGACACCTCCTGGGATGCCTCAGTTAAATGGTGTGTCTGAAAGGAGGAATCGGACTCTGTTAGACATGGTCAGATCCATGATGGGATTTGCAACTCTGTCAACTTCCTTTTGGGGGTATGCTTTGGAGTCAGCATGCTATCTTCTAAATAGAGTTCCGAGTAAGTCTGTTAACAAAACTCCATATGAAATATGGAATGGGCGTAAGCCGAGTCTATCACACCTTCGGGTTTGGGGATGTCCGTCTTATGTCAAGCGTTTGGAAACAGATAAACTTGGACCTAGGTCTGACAGGTGCCTCTTTGTTGGGTATCCTAAAGAGTCTAAGGGTTATTTCTTCTATATACCTGGGGAACAAAAATTGTTCGTCAGTCTTAGAGCTACCTTTTTGGAAAGGGAGTACCTTACTGAAGGTGCTCAAGCTGCCAATGTTGAGCTTACTGAAGTTCAACAGATAGAAGAACCAAATCACTCAAGGACTGCTACAGAACCCGTTATGATAAGATCAAACCTTGAGCCTATTGACCAGTCATTAAGGAGATCTGGTAGAGTACCGCGTCAACCGACAGATACTATGGTTTTCTGGTCCGAGACGGTGATCCCGTTGAGCTCGATGAGAACAACGAGGATCCAATCACCTATATGGACGCGATGCAGAGGTCTGATTCTGAGTTGTGGCTGGGAGCCATGAAATCTGAAATGGAGTCCATGGAAATCAACAAAGTATGGACTTTGGTTGATCCACCTGAAGGGGTAAAACCCATTGGGTGCAAATGGGTCTTCAAAAGGAAACGGGGCGCAGATGGGCAGGTAGAGATCTATAAAGCCCGTCTGGTTGCCAAGGGTTATCGTCAACGTTATGGTATTGACTATGACGAGACGTTTTCCCTGTGGCAATGCTCAAGTCTATTCGGATTATGCTTGCCTTAGCTGCATATCTGGATTATGAAATCTGGCAAATGGATGTCCGAACAGCTTTCCTAAATGGTGAGCTAGATGAGGAGGTGTATATGATGCAACCTGAAGGGTTCACATCCACAGATGAATCTAAGGTATGTAAGCTTAGTAGGTCCATCTATGGACTAAAGCAGCATCTCGGAGTTGGAACATGTGTTTTGATAAGTGTGTCAAGACGTATGGTTTTGTTAGGAACAAAGAAGAACCCTGCATATATAAGTGGGCAAATGGTTCTGTAGTTGTATTTCTTGTACTGTATGTGGATGACATTCTCTTAATCGGGAATGACATCCCTGCATTACAGGGAATAAAGGTCTGGTTGTCGTCCCAGTTTTCTATGAAAGACCTGGGTGAAGCTTCTTTCATACTAGGTATGAAGATCTATAGGGATAGATCAAGGAAGCTTCTGGGTTTGTCCCAGTCTACGTACATTGATACCGTGCTGAAAAGGTTTAGCATGGAGAATTCCAAGAAAGGCTATCTTCCGATAGGCCATGGAATTTCTCTTTCCAAGAAGGATTGTCCGACAACTCCTGAGGAAAGAGAGCGTATGAGTAGGATTCCTTATGCTTCGGTAGTAGGGTCCATCATGTACGCCATGACATGTACTAGACCAGACGTGGCATACTCATTAGGAATAGTGAGTCGATACCAGTCTGACCCAGGTGAAGCACACTGGAAGGTTGCAAAGACCATCCTGAAGTATTTGCGAAATACCAAGGACCAGTGGCTTCTTTTTGGAGGACCTGACTTGAAACTTGTGGGGTATACTGACTCCAGTTTCCAGTCAGATAGGGATGATAGCAAGAGTGTATCTGGTTTTGTTTTTACCCTGAATGGTGGAGCTATCTGCTGGAAGAGTTCCAAGCAGCACACTGTAGCAGACTCTGTATGCGAAGCGGAATATATTGCAGCATCTGATGCAGCAAAGGAAGCTGTTTGGTTGCGAAAATTTCTCGGCGAGCTGGGAGTGGCACCTTCCCTGGATGGTCCTGTTCCAGTGTACTGTGACAGCACTGGAGCCATTGCTCAAGCCAAAGAGCCGAAGTCCCATCAGCGTACCAAGCATATTCTGCGCCGATTTCATCTTGTGCGAGAAATCGTGGAACGAGGTGATATCGACCTTTTGAAGATTGACGGAAAGGAGAACCTGGCTGACCCCTTTACTAAAGCCGTTGGAATTCAAGAACTCAATAATTGTAAATGGAAGATGGGTATACGATACTGTTCTGATTGGCTTTAGTCCAAGTGGGAGTTGTTGGGAAATGTGTCCCAAAGCCAATTTCTACTGTAAACAGTTGTACATTTGATGTAATTATATATGAATTATATTATTGAATAAAATATTTATTCTGGCAGTTCATCACTATTTCATCTTTCTGTAATGAGTTCTTCAGTGATGAAGTCCTTAGGACTATTTGTATGTGATATAGAGAGGATATATCATATAGTCCTAAAATTGTTCGCGACCAAATGATACACTTATTTCAGGATGATAGTATATCAAGTATAGGTCGTTGTGTGCCATAGTCGTTGGTTGTCCTCTTAACCAAGGAGTGTAGAGCCACTGGTATGGCATGCAGATGTTGTGTTTGACATTTCATCGAACGTGACCCGTCTGTACTTTTTCTGCCTAGAGTTTTGATATGGACGTAGTTATCCCTCAGACATGAGATCGTCATGGTAGCTTGCGAGCAACTCATTGTACTTTGGTACTGGACTATCTGGATTTCTAATCCAGGGATGGAAGGTTTCTGGGTACAGTTAAGTACTCGTGTAGCGGTGATCGGATCAAGATGGGATTGACCCCTCCAAAGTGTTTGGAGCAGATATCTTACTGTGTTTCAATTTAGCAAAACCTTGGCCAGGGTAGTCACTGTAAAGTGTTACAGGACTTGTGAGATTGAGACACATTGTTGATGGACTTTATGGGTTGGGCAGTTAAACCCTAAGTCTTCCTGAGCATTGAGGTCAAAGGGATTAATTACAAGGTTTCCATATCTCCTGGTTCTTGATTGTTGCTCTGCAACTTCGACCTATCCGGACGTCGGGTGTCATTGCTAGATGGAGACTTTGACTGGTATTGGAAATGTTCTAGTGCTACCGGCTTAGTGTTCGAACCTATGGGGTCACACACCATAGGGGTTTCTACTTGATCTAGTGATCGGAGAACGATTGGAATCGTTCGTGGACTCACAGAGAAAAAGGGTTTTTCTTTATCCAAGTGTCAACACTTGATATTCTTGAAAGTGTCGACACTTGTGTAAGTGTCGACACTTGTTGATTTCGCAAGTGTAGACACTTGATGTCACAAAAAGTTGTGACATGAAATTTTCACTAATAGTTGGTGATGCATGGAGGTGAATTAAGTAATGTGATTACTTGATAGCCCAATTTGATTGAGCTATAAAAATCTGGAACGAATCAAATAGGATTTGGTTCAAAATGGGTTTGGGTCCAATCGGGTTGAACCCAATGTATGCACACTTGACCAATTGATTTTAGTTATGAATTAAAATCAATTAATACATTTAATCTGAATTTAAATAAGTTTAAATTCATTTTTGGGGAGTTATGTAACTTCCCATGACCATAACTCCCCATAACTACCCATTACCACACCTATAACTCCCCACTCTCCCTCTCCCTCTCCATCTACTTAAGGGGCTGAAATGGGAGGACGAAAATAAGGAAAAATTCAGCAAATAAATGCTGGAAAAATCAAAGGAAGAAAGGGAAGAAACTAGGAAAAAGTTCTAGTTTTTAGGTTTGAGGTTTTTGGAGAAAAGTGTGCATTTTTGTACCTAGAGATCTAGGTCTTAGGATTGAGTGTTTGGGAAGGGTTCCAACCACTATTCTCCACCTCTTGAGCTTCTTCATTCATTCGGAGAGTCCGGCATCGAAAGAAGAAAAGGAGTCCCGATCAAATCGTTCCACAACAAGCTAGCACTTGGAGTGGAAGTAGATTTTGAAAGAGCCCTGGTGTGAACCACCTGTAGAGGCCGGACACGTGTGCGGCTAAGCAGAGTTCTTCCTCCTGCTCCTGGATATTTCGCAGCGGAGAGCGTCTCCATTTCATACAAGGTATGGTTTTACATATATAGATATGTTGCTTTGAAATGTTCATAGCATGAATTCATGATTTCACTGTTTATATTAATCATTCATGCAAGATCTTGGGACAAGTAGCATAGAAAAGTTTTAAAGCATGCTTAGATTAAATGTTAATCATTTTATCATGCTTCCGCTGCATGTTATTTTGAAAAAGTTTTAAAATACAAAGCATGCTCGCTACTAGTTTTCCTTTCAATAACATGGCATGAATAGTAAAAAATGATAAATATATGCTAAAATAGGATTATAATATCATAGTTTAAAAATTATGACAACCTAGCTCAAAAATTATGATATCTTTGCAAAAAACATAAAACCAAAGGCACTAACCCCTCCTACCAAGACTAGTTATCACTTGTTACTTGATTATGACTTCCAAAATGTCAAACATACCATGGCTTGTAAAAAATGATAAATATATGCCAAAACAGGAGTATGATATCCTAGTTCAAAAACTATGACATCCTGGCTCAAAAGTTATGACATCCTTGCAAAAATAGGAAACCAAAGGCATTTTCCCTCTTACCAGAATTACCTATCACTTGTGACCTGAATTATGACTCCCAAAATATTATAACATGCCACGGATAATAAAAGATGATAAATATATGCTGAAATAGGATTATGATATCCTAGTTTAAAAATTATGACATCCTAGCTTAAAAATTATGATATCTTTGTAAAAAATATGAAACCAAAGGTATTAACCCATCCTATCAGGACTACCTATCACTTGTGATCTAAATTATGACTTTCAAGATATCATAACATTGCATGGATGATAAAAGATGATAAATATATGCTAAAACATAATTATGATATCCTAGTTCAAAAATTATAACATCCCAGCTTAAAAATTATGACATCCCAATAGAAAACATGAAACTAAAGGTATAACCCCTCCTACCAGGAATACATATTAGTTATGGCCTGAATTATAACTCTCAGATTGTTATAACGTGCGATGGATGGAAAATGATGATACATATATGCCGAAATAAGATTATAACATCATAGTTCAAAAGCTATGGCATTCTAGTTCAAAAATCAAGACATCTTGGTACAAAATATGAAATTGAAGGCATTAACACCTCTTACAAGAACTTTACATAGTCTGTGGCCTTATTTATGAACCCTAGAATGTAATAGCATGCCATAGAGAAAAGAAAAATATAATTCAGGCCAAACATGATAATAACACCCTATTTCAAAAATTATGATATCCTATTTAAGAAACTTTATGAAATCCCTATAAAAAATATGCTACGGATGATTTATGGCCTGAATTATAACTTCCAAGATGTCATCACATATTACGGATGGTCAAAGAATATAAATATATGCCAAAACAGGATTATGACATCCTATTTCAAAAATGATGACACTCTAGTTAAAAAATTATGACATCCATACAAAAAATATGAAATTAAAAGTATTAATCCCTCATACCAAGAATATCCTATTACTTGTGGCCTGAATTATAACTTCCAGGATGTCATCACATGTCACGAATGGTAAAAGAATATAAATATATGCCAAAACAGGATTATGATATTCTAATTCAAAAATTATAATATCCTAACACAAAAATTATGACATCTCAGTAGAAAACATGAAACTAAATGTCTTAACCCCTCCTACCAAGATTACCTATTACTTGTGGCCTAAATTATGACTCCTAGGATATTATAACATGCCATAGATGATAAAAAAATATGAAACCAAAAGCATTACTTGATATATTTTACTATCCATGGTATGTTATGACATTCTAGGAGTCATAATTCAGGCTATAAATGATAGATAGTCCTGGTAGGAGGGGTTAAAGCCTTTACTTTCATATTTTCTATTGGGGTGTTATAATTTTTGAGCTAGAGCATCATAATTTTTGAATTCGGATATCATAATCCTATTTTGGCATATATTTATTATCTTTTACTATCCTTGGCATGTTATGATATTCTGGAAGTCATAATTCAAGCAACAAGTAATAGGTAGTCCTAATATAAGGGTTAATGCCTTTAGTTTCATATTTTCTATAGGGGTGTCATAATTTTTGAGCTAGGATGTCATAATTTTTTAACTAGGATGTCAAATCCTGTTTTAGCATATATTTATCATTTTTTACTATCCATGTCATGTTATGATATCTTGAGAGTCATAATTTAGGTTACAAGTGATAAATAATCCTGATAAGATTGGTTAATGCCTTTAGTTTCATGTTTTCTATTGGAGTGTCATAATTTTTGAGCTTGGTATCATAATTTTTGAACTAGGATGTCAAAATCCTGTTTTAGCATATATTTATCATTTTATTCTATCTTCACTCTATGTAGTTCATTGGGATAAAGAGAAATGAGGATGTGAGCTTTATGCTAAGAGAGGCGGGGAGAACAATGATGAGACGAGAGAAAGTGGGAGGAAGGCGGAGGATACCAAGCAATTACCGTACCACAGGAAGGGATCGTGTGAGGTGGTGAGGCACGGCATCGGACTCCCGGTGCCTTCTTCTTCATCATCTTTATCATCTTCTTTTTCCAGCTCAAGGAGGCAAAAATGAATTCCCCACCATGTAGTTTTTGGCTCTCTATAGTATCCAAGAGGAAAAAGTATTTGAAGGAAGGAAAGGGTATTTTGGTCCATCCAAAAATTTCAAAAAAAAGGCCGACTCTTTGTCACATTGATAACAGACACCACTTCCCTAACTTTCAATGCACATCTCATCCCATTGCATCATGCCAACTTGGATCTACGTGGACTAATGAAAAAAATAGTGCAGGCCAACTTGGATTTTCTGCACCGCACATGGTGCACAAAGACTTATCCATGATGCATAAGGCCATGATGATAAGGATAGTCAAGAAGAGGGAACTAATGCTGAAACATGATTACTCAATCTATCCTAAGATCATGATCAAATTGGAGAAAATAAAAAAGTTTCACGGTACTGTCTTGCTACATGGACTGGTGATAATAGATATGAAGTTGAACATGGTGTTAATCAGTATATTGTAGACTTGGATAAGTATGAATATAACTATTTCAAGTGGCAATTGACTAGCATACCTTGTACCAATGTGATACAATGTATCTACTTTTTGAAAAAGAAGTCTGAAGAGTTTGTGCATCCTTACTTTCATAAAGAAATGTATTTGAGAACGTATTCTCATTTTTTTCAACTACTTAACATTTAGAATATATGGTCTAAGACTAATTTAGTCCCTCCACTACCTCTAATAGTAAGAAGGCTACTTGGTAGGCCAAAAAGAAAACAAACAAGAGATGCAGATGAAACACAAAGTCCTACTCAAGGTAAATTAAGGACATGTGATAAGTCTATTAATTATCCTAATTTAACTATTACAATCAATATTAATTTGTTGCCCAGTAAGCAATCCAAGAAGAGGGGTGAATTGGGTTTCTAAAAATAAAATATTTACTTGCAAGAATATGTACCAAATGCAATAAATAATTATGAGTACTAGTGTGAGGTGAATTAGAATGCTCTTAATGAGTATGTAGCGAAAATGTAAATGCAATAAATAAAAGATCAAGAGAGAGACAATCAATCCACAAACATAATCAAGGTATAGTGGTTCGGTGCTTTCCAATGCACATATATCCACTCTCCAAGATCTCCTTGGAAATTTACTATAATCTCAACCAATTACAATCGATTAGTTTTCTGGGCTCACTAATCAAAACCCGACTTGTTTTCACAAGGCTCACAAGTCAAAATCTCCCTTGATTTTATGGGCTAACCAAGAACCTAATTAGTTTTAAAGCTCACCAACAACCTTCCTTGGTTTTGCGGGCTAACCAAGAATCTAATTGGTTTTCAAGGCTCATCAATAATCTCCTTAGTTTTCAAGGCTAACCAATAATCTTTACAATAAGAGATAACGTTTAAAGTAAAGCAATAATAAAAGTTTTCTAAAGTGAAGCAAATTTCTCTTTGAAGCTCAGTAGAGTTG
Source organism: Areca catechu (assembly GCA_021397845.1). Lineage (NCBI taxonomy): Eukaryota > Viridiplantae > Streptophyta > Magnoliopsida > Arecales > Arecaceae > Areca > Areca catechu. The sequence continues at coordinate 160,406,943 of CM038050.1, forward strand.
CTTGTCTTTTGCTTGATGAAGCCTCAATCAATGATTAAAAGTTGAGCTTACTTCTTGAAGACTTTGAATGCTTGGAGATTTCTTTTTGCTTGATGGTTGTTGATCACAATGAATGAGAGTGAATGCACTTGCTTTTTCTCTTCTTTGCTTGCTTTTCTTTTTGTTTCACTTCTTCCTCTTGTGTTTTGATTTAATTTCAAACACTTAAATACAATCTCAAGGCCTTAAAACTAGTTTATAGCCGTTAAACATAAAAAACTAGTCGTTGGGAGGCAAGAGGGCCAAAATCTGTATTTGCAAAACTAGCCGTTACTATTCCTAGAACTCCAAGTGTCAACACTTCAACCTTGTGAGTCGACACTTAAGGTCGACACTTGCATTTCATGAGTCGACACCAAGTTTAAATTTCTTCAATGAAGTTCTCTAGAATTCTCAGGTGAGTCGACACTCCTTCTGGTGAGTCGACACTTAAGTCGACACTTAACAACCATGAGTCAACACTTCAGGCAAGTCTTCAATTTTAGCAAGTTCTGTATCCAAAAATTCTCAGGCGATGAGCCGATCCTTGAGTTGACATTTTGAGTCGACACTTGACTGGCATGAGTCGACACTTCAGTTATGCCATCTGAAATACTTTCTGCATGCCGGCTTGAGTCGACACTTCCACTATAATGAGTCGACACTTGAGCTGTGAGTCGACACTTGATTGAGATTTCTTCAAAACCATTGAACCTCTGCTGAAATCAAGTTGTGCTTCACTATTAAAGTTATTTCAATAAATCTTCAAGTTCTTAAGTCCATTAAAAGCTGGTCTTTCAATCATGGAAGGGACTTCTACATTCTTTGATAAGCAAACAAAACTTGTAGAATTGGTGAGTACCTTTTTCTATAAAAACATATTTTAAAGACACGGTTAGTACTCAACTTATACTTAAGTATTTTATTTATCATCAAAATTAATAATGGAGTCAACAATCTCTCCCTTTTTGATGATGATAAAACCTTTAAGTATAAATCACATGATAAGCTCTAATTTTTTTTTTTAAATATGCATAAAGCTTATTGCTGTAAGTATTCAAATAGAGAAAGAAAGTTTAAAAACTCATTCAAATCAGAATTGTACTAAAAGTATCAGAGCAAAGAAAGAGGAATGAAATCCATGTATCATGATACTTTAAAAGGAACATGCTCAAGGATAATAAATTCAGCAATGAAACCAGGTAAGTATAAATACTCCCCCTCAAGAGGAGATTTAAAGAAGATTTATTTTCAAATAGCTTTGCAAGTAATTGAGCAAAACAGATTTCGCAAATTAAAGGAAGGATTGCTCCCACTCACTTAATGCACAAAATTTTTTTTCAAAGATCTTTCGTAAACATAGATACATATTCACCTTATATACTTACTTACCTTTATCTTATAACTTTCATTTTATCTTTTATACTTACTTCTCCCCCTTTTTTTCAATCATTAAGGAGGAAAAGAGAAATAAAAGCACTGAAATTAAGTAATGCAATTCATTCATTCAGAGAAGATATCAAATCATTCATCCAAAGACATAGATGTGAACTAGAAGATTTCAATCATTCAAAATGTTTCATATATTGATACAAATTTGATTTATAACATGGAGAAAATAAAAACATACAGGTAGCACATAAATGTAAACTAACTAAATATAAAAACTATCCTAAGCACTATCCTCATTATCTGAGGATCCAATCTCGATCGGTCTTGTATCAGTAAAAGTACGAGATCGAGGCCATATAGAGCGAAGATCACGATGATGGGTCCTGGTTGGTCTCAATGGAACATCACAATGACTACGTCCTCTGCATCTAACATAAGTCCTGCCTCTAGCTGATGCAGAAGAGGTAGAAGCTATGTCAGCAACAGGAACAACACTGACTGGAATGGCCGAAAGAGGAGGGGAATGATCAAAGATAGGACCAGAGTCAAGATGATGGAAACCAGGAGTATAGAAGCCTAGTTCTGAATAAGGGAAGATGTATGCAATGATAAAGAGTAAATAATAAGTGTATCAAAAGATGTATCAGATAGTAGAATAACAGAGGTATCAATAACTGAAGGTATAATAGGTGTAGGTATAGGAATGGAAGTGTGAATATCAGGTCTGGAGAGAAAAGTAGGTAAAATAGGAGTCTGGAAGGATGAACTAGATGGATCATGAATGGGACTCCTAGGAGGGTCAGCTGCTGTCTCTGGTACTAGCTCTGTCATCAAATCTGCGATGTCAATATCATCATAATCAGTCTTATCCAAAACTGGTCCCGGTGCTGTGGTGCTGGAACTGAATCATCTGGACCAAAAGCATTAGGAGCGCTCCTCGAAGAGGGTCTACTCAAAATGGACAGAATGGCAGAGATCCCATCTCTCAATCCTCGATGGCTTTCTCTCGTCTCCATATGAAATGAGTCAACTCGCTGATGAATAATAATCAACTTAGTCTCAATGTGAGCGACCCTATCCTCTAGACTCTCAAAAACTCCAGAGATGTCAGACCGTGCAAACTCAGGCTGAGGAGCTGGCTCTGGCTAAACTGACGGCTCAGGTTGTGCCTCAGATGTATCTCTATGAATCTCAGAGGGCTCTGCCTCACCTAAAAAGATACGCTCCTCCTCCAATACATCCTTATCTCTATCAGTAGCCTGGCCAGATATGCACCGTCTCCACTGGCCTCTGACAAGCTGATACCCCATCCGGTGAAGAGATCTGATATCATATATATCAATGTGTAGCAGCTGCCGATAGGGCTCACCATCCATCACTACACCATAGGCTCTAAAAAGTAGAGTCAAGCCCATCCCATAGGGCAAACACAGTCTCTGGCTAATAGATGCCTCCATCAACTGATGTACCATGAGTACCAGTAGACATATGGAGTGTGCTGTACCAAGAAACCATCACCAACAGTTCTCACTCTATGATAAAGTTAAAATAACTGGTCTTCGGTAGAAGGATCCGGGCAACAATGTAATGCAGCAACCTCATCTTAGCTGACACTCTCGAAGCTACCACAGTGGCTCCCTCAGGTAAGTCATCTATCTCGAAGATACAACAGAGACCACTGAACCTATCTACTAAGCTGTCAACCATAGAACCTGTCATGGGTATGTCCCATACTCTGCTCAAAATCTCTATTGTCACTGGGACATCTTTGCCTTGCACCTGGGCTACCCATCCATTACTACCTCGGGCTAATGAACCATAGAACTCTCGAATCAAATCTGGGTAAAATCTCTCAATCAAAGAACAGAAAGGAACCAAACTTGCATCCCGGAGCCACTAGCCTATCTGAAAATGCTGTTGATCGATGAACTCAAAGTCCACACGGCATCCTCTGACGATGGTCTTCAATCCCATTCGACTAGCCATAGGAAAGAGAGGCCGAGCTGGGGCAACTGGTGCACTGGCTTCATGTCTGGCCTTTGTTATTCTTTCATCTTCTTGATTGGATGGCCGAGGATGACGAATAACATGCTTCCTAGGCCCCATTCCATAGAATCAAGGATTGAAGTATAAGAGGAGAGGAAGTCTAGGGCTTTAACGGTCCAAAAACAAAATGGGAGAGGGAAAATGCCAAAAACCAAATCAAAAACCGTCCCAATCATGAATTTGAGAGGGTTGGAGTTGTAGATTGGAGGGAAAAAGTGGATAGAACAACGTTAGGGTAGGTGTCAGCTCAATTTGGGAGAGAAAAGATCGAGAAAATATCTCGTTTCCTGTTTTTATTTCAGTCTGTCGCCATTCAAGTGTCGACTCATGACACAGGGTCAAGTATCGACACTTCGACTTAAAATCGAAAAAAAATAGAAAGCGAAGCATTGATCGAAATCAATAGAATTACCATGAAATTCAAGAAAATTAAACATAATTGATATTAAATTTGATCTTTTATGAGTCAAAGAGTAGAAATTTTCAAACAAAAGGATTGATGACCCCAAGTTCTCTTCTAATCATATAGAACACTGATCCTCTTGGAGAGGCTTAGTCAAAATATCAGCTAATTGCATTTTAGTATTAATAAATTCAAGTACAACATCATTATTTTCAACATGATTTCTAATAAAATGATGCCTAATTTTAATATGCTTACTTCAAGAATGCTAAATAAGATTTTTAGTTAAGCAAATAGTACTAGTATTATCACATTTTATAGGTGTCTTAATTAGTTTAATTCCAAAATATTCAAGTGTTGCTTAATTCATAAGATTTGAGCACAACAACTTCCTGTTGTAATATACTCAGCCTCAGTCATGGATAGTGCAACCGAAGTTTGTTTCTTACTAAACCAAGAGATTAAGTTAACTCTAAGAAATTGGCAGGTTTCACTAGTACTTTTTCTATCAAGTTTACACCCAGCAAAATTAGTATTAGAAAATCCAATTAAATCAATAGAAGAATTTCTAGAATACCATAGACCAATATTAATTGTACCAAATAAGTATCTAAATATGTGCTTAACAACCAACAGATGAGACTCTTTAGGATCTGATTGACATCTAGCATACATACAGACACTAAACATAATATCTGGTCTACTAGCAGTCAAATATAATAAAGAGCCAATTATCTCTCTATATAATTTTTGATCAACAGATTTACTATACTCATCTTTATCAAGTTTACAAGAGGGGCTCATAGGAGTACCTATTGACTTAGTAGACTCTATCCTAAACTTCTTTAAGATTTTTCTTGTATACTTAGCTTGGTTGATGAAGGTTCCATCCTTGGTTTGCTTGATTTGGAGTCCGAGAAAAAAAATTGAGTTCTCCCATCATACTCATTTCGAACTCACCTTGCATTAGCTTAGCAAACTCTTGACAAAGAATTTCATCAGTAGCATCGAATATAATTCATCAACATAAATTTGCACTACTAATAAGTCATCATTTTTCTTCTTTAGAAATAAGATAGTATCAACAAGGCCTCTAGAAAATTTATTTTCAATCAGAAACTTGCTGAGTCTTTCATACCATGCTCGGGGTGCTTGCTTTAAACTATAAAGTACTTTGTGCAATTTATAAACATGATCAGGATGTGCATGATTTTTAAAACCATGTGGTTGTTCAATAAAAACTTTTTTGATTATAAAATCATTCAAAAAAGTACTTTTGACATCCATTTGAAAAAGTTTAAAGTTCATAAAACAAGCAAATGCCAATAATAGTCTAATTGCCTCAAGTCTAGTAATAAAAGCAAAAGTTTTATCAAAATCAATTCCTTCCTCCTGATTGTAGCCTTTGGCAACTAGCCTAATTTTATTTCTAGTAACAATACCATTTTCATCCAATTTATTTCTAAATACCCATTTCATGCCAATAATAGAAATGTTAGATGGTTTTTCTATTAATGTCCAAACAATATTTCTTTCAAACTGAATTAGTTCATCTTGCATAGCATTTATCCAGTTAGGATCTTTTCAGCATCTTCAAAATATTTTGGCTTTATTTGAGAAACAAAAGTAATATAATAATATTCATTTCTAATTGAAGATCGAGTTCTTATCCCTTAGATGGATCACCTAGGATTAACTCTTTAGGATGTCCATGAGCATACCTCCACTCCTTAGGTAGATCTTGATGCTTTGATATGGATTGTATGGCTTCTTCTCTTTCACATTTATCTTGATCTTCTTCACTTTGTTGCGAGGGTTAATCTTTCAACGTTAGCTTCTTTAGCTTTTCTGTACCTGCACATGCATCAGATGTATCCTCTTTCCTAGAGGATTTGTCAGTAGACTTCAAAAACTACATGTACAGACTCCTCTACAACTAGGGTTCTTTTGTTAAAAATTATGTATGCCCTGCTTGATGTAGAATATCCTAGAAAGATACCTTCATCAGACTTGGCATCAAAATTTTCAAGATTATCTTTACCATTATTTAAAATGAAACATTGACAACCAAAAACTTGAAAATACTTTAAAGTTGGTTTTCTTTGATTCCAAAGTTCATAAGGAGTTTTCTTTAAAATAGGATGAATTAAAACGTGATTCAAAGTATAATAAGTAGTATTGCTTGCTTTAGCCCAAAAATATCTTGGCAAATCATTTTTGCAAAGCATAGTGCATGCCATTTCTTACAAAGTACGATTTTTCCTTTCTACCACCCCATTCTACTGAGGTGTCCTAGTTGCAGAAAAATTATGTTTAATACCTTTCTTATTACAAAAGTTTTCAAAATCTTGATTTTTAAATTAAAAACCATGATTACTACGTATACAAATAATTGAAGCACCTTTTTTATTAGAAACTTTTTGGTAAAACTTCATAAATACTGAAAAAGATTCATCTTTATGAGCAAGGAAGAAAACCCAAGTAAACCTTAAAAAGTCATCCACTATAACTAATCCATATCTCTAGCCTCCTAGACTAGATGTTCTAGTTGGTCCAAAGAGATCCATATGAAGTAGTTCTAATGGCCTAGTAGTTGTAACAAAATCTTTAGTTTTGAAAGATATTTTTACTTGTTTTCCAAATTGACAAGGTTGACAAATTTTATCCTTTTCAAAACTAAGTTTTGGTAAATCTCTTACTAAATCTTTTTTAGAAAGTTTTGAAAGTAAATACATATTAACATGTCCTAGTCTACGATGCCAAAACTCACTAGTCTCATCTATTGTAGAATTCATTGCAGCTAGACATTCTCTATTAGGTAAAGATAGATTGTCCAAATCTACTAGATAAATATTTTCATGCCTTTTTTCAATGAATTTTACTCCATTTTTATGAGGACTAGCTATCATGCAATAAGATGATTTAAAAACAACTTGAAAATCTTTATCATAAAATTGACTAATACTTAAGAGATTATGCTTTAAACCTTCAACTAAAAGTACATTGTTACTGCAAGTAGAAGGGGAGATGTGAACCTTACCAATACCAATAATTTTATCTTTACCATTATCACCGAAGGTCACAGTCCCTCCATTTATTGCCTCAAGAGAGGTGAATTGCTTCACATCTCCTATCATGTGTCTTGAACAACCACTGTCAAGATACCATATCCTTTTGTTTTCCTTGATTGCAAGACACACCTATAAAACAAATCAAGTTTTGTTTTTAGGTACCCAAGCCAACTTGGATCCTTTAGGGTTAGTACTTAAATTGGTTCCTTTTGAAACCCAAACCTTTCTAAAATTATTGATTTTTCTCATATTGTATTGAAAAGCTTTATGACCTTTTTTTTTGCATGAAAAACACGTAATACTTGATGATGCAGGTACAAAGAAGTTTTTGAAATACCTTTACTATTTTTGAGGTTTATATTCTAATCCTGCTTTGTTAAAAATAGCTCTTTGATTATTTAGAAGAAGATCTAGTTTTTCATAACTATAAGTAAACTTTTCAACAAGGGGTTTTATTTATCAAGTTCATTTTTATATTTTTTGTTTTCTATTTTTAAATCTTTTCTTTAAAAAAGATCACCATTTGAAATAAAAGTTTTAGGTCTTTTCAAAACATCATTTTTCATTGTTAAAGCCTTATTTTTCTTTTCTAAAACATCAAGTTTATTTTTCAATTCACTAAGTTCATTTAAAAGAGAATTGTTTTCATGTGAAAAACTATTTGCATGCTTTTTCAATTTTTTATTTTTAGATAAAATCAATTTGTAGTCATGCATTAATTAATCAAAAGTATTTTTTAATTCATCAAAGGTAAAATCTACTTCAGTATCAAAAATTATCTCTTCTTGTTCTTGATGTGCCATGAGACAGATTTGCAATTTTAGCTTGTTCTTCCTCTGAGCTCGAGTCCTCACTATCACTCCAGGTTGTCATCATAGCTTTCTTCCTAAGCTTCTTTCTTGATTTCTTTAGGAGAGGACAGTCAAATTTATAGTGTCCAGGCTTCTTGCATTCAAAGCATGTAGGTATCTCCTTCTCCTTTTTCCTTTTCTTTCTCCTTTTCTTTACTTGTTTGGAATCTTCTCTTATAAGGAATCTTCTCTTATAAGGAAACTTTCTTCTTTTCATAAATTTTTTGAATTTCTTTGCTAAAAGTGCTTCCTCACTCTCATCATTTTCTTCTTCTTCTTCAAATTCATTATTTGAGGATTCTTCTTGAATAGTAGACTTGAAGGCTATCCCCTTTTTCTTTTTGTCCATATCCATAGATTTTTACTTTAAATTAAGCTCACAAGTCATGAGCGATCCCATCAATTGCTCAAAGGGTAGTTTATCAACATCTTTTGCTTCTTGTATGGTGGTCACCTTTGGATCCCATGATGTTGGAAGTGACCTGAGAATTTTGTTGACAAGATCAGTATTAGACATAATTTTTCCTAAACTTCTCATGCCATTTACAATGTTTGTGAATCTAATGTACATGTCAGTGATAGATTCATTTGGTTTCATTTGGAACATTTTATAAGTATGCACTAACATGTTTATTTTAGTATTCTTCAGTTGATCGGTACTCTCATGGATAACTTCAAGTGTGTCCCATATTTTCTTAGCAGATGTGCATGTAGAAATCCTATCAAACTTACTAGGATCTAATGCACAATATAGGAGATTCATTGCTTTCGCATTAATCTCGAATTGTTTAATATCATTTTCATCCCAATCCTCTTCGAGCTTTGGGATGGAAATACCATTAACAACAATTAAAGGAACATGAGGACCCTTATCAACAACCTTCCACAAATTGTAATCAATTGAATGCATGTAAATTCTCATTTTAGTTTTTTAATAAGTATAATTTGTTTCATTAAAATATGAAGGTCTATTTGAGGCTTGTCCCTCAACTACATTAGTACCAATAGGGACTGTCATAGATCTTTACTCAAGGCGATTAGACCAATAAACTGAGAATATGGCTTTGATACCACTTGTTGCCCAGTAAGCAACCCAAGAGGGGGGTTGAATTGGGTTTCTAAAAATAAAATATTTACTTACAAGAATATGTGCCAGATGCAATAAATAATTATGAGTGCTAGCATGAGGTGAATTAGAATGCTCTTAATAAGTATGCAGCGGAAATGTAAATGCAATAAATAAAAGAGCAAGAGAGAGACAATCAATCCACAAACACAATCAAGGTATAGTGGTTCGGTGCTTGCCAATGCACCTACATCAACTTCCCAAGATCCCCTTGGAAATTCACTATAATCTTAATCGATTATAGCTGATTAGTTTTCTAGGCTCACTAATCAAAATCTGACTTATTTTTGCAAGGTTCACAAGTCAAAACCTTCCTTGATTTTATGGCCTAACCAAGAACCAAATTGGTTTTAAGGCTCACCAATAACCTCCCTTGATTTTGCGGGCTAACCAAGAACCTAATTGGTTTTCCAGGCTCACCAATAACCTCCTTGGTTTTCAAGGCTAACCAATAACCTTTACAACAAGAGATAAGGTTTAAAGTAAACCAACAATAAAAGCTTTCTAAAGTGAAGCAGATTTCTCTTTGAAGCTCGGTGGAGTTATTTGTCTTGAACTTGATGAAGCCTCAATCAATGATCAAAAGTTGAGCTTGAATGCTTCTTGAAGACTTTGAATGCTTGGAGACTTCTTTTTGCTTGATGGTTGTTGATCACAATGAATGGGAGTGAATGCTCTTGCTTTTTTTCTTTTTTTCTTGCTTTTTTATTTGTTTTACTTCTTCCTCTTATGTTTTGATTTGATTTCAAACACTTAAATACAATCTCAAGGCCTTAAAACCAATTTATAGCTGTTAGACATGAAAAATTAGCCATTGGAAGGCAAGAGGGCCGAGTTCATGCATTTGAAAAACTAGCCATTACTATTCCCAGAACTCCAAGTATCGACACTTCAACCTTGTGAGTCAATACTTAAGGTCGACACTTGCATTTCATGAGTCGACACCAAGTTTAAATTTCTTCAATGAAGTTCTCTGGAATTCTCAGGTGAGTCGACACTCCTTCTAGTGAGTCGACACTTAACAACCATGAGTCGACACTTCAAGCAAGTCTTCAATTTCAACAAGTTCTGTATCAAAAAATTCTCATGTAATAAGATGATCCTTGAGTCGACACTTGACTGGCATAAGTTAACATTTCAGCCATGTCATCTGAAACACTTTCTGCATGCCAGCTTGAGTCGACACTTCCACTATCATGATCAACACTTAAGTTGTGACTCGATACTTTGAGTCGACACTTGACTGAGATTTCTTCCAAACCATTGAACCTATGCTGAAATCAAGTTGTGCTTCACTATTGAAGTCATTTCAATCAATCTTCAAGTTCTTAAGTCTATTAAAAGTTGGTCTTTCAATCATGGAAGGGACTTCTTCATTCTTTGACAAGCAAACGAAACTTGTAGAATTGGTGAGTACCTTTTTCTATAAAAACATACTTTAAAGGCACAGTTAGTACTCAACTTATACTTAAGTATTTTATTTATCATCAAAATTAATAGCGGAGTCAACATAATTAATTAATAATCATTAGGAATTGATACTTTTTATTAATGTTTTGTAGAAAAAGAGCCCATAGATTGAAAGAGCTCGATTTTTCGAGTCCAACAGCATAGACGGTATTCAAATCAAATTTAAAATAAACCCAAAATCAAGATTTAAAGGATTTGCATGACTATTGAAGCAACCGGTCTACCATGGATCAGTTGAACAGTTTACGAAAGCCCTAGCGATCCATGGGCAACCATTGAAGGTAGTCCATGGTGCATATCCATGGACCAAAGGAAGAATCCAGCCACTCCACCGATTTTTCTCAGCACCGGCAGCACCCTCCTCTAGAGCTCATTACCGGCCTTTTTTTTTCCATCCCATAGTGGCACCACAAAGCAAGGTGATGTAGGCAGGTCCACGATCATGAAAGGGGAAACCGGATGGAAGACCATGATGACGATGCTGGCTCCAATGAGACCTCCATCGATGGCAGTGCAAAGACCTCCAGTGAAGCTCCTTGGGCATGAGCAACAGCACCGGCAAGGGGTCCTGGAAGGTGACTTATCAGTGGTAGAGGCTCCAAGTGAGAAGAAGATGGGTGTGGTTCTAGCAACTCTGGTGAGGCTCCAGCAACAGATCTTGGTGGCGTGTAGGCAGATCCAGCGATGTCCGGTTCTGATGGTGGAAGCTATGATCCAAGGAGAGCTGGCGATAGTGCTAGGCGATGGGATCAAAATCCATCATGAAAGAGGGAGCACAAATCTCAGAGCACTCATTGGGTCATATTGATTTTCATGATGTGGTTGATTTATGGACCTTTGATCAAGATCCGATGGCAACCAACGCTCAACTGGTTGAGCATTGAGTTGGAGCAAGACTTTACAATTTACTTTAACTAGGATTTAGGCTTATCATCTAACCATTGGTCCATTGTGAAATTAAATCCTAACCACTCTTTTGATTCCTTAGTTTAGTCCCACATCAAAAGAACATGAAGACCACCCCCTGTTAAACCCTATAAAAAGGCTCCTGTACCTCTACCTGGGGGCTTCAGTTTTTACAGCAATTCTTATACTAATTTATTTTCTTGCTCTTGTTTAGATCATTGTATTAGGCTTGGAAAAGAGGAAAATTATAGAGGGAATGCTGGCGGCAGCAATGCACAGCTAGACTTCTTCAATCTGGGATGAAGATGAAGCCTATAATCGGGTTCTATCTCTCTTTTTGTACTCAATTTCTATACAATAAAACTTATGTTCTTCTTTCCTCTATCTTTTGAATTATTTTTTTAATTGATGATTTGATCTGGCATACATGGCCTACACCCTCTATCAACGTGCCATGATCTTCGAATATGGTACGTATCTAAGAGAGGTAAATTATAGTATGGTAGATTAGATCCCTAACCTTGTAAATCAGTTAGATAATTTATACTCTAAGAAGATATGTCATAATCTCCGGATACGGCCTGTTGTTGCCAAGATAGTCATGGCCCGTAGCTGTTGTCGATGTTGGATCACTCCTTGTCTCTTCGGGACTGGTCTGTTCTTCAGGACCTGCAAAATAGGGTTAGAGACCCGGGCCCGGAATTCCGGCGGGGGCACTCCGACGGTCAAGTCAGTGACGATCCAGGAGAACATATCCTCCTGATCGAGCCCCTTTAAATAGACTCCATGCTAGGAGGAGTGAGTGATGTTGAGTAGAATGCAATGTGCTGGGAAGGGTGACGGTCGAGGTGAATCGGAGGTGGCTCTCCTGTGTGACCTCACCTCCCTTACTTGCTTGAGTGTATTTTTGGTATGTTTATTGTTGTTGTTACTATTACCTCCCCTGTTAGGGGTGCCATTGGCCCTTTTAAGTCTAGGTGATTGCTAAACGCCTACCTCGGGATCTCTCCTGTGTCAGCAGGTGTGTGCGGCGATGTTTCATGCCATGGACGGGATATCTTTCCTGGTTCATGATAGGAGAACCTGCTATGCATTCTGACGTTCCTCCCGGTTGCTCCATTCCACAAAACTTGGCATTCCTCGATCGGGGGGCTGCCACCCCCGGGATTCGAATCTCCTAGTTGACTTCTTCTTTCGGGTGGTGTAGGTGGTTGGTGGAGAGCGTGGCACCTCGATCATGGAGCTTCTTTCTCCTCTGGTGTAAGTGGTAGCTGTAGGCAGTTATTACTACCTGGTGGGTGCCTCTTTGCAATCCTCGGGTGACTCGCCGACATCCAGGGAGGACGGTGTCCCCCCTTTGGTTGCTGGCACCTTTGTTCGAGGTGGGGGCCGAACTGGAGAGACAGGGCTCGACTTTGGCCTAGAGGACTCGACCTTGGAGGGGCTCCGCTTAGCGGAGGAGTGCTGGGCTTGACTCCGGACCAAGGGGCTCGACCTTAAGGGGCTTGATCTGGCACAGGAGGGCAGGGCTCGACTCTGGCCCAGAGGGCTCAACCTCAAAGGGGCTCTGCTTGGCGGAGGAGTGCTGGGCTCGACTCCGGACCAAGGGGCTCGACCTCGAAGGGCTCGATCTGGTGAAGGAAGGCAGGGCTCGACTCTGGCCCAGAGGGCTCGACCTCGAAGGGGCTTTGCTTGGTAGAGGAGTACTGGGCTCAACTCCGGACCAAGGGGCTCGACCTCGAAGGGCTTGATCTAGCGAAGGAGGGCAGGGCTCGACTCCAGCCTAGAGGGCTCGACTTCGAAGGGGCTCCGCTTAGCGGTGGAGTGCTGGGCTCGACTCTGGACCAAGGGGCTCGACCTCGAAGGGCTTGATCTAGCGGAGGAGGGCAGGGCTCCGACCTAGGAGTCCCGGTCTCACGGGAGGTGACTTGGTGGAGGACGGAGCTCGGTTTCGACAAGCAGCCCCAACATTATGAGGGAGCTCGGCCCGGCAAAGGAGTCTAAGGAGGAGTATCTAGCATGGCAGCCTTCTCTGACATGGCGTCTGACAGGTGTTCCACATCAGTGATCCTGCCACATCATTTGCTCCCCACTCTCGAGGCCCGTTGGTGCATGGCACTCAGGTCGAAGGGAGTAATTGCGATGCTGATATGGAAAGGCAAAGATCCGGCATAATAATGACCACGATCGCAGGCACTTCATGAGGCGATTCCCCAAGCTAGTGTTGAGGAGCCACGTGGCCATGTCTGAAGAGCAGTTATTACTGGTATGGAATTCAGAGCGGCTGCAGTCGATACGGAGCATCCCACTTGTCGATGGTCGGCACGTGGTGCAAATCTATCGGTGGAGATGCTGTAACAGTACGGATGCATCGGGGCACTCTGAAATGAAAGGCAGATTTTTTCAAAAATATCTTCCCTTTCGAATTTTGCGTGCCCGCCATTGTACCCACGCTTTCTCTTCTCCCTCGGTCACCCTAGGCTCCCCCAGGAACCAGGTTCATCTCTTTCTTCCTCTTTCCCTCAGCAGAATAAAGTTCTTCCTTCTGAGGTTGGGTCTTCTTAGGACAGAGTCCATCTTCCTCCCTTTCTTGAGCTTTAGCCTCCTCCATCTCCGTAGATGTCTCGCTTCGATCCTGGCTTCCGTCCCTCAACCAACCAGGCTGAGGCGGGTCCTTTTGTGTCGAGACCGCCTTCTTCTTCTTCCGATGAAAAGGGGGAAGAGGTGCACTTCGAGTTTAGTAGGAGGCATCCTCCTGGTGGCATAATTATTAGGGAGCCTAGATCTAGCCCCACTCCTCCTTCTCTAGCCGAACCCGTTTCTGACCCTGCTCGGTCCACAGGTCTCGGCGGGATTGCTTCGACAATCTCAGCTAAAGAACTGGGGACCATCCATGATGTCTATGGCATCTCTCATTCCGTCTGGCTTTTGATTCCTCGACCAAGGGATCGGGTTACTTCGAGTAGCCCGGACCGGATCGCCTTCTATGAGGAGACCTTCTCAGGAGGACTCCGCTTTCCCTTTCCACCTTTTCTTCTTGTCAGTGTTGAGCAACTATCATCTGGTCCCTGCTTAACTCGTTCCGAATGCCGTAAGGACCATCTTTTGCTTTATAGTGCTCTATCATTTCCATGGGATTATCGTCCATTTTTCCTTGTTCAGGGCCTTCTTCACCCTGAAGCACCACCTTACCGAGGATGGGTGGTGGTCCATCTCTTCTCACCCGAAGGGCATTAGATTTGAACTCCCCTCTTCCATCAAAGGGTGGAAGAGCAAATTTTTCTTTGCCACCGTCGAGGGGGTCGACTGGGTATGGAGTGACCCAGATCGGTTCCCTAACCGAAACTCCACGGTCGAAGTAGCTGACTCAGATGTCTACGAGCTACTCCGCATCACCCAGATTCCTTTCCTCAAGGTTTTGTTGTAAGAGCAGAACCTCGTCGATGCCGGGGTTGACCCAACGAGAGAGTTGGGTGAGTTCGGCTTAAGTTCTTCTTTTTATGCCTCTTACTTTGTTTCTCCAAACTTGGAACTGATATTGCATCCTTTGTATGCAGGTATGAAGTTCTCGATGGACGACCTACTCTTGATCACCAGGAAGAGGCCTCTATCGGAATTGCTTGAAGAGTCCTCCTCGAGGAGGGCTCGCGATGAGAGCGTGTCGGCGATCACTCACGCCGCATCGACCAAGCTGAGCAGGAGGGAGGTTGAGACCACCTCCACACAAGGAAGGAGGGTAGTTATTGTGATGCCAAAACTGGGCCAGAGGGTAGCTAGGCCCATGCCAGAGTAGCCAAGGTGACGAGAACTGGCCCCTGCCCTAGAGCCTGAGGTGGTCGTCCAGGCCAGGGCCATAGCCACAGCTGTCTCCATCATGTCCCCTTTTCCCCAGAGCTCGTTGTCATCGAGGGGGAGGATGTGCAAGGAGAAGTAGGGCTGGTGCCTGTGGCACCACCTGAAGGGGTGCCGAGCCCCCGCCCTGTCCCTGAGGCCTCTTCTGCTAGCGAAGTAGGTGACTCTGCCTCGGGGGCAAGCAGGAGGGAGAGGGACTACCGCCTGGTCCCATTCAGACTGGCGCCTAATGCCTCATTGCTCCAGGACCCGGGGCTGGTAGAGCGGATGATGGATTTTTCAATCCAATCATGCGACCGACGAGAGAATGCAGGAAAGCTGCTGGGGGATGCGATTAGCAACATCTTCCCCCAACTCTTCTCGGTAAGTCATTTTGCCTTCTTGATTTCTTTCTTCTCCTCTCTCTCTTTGTACATTGGTTGTTGATGTCTGGTTTGGTGCAGATCAGTGCCAAGACCCTCCTGATCAGAGATTGCTGCAAAAACTGGTTAAAGAATGACCAGCAGCGAGCAGCAGAGGTCAAGTCCTTTAAGACCGAGCCGAAGGAGAAGAATGACCTCTCCTGGGAGCTTGGGTTAAAGAATAAAGAGCTCCAGAAAGAACTCGCCAGCATCGAGAGGCACTCGAAGGAGCTCTTGGAGAACCTTGACCAGAAATGGGGCTGGTCAAGAAGCAAAGCTGAGGAGCTCACGGCCATCGAGAAGAGGTTGACTGAGTTCAACACCGAGGCTGTCCGGTAGAAAGGGCGTGCTCAGTCCCTCTAGGCTGAACTAGATGCGGTGAAAGATAGGCTGGTCATCGCCGAGAAGAGGGCCATAGCTGCTGAGAAGGAGGCAGCGGTGGTGGCCAAGTCGGTAGAGGCGGCAAAGAAGCAAGCCACCAAGGTGAAGAAGGGGGCTGAGGAGGCCGTGGTAAGGTACAGGGCCTCGGAGGAGTTCGCCGCCGAGTTCCATGAAATGGCATCGAACTCCTTCTACAAAGGCTTCATGTACTTATGCTCTAGGGTCGAGGAGTTTGTTTCTGACAAGGGCTGAGCTTTCCTCAGGTATCCTAGGGCTTCGGATGCGGAGTCAGCCCCAGACTTGGGCGCTATTGAGGAGTCAGCGGTCGTCTCCGAACCTTCCCTGCTGGCGATGGTTGCAGAAGCCATAACTGCATAGCCCGAGGCCCTTGGAGATGATGTCTCGCAACCACATAGCCCCGGCGAGGGATCGCCTGAGTAGGGTAGATTTCCCTTTCTATTTTTGGCCTAGGCTGCCTGGCATGTCGGGGGCCCGAAGATACTTGTAACAAACAATAAATTTTCAATGAAGTGAAAATTTTCAACTGTCTTGACTTGAAACTACCTTACCTCTCCCCTCTTTTTCTTTTTTCTTCTCTTTCTTTCATTTTTTTTTTGGGCATGTAATGAGATTAGAGAGGAGGCTTCCACTTTGTCTCCGAGCATCTCAGAGATGGATGAGTATTCCCGAGTGCCGGAGCGCTGGGCTTCATGCTTCAGTGCCGGAGAGCTGGGCTCCGGGCTTGATGACCTGAGAGCTGGGCTTCAAGCTTCAGTGCCGGAGAGCTGGGCTCCGGGCTTGATGGCCTGAGAGCTGGGCTTCAAGCTTCAGTGCTGGAGAGCTGGGCTCCAGGCTTGATGGCCTGAGAGCTGGGCTTCAAGCTTTAGTACCGGTGAGTCGTGGGATCTGGGCTTTGATGCCTGAGAGCTGGGCTCTAGGACTTGGTGCTAGAGAGTCATGGGATCTAGGCTTTGATGCCTGGGAGCTGGGCTCCAGAACTTGGTACCGGACAGTCATGGGATATGGGCTTCGATTCCTAGGAGCTGGGCTCCAGGACTTGGTGCTGGAGAGTCGTGGGATCTGGACTTTGATGCATGGGAGCTGGGCTCCAGGACTTGGTGCCAGAGAGTCGTGAGATCTGAGCTTTGATGCCTGGGAGATGGGCTCCAGGACTTGGTGCCGGAGAGTCGTGGGATCCGGGCTTTGATGCTTGGGAGCTAGGCTCTAGGGCTTGGTGCTAGAGAGTCGTGGGATCCGGGCTTTGATGCCTTGGAGCTGGGCTCTAGGATTTGGTGCCGGAGAGTCGTGGGATCTGGGCTTTGAGTGCCAGACCTGGGGTCGGGCGATGATTCTCTTGCAAGGCAAAAAGAGTTTGCACAAGGAGAATCTTGATTACTAGTGAGGTAGGTCCTTACACTATTGATGCTAGAGAGCTGGGCCCCGGGCTTTGGTGCCGAAGAGTCGTGGGATCCAGGCTTTGATGCCTGGGAGTTGGGCTCCAGGGCTTGGTGCTGGAGAGCTGGGCTCTGCGCCTCGGTGCTAGAGAGATGGGCTCCAGGCTTTGGTGCTGGAGAACTGGGCTCCGGGCTTAAGTGTGTCGGAGAGCTGGGGTCCGCACCTCGGTGCCGGAGATCTGGGCTTCGGGTTTAAGTATGTCGGAGAGCTGGGCTCTGCACCTTAGTGCTGGAAAGCTGGGCTCTAGGCTACGATACCGGAGAGCTGTGCTCCGGGCTTCTGTGCCAGAGAGATGGGCTCCGGGCTTCTGTGTACCTACAAGGCGAAAGCAGCTTGCACAAAAAGGGATCTTTATTATACGGAAAGGCCTTACATTATTGGTAGTATTTTCTAAGATTGCACGCATTCTATGTTCGTGGGAATCTGGCATCGTCCAGACTCATGAGGTAGTAAGCCCCATGTGAAAGAGCTTCGACCACCTTGTAGGGGCCTTCCCAGTTTGGCGAGAGTTTGCCACACTCTCGGGGTTGGGATGCCTTAGCTCAGCACAGCACCAGGTTGCCTGGGCGGAAGACCTTCAACTTTACTCGCACGTTGTAGTACCGAGCTACACACTGCCGGTAAGCCACCATCTAGAGTCTGGCCTTGTCTCTGGTTTCCTCAAGGAGATCTAGATTGAAGAAAAGGTGCACCGGGTTCTCTGCTTCGTTATATTGCTATACCCGCAGTGTGGGCATGCCAAGCTAGACTGGGATGACTGCTTCTGAGCCAAAGGTGAGGTTGAAGGGCATTTCATCCGTTGCTGTCCTGGGTGTTGTGTGGTAGGCCCAGAGAATGCTGGGAAGTTCTTCCATCCACCTGCCCTTGGCTTGGTCCAGCCTAGTCCTGAGTCCTTGGAGAATGGCCCGGTTGGTTACCTCGGCTTTCCCGTTAGTCTGGGGATGAGAGACCGAGGTCAAGTGATGCTAGATGCCGAGTTCGGTACAAAATTCTTCGAACTCCTAGTTGTCAAACTGCCGCTCGTTATCAGTGATGATGCTGTGGGGAAGCCCAAAGCAGCAGATGATTGACTTCCAGAAGAACTGGCGGACCTTGGCTTTTGTGATCTATGCCAGTGGCTCTGCTTCTACCCACTTGGTGAAGCAGTTGATGGCCACTATCAAAAACTTTCGCTGCCTTGATGCAGGGGAAAATGGTCCCATGATATCCATTCCCCATTGGGCGAATGACCATGGGGCGGAGAGTTGAGAGAGGGACGCCGCTGGTTGACGCTGTTTGTGAGCATGGTGCTGGCACCTGTCGCACCTCTTTACGAAGTCAATAGCATCCTCCCTCATGGTCTCCCAGTAGTAACCTTGATGGAGGGCCTTGTATGCCAGGGTTCTCCCCCCGATGTGGTTCCCATAAAGGACTTCGTGGATCTCTTGGAGCATGAAGGCTACCTCTACGGGTCTTAGGCACTTCAAGAGTGGATAGAAATAGGATCGATGGTAGAGTTGTCCTTCCATGAGGACAAACCACGAGGCCTTCCTCTTGATGAGGCCCGCCTCTGCTCGGTCTTCCGGCAAAGTGCCATCGGTGAGGTATCTGATGTACCTATCCATCCAGCTCGGCTCCAGAGTGACCTGCTGCACCCCTGTGGGAGCTTCGTTGCTTGGACTTTTGAGGTACTTGATGTAAGCGTGCCCCTGTGATGGGTCCGGCAAGGTCGCAAGTCTAGACAGTGTATCGACACGAGCATTCTCATCTTGGGGGATATGAGAGATGCTGAAGCACCGAAAACCTGTTGTGCTCGAGCGGACCTGCACCAAGTACTTCATCATCTGAGGGTCTCTTGCTTCGTACTCTCTAGAGACTTGTCTGGCCACTAGTTGGGAGTCTGTGAAGACCTTCAGGCTCCTCACACCCAGCTCGCGGGATACCCTGAGGCCCACGAGGAGTGCCTCGTACTCTGCCTGGTTATTTGTCGCCATGAACTTGAAACGGAGTGCGCATTCAGCTACAACTCCATCGTTGTTGGCGAGGATTAATCCTGCTATGCTTTCGCCCACATTGGATGCATCGTCGACGTGGAGGACCCAAGGCTCATCCTCTGCACCGGGCTCCTCTTGATGCCCCAGTACCGTTGCTCTGGTTCTTCGACGAGTCCTGCACACTCAACCAGGAAGTTGGCCAACACCTGGGCCTTCTTGGATGACCTCGACCGGTATGCAATGTCGAACTCGCTGAGCTTTAGTGCCCACTTGGCCAAGCATTCATATGAGTCAGGATGATTGAGAACAGTCCTCAAGGGTTGGTCCGTCAAGACCATGATTCGGTATGCTTGGAAGTTTGGCCTAAGACGTTGAGCAGACATGATAAGAGCAAAAATGAGTTTTTCAGTTCGGGTTACCTGGTCTCAGCATCCCGAAGGAGCTTGCTGGCATAGTACACCAGCTTTTGGGACCCGTCCTGGTCCATGCAGACAAGGATCAAACTGACAGCTCCGGGGGTGACTGCCAGGTATAGCAGGAGCTCCTCTCCTGTCTCTGGCCTGAAGAGCAGTGGTGGTGATGCCAGGAAGTCTTTGAGCTCCTCGAAGACCATCTTGCACTCCTCCATCCAGGTGAAGTCATTCATCTTGCGCAGCACCTTGAAGAAGGGAAGGCAGTGGTTTGCCAACCTCGAGATGAATCGGCTCAATGCAGCGACCCGACTCGTCAAGCGCTGGACCTACTTCTTCGAGTTCGGGTGCTCCATGCCGATGATCGCCTTGACCTTCTTCGGGTTATCCTCGATCCCTCTTTGGGTCACCATGAAGCCAAGAAATTTTCTTGTTGCTACCTCGAAGGTGCACTTTGCCGGGTTTCACTTCATCTTGTGCTCTAGAAGGTTGTGGAAGGCTTCCGCGATGTCGACTACATGGTCTGAACTCGGCTTGCTCATGACAAACATGTCATCCACATAGACTTGCATGCTCCTGCCGATCTGATCTTGGAAGACCCAGTTAACCAAGCACTGATATGTGGTGCCAGCATTCTTCAAGCCGAACGATATCATCCGATAGCAGTATGTCCCTCGGTCAGTGATGAAGGCAGTGTGCTCCTCGTCCTTTGGATGCATCCAGATTTGATTATGTCCATAGAATGCATCCATAAAGGAGAGCAAGCGGTGACCCGAGGTGGCATCCACTAGTTGGTCGATCTTCGATAAAGGGAAGCTGTCTTTTGGACAGGCTCGATTGAGGTCAGTGTAGTCTACATAGATCCTCCACTTCCCATTATTCTTCTTTACCATGACCACATTGGCTAGCTAGCTCGGATACTGCACCTCCCGATCAAAGCCGGCTGCAAGGAGTTTGTCCACCTCCTCATTGATTACCTTTTGCCTCTCCGGTGCAAAACTTCTCTTCTTCTATCGAACAGGGTGGTACTTCAGGTCGATGCTTAGCTTGTGGGTTATGATTTCTGGTGGGATCCCGGGCATGTCGGCCGTTGTCCAAGCAAACACATTGGCATTCACCCAGAGAAACTTCAGAAGGTGGACCCTTTCATCATCTTGTAGCTACCCCTAATCTGCACCATTTTTGCCAGGTCGGTTCCGAGGGGATATGACAATAGGCGCTCGACCGGGCCACCTCTAGGATCCTGTACCCTTTGGTCGAGGTCGTTTGTGCTGGGATCATTCTCGGCAGCCTTGGCCCTAGGGATGGTTTGGAGGCAATGTTGAATGAGTTGGGGTGCCCCCCTCATCTCCCCGATGCCATAGGGAGTTGGGAACTGCACCAATAGCTGCTTTGTGGAGATGACCGCGTTGAGCAGGTTGAGCCCGGGTCGGTCAAGAATTACGTTGTAGGCTGAAGGAAGCCTAATGACCGTGAATGTCACCATGACGGTGCTCTACCGAGATGGAGTCCTGGCAGTAACGGGAAGGGTAATCTCCCCTTCGACCCCCACGGAGTTACCCGTGAAAACAACAAGAGGCGTGTGCACGAGCTTGAGCTAAGCAGAGGAAAGATTAATCCTGGAGAAAGCATCATAAAAAAGCACATCCGTGGAGCTTCCACTATCAACCATGATGCGTTTTACAAGATGTTTTGCGAATGTCATCTCGACAACCACAGCATCATTGTTTACATTTTTATTTTCATCCCCCCTTCCCTCGCAAAGGGAAGTACATTCCCAAGATTTCCCCCACCCCGGGCCTTCTTGGAAGTGTGCTCGGCTCCCCAGCGTATCATCCCGACCGGCTTTTCGATGGAGAGGTTATCGATGGTAGGGATCGGAGGGAGTGCGACGAGCACCTGAGGTTCGGATGGAGGTCAGCCCCCCATAAACCTTCCAAGGTAGCCCCTCTTTATGAGATCTTCAATCTCCCTTTTGAGGTTGCAGCATTCCTCGGTGTCGTGGCAGTAGTCACAATGGAATTTACAATATTTCATCCTGTTGCGACCATTGGATGGCTTCAGCAGAGGCGGGCACTTCAGGTAGCACTCACCCTCGATCTCCATAAGGATCTTCTCCCTTGGGGCGAGGAGAGGAGTGAAGCTCTCTTCCGGGATGGGATCGCTTCTCAGCTTCGACCTCTGGCAGAAGTTCGAAGTGACTGGTCCGGGCTTTCGCATCTCAGAGGTCTCCCCAAAAGAGGCTTCTTCAGAGGCTCCCGTCTAGCTCCCTTGTTGTACGATCCGCCTCCTCGATGAGGATGTACTTTTGAGCTCGGAGAAGGAGCTCAAAATAGGTCTTGGGGGTTTCTTGTCGAGCGAGTAGGTCAGGCGGGAGATCTTGAGCCCTCGCTTTAGTGCCAGCATGGCGACTGGCTCATCAAGGTTGTAAATCTCCAAGGCGGTAACCTTGAAGTGGGCCACGTAGTCTCATAGGGGCTTACGGTCTTGTTGCCGGATGGAGAAGAGGTTGTCTGCCTCACGTGGCACCTTTCGATAAGCATCGAAGTGAGCCACAAACTTCTGCTCTAGCTGAGTAAATGAGCTAATGCTCTCTGGCTCCAGGCGGGTGAACCACACCCGGGCGACTTTCCGGAGAGTAGCAGGAAGGCGACACAGAAGAGAGCGTCGGTGGCTCCCTGGACCCTCATAAGGGCTTTGTAGCTCTCAAGGTGATCCAGGGGTCGGTGGTCTCATTGTAGGGACCCACCTATGGCATGCGGAACCGAGCCGGGATCGATTCCTCTTGGACTTCTCGGGAGAATGGGGGACGGGTCTTATAGCCCGCTGGCTCACTGGTGGAGCCCTGCATGTTTGCAAATGGGCAGGATAGCTCCGCCAGCTTATGCTCGTGCTCCTCCGGGCGCTTCTCGGCTGTGTGCTTGATAGCCTCGTCGATCGAGCCCTCCGTCGAGGCTGAAGGAGATGGAGAAGGTGGTGGGATGGTGTCCATGATGGGGGGTCTTGTTTTTTCAGCCTCGACGGGGTTTGGACATCACCTGCTCGAGATTCGGGAACCGGCTCTCCCAATCAGTAGACCCAGCCCATTGTCCCTTCACCAGAGTTTGGTAACTACCCTGGTGGCCGGTGATGGCCCGCGACTGCGAAGGCCTTCCTTGGAAGGAACGCGGCTGTCGCGGGGTGCTGCGGCATGGGCCGCTGGAGTCCCTGGTGATGGGGGACTAATATGCATGCCATTTTTTTTGTATGTTTTACATGTTGAGTTAGGTGATTAATTCCCGAATTTTAGATCAAAATTATTTGTAGGGAATTTTGTATGAATTTTTGAAGATCAGCATGCAGATTAGGACCTAGAAAAGTAGCAAAGAAGGACCGCCAGGGCTGAGAAGCCTCGGTTAGGGCAAGTTCTCCTACAATAAAACTACTAGAGGTAGAGGGGTGTACCTGACAACATCTATGAAGATCGCAGTGAAGGGGTCTCTCGTTCCTCGATGGATGCGGCCTTGAAAACCGAGTCAAAGACCCGCGGATACCCGGCTTTCTGCTCGGTGATCCGATTGAGGCTTGGCTGGAGTCGTTGGATTCGTAGGAACTCAGGGACCTGCAAACGACCTGTCAGAGGTTAGAAAATTCACAAAGGAACAAGAAAACAAAGAAAAAATAGCAAGGAAAGGCTTCTTTTGGAGTGGGCATCTAGGGATCTGGAGGGTTTGTTGGCAGCAGGAAGATGATTGCAAACACCGGGAAGAAGAACTCTCACAAACCCCTTTATGCACACAGCAGGGTATCACACCACTCAATAGAAGAACTCAAGGTTTTCATTCATCAAAAATTCTCCTTCATACAAGAGGCTAGGGTCCCTTAAATAGACCCTTAACCTTGGGCTCCAAGTAAGGGTACATAAGTCTTTACATAAGAATCCTTTTCCCTCTCAAACCCTAGCTAGAAAATAAGGAAATATTAGGTAAAAAAATCCCTACAAATTTTCTTGACTTGGTCAAGACTCCAAGGACGCCTAGGGGGGCGTGTTGGGCTTCTAGGAGCAGCAAAAGGCCGGCCCAAAGGGGCTTGGGTGCATGGGTTTGGGCCTCTGGAAGTTGGGGTGGCCTGGTAGCCAGGTAGCAGGAATATTCCCTGGTATCTTGCTTCTTAGGGGCTTGGGCTTGGCACCTGGGCTTGATTTCTTTGGGCTAGGATGCAGATGGACCTCTGGAATCATGGATGCCCTTATTTATGAATATACTTTGGTATCTGGAAGGAAATCTGGGCATTTGGAGGGCATTTGCAAGAAATCAGGGTTTTCTGAATTTTTCTCCTGGGGTCTTCAAATCTTCAAGCTGGGTTGGACTTGTGCTATACTTCCATGTCTTCAATCTAATTGGACTTGGTCTTCACTTGTATGATATAGTCTTGAGTCTTCAGTATGCTTGGACAGGATTCAAAAAAATAAGATAAGCTCAACATGAGCTGACTAGCATTGGACTGAACTAGCTCAACATAAGCTGACTAGTACAGAACTGAAATAACAACTCAAAAGACTCAAACAACAACTAAAAAAAAGACTCATATGGGCTAAGCCCTTATTACAGATGGACTAAAAAATTATTGATCAATTCATAGAGGGTTGAGAAGCCTCTGCCTTATTCTGGTGCCTTGGTGTCCGCACCACCTGGCTGCTGTTGGGTAGCCAAGGACCGTTGCTGGTGCTGGAGCTGGCGCACTGCCATAGTGAGGATCTGCATCTGCTACGCGAGTGCGGCCAGCTGGACGTCCGCCGGAGGTGGTTGAGCTGGTGCAGGAAGCTCCCCTTTTAAACTGTGCGGGTCCCCACGGGAAGGGGGATCTCCCGCATGGCTGGTGGAAACTTCTCTCACCTACGTTGTCACCATCCTCCCGGTGAACTGCTTGCAAGGGGTTTAAGTTGGACCAAAGTGCATCCTGCCTCTTCCCCTAACTGGCGCACCAATCTGTTGCCGCCAAGATCATCGTGGCCCGTAGCTGATATCGATGTCAGATTGCACCTCGTCTCTTCGGGACTGGTCTGTGCTTCAGGACCTACAAAATAGGGTTAGAGACCCAAGCCGGGGATTCCGGTGGGGGCACTCCGATGGTTAAGTCAGTGACGATCCAGGGGAACAGATCCTCCTAGTCGAACCCTTTTGATCGACTCCATGCTAGGAGGAGTGAGTGATGTGTGAGTAGAATGCAAGTGTGCTAGGAAGGGTGACGATCGAGGTGAATCGGAGGTGGCTCTCCTATGTGACCTCGCCTCCCTTACTTGCTTGAGTGTGATTTTGGTATGTTTATTATTGTTGTTACTGTTACCTCCCCTATTAGGGGTGCCGCTGGCCCTTTTAAGTCCAGGTGGTTGCTAAACGCCTACCTCGGGATCTCCCCTATGTCAGTAGCCACGTGTGGTGGTGTTCTGTGCCGTGGATGGGATGTCTTTCCTGGTTCGTGATAGGGGAACCTGCTATGCATTCTGACGTTCCTCCAGGTTGCTCCATTTCGGGAAACTTAGCAGTGCCTCAATCGGGGGGCCGCCACCTCTGGGATTTGAATTTCTTGGTTGACTTCTTCTACCGGGTGGTGCAGGCGGTTGGTGGAGACGTGGCATCACGATCATGGAGCTTTTTTCTCCTCTGGTGTAAGTGGCAGCTGTGGGCAGTTATTACAACCTGGTGGGTGCCTCTTTGCGATCCTCGGGTGACTCGCCGGTGTCTAGGGAGGACAGTGTCCGTAGGTGGGGGCCGAACTAGAGAGACAGGGCTCAACTCTCGCCCAGAGGGCTCGACCTCAGAGGGGCTTCGCTTGGCAGAGGAGTGCTGGGCTTGACTCCGAACCAAGGGGCTCGACCTCGAGGGGCTCGATCTGGCGGAGGAGGGCAGGGCTCGACCTCGAAGGGGCTCCGCTTGGTGGAGGAGCGCCGGGCTTGACTCTGGACCAAGGGACTTGACCTCAAAGGGCTCGATCTGGTGGAGGAGGGCAGGGCTCGACTCCGGCCCAAAGGACTGGACATCGAAGGGGCTCCGCTTGGCGAAGGAGTGTTGGGCTCGACTCCGGACCAAGGAGCTCGACCTCGAAGGGCTTGATCTGGCGAAGGAGGGCAGGGCTCAATTGATGAGGATCCAGCCACCGTCCGGGTTATTCCTTTTCATTTTTTCTTATTTTTTCATATTTTTATTTTCCCTATTCCCGCTATTCCATATATCCCCATTATTCCAGCCTTATCCCCAACCTATCCCCACTTTATCCCAGCCTTATTCCACCTTCTTCCCGTGATTTTTAAAAAATCTCCCAAACCCTAGCCCACCGCCCTGCCGCCCCCAGATCCAGGCTGCCCGACCCCCGGCCGCCCCCGCCGACCCACCGCCGGTGCTCGCCGGCCGTGCCCTCGTCGGAAAAGCCGGTCGCTTGCCGCCTAAGGCCGTAGGAAGACGAACGAGTGCGGAGGCGTCCATCTACCGCCTGCCCATGACCGCCGCTACTACCACCGATGCCGGCCTACTGCCGGCCGCCTGCCCGCCGGCCGTTGGCTCACGCCCGGCCGCTGGGGGGCCATCGCCGGTGCCTAAGACCCCCACGGCCGTGGGGAAGACCAACGAATGCGTCCATCTGTGTGACGCCGCTGCCCGTCGCCTGATGCCGTCGCCACCGCCCACCTGTTGCCATTCCATCGTCTCGTCGTCCCGCCATCCACCGACCAAGGCCCGGCCGCCGGAGGTCCTCGCTGGCGCCCGGGGCCCCATGCCCGTGGGAGACCAAACGGCGCGCCCAGGGCATGCCGTGCCCATCCTGTGCTGCCACCCTGCCTGTAGCTCGCTACCTGCCATCCACTGCTCACCGTCCGTCACTCGCCGTCCGTTGGCCCCGTCCGCTTTCTGCTTCCCGGTCGCCGGTCGTCCATCGGTTCTCAGCGGAGATCGATTCTGTGCACATCCGCGAGAGATGGTTCCGCATGCTTTCTGGAGCAATCCAAGCAGCATGCTTTTCAAAGCAGATCATCAAGTCGACATGCTTTCCGGAGCAGATCAGCACCGATATTGATGTAGCACAGATCTTGATGTAGTTTATTTTCTTTTTTTAGGTTGCTTGTAGGCTAAGTGAGGGGTTTTGTTTGTCTATATAAAGACCCCCTCCCCTCTTGTTTTAAGTGGATTATTGGAAGAAATTTTTTAGCCACTAGTTCTAGTTCTGGGCTGAGGCCCGTTTTACCTTCGTTCCCTGCTGTGTGCATTATAGGTTCGATAGGAGATGTGAGAGCCCTGCTATGTGCATTATGGGTTTGATCCCTCGGGGCATCTCTGAGAGCCCTGCTGTGTGCGTTATGGGTTCGATGAGAGCGCCCTAGTTATCCCCTTCCCATCTTCTTATCCCTTTATGTCCTTTGAGAGTCACCCTAGCGGGATGCCTTTGCTGTGCTATTGAAGGTAGCTGGTGCTTTGATCCCTCGGGAGGGTAGCTGTATGCTTTGATCCTTCGGGAAGATAGCTAGTGCTTTGATTCCTTGGGAGGGTAGCTATGTGCGTTGATCCCTCGGGAGGGTAGCTGTATGCTTTGATCCCTCGGGAAGATAGCTGGTGCATTGATCCCTCGGGTGGGTAGCTGTATGCTATGACCCCTAATTTTTTGTGTGCGTCTCCCCATTAGAGTGAGTCATAGGGCAATGAGTTCCAGTTCCCAGTCTCCCATCTCCATCCTTCCTTCGCCACCTCCAAGAAAATTGAAAACCAAAAGAGATCAGCTATTTTAGGATTTTAGTTTCAGTGTCACCCTAGTCCTGGGAGGCTTCTTAGCCCTCCCATGGTCGTAGTTTGTTTAGGTATTTTCTCTTTTCCCAAATAATCCGGGGTACATTGAGACCGTCCCGCATCATCGACTCCGGCCCAAAGGGCTCGACCTCGAAGGGGCTCCGCTTGGCGGAGGAGTGCTGGGTTCGACTCCAGACCAAGGGGCTCGACCTCGAAGGGCTTGATCTGGCGGAGGAGGGCAGGGTTCCGACCTACGCATTCCAGTCTTACGGGATGCGACCTAGCGAAGGACGGAGCTCGGCTTTGACAGGCAGTCCCGACATTATGAGGGAACTCAGCCCGGCAAAGGAGTCCAAGGAGGAGTATCCGGCATGGCAGCCTTCTCCGATGTGGTGTCTGACAGGTGTTCCACGTCAGCGATCCTGCCACATCACGGCCCGTGCCCAATAAGAGATAAATTATTCTACCCCGAATTTGCAAGAATTATTGATATTACAATATAAAGAAAAGAAGATAAAACTTGTTTGCAGGTAGATTCGAATTCCTAAATTACTTCTCCTGCTGACTTGATTTTATTAATTAATTAGTTGTTATTTTCTTTTTATAACTACTCCTCTTATTATAATCCTCTTCAATAATTTTCTTTTTTTTCCTTGAAATAATTATTCTTGGTCCCCAAGGATACAATCCCGACTTATTGCAAGCTATAATAGTGAGTAAATTTTATTTTTGACTACCTATGACAGCGATCAAATTTTAGTCTCGTTACGAGGATCTAGGCAGAATTAATTCACGAAAAGAAAAAAATAAAAAAAAGAAGTAAAAAAAAAAAAAAAGATAAGAATTTTTTTTTTTTTAAATTTTAGTAATTGATCTCTTTAGTGTCATTACGTTTTTTTAGTTGCCTTAATTATTAGATTACCTTATTTCCTTCTTAACATAAAGTTTTTTTTTCTTTTTTTACAAACCAACTGCTAACATAATTAACTTTCCTTTTAATTAACTTACCTTAAATAACCCACAAGAAAACCCTAAGATACCTTCCATAAAACTTAATTAAGTTAAGGAAACAAATTAATAAATCTTAAAAGACTTCTTAACTTGTTTGGATATCTTGCTTGACTTGCACTTTATTTTCATAAAATATTTTAAGGGCACAATCCCTAAATAATATAAGGTGGGGTGTCATTACTCTTCCTTGGCTCTCAAACCACCACCCTGCATATTGTATAACCCTAAGCCTTTAATTTAAAATTAATTAGACATTGGCCCCTAAGGATTTTTGAGCTCATTAGGATAAGAGATCCTAAGAGTTGGACTAGCTCAGAAGTAACTGGTTTACTGGTGCCTAGGAAAGGGATTCAAGGATGATGTAGCCTTGAAGGAAGGTGGTTCTTTAATTAGTTCCGTTGTCTAACCTGAACAGATAATTTGGTGTCTAAGGAAAGCAATGGGGGAACTCCCACCGACCTTATCCTTACCTAGCCAGTGGCTAATTAGTATCTAACTTCGAAGACTCAAAGACAACATTGGCAGTTAGGAGCTATCTAAATATAGGATAACCCTTGGATAGAGAGTCCATTGCTTGATAACTTGTTTTCCTAATAGAAATTTTAACATAATTAAACCACCCTCCTCTATCATCTCTAGATTTAGGACTCCTTAGGCTCTCATCTTTAGACCTCCTCTCTCTCTCTTTCTTCCTTCTTCTTCTCCCCTATATATATATATAATTAAAAAACTCAAAATTATAACTTGGAAAAGGAAGTCTAGTCGATTAGTAAGGATAGAAACCTACCCTTAACCAAGAAAAATTAACCATGGAAGAATTAGGACATCCCCTTAGCCTGAGAGACTACTGCTATCTAATTGGATCTGCCCAACCATCATGCATTTGACTACCCCAAACAAATGCCACCAGCTTTGAGATTAAGCCTCAGATTATCACAATGCTCCCTAAATTTATTGGAATCAAGGATGCCTACATTTTTATTAGAGAATTTGAGAAAGTATGTGTTACTATGAGAATACATGAACTCTTAGAAAATGTTGTGAAACTTAGGTTGATTAACTTTGCCCTTAAGAAAAATACCACAAAGTAACTGTATAGTTTACCTACTCAGTCTATCTTAACATGGAAGGGTTTTGTTAAAGCATTCTTGTGAAAAATTTTTCCACACCATAAAACAACTAAGTTGAGAAATAAAATTATTCAATTTTATCAATTAGGGGGGAGCCTTTCTGGAAGTGTCTAGATCGATTTAAGAACCTATGGAGCAAATGTCTATACCATAGGATAGAGACTTGGAGGTTATGCCAAAATATTCTATGAAGGTCTAAACCCAAACTTCAAAACTATGCTTGAGTCGAAGTATCAGGGCGACTTTATGCAAAAACGACCTGATGAAGCCTAGCAGTTTCTAGAGGAATTAGCAGAGAAGAGCCTACAATGGAAGGGAGCTAAGAAATCTGAACCCTCACCATCAAGAGGTGGTATGCACCAAGTTTCTCCATTTATAGCTGAAGAAGCTAAGCTAGCATCTCTGATTCATAGGATAGAAGCCTTGAAACTCAAGGGATAGGCCCCGATAAATCAAGTAAACCAAGTGTTCGCACCTATATGTACTGGATGCAATGAGCCAAAACATGTAGTAGAAGAGTATCCCGACTTCATGATCCAAACTGAAAATGGTTATGCACAGGTGAATGCAACCTATCAAAGAACAACTAATAATCCCTATGCACCAACCTACAACCCAGGGTGGAGGAACCATCCCAACTTTTTTTGGTTGCAAGGTCTTAGTGCATGTGGTCCCAACTTCAACCAGCCTAACCCAAGATCTAATCCTACAGGAAACAATCCACCACTAAATGAGAATGAAAAGAGATTTGGTTCCCTAGACAAAGTCCTAGAAATCCTAGCTAAATCCCAAGCTGATACCTATGCCATGATAAATAGCACCAATGCCATCCTGAATAACTTTATGCAAAATACAGGGCAACATATATCTTCTAATACCCAGGTTATAGCTCATTTGGAGATGCAGGTAGGTCAGTTAGGCCACAACCATAAGTGAAAGAGAATGAGATAAGCTACCAAGTCAGCCCGAGACTAACCCTAAAAATCTAAGCATCCAATGATCAAAACAAGGAGCCTAGATTAACCAACTAAATGCCATTCATACATTAAGATCTGGAAAAAAAATAGATATCCAAGTAAGTACATATGAAGAAGAAGAATTAGAGATTCCACTATCTGAACAACTTATAAAGCAGGGTCAGCCCAAAACACCTGAGGCATCAAAGTCTAATGTAGTGCCCAGCCCTCTAGCTAAGCCCGTGCCAAAAGTAGCTGAACCAAAAATCAAGGTTGTAGCACCATTCCGAAATAAACTTAAGCCCAACCAAAATTGAGCTCAACATGATAAGATTTTGGAGGTCTTTAAACAAGTTAAAGTGAATATCCCCTTACTAGACATGATCTAGCAGGTCCCAACCTATACCAAAATTTTCAAGGATTTATGTACCAAAAAGAAGACCACCATGTGCCCAAGAGAGCCTTTCTGGCAGCTAGTGTACGATCTTACCTATCAAACCATATTCCAGTTTAATACAAAGATCCAGGGTCACCCACTATTTCATGCATTATAGGGAATACCTTCATAAACAGGGCTCTATTAGACTTAGGGGCTTGTGTTAATATATTGCCATATTTAGTATATAAGCAACTAGGGTTAAGAGAACTCAAGCCTACGGGAATGACCCTATAACTAGCAGATCGCTTTTTGAAAGTATCCAAGGGAATAGTAGAGGATATGTTGATCAAAGTTACTGACTTTATCTACTCGTAAGACTTTATGATTCTAGAAACTAATCGATGACAAATCCAAAGAGCCACATCCTAGTTATCTTAGGTAAACCATTTCTGGCCATAGCTAATGCCCAAATCAATTACCGAAATTGATTAATGAAACTTTTCTTTGGAAACATATCAATCGATCTTAATATTTTCAATCTTACCAATACACATCAAACATATGACTTAAATTATGTTCACGATACAGTTTATGATCAAATTAACCTTAGCAATGAAGAGCTTGACCTAGAAATCTATATGAACCAAGATGGGGAGCAAATTAATGAGGTTACTACAATCGATGAAAAATCAAGATGGAAACCTCTAATTGAACCACTAGAGAAAATACCCGAACCATTATCCGAACCATCAATGAAGGAAGTATCCAAATTAGAACTGAAATCACTTCCTAAGTACCTCAAATATGCATACTTAGGTCTGTCAGAAACGTTACCGGTGATTATTTCAGCTAACCTAGACTTTGCACAAGAAGAAAAATTACTGAATGTCCTAAAAGAAAATAAAGAAGTTTTAGCATGACTGATTTAAAGGGGATTAGCCCCTCGATCATTTAACATAGGATCCCCCTAGGATAGGAAGCCAAGCCTACAAGAGATCTCCAAAGGAGACTTAACCCAGCCTTAAAGTACGTGGTGAGGAAAGAGATCATCAAACTCCTTGACAATGGTATAATTTATCCTATTTCAGATGGCTCTTGGATAAGTCTTGTGCAAGTGGTACCCAAGAAGTCAGGGGTTACGGTGATCCAAAATGTCAACAATGAGTTAGTCCCAACGAGAATTCAAACTAGATGGAGGGTGTGCATTAATTATAAAAAACTAAATGTAGCCACTAAGAAGGACCACTTCCCTTTATCCTTTATAAACCAAATGTTAGAATGATTAGCGAGGCATGACTTTTACTATTTCCTTGATGGATACTCTAGTTATAATCAAATTGCAATAGCCCTAGAAGATCAAGAGAAGACAACACTTACCATCCGTATGGAACCTTCGCCTATAGATGTATGCCCTTTGGCTTGTGCAATGCACCATCCACTTTTCAAAGGTACATGATTAGTATTTTCTTTGATATGGTAGAATGGTTCCTTGAGATTTTCATTGATGACTTTATTATTTTTGGGTCTACTTTTTTTGAATACCTATATCACCTTAGATTATCTTAAAAAGATATAAGAAAAAGCATCTAGTATTAAATTAAAAAAAGTGCCAATTCATGGTGAAGGAAGGTATAGTCCTTGGCCATGTAATTTCAAAC
This sequence comes from Areca catechu, assembly GCA_021397845.1. Taxonomy (NCBI): domain Eukaryota; kingdom Viridiplantae; phylum Streptophyta; class Magnoliopsida; order Arecales; family Arecaceae; genus Areca; species Areca catechu. Next base: position 160,439,583 of record CM038050.1, read on the forward strand.
AGAGATATAGAAGTGGACAAGGCCAAGATGGATCTGATTGTAAATCTTCCTCCACTTAGATCAGTCAAAGAAATAAGATCATTCCTTGGACATGCTAGATTTTATAGAAGATTTATCAAGAGTTTTAGCAAAGTAGCTTGACCACTAACCTATTAGCCAAAGAAGTCAAATTTGACTTCACATCTAAATATCTCGAGTCCTTTGAATATTTAAAAAGAGAATTAACCTCCACCCCAATCATTCACCCACCTGTATGGACTCAACCTTTTAAGCTTATGTGTGACGCATCCGATCATGCCATAGAAGCGATCCTAGGTCAAAGAATTGATAAGCTACCTAAAGTGATTTACTATGCTAGTAAGACCTTGAATAATATACAGCTCAACATTCTACTACTGGAAAAAAAAAATTAGCTGTGATATTTGTACTAGAAAAATTTAGGTCTTACTTAGTAGGGTCTTATGTAATCATCTATACTGATACTCTACCATTAGGCACCTTTTTTCAAAGAAGGATGCCAAGGCATGCTTAATTAGATGGGTCTTGCTCTTACAAGAATTTGACCTAGAAATCAGAGATAAAAAGGGTTTTAAGAATGTAGTGGCCGATCATTTATCTAGGTTAGCGATCACACCTATCGAAGAACTACCTGTCAATGAATTCTTTCCTAATGAATAATTTATGTCTACTACCATAGAACCATGGTAGTTCGACATAGTTAATTACTTTGATATTAGTCAGATTCTGATGCACTGGAATGCTCAGGATAGAAAATTATTTTTTCTTTCAAGTAAAATACTTTATTTGTGATGATCCATATTTATTCAAATAGTGTCCTGACCTGATTACTAGAAGATGCATCCCAGATCAAGAGTTAGAATCATTTTGTCCTTTTTCCATGATCAAGCTTGTGGTGGTCATTTTGGAGCTAAAAAGATAGCGGCAAAGATGCTCCAATGTAGATTCTACTAGCCTAACCTATTTAAAGATGCTTACGAATATTATAAAAGTTATCTTAGGTGCTAGCAAATAGGCTGAATTATAAAGAGAGATATGATTCCTATGAATCCAATATTGATTGTATAAATTGTTGATGTATAGGAAATTAACTTTATGGGACTATTTCCAAAATTGTTTGGAAATGAGTATATTTTGATAGCCGTAGATTATGTATCCAAGTGGGTAGAGGCAATACCTTGCAAAACCAATGACAGCAAAATTGTTATAAAATTTCTCAAGGAACATATCCTCTCCTGCTTTGGTATCCCAAAGAGTATCATTAGTGATCGCAGAATACACTTCTACAACCAATACTTCGCATCACTGATAAGAAAGTATAACATCACCCATAAGATGGCCACACCCTATCACTCATAAATGAGTGGGCAAGTAGAAGTTTCTAATCAACAAATCAAATAAATTCTAGAGAAGACTATGAGCTCTAACAGAAAAGATTAGTCAATGAAGCTAATGGATGCACTATGGGCATATCGCACTACCTTCAAAACTAATTTATAATGTCTCCATATAGGCTCGTGTTTGGTAAGGCATGTCACTTACCAGTAAAGCTAGAACATAGGACAATATGGGCCATCAAACAACTAAACATGGACTTGGATGTAGCTGGAGGCCAGAAGAAGTTACATGTGGATGAACTAAAGGAAATTAGGAATGAAGCATATGAAAATGCAAAAATTTATAAGGAGAGAACTAAAACATTCTACAACGAAGCTATCTTTAGAAAATCTTTTATTCGTGGGCAAAAAGTTCTCTCATATAATTCAAGACTTCACCTTTTTCTAGAAAAATTGAGATCTAGATGGACTGGCCCTTACATAGTAAAAGAAGTCTTTCCACATGGAGCCATAGAAATTGAAAATCCAAGTAATGGTGCTATCTTCAAAGTTAATAGACAATACTTAAAAACCATTCTTGGAATTAACTACTGAAGAATTTGGGGAGGATATGATTCTATATGAACTAGAGTAGGCCATGACATCTGGTTGAAGACATTAAACTTAGCACTTATTGGGAGGCAACCCAATCTTTTACTGATTTTTATTTTAGTGATTTTCATTTTTCTAGGAATAATGGACTGCGATGCACGGTCACTCCTAGCATTGTACAAGACATATCTTGTCTAGGTGGTACCTCTCATTGTTTTAGTCTTCCTTACTCTATTGAGGATAATGAAAATTAAGTTAGGGGGTAAGGGAACCTTTTTGAAAAAAATATATTTCAAAACACCTTGGCAATCTTTGAAAAATTTTAAAAAATGTGCCATGAAATAAATTCTTAAATAAAATAAACTAGAAAAAGGTAACAGAGTTATAAAATATTGATTAATTACTATAGCGAGCTAAGAAGTAGACTAGCTGATCAGACTTTTAGCAGCCTACTTAAATCATCTAAAGGCTATTTGCACTTCTATTGCACATGCACATCGACGAGGTAAACTAGGTATTAGTTGTAAGGTCAATTAGAGACTCAATTATTATTGAAAATTGGTAATTGATATACACCCCATTGAGAGAAACTTGAATTTGAGGAAAGAGCTACCTACCTGATAAAAAAAGAAAAAAAGAAAGAAAAAAGAGAGAGAAAAGGCAAGTTCTAAACATTGATTTCCTACCGAGTAATCGGGCACCTTTACCTAAGTATTATTGTTCGCATCAAAAAGTGAGTAGTGTGAAGATATCGCCAGAAAAAAAAAAAGACATGTACAATGATAAGGTGTGGAAAATATAATTTGATATGACATATTTCAAGAACATGCAAAGGGCAACCAGTGAGAGGTAGTACAAAATAGAGGAGTAGCAAGAGCGCAGGTATCTCTACTACAACACATGGTAGGCAATGCTTTCAAGAGCAAATGAGCAGCAGGGACTTCATGGGTTTTAGGAGCGTCATGGCACACAGGTATGTTGATAGCTATTTAATACTTAATTTATCAAGCAAAATCTAGTACTAATAGCTGCAGCTAGAGCTAGAAGGGTTGGATTAGCTATTAGAAGGGCTAGATTAGCTATTGGAAGGGCTACATCTTCTGCTACAAGGGCTGGATCAGTGGTTGCTAGCACTAGATTAACTATTGGAAAGGCTGTAGCTAAAGCTGGAAGGGTTGGATTTGTAGTTGGAAGGGCTACATCTTCTGTAAGCCTAGATCATCGATTGGGACGAGTAGATTAGTGGCTGGGAGGGGTGTATCTTTAGCTTATGGGAGATGTGCTTTATATTCAATGATAGCTACTGGGAGGGCATATTCTACTATTAGAAGAGTCCTATCTACTAGAAGGGTTGAAGTTAGGGATGGGAGGAGTGGATATATTCCACTTGGGAGGGCTATGAGGGGAAGGTCTAGACCTACTTCAACTAGTAGTATATGATATATTAATGGATGTATATAGTATTGGTTTTGGAACTTTTCCACTTTGAGTTTTTTTGGAGAATTGTAATTGGTAGTCCATAGCAGTTTATTTGTCTTTTAAGTAAGGTCTTAAGTTATTAACTAATGAATGTTAATCTATAGTCAATGGTGTTCAAACATAGTTGTTTAGCAATGAATGATATTGTATACAAATGCTTGTTATATAGCCATAGGTTTTGTTATTTTGAATATTATCTACCAATAGATTTAAACATCCATATTCTGAGTACATGTATGTTACTTTTTTCATGAATTATTATTATGCATGCATCAGGTGGTCTACAGATAAAACTATGTCAATTAGCCCTTGGACTATTTATATATTTTTCATTTGGTCCACCAAGATCAATGTATGCATTTGTTCAGTAATAAATAATATTGTATAAAAAATTCTCTCATGTGGACAATAAGTTTTTTTTTAATTATTTGCTGATAGCTTTAAATATCCATATTTTGTGCAAATGTAGATTACTTTGTCAATACAATACTATTGTCAATGCATTAGGTGGTCTGTAGACAATACTATGTCAGTTAATCTTTTGAACTATTTAAATATTTTTCATTTGGTCCACCAATATCAATGTATCCATCCTTCATACTACTTTTCCACCTTGGATACTTCGCAAATAAGATAGTGTTAGTTAATACATTAGGTGATCCATAGGTAAGATAGTGCCAGTTAGTGTATTGGATGGTTGGTAGATAAGAAAGTGTAGTTTAGTGCTTAAACAATATAATTTTTTTTTTATTTGGTCATCAAGGTTTCCATGTTCTCTCTTACAATATTTCATTTTCTTTTGTAATTCATTTTGGTAAAAGAATATTATGCTATTGTCTATATACATGCCATACTAAGATGTGGCCCTGTTTCTATGCACATTCTATACACATAAAATCAATATTTTATTTTCATTTGATAGACCACATACTATTCAAAGTATTTTCATTTGATCCTCGAAGTTTTTGCCCATTTGATAAATAGGTCAGCTTAATTTTACTATGGTTCTACATAGATATCTATTTATAAATTTATGGCATTCATCCCATTAAACAACAATAGAAACAAAGAGACATATATAATAACATCACAAAAGGGGTTTTATTCATTTGCATTAGAATCCCAAATTACATTTATAAACCTCCATCACTAACAAGTTTTGATAACCAAAATACATTATAACCGGATAGCATCCCTTAACTCGACTAGTACTATTGATTCTTCAAAAGCAATACACTAACAACCAACCAAGATATTAAAATAATAAGCCGATACATCCTCTGTCCGCCATGGAAGCATTCGACTTCCTCCTGCATTGTGTCCGACTTCTTCTTGCATCATGTTCACTTCATCTTTAAGTTGATTAATCACCACCTTCCCATGGGGACAGATCTCATCATCATACTACTTGAAATAATTATAGTAAGACATCATCCACTGTACAGAGGTAATTTTTTGAAATCAAATAGATGAAAAAAAATTGAAGTTAGGGCCAAAGAGAGTGCATACCCCAAAACATAGGCAATTGAAAAACCTTCAACGTGAATTTCTTCTTGTCCATGAGGTCGTTATTTGAGTGTGTTGCCCATAAAGGCAAAACCTACCTCCCTCACTATTTGAAGGCCTAGATTAGTTAGAGGAGCTAAACCCAACACTTGAGCTTCTATCCATGGTGAATGCAGTAACAGGATATCTATCATAGAGGGGAAATGGGGAAGAAGATTGAAAAATTAGGATTGTTAAAGGATGATTGAGAGAATTTGAGAGGGGTATGGTTTTAATCTCACTAAATGGAAGAAGGATTTCATGAGGAGGACAACGAGAAATAGGGCATCTTCCCACGTAAGCTTTCTGCTGCCACATATTCAAAAAATGCCATATAAGCCCTGGTTCAGCAATAATCAAGTAGACCAGTGAGAGAAACTCATCGAAAACTAGTCAAAGGGTAGCATTAAAATGATGACAAAAGATCAGGGACCAAAAATTATGATTTTGTAGTTTAGGGACCATTTAAAAAATCTAATATAGTTTAAAAACTAGAAACATAATTTATCCTAAATTAAATATAGTATAGATATGAATCTAACTTATATTCCTAGCACTAGTCATGAATCATAAAATCTATCATAGAATACATATAGACCTACAATGGAATTACAAGTATCATTGGTTAACATGCCCAAGCTACATTGAAGTTGTATAGGACATGCCAGCTCCAATCCATGCCACATAAATATAGTTATCTGGCTAAAAAACAAAACTATACCAAAAATATGTTGCATTGATATATCATAATGTAAGAGATACAGTAGATCTAGTTGCTGAAAATCTTTTTGATAAGGTTATGGTTTGTAGCTTCTACATTTTTTAGACCGAAAGGCATGACCTTATAGCAATATAGCCCCTGGTCTATAATGAACATGATCTTCTCCTCATCCTCAGGCACCATCTAGATCTGGTTATATCTACAAAAGGCATCCATGAAGTTAAGAGTCTCGTGCCCAAAGGTCGAATCCATCGATTGATCAATTCATGGTAAAGAGAAGCAATCCTTCGGGCAGGCGTTGTTCAAGTCGATGAAGTTGATGCATGCCCGCCACTTATCATTGACCTTTTTTACTAGATAACATTAGTGAGCCAGTTTGGATACTGGACCTCACGGATGAACTTAACTTCCAAAAGCTTCTCCACCTCATGTTTAATGGTATGCTAGCACTTAGGGGTGAAACTTCTTTTCTTCTGGTGAACTGGCGGGTGTGTAGGGTCGATGTTAAGATGATGCACCATGACCTTCGGGTCAATTCCTGGCATATTAGCTATTGTCCATGCAAAAATATCAGTATTCATATAGAGTGATAGATCGTGATGTTATCGTTAAGATACCATGGTTATCAATTTAAAATCTGACTTCTAATTAATTAAATTTACATAGAAAGCAGCGAGTTAGGTCAAATCCATGGAGAAGGCAGTGTTTAGGATAACTTAAAATCTTTGATTTTAAAAAGAAAAGAAAAATATTTTGAAGTCAAGAAAATAGAAATTAAAAGTATAAAAGAAAATTAAATCTCAGTACGTTCGATCTGCTAATCAGATCTTAGCATCTACTTGTAATGAAAATAAATAATAAAAATTTAAATTACATAAAAATAAACTTTGTATTAATTAAAATATAATTACAATGAATTAAAAATAATAATTAAATGAACTACGAAAAGCTATAGCAAAGCATCCGAAGTTGATTTGCCATAGCCTTGTCAGGAAGTTGGTTGATATCATTTCGCCTTCTTCCATCATACTCCATAGAGCAAGCTGGACTTTCTTTTCTTTTTTCTCTTTGGATCTTGATCTTAGAGATGGAATAGGCTTGAAGATGGTATAGGGGTAGAACTCTCCTTTAAGAAACCTCACTCGTAGAAACCAACCTGCAACCTAAGCTATGCTCTCTATCCTGTATTGTACCTTCTCTTCAAGATGATTTCTTCTATAACTTGGGATCCTTTAAATAGAGGGAATTAGATTGACTCCTCGAATCATGGCTGTCGATGGTTGAAATCATGCAAATCATGCTCAGATCATCCCATATCAATTAGATTAAACATGGACCATTAGATTACGGTTTGAATCATGCTTAATCTTGTGCTTTAGCAAACTAGATCAGATCATGAGTCATTGTGTCTGTCCTATTGGGTCACTATAGAGAAGATTCTCGCCTGCTGGATTAACTCACAGAGCTGCTTGGTGATGGTGGATCATGGCAGTGATGAGCGACTGCGGTGGGGATGGGAAAAATGGTGGCAATGGTAGCTTAGAATGGGAAGGATGGTGGTGCTTGGAAGCTTGGTAGCAACTCGGGCTAGTAATGATGGTGATGGGAAGAAGGCAATGATCACTACGATGGGCAGGAGCATCGACAATGGAGAAGATGACAACAACCAATGGTGCTTCAATGGATTGAATAGAGGAGGTGCACGGGCTGTGGGGAGAAGAAACATGGCGGGCGATGATGGGAGGGACGGTGGTGATGGGAGGCATGGCGATGAGGAGGCAACAGCATGGACTAAACAATGAAAAGGATGTGTCGGCATGATAGTGGCAAGGTGGCATTTGTGAAGGGGAGGCTAGTGGACCTGGTGGTGATAGCATCGATGGGGAGGACATCTAGATCAGGGAGGAGAAAAGTGGCCGACGATGATGCGAGGGATGATTATGATGTGCAGGGAAGAGGAAGGTGGCAACATGGTGGATTGAGAAAGCGGCGATATTGCGGTGTCATGGGGAAGACGGATGCACTTGGGAAGGAGGAGAAGATGGTGGAAGGTGGCAGTGAAGATGCCTAGCAGTGGCATCGAGGAAGAGCGGTTGATGGTGACATGGCTATGGCTATGGGGAGAAAATGGCAGTGAAAAATGGTGATGGGCAGATCTTGGATGATGGATGGCAACTCAGGTAGAGGAGAGGGCCAGATCATCAAGGTAGCAGCTTGGTGGCTTTGAGCGATGATTGTGGGCAGTGTGGAGACATGGCAGTGAGGAGGATGCTCGGTGACATCTTAGAATGGAGAAGGGGGTGGCGAAGGGATGGTGACATGGCGATGGCCGGTAGGGTGGTGGCTTAGGCGGTTGACGACAGGCGATGGCTGAAATCCTTCCATGGACCATGGATCTTTGCCATGGACTAAAAATAATGGCTACCAGTGGATCATTTGAGCTTCTATAGACCAAGCGGCTAGCCCATGATGGATAAGCTACTTCAAAATATATGTAAAATTTGATTATATTGGTTTTTTCTTGATTTTGGGCCCATTTGACCATCGATTTGAGTGTCGTTTGATCCATTGGATTCTACAAATTAAGCTCTTCATGTGAGCAATCTTCTAAAATAATAATTATACTAATTTTCTAGTGTTCCAAGATTCTAAATATTTTCATTAATCTTGATGTACCTATCAAAGAGGAAGAAATATGAATTAAGATTTTTATTAAATATTTTAATGGATGTGTAGTTGATAAGTACATAAATCTAACTATAAAAGTATTAATTTATAGATCAAATTATCTTTATTTTTTAGAATTGATATTTTTTTATATTTTGTAGGGAAGAGGTGCATCATAATAAAGAGCTCGATTTACAAGCCTAAAGGATATAATTAGAGTCCAAAGAGTGAACAATTAGAGCCTAACACCCATCTTAAAAATGATCTAAAAAAGTCATGTTCCAATCCACCATAGATCAGCAGCTTGGTCTATAAGAAGCCTTCATGCAGTCCACCAATGAACTTAAAGGAGATTTGAGACCAGATTCATCAATAAATTTGAAGGAAATTTGCATTTAGATTCATTAATAAATTAGGAAGAAACTTATGACTAAATTCATCTAGAATTTAATTTTTTTTATTTTTTTAGTCCCATATTATAAGAATGTAAATAATCCTTCTCCCCTGATACCTATAAAAAAAGTCTGTAGTCTGTATAGTTTATGAAAAAGGTACTTTCCACTTTTTTCCATCCTTCCAACATGCAAGAAGGAGAGGGAGCTGAGGGAAAAAGAGCCTCTGCCAGGTTCTAAATTTTTCTTAACTCTAAGTCCTGTTAATGTTTTAAAGTTAAATATTTTTTCAATCAATTTTTTTAGTAATAAAATTTTATTTTTATATTTTAATTATTTTTATAATTTTTAATTTCAGTATTAGGATAGTTTAAATTCTTGTAATTTAATTTTTGTAATTTAAATTTTATAATTTAATTTTTTATAATTATGCTAGTTTAATTTCTACACATCTTTAAATTCTACAATTTAAATTCTAACAAATAATATAGAATTTATTTTATATTTTTAAAAATAATTTTAAAGTTTTAATTTAGATCATGTCTGGCTAAGCAAATTCTCTAGGATTAGTAATGAAGCTAGACTATGATTAGAAGCTCTTTCTTAGGATCTCTTCTTGGGCTTTTAATTTTTTAGAGTCATTCTTTCTTTTCAATTTCTTGCTAAAAGACTTGATGGACTATTGTTGGATTTCAATTTCTTCATAGTTTATAGTTGATTCGGTACAAGAAAGGTAATAGATAGAAGGCTCGCAATACTTTAAACCCTCTTTTCTTCTTCCTTATAAGAATTTTGATGGATTATTATTGGATTAGAATCTCTTTATAATCCATACTTGGTTAACACAAAGAAAGAAGTTGAAAGGATATTATGAGAAAAATCATAGAAATACCAAGTCATTTGTCTAGTGGATTTAAAAACCCTAGATCTTAAGATTATTTATCTCCACAATTAGATTAATTTTTATTTTAAGTAAAAAGTAAAGAAACAATCTCTTCCTCTCTTTGTTAAAGCTCGTCTGAGCAAGGATTTGAACATAATTCAAACATCCAATTCTTCGTGAAATCGACCCATACTCATCAAACATGCTACACTACATATCGTGCGCTTACAGTTTAAATTTAAAATATATTAATAGTGCTTCAGCTTGACATGTACTTTTCATAATTATGATATAATTTTATCTTATTCAAAGATATTTTAAAAAATAGTTAAGTTTACAAGAATGTCCAGTTTAATTAAGAAATTAAACTTTTTAGAAGATATTAGCACAAATAATTACTTAAAATACTTAAAATAAATGTATAAATATATGATTTATCACAACCCCCAACTTACTCATCACGAATCCCTTAGCAATACAATAGACATATAAGTATTAAATTATAACCATGTATAATTAAGGGCTTCCGTTATAATAATAGATCTAGGATTGAAAGGAATAAGATCTAGAAAGTATCACTAATTATGTATTGAGTTTCAGAAGCAAACTTTATAATCAGTATAAAGATCAACAGCACTCATATTCATGATAACTAACTTAGCATTTCGATGCTAGCTTGCGAAGGACAAATACATCTTTACTTAACACCTTCTTTGGTTAATTTTATATACACCCCCCAAATCAAGCTCATAAATGTAAATTTGCTTTCACACTATCATAATTTTTTTTCTGAGTTCTAAGTATCATCGCTTTCTTTTCACCATTTGACTCAAACCTTCACACTTGACTTAGGTACAGAAATTTGGTTACTAAGCTTAGGTCAATTCACATATACTCTGTATTTTGCACTCTTATTTTATATAGGTAACTCTTTCCTCAAGTTCAAGGTAGCTTTCAAACTATTTAATTTTTTTAGATAGATAGTTCTTTCCTTAAATTCACATTTTTTTAATTGGGATGTATATCAATTACCAGTTTTTAGTGATAATTGGATCCTTAGTTGACCTTACAACTAATACTTACTTTGCTTTGTCAGCGTACATGTATAATTGAAAGTACTAATAGCCTTTAGGTGATCTAAGTAGGTCACTAAAAGTTTAACCAAGTAGTCTACTCCTTGACTAGCTAGAGTTATTAAAAAATCCCTTCTAATTCTATTACTTTTTTGTAGTATATTTTGCTCAAGATTTTCTTTCTTAATACATGATTTATTCAAGATAAAATTTTTAAAAGATTTTTCAAAAAAATTTAAAGATTTTAAAAATTTTTAAAGTTTGTCCCTACCCCTAACTTAAACACCATTATCTCTAATAATATAAATAAGTTAAAAAAATAAATTCAATCTATAAGGGCAAAAAGAAATATATAAGGATAGGGGTTACCTGAGAAGAGGAGCTTATCAACAAGATAAAGACTACAACAAATATTTTAAATTAGATTTTTTTTATTTTTAAGGATAAAAAATAAATATTAGGTTGTCTCCCAATAAGCACTAAGTTTAATATTTTTAACTAGACATTATGAGGGAGTCTGGTGGATGATTAACTTTAATATATCCATCACGATATCAAAAGGACAAGACCAATCAGGAGGCCTTGTCATCATGGTAGAAAAATATTCGTAAAGTATTTTATAATGATTAGCCCAAATTAATAAAGTATACTAGGCAAGTATGTTATTTTAAGATTTAAAAATATTATTATAGTTTATACAATATTTAAAAAGGGATTGTGTTTGATGAGCCAAGATTAGAGGTGGTAGTTTAAAAAAATTTTCAATTATGGGTTGATCTACCTACTTTCCTTCTCGGGCATGATGTGTTTGGTCAATATCCATTTTTATTTTAAAGCTAGGCATTTTTTCTAGATTAATATTAAACATGTCTTCATACATCATTTTAATATCCTGAAAAGATTTTGGAGGCAGTCCTTAAGATTAGTATCGAATATGAAGAAATTATTATAAAATTTTTAAGATCATGATCTCTTATTTCAGTAATATTTCACCTGATGGCTTCTTTATATGCTTTTAGAATACCACTAAATTGGGCTTTCAAGGTAAGGTTCACCGAGAGTTCTAAATTAGGTAATGATTCTAATAAGTGAGCTATTGGTGGGCTAGGTAATGGCTCTTGTTGTTCATTAATTTAAAGTGGGATGGTTTCAAAGTAGGGTATTTGTATTAAATTATGAATTTTCATGGTACACCCATATGTATCAGAATTGTCTATCCTAAACTAAGCCAGACAAGGATCTACTGAATCCTGAGAGAGAACCTTGGGGATGGCTTCCTCTACTGTGTTATACACTTATGGTTCTTGAAAAGAATCAACTACTTCCATCATTACAGTTATTTGTTCTTTCATCCCATTAAAAGGCATGGATGATTTTAGGGCACTAGAGAATGGGGTCATAGATAGTGGGATAATGATGGAATTAGTTCATCCTACTAGTTTAATTTCTTTATATATTTGTCTGCCTTAGCCAAATTATTTATATTGGTCTTTATGATTATACAAAGTTATTCTAAGACTAGTTCATTCCTGGGAGTCAAAGTTAATTGTTCAAAAAAAGATAGAGGGTCATTAAAATTTTGAGCTAGGTATGGTCCCTTAAGGTTACTCTCGGATTGACTAGGCAATTCTCCTCCATCTTCTCTATTAAGTTTGATTGATCATTGATCAGTTTAATCCGTTAGCTTATCGATAGATTATTGTTGGGCTATAATTATTTGTTTAAATTAAGCAAACCTATCGATATCTAGGTTGGTCTGTAATGAAGGTAAGTATGATGCTTGCTAAAGCTTCTCTTCAAATAATGGGCTATAGTTAGTTGAAGAAAGTTGATAATATGGATAGGGCTAATCATAATAAGATATATCTATAAACATAGATCCTTGGATTGCCAGGATAACCATTGGGTGTGGTTGCCATAAAAAATCTATTTGAGCTCCATTATTTGAATTATAGACCATAAAGTCTAGATTACTTCCTGAGCTATATGCCATTTGGATTTGATCTTGATAAACTTGGTCATATAAAACTCAAAAGGTTAGTACTCGAATGGGCACTCACTCATAAAGTGAGTCAGGCTCAAATAAACTTGGTGTACCAGAAGAAAGGGTACTCTACTATAATGATTCATGCTCATAGTACAAATTTAGTTTATCAAATTGTTCTGATTATTTGGATATGCAATCAAAGTTTTAGATCAGAGCAATCCTTATTTATTAATATATTTATTTATTTATTTAAGAGGAGAGGTGGGATGAAGAAGAAAGAAAGATGAAAAAGAGTTCTAAAGATGAGGGCTTAGGAAGTCCTAGAGCTAAGAAAGAGAGAAAATAATTAGTTAGGATTTAATGTTATTTACAAACAAGTTAGTATAACATGGACTCTCTATCCTAGGGTTATCCTAAATCTAGACAACTCATAACTGCCAAAGCCATCTTAGAGCAATCCAAGTCAGAAACTAACTAATCAACTAGCCAGGTAAGGATAAGATCGATGGGGGTCTCTCCTTGCTTTCCTTAGATATCAATTAGATTGGCTAGGCCAGTCAATGGAACCAATTAAAAATTACCTTTTTTTTGGGCTATATTATCCTTAAATCCTTTTCCAAGACACCAGTCAATCATCCTATCCTGACCTGGTCTAACTCTTTTGGATTCCTTATCTTTTTAAGCTCAAGTTTCTTAGGGACTGATGTCTAGTTGATTTTAATTAAAAAGCTTAGGTTAATACAAGATACAGGGAGGTGGTTTATGAGCAAAGGAAGGATGACCAAATCCCTACCTTATGTTATTTATGGATTGTTGTTCTTAAGATATATTATGAAAATATGAGATGCAAAAAGAAAGATGTCCAAAACAAATAATAAATTTTTAAAGATTAATTAATTTCTTTATTTTAGTTAAGTGTTATGTGATATTTTTATTTTTTTAATATTATGTTAATTTAAGCAAGAGGAATAAAAGGTAAGTTTTAATTTTGGTTAATTAGATGTGAGAGAAAAAAAACTAAAATAGGTTAGGTATATGAAGTAACTATATATCCTATAATTAAGGCAAGAAATCAAATCTAATATTTAAGGCAGTTAATTAAAATGTTAAGTGATTTTTTGGTTAGTTTGAAAGAAAAGAAATTAATTAAAAGAGAGTAATAAAAAAATATTTTTTTCTTTTTATGTTAATTTGAAAAGGAAGAAACAAAAAAAATTAGATTAGTTCTAAAAGAAAGAAACTAATTAAAAGCAACTAAAAATATTTTTTCCTTTTATGTTAATTTGAAAAAGGAGGAAACTAATTAAAAAAAGATAAATAAAAAAAATCTAGGATTAGGGTTGATCTCACCAAAATTGTGAAACTTTTCTTTTCCTTTTTTTTAGTTTTTTTTATCTATAAAAAAAAAGAAGAAAAGTTAGTAAACTAAATTTATAAGAAATCAAAGAGATCAAAAATATTAGCATTCATGCATTCCCTGGCAATGATGACAAAAACTTGATAGATCATGATATTGTCATTAAAATACCATGATTATCAGTTTAAAATCTAACTTTTAATTAATTAAATTTATATAGAAAGCAACAAATTGGGTTGAATCCATGAAAAAGGTAATGCTTAGAATAATTTGAAATCTTTGATTTAAATAAATATATATATTTTGAAGTCGAGAAAATAGAAATTAAAAATATGAAAGAAAATTAAAACTTGATACATTTGATCTGCTAATCAGATCTTAGAATCTACTTGTAATAAAAATAAATAATAAAAATTTAAACTATATAAAAATAAACTTTACCTTAATTAAAATTTAATTACAAGGAATTGAAAATAATAATTAACTAAACTATGAAAAGTGGTAACAAAGAATCTGAAATTGATTTGCCGCAGTCTCATTAGAAAGTTGGTTGATATCACTTGGCCATCTTCCATCATACTTTATGGAGCGAACTAGGCTTCTTCTTCTTCTTTCTTTTTGGATCTTGATCTTGGAGATGGAATAGGCTTGAAGATGGTGTAGGGACAGAACTATTCTCTAAGAAACCTCACTCTTAGAATCTAACCCACAACCCAAGCGTGCCCTCTATCCTGTACTGTACCCTCTCTCTAGGATGATTTTTTTTTTTATAGCTTGGGATTCTTTAAATAGAAGAAATTAGATAGACTCTTGAACTCATGGCCGTCAGATGGTTGAAATCATGCAAATCATGCTCAAATCATCCTGTATCAGGCTAGATTAATAATGGACCATTAGATTATATTTGAATCATGCTCGAATCTTGCACTTTAGCAAACTAGATCAGATCAAGAGTCACTATGTCTGTCTGATTGGGTCACTATACGAAAGATTCTCGCCCACTGGATCAACTCACAGAGCCGCTCGATGATGGTGGATCATGGCGATGATGAGCAACTACGATGGAGATGGGAAGAACGGTGGTAATGGCAGCTCGAGATGGGGAAGACGACGGTGCTTGGAAGCTTGGCAACATCTCGGTCCAATAATGATGGTGATGGGAAGAAGGTGATGATCACTACGATGGGTAGGAGCATCGATAATGGAGAAGATGATAGCAACCAGTGGTATTTCAATGGATTGAATAGAGGAGGCATATGAGCTATGGGGAGAAGAAACATGGTTGGTGATCATGGAAGGGACGGTGGTGATGGGAGGCATGGCGATGAGGAGGCAAGGGCATGGACTGTATAGTGAAAAGGATGCGGTAGCACGATGGTGGCATGGCAGCATTCATGAAGGGGAGGCGGGCAGACCATGGCGGTGATAGCATCAATGGGGAGGATAGCCAAATCAGGGAGGAGAAAGGTGGCCAGCGATGATGGGAGGGGTGATGGTGATGTGCAAGGAAGAGGAAGGCGGTGACATGGCAGATGAGGAAGTGGTGATGTAGCAATGCAATGGGGGAGACTGTGCTTGGGAAGGAGGAGAAGATGGTAGAAGGTGGCAAGGAAGATGACTTGTAGTGGCATTGGGAAGTAGTGGTTGACGGTAACATATCTGTGGCTATAGAGAGAAAATGGCAATGAACAATGGTGATGGCCAAATCTTGGCTGATGGATGGTGGCTCGAGTAAAGGAGGGGCTGGATCATCAAGGCGATAGCTTGGTGGCTCTGAGCAGTGACTACAAGTGGCATGGAGTCATAGTAGCGAGGAGGATGCCTGGCAGCATCTCAAAATGGAGAAGGGGGTGGTAGAGAGACGGCGATGTGGCGATGGCCAGCAGGGCAGTCTCTTAAGTAATGGGATAGCACACGATGACTAAAATCCTTCCATGGTCCATGGTTTAGAGCTATGGACCAAAAACAATGGTTGCTAATGGACCATTTGAGCTTTTGTAGACCAAGCGGTCGATCCATGGTGCATCTACTGCTTCAAAATATGGGCAAAACTTAATTATATTGATTTTTCATTGATTCTGGATCCATTTGATCTCCGATTTGAGTGCCATTTAATTCATTAAATTTTACAAATCAAGCTCTTCATGTTAGCAAACTTCTAAATTAGTAATTATACCAATTTTTTAGAGTTCAAGGGGTTTGAATATTTTCATTAATCTCGATGTATTTCCCAAAGATGAAGAAACATGAATTAAACTTTTCATTAAATATTTTAATGGTTGTGTGGTGCTTCAGCTTGATATCTATTTAACACAATTAGACTCTAATTTCATCTTTTTCAAAGGTATTTAAAAATAATTAATTTTGCAAGAAGATCTAGTTTAATTATGAAATTAGAGTTTCTAGAAGATATTAACACCAATAATTACTTAATATTTAAAATAAATGTATAAATACATGATTTATCATTGAGCAACTCCATCAGCTGGGTTCTGGACTCCATGCAAGCTCTCCACGCTGCAGCTTCTATTGATCTTGGAGGTCAAGGCTCTCAATAGACATGGCTTCCCTTGGCTTCTGCTTAAGGATCGCCATATAGCATCGCCTTACTAAGTCCTAATCACCTTGTATCTTGTCCACTCCATGGGGGGTAGGGAACTTCATAGGTAGGTGGTTGGTTAAGACCACACTCCATAAGGCATTCAGGCCGGGTCTCCCCAGGATGGAATCGTAAGCTACTAGGATTTTGACCACTAGAAAATCTATAAGGATCATGGCCTATCTTAAGGCCTGGCTGACTATCACAGGTAGTGTCACGATGCCCTTGATGGGAATGGCATCCCTAGAAAAACCAATCAAGAAACTATTCACCCTTCGGAGGCAATGCTTAGGCAAACCCATCTGAGCGAAAGCATTGTAGAACAAAATATCTATGGAGCTTCCATTATCTACTAGGATTCTCTTTATATCATAATTGGAAATAGCAAGGCAAACAATCACAGGATCATTATGCGGGAATAAAACTCCATCAGCATCAATAATAGAAAAGGTAATAAGTTCTTCTCCTATCCTCTAGCATTTGGACTAGGGGATTTTCATTTGGGACACCTTGGCATATGCTCACCATCCAGAGGAGCTTATCCCTTGGTAGCCAGTCTGCCAAAGATGGTACAAACATGGATTTTATTCTTGATAAGGGGTTTGGCCACCAGCTAGGGTTCTTGACCAGCGACCTCCAAAGCATTAGGCTAACCAATGTAACTGCATACGTAGCCTCACTCGATTAGTGACTTGATCTCTTTTTTCAAGGAGATACAGTCATCAATGTCATGCCCGTAGTCTCGATGAAACTAGTAATATTTCTTAAAATTCTTGCGAGCCTTTTTGTTCATCTTCCCTGCCATCAAACAAAATCCTAATTTTTGATCTCCATCAGGATCTATCCCTAGGGAGCATTTAGAAGGGTGAAGTCCTCCCGATAGGGTGGCCTAGGACATCTGAATCGACGGTGGAACTCCTTGCCTTGCTTCTTCTACTACTACTACTATTAGAGGAAAAGGGTTAGACAGGAGTAGTCCTCTCGGGAATGTTTTTGATCCCTCTTCTCCTTCTATTTCTCCACCATGTCTTTTTCGATGTTGATATACTATTCCACATGAGCCAAAAGCTTAGAAAGGCTCCGGGAAAACTTCTTGGAAAGAGAGAAGTAGAGCTGCGTCTATGTAGTCCTCTCTTCAAGATTGATATGGCGATAGAGGGTTCGAGGCCATGGTCTCTAGCATTGCCACTTAAAAACAATCCATGTAGTGGTATAGGGACTCACTTTCCTCTTGTTGGACTGAATAAAAGAAGTTAGAGCTTTGCCCAGGCCTCTGACTATTGTGAAACTAGGCCATAACCTTTGGCTGAATTCTTCAAAGGAATGGATCGACCCTGGCTAGAGTTGAGTATACCAAGATGTCGCCACTTTTTTAAAAGTGGTTAGGAAGGTCTTATACATGAGGTCATTCGACGCTCCTTGGAGTATCATGAGGGACCTGAAGATCTCTAGTGGTTGAGAGGGTCAAAAGTATTGTCATTGGCCTTCATGGTAGGGGCCTTGAAGTGGTGGGGCACAGTTTCTCCATAATCTTGCAAGAGAATAGGGGGTGAACCATGAATCAAGGTTCACTGTCTAAAGTTAGGTTGTGTTGGCAAAACTCTCTCAGGTAGCCATCTATCTCCTGGAGCTTGTAGGCCAACTCACCCTGTCACCTAAACCATCAGGTAGGATGAGATCTTAAAGAATGATTTGACGAAGCATCCTGCATGAAGGAGGAGGAAACAAAAATAAAAAAGTTAGATGGGTACACCTCATCTGACTCCCAGTAAGAGTGATGACTTCGAGATGTGGCGGGTTGGGCCAAGGCTCAATGGGGAGCTCACCTCGCTCTCCAAGCCAATCACCTTGCCCGGGGAGCCTCTAAATCTACAATGGAGGTGATGCCAAGCTCAGCCTGCACCCTAGGCTCACCTTGCACCATGGGCTATTCGCCTTGCCTAGGGGAAGGCAAACGTGATGTGGATGGGTGGTGGGTGGGCTCCGCATCAAGTCTTGGTGGGATCTGTTGAAGACTCTGTACCAAGGTCATCAATATTTGGACCTGCCGAGAGAGCTGTTGGAACTGTTCGATGTTGATAGTTGGAGCAGTTGGATATCCCGCCTCTCCTCCCTCTAGCGAGACTGGGGAGGGACTGGCCAAGGTTACTGATACCTTGGCAAGAGTGGACCTGATGGTCCTTTTTCTCTTGGCTTTAATGCGAACCAAGGACAAAGTAGAACTAGAGACAAACTCCAATCATTAATAAAGTTTATGGGCATGAGGTCCTTCCTTTAGCACCAATCTACTACAGATCTTTGAGAGGTGGGCTAACTCAGGCTCGGCTCAGACATGGCTAGAGTAGGAGTAGCTATTAATGCAGAGTCGGGCCTTGCAGGGTCCTATCAATGGGAGTCAGTCCTGCAAGATAGAAAAGATCAGAAAGTCTGACACATGAAGGGTGGGTTTCTAGTGATTGATCCTTAGATGCCTAAGTCAGTCTCCTAGAAAGGCAAATAGAATAGGCTTAGAGTCCCCTCTAGTTCTAAAGCAAGAGTGGGAGAGGAGCTAGAGAGAGATTGAATGGGATTTATGGAAGAAGGGGATCTCAGTGCATATGAGTCCCGCTTTCCTAGGATTGGCACACAGATGAGCAGAGTCATGGAGGCCCGAATATTTTGTGAGCAATGGAAAGTGCATGGGATGGCCTGCAAGGATCTCACTCAGGTGGTAAGCTATGAAAGACTCAATTCAGGAAGCTCTGGGTGTGTGTTTTTAGGTGAGAGCAAAAGTAGGGTTCCTTTATAGTGGAAGAAAGTGGCTCTTAAGAAGAGTGGGCTCTTGATTCTATCTTCGTTGTCTCTCCTTGTTCTTCTCCATGTATCCTTACCATGCCCTTTTCTTAACTTGGAGGATCTTAGAAAACTAATTTATAGGCATGTCTTAAGAATTAAGGATAGGAAATGATGGAAGACAAATTTTGACTATTGTAGGCATGCTTGAGATGAGAGATCATACCATGGTAAGTGAGGCAAGGAGTGGTAGCTGGTACAACATGTCCCTATAGCAAGGCATCCCTCATATGGTAAATATTAATGACCACCATACCTGGAGCATGCGTGGATGGTGGACAAGACAAGTGATGCTGGATGACCTAATCTAGGGATGCAAAAATGGGAGTAATGCAGATTTTTTATTTTTTTCTAGAAAAATTATTAGCAAACTAAAACTATAAATCAAAATTAGCTACTTCAATTTTTTATAATTATAGAAGGGATTAAGCTATAATCAATTTTTTTAAAAAATAACTATAGGTACCAACAAAAACCCTAGATCTTTAGAATAGAATCATGGGTAATTAAGAAACTACCTATAAGGTTAGGCTCAATACAAGCAATTAATATATAAATCTAATAAAATCAAAGAATTATGCTCTCTACCAATATCAATTAAATATATTTAAATGGATAGGGTACTCATAAACTCGATCATGATCAAATCTAGAAGAGGAGGTACTAACCAAGTCGGGTTGCTATCCTTGTTGGATGGAAAGTTTGCTAAAGCCTTCGAACCTGGAATACCAACACGAGATAAGAGTCATCAATAAATTATCCCAAATAGGAATAAGATTCAATTAAGCCCAAATTTAGATGTCAATCAGGGTTTTCGAGTTTGTTGTGGAAAAAATGTGCTAATTTCACGTTCAAGCATGCACCTTTTTAATTGTGTGAGCAAGGTACTCAAGGAGAAAAGATTGGTCGGCTCGAAGGAGTTGACTGACAAGATGATGGTGGTCTTGACGGAGGGTCCAAATAAGTAGATTAATCCCAATTTTTCCAAGCTAACCCGAGTGGAGAAACAACCAAATAGCCCAAAAGATGAAGTCAATAGGGGCTGGGGTTATGCATCAAAAAATGTGCAAGTACACCTCCTTGCTTTCATGTTTGTGCAAAAGGGACTTGGTGCTTTTATGCTCATGCTGTGGAGGAAAAAATAGGGGATGGTTGTTTTGGTGGAGGGCAACGAAATCCTCTTGGCTAGAGGGCTAGCACTCGTCGATGGAGGCGACGATGGGAAGTGGATAGTGAGGCTCGCTGGTGATGGGAGATTGAGGATGATTTGGAGGATCACGGATGGTACATGGACAGTTCACAACTATGGCATGGATGGATGATGAACCAGTGGTCAACGTTGTCAAAGATGGCAGAGGAATGGGAAGGATGCTAGGGAGTGATGAGGCCAAGGGAGACCATGGTGCCGGATCATCATGGGAGGTCTCGAGCTAGTCATAGAGGTAGGTGAAGGATCACTCGATGGGGCTTCCACGAGTCGACGATGCCAGTGGGGCTTTCGAATAGAAGGATAGGGGAGATCATGGGCATTGGGTCAGTTTTTCAACTACAACAAAGGGGAATTAGGGTCGGCATCTAGCATAATGGTGGTGGATGCTCAGTCAGCATGGGCAAAGATCACGAATGGGAGTCTATGTGGGTGTTGCAGGAGAATAGCGAAATTGGGCAGATGGCTTAATGGCAAAAAACAGGGAAGCTTAGATAGAGCTAAGGCCTGAGGAAGCTTTGAGTAGTAGGCGAATAAGAGAGGGAAAGAAGGAGAACTTTAGAAGAAGAATAAGAAGAAGAGAGGAGAAGAGCAGAAGAGCAGAGGAAGAAGAAGAGGGAGGGGAAGAAGTAATCAAGCGGAAGAAGAAGAGAAGGGAGAAGAAGTCGAGGAAGATCCAAAATACTTTTTAATAATTTCTTGATTGATTTATTCTAAATACAGTACCTCTTTTTATAGACTCTGGTCTTCAATAAGCTAGAGACTAACTCAACCAAAACTCTAAGACTCCAAAGAAATTTGAAACAATTAGACTAATCTAAAATCGACTCCAAACTAATCCAATTTCATGCTCTGAGATCTATGCATGAGCTGGATATAAAATAATAAAAAATAAAAATAAGCCCAATCTCCATATATCTAGGTAAAATAAAAAATAAATACATGTATGTGCTAAAAAAAAATGCTGGGTGTGCATCAAAATCTATGCTAGATGATGTCTTCATCATTTTCCTGGGATGGAAAGAACTCGACTCCATTGAGTCAGGCTTCATACTACTCTGAAAGTACTCGAACAATCCAGAAATCCTTTGACACTAGCCTGCCTTGCTAGTGAACTAAATAGCCATGATAGTCTTAACCCCAAATGAACTTGATATGCTCGTCCAGGATGCGATCGATCTTGTACTGTTCTTTCAATTGGGCTCGTGGACACTCAGGGGAAGGGTCACTCATAAAGGATGGTATAGGCTCAAACATATTACTGGATATCAATACTGGTTCTTTATATTAAAGTAGATCCGATATATTGAAAGTTAAAATAATTTCATAGTCAGATGGTAGTTCATTTGCATATGTATTAGGTCCAACTTTCTTTAAAATCTTGAATAGACCTATTTTTTGGGCATGTAGCTTCCAAATGGTCCCTAGTAGAAATTGTTCAGGTCTGATCCTAATCATGACATAATCATCCTTAACAAAATCCTTGACTTATTGGTGAGAATCTGCTAATTATTTATTTGATTACTTATACTAATTTGTCACCAATCTCTTTATGCAGACTCCTAATATGCTCTAGAAAGGATGATGCTGACTCTAATACTCCAGTATGCACAAGTAATGAGGTGTATAATATTATTATAATTTTTATTTTATTTTTTTAAGTCTAGGCATTCATCATATTTTTTTTAATTGTCAAAGCCCATAACTTTTATAGTCACTACCGATAAGAGGTCCACCCTATAAGAAGGTGCATCAGTAGCTTTGGTGTCTGCTTCATACCTTATAACAAAGGTGTAGGCCTAAAGGAACTCAATCTACTTTTCAGGTTTTGGGCTTAAATTCTTCTAAAAATTGCAAAATCTAAAAGTCTCGTGGTCCAAATACAAGACAAATTCTGGTAGAAGCAAAAATACCTCCAAAACTTAAGGACTTGGATCGTAGCACAAAATTCTTTGGGATAGACATAGTTCAATAGACTCCTATGCTTAAGAGGGATAGATGGAGCACTTATCCATGCCACATTATAGGACCTCAAGTGGTCGACAAGTACTAAATCAATATATGAAACATCATCGGGGAGCTGGTATCAATGCGGCTACCACTATTGATATTTTTCTTGCATATGTTATCATCTTGACTATCAAAGGTACGAATAATAGCAATGTTGTTCCCATCTTCAATCTCTTTGGGTTGGTTCAATATACATCTTTCTTCTTCTAGTTCTAGTTGTTCCTCAGGTATAACATTAATTTAGATACTATCATAGTCATCATAGAGGAACTACAAGTAGGAATTCTATTGAATTTATTAGCATCTGATGCACAAAATATTTATAGCTTTGGCATTTAGCTCAATCAACTTCATATTTTGCTCATTTTAATCTCTTTTGAGTTTAGGAACATCAGCTCTATCAACTCTAATTATAAGTGTGTGTAGGCCATTAACCATAACTCTTCAAAGTTAATAGTCTAGTGCTTGAATATAAATATGCATGCAAGCTTTCTAATAAGTGTAGTTTGTATAGTTTGTTCCACTGAACAAGGATAATCGATTTAACAATTGCCCTTTGGCAAGAGACATCTAAGTTGGGTTTCTATTTAATCTTAACTCTTGATCGTTGGATTAAATGTAGCGAGTACCAAGGCATTGACACCACTTGTTGCCTAGCTAAACAACCCAAGAGGTGGTGAATTGGATTTTTAAAAAAATTAATTTAATTCAAGTATGTGCTACTTTTTGAAACTTGTGAAATGATGTCAAGTAAAAATATATGCTTAAGCTACTCTATAATAACATGTAACAACTAAGTATAATGAACCAAGAGGACACACATAAATATATTGAAATTTTTATAGTGGTTTGGTATGTCCAACATCTACATCCACTCTCCAAGCCTTTCTTTGAGAATTTGTACTATAATCTTTCTTAGATTATAGTGGATTATTTTTCCAGACTCATAATCCAAAATTCTTAAAGCCAATCCTTGGTAAAGAACCTAACTTCAATCCCTAATTGAAGTTAGTTATAAAAGAAATAGAAGTGGAGAATATAAATACAAAGCTCCTTTAAAAAGAGCAAGAATAAAATAATGATGCTCTAAATACAGATCCTAGGAATCTATTAGAATCTTTG